>QXEO01000222.1:1183178-1915516 GCA_007115705.1 Dactylis glomerata
ATCTGTTCTTCATTCATCATATATATATTCGTCGCTCCATTTTCTGGTCCGAAAGAAATATTCATTGAACTCCTTCCGTCTGCAGTGTGCAGCCAATACATCCTCCAAACGGTATGGCCTTTGTTCATCTTTCAGACCGTACTTTCCTAATCTATCCACACGTAGTGGCCACTCATCTCAGGCGTTCATATCATCAAAGTACTCTCTGATATAACCCAAATCCGCGTAGTAGATGCAGCCAGGTCAAAGTGTCGGGTGCACTCTGGTGTCGACGGAGATACACCGGACATGATGGACGAAGAAGGCACGACTGCCAATGTTACTGACGGCATGGAGAGAGCGGCTCTCAGTGTCCACATGGTACACCACTGTTTGACCTTCCTCCAAACGACTGCCCAACAACACAAGCAGCAGATCACCATCCGACTTCACAAGGTAGAACTTGTCATTTCCAAGTTCTGGAAATGAAAATAGTGTCTCCATGTTGACATTGCTCGCGCCCTGCTCCAACTGGACATTGTTGGTGCACACTAATGTTCCGAACTCAAAATTGTTCACAGCTAGTGCATAGAATTCACCATTGAACGTGGTAATGCAACGCATAGAATGGTGCTCGATCGAAAATCTTCCTTCTCCCCAATCTTCATCTATACCGTTAGTTGGAGTGCTCTCATCGACCTAAGCAATTTCCGCCGGGTAATATGTGGAAACGAAGAGCATAGTCGGGGACTTCATTACAGTGGCTGACTCCAGAATAACAGATGGCATCTGCGCCTCAAATATAGTGTTCGATGTCTTTGTGAGTGGGTTCAGAAGCCGTATCTTGTGCGGCTGGTTCTTTTGGGCAAGCACGATGACGCCACGACAAAAGCTGACGAAGTAGTATCTAAAATATATGGGATTGATGAAGATAACATTCAGCACTAAGATGTTTACGATTGAAAATAAAAGGATTAACTCTATAGATATGGAGGAATTTGAACCTTGCATGAACTTCCGTTAGATCGATGGTGAGGTAGCGGGATGTGCGGAGGTGGAGGAAGGAGAACTCAGTGGCGCGTGGAAGGGCGTGCTCTACCATGATCCATTCGTGCAGGTGCACGTTGGGCTCAGGTAAATCTGAGCGCCAATTAGTACAAACTTGCCTCAAAGCAGAGTAGGTGTCCACGTACTCCTCGTTCGCCAGTAAGCAGGCGCCGATCTTGTGAAGTGGTCCGTCAGCCCTGAGAGAGGCCCAGTTCACGGAGGCGCCGCGCCTGGATGCGCCGCCGTCGGAGGCGACGGGCTCGGCGGCGACGGGCTCGGATGCGACGGGCTCGCAGGCGACGGGCTCGGGGGCGACGGCCGCCGGCGCATTCTTCTTCTCCATCGCCGGCAGGGGAGGGCGCGTAGGGCAGCTGGGGTTTTTTGGAGAAGGTGATGGGACGTGAGAGGCGTGGTTGCGTGCGTGAGTTATAATGACTGTGTGCAGAGGGAGGGAGAGAGGGGCTCTGTACTGACAAAGTGACGGTTCATCTCAGCAGTTGACGTTTGGTCTCAACACGCGCACCGCGCGGCTAACCGCTGCTCACCGCGACACGCGTCCGTGGGACTGCACGTCAGCACCGTTACGTGTACTCAGTTCTACCCTCGAGTCTTACACTGGAAAAATATCTGTACTCAGTTTTCCCCTCGAGTACTAATACTGGCTAGTGCAATATACTCAGTTTTACCCTCAAGTGGCTGGTCAACAGAGAGTCAACATATGGGATTAAGCCATCTAATTGAGTCATTTCATGCGCAAAAAAATTCAAAAAAATAAAATCATAGTGCCTCCTACTCATGGAGTCTTGTTACGCGACCTGCCACGTAGGAAATCATAACAATCATATATAAATCAAGTTTTCACACAAATGGCCACTTGTGAAATCACTAGTAGCTATGAAGGTTCATGGCTTTCCACTCAAACCCCTTCTCAAAACATCTATACCCAAAACATAGTTTGTCTGAATGAGGCCATAATTTTTACACTCATGTATATTTGAATTGCTAATACTTTGAGGTAGGCCAACCTGGGTTTCATTGTACAAAACATGTGTTTTTCTTTTTCTAAATCTCTTATTTGAATTCCTTAGCCTGTTTACTATTTACTTGCCCTTGTATCCTTGATACTACTTAGTTTTACCCTCTCCCTTCTCACAGAAGCCCAAACTTGGCCTGATTGGTCGAGCTATTGTCACACGGACCGTGCCCACCTACCGTCGATCCTATGATCTAACGGGCAGGATCATGCCACCCTCTCTCTATCTGTCGGTGGCAAACTACTACCCCTCTATATATGCTAAATGACGAGTTTGCCACCGGATTCAACAAGTTGGGTAATCACGAATTTCTTTTAGGCATTACTTTTCACGGTAAAATGATAAACTATCACGAATTTCCATTTCTTGTAGGCATTACTTTTCACGTTGAAATGATAAACTATCACGAATTTCCATTTATTGTAGGCTTTACTTTTCACGGTAAAATGATGAACTTTCACGAATTTCCATTTCTTTTAGGCATTACTTTTTTGTTGAGATATAAACCACCCACACAACGGTCATCTCCTCCTTAATTTATTGTGTAAACCCCACAACGGTCATCTCTACCTTAATTTATGGTGTAAACCCCACAACGGTCATCTCTCCCTTATAAACCCCCACAACGGCCATCCCTCATGTCAATAGGTTCTGCCTCTCTCTTCTTCGTTTCTGCCTCTCTCTTCTTCGTTCACATACACTTGATCCATTGCCATGGCTTCCACGTCTCGGACGCCGATCGGAAGGGGAAGGGGAAGGGGAAGGGGAAGGGGAAGGAGGAGGGGCGGCCGGGGTGGTGGATCATCATCATTGCCACCACCACTGTCAACACTGCCATTGATCATAGAGGAGTTCTTCATCACCATCTATGAAGACCCTTTGGCCAAGAAGGTATGTACGCGTTCCCACATATATGATGCATGTGATTAATTATGTGCATGTTCTAAAAAACCTTTAATTTCAAACGATCGGGGCTCGATCTCTTTGCAGGCACTCCCACAAAAGTTTGCGGACTATCTTGATGGCCAGGAGCCCGCAAAGGTGTATCTGCGAGCAGCTGACTGCGGTCCTCATCTCTGGACCGTGGAGGTCCTATTTGACGGACAAGGCCGGATGTACCTCGACAAGGGCTGGGAGAATTTCGCCATCGCGCACGGTGTGGATTTCGGCTGCTTCCTACACTTCAAATATGAAGACGATTATGTGCTCACAGTGAAGGTGTTCGACGGAACAACGTGCAGGAATTACTACTACACGGACGACGAAGATACTGACGATGAAAGCGACGACGACGTGAAGCCATGCATCTAAGGGGATTATGACCAAGAATATATATGTAGCTTCATATGCATCGATTTATAGATCTAGCTATTTTATATATATTATGCATGTAAAAATAAGAGGGAATCGCAATTTCCACTATGATTCGAGCACCACAGCCTCCAAACGATGCCGATGCCGATATCGGCATGGTCAGAACGGCTATGCATGCTCGCCGCCACTGCTAGGTCACCGTCGGGATGCACCCTCAATCCCGTCCCCTCATTTGATCACTGACACACCAGAGATACCGCTGAGGCCAATGACGAACGTACATGCTGATGCCAATGCCGAACATGCACGCCGCTGTGGGCACGGCCACGCCGCCCCGCTATGCTGGACGCCACAGACCACCGCGAGGTCTTTCCCTTCGCCACCACACTCCCCTAGCACCTATCTATACACGCCAGAAAGGACAGACACTAGTTTTCTCTACATTGCTCGCGTTTGTGTCCGACACCGTTAGTCAAAGTGTTGAGGTCGTCGTCGATGTCCTCGACCATTTCTTCTCTTCTTTGCATGGTTAAACGCGTCTAGTTCATATCTATCTAATGCGTCTGGTCTCACCTCATGCAGTTCTTTGTGGACGTCGATCTCATCTCGGCACCCCGCATGCCACCTCCTCCGTGCCATCGCTGTAGAGCTCCGTTTAAAAATCTAATCATACCCCTGTATTGCCCCTTGTATCAGCGTCATGGCCCCACTTGTCATTCGATATACCGAAGCCCCACTCGTCCGCGTTTTGGTTAGGGATACGGTGATGCTTACGGTCAAACAAAGATGGATGCTCTGACGTGTCTTTGCGGGCTCTACGTGGCCCCACTAGTCAGCAGTTAACAGGTCAAAGGTGTTCAACCGTCGGGGAACCGGCCGTTCCAGCACTGGTGACGGTTTCAGCCAAGGGCTTGGACAAAACTGAGGAAAGACTAAGGAGCTGGGGAAAACTGAGTACAACTAAGGACCCGAGGGCACGAAAATAGAAATCCCTATTATTTATACATGAATATGCGAGTTGTTCAGATGTGCAGGTATTTCACCAAGCCAGGTCAAGAAGAAATTATTCTCTTTATCATTGAAAGGCAGAGCTGAAGAGTGGTATCGACTACTCCAAGATGGTCCATCTATGGCATGGGAGGATATTGTACCTCTCTTTTATTCCAAGTTTTATCCTCCAAGTGAAATTCATAAAGATCGTAACCAGATATATAATTTTTGGCCTCATGATGGAGAGAGTATTGCCCAAGCGTGGGGGAGATTGAAGTTACTAATGCTCAAATGCCCCATTCATGAGCTCCCCAATAATATTGTTATTGATAATTTTTATGCGCGGCTTACTCTTCCTGATAAGGATTATTTGGATACTTCTTGCTTTGGATCATTTACTCATATGAAATAAGATGCTAAGTGGAAACTTCTTGACCGTATACAAGAGAATGCTGAAGGTTGGGAAAATGACAAAGGTAGGAAGTCAGGTATAAACTATGATTATGAATGCATTAAATCTTTTATGGGAACCGATGACTTCCATACTGTCAGCACTGCTTATGGTCTTGATTCACAAATACTTGCTAATTGTCTTAAGGCCTTTGCCTCTTATCTTGATGTTCCAAAGAAAGAGTGGAACAAATATCATGCGCCTTATAAAGACTCTATTAGTCATATACCTGCTGCAGCTACTGAAGTTTGTACTGTTGATAGCATTGTGCCTGAACCTTATTTTGAGAAGACACCTTTCCCTGCTAAGGTAAAGTAGTATTCTACTTTGGTAAGTGTGTCTAATAAAAGTACTAAGAAAGCTGCAGAACCTGATGAGCAAATTACTATTAAGTCTCCTATAGCTATATTGAAGGATCTTGTTACTAAAGATGTAGGGGATGAATATATTCTTTTTTGTGAAGATGCTTCTAACATTCTCTCACATCCTAAAAAGCATAGGAAAATAAGTGTTCCTGTTATTTCTGTCAGGATTGGAGATCATTGCTATTATGGTTTATGTGATATTGGTGCTAGTGCAAGTGCTATTCCCTTAGAGCTTTACAAAGAAATCATGCATGAGATTGGCGCTTGTGAACTTGAAGATATTGATGTGGTTGTTCAGCTTGCTAACAGAGAGACTGTTTGGCCTCTTGGTATTGTTCGAGATGTGGAAGTTCTTTGCGGTAAGACTAAATACCCTACTGATTTTCTAGTACTTGGTAAGGAGGCTAGTGAAACTTGTCCTATTATTTTTGGTAGACCGTTTTTGAACACCTGTGGCGCCGTGATAGATTGTAAGAAGGAGAAAATCTTTACTAAGTTTAATGGAGAGTCTTATGAGTTTAATTTTTCCAAGTTTGCTAAGACTTCTTTTGAAAATGACACGCCTAATGAAAATTTTCGAGTAGAACAGCTTGCTTCTATTGCTCTTGCTCCTAATAATGCCTTGCAGCAATTCATGGAAGATCACGAAAGTGATGTTTTCAGTAAGGAAAGAGAAGAGATTGACGATATTCTTCTTCGTCAACCACCATTAATCAAGCATAATCTACCTGTGGAGGATCTTGGTACCACTTTGCCACCTAAAGAAGATCCTGTGTTTGAATTAAAGCCTTTGCCTGATAATCTTAAATATGCTTATATAGATGATAAGAAAATATATCCTGTTATTATTAGCTCTAAACTTTCAGGAAAGGAAGAAGAAAGATTATTGGAGATATTGAGGAAACACCGAGGAGCTATGGGATATACTCTTGATGATTTAAAAGGGATTTCTCCCACATTATGTCAGCATGCCATTAATATAGAGAAAGACGCGAAGCCAGTCGTGGAGCATCAACGCCGCCTAATTCCCAAGATGAAGGATGTGGTAAGAAATGAGGTATTAAAGCTCCTTGATGCTGGTATTATTTATCCTATTGCTGATAGTAGATGGGTTAGTCCTGTTCATTGTGTTCCTAAGAAAGGAGGTATGACTGTTGTGCCCAATGAGAATAATGAGCTTATTCCTCAAAGGGTAGTAGTTGGTTATAGAATGTGCATTGATTATAGGAAGGTAAACAAAGTTACTAAGAAAGATCATTACCCTTTACCGTTTATAGATCAGATGATAGACAGGTTGTCTAAGAAGACTCGTTTTTGTTTCCTTGACGGTTTTTCTGGTTTTTCTCAAATTGCTGTTAAGAAGGATGATCAAGAGAAAACCACTTTTACTTGTCCTTATGGAACTGATGCTTATAGACGTATGCCGTTTGGTTTATGCAATGCTCCTGCTACTTTTCAAAGATGCATGTCTGCTATTTTTCATGGCTTTTGTGAAGAAATTGTGGAGGTCTTCATGGACAATTTCTCCATCTATGGAACTTCCTTTGATAATTGTTTGCACAACCTTCATAAAGTTTTGTAGAGGTGCGAAGAAACTAACCTTGTTCTTAATTGGGAGAAATGCCACTTTATGGTAAATGAAGGAATTGTCCTTGGACATAAAATTTCTGAAAGAGGTATTGAAGTTGACAGAGCGAAAGTGGAGGCAATTGAGAAAATGGCCTGTCCCAGAGATGTTAAAGGTATTCGTAGTATTCTTGGTCATGCTGGTTTCTATAGGAGGTTTATTAAAGATTTCTCTAAGATTTCAAAGCCTCTTACTAATCTTCTTCAAAAAGATGTACGATTTGTCTTTGATGATGATTGTAAGGAAGCTTTTGAAACTCTTAAGAAGGCTTTAACTACTGCTCCTATTGTTCAACCACCTGATTGGAATTTACCTTTTGAAATTATGTGTGATTCTAGTGATTTTGTTGTTGGTGCTGTTCTTGGACAGCGCGTTGATAATAAGTTGAATGTTATTCATTATGCTAGTAAGACTCTTGATGCTGCTCAAAAGAATTATGCTACTACTGAGAAAGAGTTTCTTGCTGTTGTTTTTGCATGTGATAAGTTTAGATCTTACATTGTTGATTCTAAAGTTACTATTCATACTGATCACGCAGCTATTAGATATCTTATGACTAAGAAGGATGCTAAGCCTAGGCTTATTAGATGGGTGTTGCTTTTACAAGAGTTTGATTTGCATATCGTAGATAGGAAAGGTGCTGAAAATCCTGTGGCTGACAACTTGTCTAGATTGGAAAACATTTCCTTTGATCCTATTCCTGTTAACGATAGTTTTCCAAATGAACAGTTGGCTGCAATAAATGTAACTTCGCGAGACCTTCCTTGGTATGCGGATTATGCTAACTTTATTGTTTCCAAGTATTTGCCTCCAACCTTTACAGCTCAGCAAAGAAGAAAATTCTTTTATGATTTGAGGCATTACTTTTGGGATGACCCACATTTATATAAAGAAGGAGTTGATGGTATTATGAGAAGATGCGTACCGGAATATGAGCAACAAGAGATATTAAGAAAATGCCATAGCAGCGCCTATGGAGGGCATCATGCTAGAGATAGAACCGCGCAGAATGTTCTACAATCAGGTTTTTATTGGCCAACCCTCTTTAAAGATGCCAGAAGGTATGTTTTATCTTGTGATGAATGTCAAAGAGTTGGTAATATTTCTAGACGCAATGAAATGCCTATGAATTACACTCTTGTTATTGAACCGTTTGATTGTTGGGGATTTGACTTTATGGGTCCTTTTCCTCCTTCAAAAGGCTATACCCATATACTTGTTGCTGTTGATTATGTTACTAAATGGGTAGAAGCCATACCTACAAAGAGTGTTGATGGTGAGACCTCGTTAAAAATGCTTAAGGATGTTATTTTTCCTAGGTTTGGTGTGCCTAGATATCTTATGACTGATGGAGGTTCTCATTTTATTCACGGTGGTTTTAGAAAAACTCTTGCTAACTATGATGTCAATCATAGAATTGCTTCTGCTTATCATCCCCAAACTAGTGGGCAGGTAGAGCTTTCAAATAGGGAGATCAAGTCTATCTTGCAGAAGACTGTCAATAGATCTAGGAAAAACTGGGCTAGTAAGTTAAACGATGCTTTATGGGCTTATAGAACTGCTTATAAGAACCCCATGGGTATGTCTCTTATAAGATGGTTTACGGAAAAGCGTGTCACTTGCCCTTAGAATTAGAACACAAAGCTTTTTGGGCAGTGAGAGAGCTTAATAGAGATTTTAAACTAGCTGGTAAGAAAAGGTTATTAGATTTGAGTTCTCTAGATGAGTGGAGAAACGAAGCGTATGAGAATGCCAGGCTTTTTAAAGAGAAAGTCAAGCAATGGCATGATAAGAGAATTCTTAAGAGAGAGTTTCATGTTGGTGAGAAAGTTCTTTTGTATAGGTCTCGTCTCAGATTTTTTGCAGGAAAATTACTCTCTAAATGGGAAGGACCATATGTTATTGTGGAAGTGTACCGCTCAGGTGCTATTAAGATTGCTTCATTGAAAGATGACTCTACACAAGTGGTGAATGGGCAAAGACTCAAACATTATATTTCTGGAGATTCTTATAATGAAGATGTTGATGTTATTGAAACAGTTTCTCCGGAAGAATTCATCCAAGACAAATTGCAGGTACCTGCAGAGTTCGTTTTCGAATAGGTAATAGTTCTAGTCAGAAAAGTTTCGCGAAAAGCTCTTTCTTTAATATTTTTGCTGTTTTTACTAAATATGAAAAATCACGAGACGAAAATGGGCAGGAAAAGGAGCCTGTGGGCTTCTCACACATAGGTGGTGCGGGCCCACCCCTGGCCGCGCCACCCAGGTGTGAGAACACCCTGGAACTCGTTTCCGTCCCGGTTTCCTCCTGTGATTTCGTTTCGATGTATAATTTTCGCCTATTTAACCTCCCGGAGTCCCCGAGGTCTGTATATCGTTTTCTCGTCGTGTCTTGTTTCGAGCTGTTTCTGTCAGGGATTGCTCTCGGCTTGGGAGTTACAATGTCTTTGTCCGGTCCATCTGAGGAGAACCCTCTTGCGGATTCCATCAATCCGTACATGAGGGAGCTGAGGATGCATCTGAAGGAATTGTCACTCAAGGATGGGGAGTTGCAGATTAAAGATGTTCAGGGACCCAAGGGAGAAGGGAGTCTCGAAGCGAGGATGGAAGCACTGGAACAAGAAGTTTTCAAATACAAGAAGATGGCAGAACGCGAGGTGGACATTATCTATAGGATTAATCAAGAGCTTGTTGCCAAGTACAAGAAGGAGACTACAGAGCTCTGGAGGGATATCCTCTCACTCCAGGAGACGACTAGCCAATTACAAGCACAACTCTACGACGTGCAGAACCAAAATTGTGAGTATGAAGCTAGATTTCAACAAATGAGTGCTGCTGCAAGTTTCAGGATTTTGGAGACCAAGACATCCTTCCTTGATGGAGGACCTCTGCCTTGGAAGTATGACAACGATGAAGATTCACTGCCACCATCAAAGGAGTAATTCGTCATCGGTATAGGCATCCCCTTGGCTTGTTTCAAGCTTGGGGGAGTGCCGCGGTATCACATCATTACCTTTTGCTCATTTACTTTTCAAGTAGAGTCATATCATGAATAGAGAAGTTATCTTATAGAATAGTTTGCAGTTTGGAAGTATCCTCCTTAGTTGGTTATCTATGTATCCCTTGGTGTGAGTTGCGGTAATAAAATATTAATGAGAAGTTTTATCGTTTACTTTCCGCGCACTTTATGTTAGTTTGCAATCTCTCTTGTATGACTAGTCTTGTTGATTGGTATTGGTATCACTTTGGGAGCATGAGTAAATTTAGTTGGTTTTGGCAAACCTAGCTTGGTCAGTAGCAACTTTACCTTGAGGTTTGAGTAGAAAAGAATAAAGAAGTGCTTGTAGTTACATCACTTCAGTTTTCCTTAAGTTTGGCTTATAAGCATTGTTATTCCTGAAGTCAAAATCGTTGTACCTTCAAGGGAGTTTGCATGATTGTTCTTATTATATGTATGCTTGTTTGTTACATGCAACTCTTATGCTTGCTACCCAGCCTTGCTAGCCAAAAACCTGTACTGAGAGGAAATACTTCTCGTGCATCCAATTCCCAAAAGCCAAGTCACTTCCAAAGAGTCCACTATAAATTCCTATGCATGGTATTTCAAGCCATTCCAAGTAAATTTTCATGTGCTACCTTTCAAAAACCTTCAAACACTTCTCATTTTTGTGCCACTGTTTTTAGCTCATGAGGACGTAGTGGATGGGTTTGTTATCTTCCATACTAAATTGAGTACCCCTCGACGAGGCAGCTTCATCTGCTCGTCATTAATTTTGCAAGGGAGCTGGTCAGACCATTATAATCTCAAAAAGAAAAGAAAGAAAAGAGCACTCCTCCATGGTATGTGAAAGTTGGTTGGCACCCGATGGAATCGGTTAGCCATGGTTTGAGAAAGGAAAAAGGTGGGGAGGAGTGCAAAGCTATAAAAGAGCACCAATGTGCCAATTAATCAAACATCTCGGAACCGCTCTCACTTGTTTAGTATGGAAGATATCAAGAACTCCGTTGCTAGTCGTTGACAAAAGCAACCACCTCTCAAAATAACTTTTTACCTCTGTTTTGCAAATGAAAAGCTCTAGCACATGTTTAATCCATGCTTCCCTCTGCGAAGGGCCTATCTTTACTTTTATGTTGAGTCAACCTATTTCCCTCTATCTAAAGCAAGCATTTGAGTTGTTATGTTTCACTCATCCATATGTTGATCTGTTTAATCATGTTTACTATCTTCCTTGTTTTGTATAATGCTTTTGTCTGAAGGAATATATCTTTGAAAGCTTTCTATGAATGCAAAAGTTTACCTTGTTGAGCATATGGTCTTTGCTATATTAGCTCTGTTTTAAAAGGCTCCGTTTAAAAGAAAGAATAGCTTGTTCATCATTCTTTGACCAAGAACTAAGGTTTGCCATTGCCAATTATAGTTTACCTTGTGCATCTTTACATGTGATTCCCTTTTACCCATTGCAAGTCTATATCTTATAAAGGGAAGTTGTTGTCTATTATAATTTGTGCCTTGGTGAATGTGATGCTTCTTGTCCGTATTTTGATTATCGACACTTCACTCCATAAACCTGTGGTCATGTTTACCGAGTTTAGTTTTCGCTTGGGGACAAGCGAGGTCTAAGCTTGGGGGGTTGATACGTCCATTTTGCATCACTATTTTGTATCATAATTTACTGTTATTCATTGATATATTTCATATTTAGAGTTGATACTTATGTTATTTCCTTTGTTTTCACATGTTTGATGATCTTTGGAGGAGTTGCTGCCGGAGTTAGGATTCTGCTGGAAAAAGGACCATCAAGGGACCATATTTTGAAGATCAGGAAAATTCCAGAAAAATACCAGGAAATTATATTTTCCCAGAAGACTCAGGAAGCCAGAAGGAGGAGTTGAGAGGAGCCAGGAGGGGCCCTCACGCCAGGGTGGCGCGGCCTGCCCCCTGGCCGCGCCAGCCCTGTGTGAGGCCGCCCTGGCCCACCTCTGGTCTCGCCCCTGCACGTACTTCATCGTCCCCGAAAACCTAAGTCAAAGGAGAGGCTCAGAGTTAGACACCGCCGCCTCTGCGGGGCGGAAAACACCAGAGAGAGAAAAGCTCTCTGGCAGGCAGAAATCTGCCAGGGAAATTCCTTCCCAGAGAGGGGAGATCGTCGCCATCATCATCATCATCATCGCACCGGACTTCATCGGGATCATCATCATCATCCCCATCACCAGCACCTTCATCTCCACCATCACCACGCCATCCCGCTGTAACATCTTGAGTTGGATCTTGTTATATTCATAGGGGAAACTTTCCCGGTGTTGATTACTCTTGTAGTTGATGCTATTGAGTGGAACCATTGAATTAAGGTTTATGTTCAGATTGTTATTTACCATTATTTCACCTCTGATCATGATCCATATGATGTCTTGTGAGTAGTTCGTTTAGTTCTTGAGGACATGGGAGAAGTCAAGATGTTAGTAGTGAATTATTGTTGAGAAATATTTAATGGTTTGATATTGTTGTGGTGCTATTTCACTAGTGGTGTCATGTGAACGTCGACTACATGATACTTCACCATTTATGGGCCTAGTGAGATGCATTGTGTATTTGGCTACCGATTGTGGTGTTGCTGGAGTGACAGAAACCTAAACCTCCGTTGGAAAACCATTGCACCAGGGAGCGTAGGATCTTAGAGTTTAAGGCTGTGGTTAGATTTATCTTAATTACTTTCTTGTATTTGCGGATGCTTGCAAGGGGTATAATCACAAGTGTGTATTTATCCTAGTAAGGGTAGTGCGCTAGCACAGGTTCACCCCCATAACACCTATCAAACCAATAAAGACTATTGGCTTTATAAAGCGAAAGCTCTTGACAGAAACTCCCGTGTGTCCTCGAGAACGTTTGGTTATTATAAGTACACAACCAGCTTGTCCTTTGCTGAAGAAAGGATTGGGCCACTTGCTGCAATTGTTACTACTGTCTTTTATTTAATTGCTCTTTATTTACTCGTATTACCAAATACCCCTGAAAACCTATTTGCTAGTATTTACAGTGATTCCTTGATCAAAACCGCTCATCAACACCTTCTGCTCCTCGTTGGGTTCGACACTCTTATTTATCGAAAGTACTACGATACACCCCCTATACTTGTGGGTCATCACGTATCAGCATCCCCAAGCTTAACTCCTGCTCGTCCTCGAGTAGGTAAGTGATAACAAAAGAATAATTTTCGAGGTGACATGCACCTACACAATCTTGATCATATATGTAAGCGTTGTGAGCTAGGATCAAAAGAACTTAAAACATAGGCATGAAAGACATAATCTTGATAATAGAAACTTAGCAACCATGTTATAAACATGAAAATGAACACAAACAAAAGATCATGAAAATGAAACAATGAAAGTCAAACGTGTGTTCAAATCATAAGGAAAAACATACAAATGGTTTTCAGCTTGTCCTTAATAGAGAGCAAAACATAAATGCATAGGACACCTTCAAGTTTAAGAGGGCGACTAGATACAAATAATTTAGGAACAAGTGAAACCAACAATATGAATCAATCAATGAAAACTTTGGGACAATGCATATTATACTAAGAATGACAACTATGCTCTCTTAGATGGTGCATAAAGATAGAAGGTGGTGACTCAACATAAAAGTAAAAGAAAGGCCCTTCGCGGAGGGAAGAAGTGATTAAACATGTGCTAGAGCTTTTCATTTGTAAAACAGAGAGATAAAAATTGGTTTTGAGAGGTGGTTGTCTTTGTCAACGACTGGCAATGGGGTTCTTACTATCTTCCATACAAAAATGAAGCAAGTTTTTGAGAGAGATATTGGCACTTTTGTGCTCTTTTATAAAGCTTGGCACTCCTCCCCACCTTTTTTATTTTCTCAAACCATGGCTAACCGATTCCATCAGGTGCCCACCAACATTCACATTCCATGGAGGAGTGCCTTTTTTCTTTTCTTTTTTCCCTTTTTTTCTTTTTGGAATAAGCAATATGGAAGATAGCAAATCCGACCACTACGTCCCCATGAGCTGAAAATAGTGTCACAAAATGAGAAGGTTTTTTGAAAGGTAGCACATGAAAATTTACTTGGAATGGCTTACAAATACCATGCATAGGAATTTATAGTGGACACAATGGCAAACTTGGTTTTTGGGAGTTGGATGCACGAGTAGAGCTCATACTCAGTACAAGGCGAGGGCTAGCAAAAGACTGGGAGCGACCAACTAAGAGAGCAATAATGGCCATAATCATGCAAAGCGACATTAAAAGAAGCATAAGATGGCATCAAAAGTCAAAAACTAAATGATCATAGAGGCTATTGGCGACTTTTATGAGTCTAACATGTGTGAGCATGCGCCAAGTCAACCCAAATAAAGCATCAAAGGAGAAAACCAAAATAATGCTTCCAAATAATTAAAACAACGCATGATTTTTTCAAAGGCTCATTAAGCAATCTCAGTTATTTGAGACAAGTCATGCTACAGAAAAACCACTAAGCATACTATCAAAAAAACATCAAGCATGACATGAAAAGCCTAAGCCGCAGTCTACACAAGCTCCTTCTTGTACCACTTTTTTGCATAAAGCTTTTTCTCTTTTCCAACACCATTAAAACTTTTTTTAATACAACTCTTTTGAGGAAAACCAACATGGTCCAGAGGCAAAAATACACCTTGATAAATAAATATAAGAAGATCTGAATGCAAATCAAGGCAAAAACGAAAACCAAAAGCAGTAGCAGAAAAAGAAGAACACTCGGTTTTTGATAAGAGTGAAAACTAGAGTGTTCTTGGCAATGAAAAGCGAGTTCATCTCATCCAAAAGAAACATGATGTGATCTAACCATTTATTGCAGCAAACAAAACTAAACTATTACTGAAAACTAAAACAACTGACGCTCCAAGAAAAACGCATAATGCATGAAGCAATAAAAATATAGTGTTTTGAAAGGTGACCTGATTTTTGCCGATGAAGAAGGGGTGCCTCGGGGGCATCCCCAAGCTTTGACATTTGTACTTCTTGGATATTTCTTGGGGTGATGCATGGGCATCCCCAAGCTTGAGCTTTTGTTCATTCTTCAACTCATCTCATCATTCTCCAATCCCTACACTTGAAAACTTCCTTCATACAAAACTAAACACAATTCTATTAGCAACATTAGTGTAAGCATAGTAATGAATCAACCCTTTTTGCTTCAGGTTTCAACCTAAAACCACCACATATAAAGTATATACTACTGTAGAAACTTCCCCAAAAGTTCCGTGATCAAAAGAACTCAAAAAGAAAGCGATAAAGCGGCAAACACAAATATTGGCAGAAATCTGTCAAAACAGAACAGCTGACAAAGGTCGAATTTTTAGAGCATTTTCTGTTGCTCAAATCAAAAAGTGTTCAACTAATGAAAGTTTGGATATAACCTGGGGCATATGCACAAGAAATCGCAGGTCCAAAAGATATACAGAGAATTTATACGAATTTTTACGGTGCAGCACCGAAAACAGTTTCAGGACAGCAACATCCCCAAATCTTACCTCGCTCAAATTAGAGGCTTCTCTTGGCACAACAACGAAATAAAAAGGATAAGGAGCGGTTATTACAGTATTAATAACTTCCAAGACTCAAATAAAAGAAAAAGTACTGAAAATAAATAATGGGTTATCTCCCAAGAGTGCTTTTCTTTAACGCTTTGAGCTAGGCGCAGTAATTTGCAAAGATGCTCATGTGGGTGCCATATGAGAGCTTGAGGAAAAGGCGCCATATAGGAACTTAAAGCAATAGAGAGCATCAAAAAGCAAGTATGGAACACATTTAAATCTAAACCACTTCCTATGAAAAATAGTCTTGTAAAGAGACAAGTCATGAAAGCGCAAAGCAAAAAGCATAGGAAGGCAAAACAAGTACAACTTCAAGAATTGCAACATAAAGAGGGGAAACTCAATATTGTTGAGATCCATCAAACCATGTTTTCCTCTCTCATAATAACTTTCAGTAGCATAATGAATAGAACTAACAATATAACTATATTTTAAAGCATCCCTATCACGAGCTACATGCATAAAAGAATGAATACTCCCCACATGAATAATAGTAGTAGGAGCAGATTCAACAGAATAATTATTCTCATCACCATAATCATCATAAATAGGAGGCATATTGTAATCATAACTAATTTTATCCTCAATAGTAGGTGAACTGAAAATATTATACTCATCATCATAGCCATCATAAACTAGAGGTTTAGTATCATCAGAAGCTAAAGAACAGCTATTTCGCACTGCATATTCTTCAAACATATCATCATAAGAAGGAACAACACATAAGGGAGATAAAATATCATCAGAGCAAATTTTCTCCACTGAAGCTGGGGAACTAAAAATATCATGCTTAACAAAACCAGCTTCCCCAAGCTTAGACTTTTCTATAGCATTAGTAATAACAGTGTTCGAAACATTCATACTAACAACACTATTAGCATGCAAATTAAGTTCCAAAGGTTTTTCAATTTTCTCTTCAAACACTTCATATCTAAACTCAGGAAAAAGACTAAAGAACTCTTTGTTTTCCATTAAGCCTAACTAGTGAAAATAAAAAAAAGAAAAAAAAAAGATGTAATTGCAGAATCTAAAGGAAATAACTCCGAGCGCTCACACAGGAGGATGCGAGTACCTTTTACCTTACCTCCCCGGCAATGATGCCAGAAAAGAGCTTGATGTCTACACACGCTTCTGATCTTGTAGACAGTGTTGGGCCTCCAAGTGCAGAGGTTTGTAGAGCAGCAGCAAGTTTCCCTTAAGTGGATCACCCAAGGTTTATCGAACTCAGGGAGGAAGAGGTCAAAGCTATCCCTCTCAAACAACCCTGCAATTACGATACAGAAAGTCTCTTATGTCCCCAACACACCCAATACACTTGTCAGATGTATAGGTGCACTAGTTCGGCAAAGAGATAGTGAAATAGAAGTGGTATAGATGATTATAAGTAGTAAATGCAATCTGGAAAAAAAATGGCAGCGAACAAACAAGTAACAAAATAGCAAGTAAACGGTGTGCAAAGCTTGGAAACAAGGCCTAGGGATCATACTTTCACTAGTGGGCACACTCCCAACAAATATAACATAATTGAACCAATAGATAACTTCTCTTCACTATGGTACTCTGAATTACTCTCCTATTGAATAACACTAATCATTGCGTAGGGCTACGAAGCACTCCTCAAAGTTCATCAAGTACTTGACAAACACCACTCATAGAGATATCCAAATCAAATAACAACTCAAGATAGATATTATTGGAACTTAGACCAAGTACTAACACGGTGCACACACTGTCAACATTACACCATGAAAGGAGGAATAGATCACTTCAATACTATCATAGTGATAATTATTCTCATAATCCATAAGAGATCACAATCATAGCCTAGACCAAGTACCACCATGATGCACGCACTGTCACTGTTACACCATGGCAGGAGGAATAGATTACTTTAATAACACACAAGAGTACACATAATGAAGAAGAGTAACATCTACTTATTCAACATGATACAAAGCTCACGATCACATAAAGATCACATCATGGGAGAGAGAGGTGAACCACATAGCTACCGGTAGAGCCCTCAGCCCCGGGGATGAACTACTCCCTCCTCATCATAGGAGACAGCAAGGTTGATGGAGATGGCAGTGAGGTCGATGGAGACGGCGGAGACAGCAATGGAGACCGATGGAGATGGCTCCGGGGGCACTTCCCCGTCCCGGCAGGGTGCCGGAACAGAGACTTCTGTCCCCCGAAATTTGTCGGCGGCGGCGGCGGAGCTACGGAACTCATTCTGGAAAATTGCCGATTCCCCTAGGGTTTTCCGTCCCGAGGCTTTATATAGGTGAAGGGGCGTCGTCAGGAGTGGCCCCAGGCCTCCTCACACCTAGGCGGCGCGGCCAGGGCCTGGGCCGCGCCAGCCTAGTGTGAGGCTGGCCTGTGGCCCCTCTCCTTCGCCTCTTTGGATCTCTGGAAGCTTCCGGGAAAAATAAGACTTCAGGAACTTGTTTCGTCCAATTCCGAGAATATTTACTGTGTATCACTTCTGAAACACAAAAACAGCAGAAAACAGGGAACTGGCACTGTGGCATCTTGTCAATAGGTTAGTTCCGGAAAATGCATAAAAGTGCCACGAAGTGTAACAAAACAGTAGGCAAATGGTATAAAAACAAGCATGGAGCATCAAAAATTATAGATACGTTGGAGACGTATCAGTCACCACCTTCTACCTTTATGCACCATTAAGAGTGCATAGTTGTCATTCTGAGTATAATGTGCATTGTCCCAAAGTTTTCATTGATTGACTCATATTGTTGGTTTCACTTATTCTTAAATTATTTGTATCTAGTCGCCCTCTTAAACTTGAAGGTGTTCTATGCATTTATATTTTGCTCTTCATCAAGGACAAGCTGAAAACCATTTGTATATTTTTCCTTATGATTTGAACACACGTTTGACTTTCATTGTTTCATTTTCATGATCTTTTATTTGTGTTCATTTTCATGTTATAACATGGTTGCTAAGTTTCTTCTATCAAGATTATGTCTTTCCTGCCATGTTTTAAGTTCTTTGATCCCAGCGCACAACGCTTACATATATGATCAAGATTGTGTAGGTGCATAGTCACCTCAAAAATTATTTCTTTTGTTATCACTTACCTACTCGAGGACGAGCAGGAGTTAAGCTTGGGGATGCTGATATGTCTCTAACGTATCTATAATTTTTGATGCTCCATGCTTGTTTTTACACCATTTGCTTAGTGTTTCGTTACACTTCGTGGCACTTTTATGCATTTTCTGGAACTAACCTATTAACAAGTCGCCACAGTGCCAGTTTCCTGTTTTATGCTATTTTTGTGTTTCAGAAAAGTTACACACGAAATATTCTCAAAATTGGACGAAACCAAAGCCAGCCGCCCAGAATTTCACCGAAGCTTCCATAGATCCGAAGAGGAGACAGAGTGGGGCCATGAGGGCCCCACACAACAGGGCGGCGCGGCCTGGCCCCTGGCCGCGCCTCCTACGTGTGAGGATGCCTCGGTCCACTCCTGACGATGCCCCTTCGCCTATAAAGACCCCCCGACGGGAAAAACCTAAGGAC
Source organism: Dactylis glomerata (assembly GCA_007115705.1). Lineage (NCBI taxonomy): Eukaryota > Viridiplantae > Streptophyta > Magnoliopsida > Poales > Poaceae > Dactylis > Dactylis glomerata. The sequence goes on from QXEO01000222.1 coordinate 1,202,116, forward strand.
CCGATCACTTTTCTAGAACACATCGCGATCCGCCGCCGCCGTCGACCCGAAGATCGGCAGGGTCCAGAAGCTCTTCCCGGCACCCTGCCGGAGAGGGGAATCGCCACCGGAGGTCTTCTTCATCGCCATGCTTGCCTCCGGCGCGATGAGTGAGTAGTCTACCTTGGACTATGGGTCCATAGCAGTAGCTAAATGGTTGTCTTCTCCACCATGTGCTTCATGTTTAGATCTCATGAGCTGCCTTACATGATTGAGATCACCGTTATGTAATTCTACCTGTTTGGTTTGTTGGGATCCGATGAATATTGGTGTTATGATTGAGTTGATGTACTGAAATTTATCTTATGTTATCTCTATGTTGTTTATGATCTTGCATGCTCTCCGTTGTTAGTAGCTATCTTGCCGAGTAGTTGCTAGTGACTCCAAGAGGGGGTATTTATGCTCGATAGTGGGTTCATGCCTCTATTTAATCTGGAGGAGTGACAGAAACCTCTAAGGTTGTAGATGTGCTATTGCTACTAGGGGGAAAACAACATTCATATGCTCGAGGGCATATACTTTGTTTTCATTACACAATTTGCTTAATGCAATTATCTGTTATTCGCAACTTAATACTTGTGGAGTTCTCGGATTGATTCGCCATAAGTGGATTATTAGTCATAGATGCAGTTGGATGGCGGTCTATGTATCTTGTTGTAATGCCCAGAGTAAATCTCATAGTGATCCTCTAATCATATGCACGTTGTTTTTATTCTATCAATTGCCCAACTGTAATTTGTTTACCCAGCATGTATTATTTTATCTTATGGAGAGACATCACTAGTGAACTGTGGATCTCGGTCCTATTTCCTTTATATTGCTATCACCTGTTTACTTTACTCGCACTGTTTCCTTTATATTGCAGTCGTATTGGCTCCTTCCTCTCCTGATCGACATACCTTGGTTTCTTAACTGAGGGAAAACCTTGCTACTATATTCATCATACCTTCCTCTTGGGGTTCCCAACTGGACGGTGAAAAGATATCAACACCGTACCACATCAACGATGCACCGGAAGGACGCCCTCCTAGCGTTGAGGTGCCAGCCGCTGGGAAGGTGGACGTCACACTGGCCTACCGACGCGTTCTAGTCGTAGAGGGCCTACGTGATCTCCACCAACACGTACAGTCGGTTCTGCTCCTTCTTGGGCGGCAGCTCCTTCTTCTTAGCGGCCTTGGACGAAGAAGCGTCAGCATCGGTCTTCCTTAACGGCCAGCACCCTGTCATGGTGGCCATGGAAGGAGGAGGTGGTTGTTCTAGTTATGGAAGAAGTCGCGACAGCGCCTCTTATAAAGGGGAAAGGACACGACTTTCCAATGGCGATTGATGGCGGTGCATGGTTGGAAGCGGCAGTGGCCAGTGGTACGGCACCATTGATGGTGGCGCAGAAGCGGAAGCGGCGGCGCAACATTTTCCTGGTTCAGGCCACTGAATCAGCGAGGCTGCGGAGACGAAGCGGCCGCGGTTGATGACACGCGGGCCCTGGGTAGAAGGGGGAGGACACACGCGGATACAGCGGTCTCATTTGCGTCTCGGCGGATAGGTCAACAAAAATATGTCGATCGCTGGGCTAGATTATTCCCAGCCCAGGTCAAAAACGGACCGAATCGGACGCACGCGATCCGTTTGCGTCGGGCCGTTGGATATGCCCTTAGGAGGCAACACAGAAGCAACCGAGAGAACCAGAGAGTCAATTGGCCCACACGACATGCGAATCTTGACTAGGGAAAGCCCAAGGGAGTTTGTTGGTGACGAAGCAGGGCGAGGAAGGCGAGGCAATGGAGGGGCTGGGTCAAATGCAATGAAAGGCTATCATCTGGCCGATGTGTGATGAAAGACGAAGTGTGATCAACGTCCAAAGCAGCTGGATCATCAAGGAGCTCAAGCCGCGCTTCACGTGGAATACCTGTGCTATGGTTAGGGAGCAACAAATGTGCATATGCAGTATCTTCAAACTGGTCAATCGAAACAGAAGATGATGATGAGACGTATATATAGGAACATCCGATGATTAAGCAAAAGTGAAAACACTCGCATCAAAAAATGGCATCCCGAGAAATACACACATGATTTGAAGAAACATGAAGACATTTGTAACCTTTGTGTAGCAAACTATATCCAAGAAAAACACACTGTTTAGAGTGATCAAGCTTGCGGTCGCTAGTAGAAAATAAGGCTTCTGTCTAGAGCTGATGTGAACTTTAGTCCCAGTCGTGCTTGGATCCGGAACTAATGCTCACATTAGTCCCAGTTCAAAAGGCTACGGGGGCCAGCCAGCTTTAGTCCCGATTCAAGCGGGACCTTTAATCCCAGTTGGAGATACTAACCGAAACTAAAGAGGTAGTGACCTTAAGTCCAGGTTGGTATCTCTAACACCAACTAGGATAGACCTTTAGTCCCAGTTGGAGATACCAACCCGGACTAAAGGCAGACGCCTATTTTTTCCTCTCATGCCTACACTGCAAAAAAACATATAAAAATGATAAAAACTTCAAATTTAAAAATCTGTCGACATGCATGTACCTCACACAACCAACTTTTAGGGAAATTTTGAAAATCTAAATTTTGATTTTTTTGCAAAATAAGATTGTTTTGAATTAAAATGGCTATAACTTTTGTGCACGAACTCAAAAAAAATTAAAAAAAAATCTAAGCAAAAAGTTACATCCGATTTCAATGGCCGTAGGACGTTTGCACAAATGATAGATTTTCAAAATTCCAAAGGGAAATTTTTTTTGTTACAAAAGTTTTTTTTCTTCTATGTCAAGTTAGACTTTCTAAAACAAGAAACTTCAATTAACTGAACATTGCATAAACTAATGTTATAGTTTTCTATTGACTGAGACTCAAGGGAATCTAAATTTACTTGGATATAACATATTCATTCCAAAATTCCATACAAAATTTTAGCATTGTTACTTCTAAAAAATAAGTCATGTATGATTATTCAAGTTTCTATTCATCTTCTATATCTCAAAAGATATACCATGCATTTTTTGTGGTAACATTGTCTCCGCTTCTCATTCTGTCATGATGATTAATTGTTTGTAATTTAGAACAATTCCTTAATAATTTGTTTTAATGGAATTCCTGGATTGAGGCTATAATACTATGTTGGCCTGGATAGTAATAAATTCACATATTATGGGTATTAATATCTAGTTTGCATTAAGAACATTAAATGCATTGAATAGTATCCAATTTAAAAGTTTTCGTCCATTGTGCTTGAATGGATTTGTACACATATATCCCTAATTAATTGGAATAATTGTTATTGCCTTGGTATTAAAATTATCTTTTATCGGAAAACAATTAACACACATAATGCTCCTAATCTGTCACAACTTATCCATTTAATTTGTCTTAACTAAATTCCTCAAATAAAGTTACTAGAAAATATGTCGTCTTCTATAAAAAAAACTCACCATTTCTCATTTGAGTTCATCATCATAAGTCAATAGTCCAACAACCATCCACAAATTCCATCAACGCCACATTTTATCTAAGATGAAAACTACCATAGTGTTATTTCTAACCCTTGCCTTTCTTATGGTAGCATCAGGTACAGTTTGACATTGTAATATATTATTTTCATGTCATTCAACAAATTATGTTCATGATGTTCGATTTGATTCATGTTATTTTTTTCAGATGCCAAAGAATGTAGGACACGTGGTATCCCGCCGTTTGGTAAGGCGTGCACCATTGAATCATGCAAAGCTTCATGTGAAACGCTGAACATCATATGTCATACTTATGGTAGAGTCTGCAATTGGAGTAGCTCTTGCACTAGCAATGGGTGCTACTGTACCAATTGTGTTTAAGAAATCTACCAAAAAATGGTTAATAATTAAAAAATGAAATAACATGGAATGTTGACCTGAATAATAATAATGGCCATAATAGTATTGCAGTACCAACAAATTAGCCAATCACTAGACATGTGTAATATGGATATGAATATATGATGTTCATTGCTTGTGTTAGCATTTGATGCATGTGAAATTGTTTTTTCATCCTACACGATCACCCAAGATCTATTTCCATGAAGATGTGATAACGAGATTCGATCATGAGTCTGGGGACCCTGGTTTACCATCCGGGATTCCCGTTATGCATACAATTAACGATCCCAGGAATAGTTTCCTTCAGATGATATTACCATGCAGGGCAAGTTCACAACTAAGAAGCGGAAACCAAATAGCGTTGATGACCCACGTCATGCCTACTACCCTACAAGCAACTAACTGGGAGACGTTCCTATTTCACACTGGCATTACGTCGTACCCATCACCATTTTCATTGAAGTCCTCCTCCAAGTCCGACCAAGTAAATAGCCAGGGACAAAGCCGTGAGTACAGTTTGGAATTGTACTCGCAAACCAACTAAAGAGAGTGTGATTGATATGCAGTTTGGCTATAGCAAGGATATGTTCTAGACTAGTTTGCTTTCTTTTGAAAAACTCCTTTTTCTCGTGTCGATATAGCATGTCCAGAACGGTGTTCTACGACATCTCTATATCTCTATTAAAACGTTTTATAAAACAATTTTTTAGTAAATCTCTAGGAAGGGGGTAACCCTTTCTATTTATAAAACCAGGTCAATCACACATGACCATCTCCAATTCCTTGGCAGTACCCTACAAGTACTCCAAACCATACCCATGCCACGGTAGTACCCTCTGAGTACTTTGTCTAGCACAAATCCTCCTTTTTCCAATAACCACTTTTGAAACAAAACCCGACACAGGTTAAGTATGGCCATTCCAACCGTCCATGACCGAGGACTTAGCTATTCGAAAAAATTTACACTATGCAGAGGTTGTAAGCTTCACCCACACTATAAGAATACTTGTCGTGTGGGCATCATCCTCGCATAATAGCCTATGCGACGACAAGCACCCGATCAGAACCTTCCGCTCATCTGCCTTAGTACGGGTGCCTAACCTGTAGAGTATACCTCCCAGCAAACCTTGGCTGCCTACCTCCATTTCTTGAGTGTAGCTCCAGTGCCACGGCGGGAGAACCCAAGTTTCCTCCAGTCGGATAAATCCCGAAGGATCCCGATTTATAATTGCCCCATTTCCTGAGACAACCTGGATTCCAGTTAGCGTGCACCAACTTCCTGTGCACCGCAAGCCCTTATATAGTTATGAGGCTCCCGCACTAAGGCAAACAAACTTCGGGCTAAGCCCCATCCCATACTAGGGTAATGTGGTTGCACGGGAGAAATTGGTTTGGAAAACACTTATACGCAATGCCCTTTTCTTAAATCCATCAACTCTTTTTTCTCCATTTTTCAAAACCTCATTTTCTGAAATCTATCAATGGAATAGTTCCTTATTCCAAGGTTTTCGAAGACATTTTCAATATCACATTTTGAGTGTTCCCAACGTAGAGTTTTTGCTCCACTACAAGGTTTTCCAAAGTTCATGATGTTAATCATCAAGCCACTAACCCAGGGGATAAGTAGGTGTCAAGAAGTGTCATCCATGAGGATGGTAGAAAATGACTTGTGGAGCCAAGTCGCCAACAATTGCTATCTAGAGGTAATAGCAATATAAAACATGGATTTTTGTAAATATTTATAAACATGCAATAAGTAAAACTAGGATCAGATATGAATCATGTTTGGATGGCTTGCCTTTCTCAGCTTGTCCCTGCCCTCTCCTTGATAATCAAATACTTCCCCCTCCTCAGAATACCCGGTGTCGCTTGAATCTAGCGCTGATATAAAATAACAACATAAGTATGCAAGAATAAACAAGCCACACACATCATCACATCAAACATTTCACACCAAGCAATTATCAGAAGCAAACAAGTTTATTCACTGATCATTTCCAGGTGTTTTTATAACAATTGCTATTTTTAAGAATAAAACAATTATTTACCTATTAACTAAACCCTAATGGAGCTCCAAATAACAAGCAAGCAATTCAATTGGTTGAAAACATGATACCAGCATACCAATAGAAAGGTATCATTTTTACGAATACAACAAAAGTGGATTCACTCAAAAAGGGTTTGTGGTTAATTTTATATGATTTTTCTATTGATAACAATGGCTGAAAAGCTATTTAATTCTCAGAAATTGTCTGATAATCAAAAAAATCTACTATCTGAGGTTTTATAAGTAGTTGCAATACATGATTCATGAAAATTGTAATCATGCCAAAATCATGCATATATTAGGTTTAATAAATTAAGCAAGTCAATTTAACCTAAGTAGCATACTAATTACTACTACAGACATACACATCAAAAGGCACCCATTCTAGTGCCACATGCAAGACAACATATCATAATATCACTGAAAATTTGAAGCACACAATTTTGATCTACAGAACCACATATTTGGATTTTTGAGTGAAAAGGGCCATTTAAATAACAAACATTTTACAGGGATTTAGAAAACATGCATGCAGTACCATTGGCCAGATAACAATATAAGGAGTTCATAGAAACCTGAATCACTAAATTTGAACACTCAGAGAATATTCTATGCAATTTACAAGCTAAGAAGGATTAATTATTGTTAACATTCACAGGAATAAAAAAAAGATAAACGACCCGTAACCACCGGATCTAGACAGATCCACGCTGAGCCAGCCCAATCTACCTGGCCGCGCGGGAGCCCGCATGCAACCTTGGACTAAGGGGGCGAACCGTTACCATGTTGTCGATCAGGAGATGAAGGGTGGAGAGGAGGCCACGTCGACGCGTGCCGGCGGCGACCAGAACTGACGGTGGAGTCCACTCCAATGCGATGCTTCGTACACTCCATCTATTGTTGCCTCTACATCTTAGGGAGGTTCACGACCTTTTTACAGAAGTGTGCACGCGCCTGGAGGATACGGCAAAAGACCTTTTCTCTTGGCACGGATGGAAGCATAATCTATGGATTGGCTCTCCACCATCTTAGACGTTTACAATTTTTCATTATGATATGTAATTTGCCTATTTTTACTTTTAGTTGCTCGGATTCTGGTGTGTCGCGGCTGTGTGCTGTTAAGGAGTATTAGTATTGGTCAGGTCTCTAGGAGTCCGTATTTGTCTAGATTTATTATCCTTGTACTCTAAGTCAGATGTACTATATATTGTGGCATTTGGCCCCCTAATAATACAAGTTGCTACTTGTCTAACATGTGCATCTTATTATGTAGAGGCGGGTGTAATACTGCTTAATACTCTTTAAGTAATAAAAAGTCCATTATTGAAAAAAGCGTCGATGCCTACGAAGATCGTAACTCTCTTCCGAATGCTATTGAGGTTACTTTCTCTTCGTGCTATGGCTCCACGTTAAAACTCTTGATAGTCTTTGTTTGGGCGGCGGTACCTCCTGGGGGCGTCGCGTTGGAGCTCGGGTTCTCCACGATCTCTTACCGTTGTCTTTGGTGGCAAGTTTAGCTCTTCTTGTACCTTTTTGTTTACTCTAATGTTCTTTTAAGAGGGTTTTCTAATGTTTGGCTTTTTTCAAGAAGAAAGAACCATATTAGTAATTCAAAAAATTGTAGGACCAAGGAAACCAAGTCCTTCAACATTTTTTCGATTGGAAAACCAACTCTTTGTCGCAGCATTACATTACTTGCTGTAGAGAGCCTGTATGACTATAACTTGTTGCAACATTACATGATTAACCACAGCATTGAATTAGCAACAACCGGATCGTCATCCACGCAGAAGGCCAGACACATAATTTGAAGACTAAATACGAAACTACATAATTAAGCAAGCACGATTCCTAATCAAAACACGAGTAATAGCATCGATCCACCGGTTACAACACAAGATACCGATCAATGCACGAACGGCCTCTAATTCTGGGTCACGGCCGCCCAAGCAAAGAACCCGTGCACGAGCGCGAAGAGGCCCATGAGCAGCACCCCCAGGAGCGAGCCCGAGCCATACCCGGCGACGCCTGCGTGGTTGCCGGGGCCGCAGCCGGTCCGGTAGCGGAACCCGTCCAGGTAGGCGACGACGGCAAAGACGGACGCGGCGAAGGAGCAGGGCGCGGTGAGGAGGAGCTTCCCGCGCAGCCAGAGCCTCGTCCAGCCGGCGGTGATGGAGCCGATGCCCACGCCGTCGGGGTCGAAGGCCTTGGTGCCCCTGGTTTTGGCGGCCCGGGCGGCGGCGGACTCGGCCATGCGGAGATCTGTGGAGACCATGAAGAGGAGCAGGGCGGCGGAGATGGCGTAGAGGACGAGGGAGTACTGGGCGACGACGACGCGACGGTAGAGGTCCCACCCGCACGCGTTGGCGGGGTCTGTCGGGGTCGCGCTGAGAGTGCCCAGGAGGAAGACCATGCCCACCATCTTGAGCTGCGTCTCCGCGACGATCTTGAACATCGCCATGGCGCTGGCGCTCGCTACTCTCACGGTCAGCGGCTCTGGCTGCTGACTACGGACAGGGGGAGGAACGGAGGGCAACGGCTGGCTTTGGGATGCTGGCTGGGTTTATGAAGGAGGAGCGAGGTTGAATATTTGAATTTAAATTTGAACTTGATCCAACGTATCGGGCTACCGCATCTCTCCCTGCTCCATGTACTGTAAAAAGCTAGCTAGCTTTTCATTGTGCAGCCCAACCAGGGCCGGTCAATTGCCTTCTTCGGCTTCCCCGATCTCTAGCGACAGATCGCTAATTTTGGCTAGGCACCAAAAGGAGACAAAGAGAGGGGAGAGGGCGGGGGCATGCTTTGGACCAACGGGGGAGAGATAAGGCGCGCGCATGGCTTTGCACCTTGAGGAAATTGTACATAACACTAATTGTTGGTGCTGTTTTTTGCACAGAACAGAGTCTAGAATTTTTTTTTGCATAAAACATCAGGTTTTGCCGTAAACTGTTGCGTAAAATACTAATCATATTATTAATAGGATAGACACCCAATTAGGTGCATAGGCCGTATTTTTTTAACTGGTGCAAACGGTCATGTTTCAAGGTTGGGATGTTGTAATCACGGTACCGACGCGTGGTAGGCCGCCTTTGCCTAACACGGATGATTACCGCATCGACAGCTCGAGATATGACGCTGAATTTTTCCAAGAAGAAGGGCTTCTAGGAAATTTCACTATCAACTTGGAGATCGATGAGGACATGGTCGTAGATGACGAAGAAGACGAAGCTGCACACATGGAGGAAGACACTCCGCACGATGAAGTGGAGGAGGTTAAGAACCAACATGACGTGACATTACTTGAGCGATTCCACCAAGGCCTTGACCTTGATGATCCGGCCGGCCCACCTCCAGATTATGTGCCTGATCATTGGTGGGGAAATCTTGATAGCGATGACGAAACATTGGATCCAAGAGTGGATCGTAGTGATATCGACACGGGCTACTAAAGTGATTTGTAATAGCTAAACTATTTACGTATGTCCTCTATCATGTGTAATAATGGATTTCTGTAGCTAGACTATTTATATATGTCCTCTATCATGTGTAATAATAGATTTCTGTTTATTCAAACTATTTATGTATGTCCTCTATCATGTGTAATAATGGATTTCTGTTTATTCAAAATTTCATGCATGTATTAATATTCATTGTCTACCATGTGTACTAACGGAGATTCTCTTTATGTCAATGCAGGTGATTGAAAAATGCCAGGAGGATGAGCTGTGAAGAAGACAAAGCAAGTGGCCAAAAAAGTCAAGTCGGTGAAATCTTTGTTCAGCAAGACGGTTGCCAAGCCTGGAGGATCCAGTTCTAGTCAGACTCAGAGTCAGCCAACTGTAGGCGCATTGCGTTGCCGCTCCAGGAGGCCTGCTCGAGCTCTTTCTCCTTCTCCACCCCCTGCAGAGGAGGAAGAGGGAGATGCTGAGGAGGGTGGGGGCTGGCAGCACAAGGAGGGTGGGGACCAGCAGCACGAGGAGGGTGGGGGCCAGCAGCACGAGGAGGGTGCTGAGGAGCCACACTAGCAGCCTGAGCTGACTGAGGAGGAGGCTGAGGAGGAGGCTGACTGGGCGAGCTTGTACGAGGACCGCGCCGACTACGACAAGCAGCGGTGGATACCTGTGCCTATGGATCCGTTTGAGGAGCGCAACGAGGGCATGAAGCATCCTTTGCCCCACAAGGTTTGGCAGCGTGGGCCTGCTGGGCTCCCTGAGAGACTGATACGTCTCAAACGTATCTATAATTTTTGATGCTCCATGCTTGTTTTACACCATTTGCCTTGCGTTTCGTTACACTTCGTGGCGTTTTTATGCATTTTCCGGAACTAACCTATTGACAAGATGCCACAGTGCCAGTTCCCTGTTTTCTGCTGTTTTTGTGTTTCAGAAAAGCTACACAGGAAATATTCTCGGAATTGGACGAAACAAAAGCCAGAAGTCTTATTTTTCCCGGAAGCTTCCCGAAGACCGAAAGAGAGCCGGAGGGGGGCCAGAGGCCGCCCTCACACATAGGTGGCGCGGCCCAGGCCCTGGCCGCGCCACCCTGGTGTGAGGAGCCCCTGGCTGCCCCCTGACGACGCCCCTTTGCCTATATAAATCCTCGGGACGGAAAACCCTAGAGGAGTCGGCGAAATTTCTAGAACAGTTCCGCAGCGCCGCCGCCGTCGAAGACAAATTTCGGGGGACAGAAGTCTCTATTCCGGCACCCTGCCGGGATGGGGAAGTGCCCCCGGAGTCATCTCCATCGGTCTCCATCGCCGTCTCCGCCGTCTCCATCGACCTCACCGCCATCTCCATCAACCTTGCTGTCTCCTATGATGAGGAGGGAGTAGTTCATCCCCGGGGCTGAGGGCTCTACCGGTAGCTATGTGGTTCACCTCTCTCTCCCATGATGTGATCTTTATGTGATCGTGAGCTTTGTATCATGTTGAATAAGTAGATGTTACTCTTCTTCATTATGTGTACTCTAGTGTGTTATTAAAGTAATCTATTCCTCCTGCCATGGTGTAACGGTGACAGTGCGTGCATCATGGTGGTACTTGGTCTAGGCTACGATTGTGATCTCTTATGGATTATGAGAATAATTACCGCTATGATAGTATTGAAGTGATCTTTTCCTCCTTTCATGGTGTAATGTTGACAGTATGTGCACCGTGTTAGTACTTGGTCTAAGTTGCAATAATATCTATCTTGAATTGTGATCTGATTTGGATATCTCTATGAGTGGTGTTTGTCAAGTACTTGATGAACTTTAAGGGGTGCTTCTATAGCCACTACGCAATGATTAGTGTTGTTCAATAGGAGAGTAATTCAGAGTACCATAGTGAAGAGAAGTTTTCTATTGGTTCAATTATGTTATATTTGTTGGGAGTGTGTCCACTAGTGAAAGTATGATCCCTAGGCCTTGTTTCCAAGCTTTGCACACCATTTACTTGCTGTTTTGTTACATGTTTGCTCGCAGCGATATTTATTTTAAATCACATTTACTACTCATAATCATCTATACCACTTGTATTTCACTATCTCTTCGCCGAACTAGTGCACCTATACATCTGACAAGTGTATTGGGTGTGTTGGGGTACACAAGAGACTTTCTGTATCGTAATTGCAAGGTTGCTTGAGAGGGATAGCTTTGACCTCTTCCTCCCTGAGTTCGATAAACCTTGGGTGATCCACTTAAGGGAAACTTGCTGCTGCTCTACAAACCTCTGCACTTGGAGGCCCAACACTGTCTACAAGATCAGAAGCGTGCGTAGACATCAAGCTCTTTTCTGGCGCCGTTGCCGGGGAGGTAAGGTAAAAGGTACTCACATCCTTTGGCTACTAAGTCTTTTAGTTGCTAGTGAGTGCTCGGAGTTATTTCCTTTAGATTCTGCAATTACATATTTTTGTTTCTTGTTTTTATTTTCACTAGTTAGGCTTAATGGAAAACAATGAGTTCGTTAGTCTTTTTCCTGAGTTTAGATATGAAGTGTTTGAAGAGAAAATTGAAAAACCTTTGGAGCTTAATTTGCATGCTAATAGTGTTGTTAGTATGAATGTTTCGAACACTGTTATTACTAATGCTATAGAAAAGTCTAAGCTTGGGGAAGCTGGTTTTGTTAAGCATGATATTTTTAGTTCCCCAGCTTTAGTGGAGAAAGTTTGCTATGATGATATGTTTGATGAATATGCTTTGCGACATAGTAATTCTCTAGCTTGTGATGATACTAAACCTCTAGTTTATGATGGCTATGATGATGAGTATAATATTTTCAGTTCACCTACTATTGAGGATAAAATTAGTTATGATTACAATATGCCTCCTATTTATGATGATTATGGTGATGAGAATAATTATTCTATTGAATTTGCTCCTACTACTATTGTTCTTGTGGTGAGTATTAATTCTTTTATGCATGTGGCTCATGATAGGGATGCTTTATGTGATAGTTATATTGTTAGTTATATTCATGATGCTACTGAAAGTTATTATGAGAGAGGGAAACATGGTTTGGTGGATCTCAACAATATTAAGTTTCCCCTCTTTATGTTGCAAATCTTGAAGTGGTACTTGTTTTATCTATCCATGCTTGCTACTATGTGCCTCGTTGATTTATTTTCTTACAAGATTCCTATGCATAGGAAGTGGTTTAGATTTAAATGTCTTTCATATCTGCTTTTTGATGCTCTCTATTGCTTTAAGTTCCTATATGGCGCTTTTGCCTCAAGCTCTTATATGGCGCCCACATGAGCATCTTTGCAAATTACTGCGCCTAGCTCAAAGGCGTTAAAGAAAAGCACTCTTGGGAGATAACCCAATGTTTTATTTCCAGTACTTTTTCTTTTATTTGAATCTTGTAAGTCATCACTACTGTAATGACCGCTCCTTATCCTTTTAATTTCGTTTTTGTGCCAAGAGAAGCCTCTAATTTGAGTGAGGTAAGATTTGGGGATGTTGCTGTCCTGAAACAGTTTTCGGTGCTGCACCGTAAAAATTCGTAAAAATTCTCTGTATATCTTTTGGACCTGCGATTTCTTGTGCATATGCCCCAGGTTATATCCAAACTTTCGTTAGTTGAACACTTTTTGATTTGAGCAACAGAAAACCCTCTAAAAATTCGACCTTTCTCAGCTGCTCTGTTTTGACAAATTTCTGCCAATGTTTGTGTTTGCCGCTTTATCGCTTTCTTTTTGAGTTCTTTTGATCACGGAACTTTTGGGGAAGTTTCTACAGTAGTATTTGCTTAATATGTGGTGGTTTTTGAGTTGAAACCTGAAGCAAAAAGAGGTTGATTATATGTTATGCTACACTAATGTTGCTAATAGATTTGTGTTCAGTTTTGTATGAAGGAAGTTTTCAAGTGTAGGGATTGGAGAATGATGAGATGAGATGAAGAATAGACAAAAGCTCAAGCTTGGGGATGCCCATTCATCACCCCAAGAAATATCCAACAAGTACAAGCATCAAAGCTTGGGGATGCCCCCGAGGCACCCCTTCTTCATCGACAAAAATCAGGTCACCTTTCAAGAAACTATATTTTTATTGCTTCATGCACTATGTGTTTTTCTTGGAGCGTCAGTTGTTTTAGTTTTCATTATTAGTTTTGTTTTGTTTGTTGCAATAAATGTTTAGATCACATCATGTTTCTTTTGGAGGAGATGAACTCGCTTTTCATTTGCCAAGAACACTCTAGTTTTCACTCTTATCGTTCAATGAGTGTTCTCTTTTTCTGCTACTGCGTTTAGCTTGCATTTTTCGCCTTGATTTTTGTTCAGATCTTGTTTTATCTTTGTATCAAGGTGTATTTGGACCTGTGGTATATGTTGGTTTTCCTCAAAAGAGTTTTCTCAAAAAGGTTTGAATGGTGTTGGAAAAGAGAAAAAGCTTTGTGCAAAATAGTGGTACAAGAAGGAGCTTGTGTAGACTGCGGCCTAGGCTTTTTCATGTCATGCTTGATATCTTTTTGATAGTATGCTTAGTGATTTTTCTGTAGCATAACTTGTCTCAAATAACTGAGATTGCTTAATGAGCCTTTGAAAAAATCATGCGTTGTTTTAATTATTTGGAAGCATTATTTTGGTTTTCTCCTTGATGTTTTATTTGGGTTGACTTGGCGCATGCTCACACATGTTAGACTCTTACAAAGTCGCCTATAGCCTCTATGATCATTTAGTTTTTGACTTTTGATGCCATTTTATGCTTCTTTCAATGATGTTTTGTCGCTATGCATGATTATGGCCGTTATTGCTCTCTTAGTTGGTCGCTCCCAGTCTTTTGCTATCCCTCATTTTGTACTGAGTATGAGCTCTACTTGTGCATCCAACTCCTAAAAACCAAGTTTGCCATTGTCTCCACTATAAATTCCTATGCATGGTATTTGTAAGCCATTCCAAGTAAATTTTCATGTGCTACCTTTCAAAAAACCTTCAAAATACTTCTCATTTTGTGACACTGTTTTCAGCTCATGGGGACGTAGTGGTCGGATTTGCTATCTTCCATACTGTCTTATTCCAAAAAGAAAAAAAAGAAAAAAAGAAAGAAAAAGGCACTCCTCCATGGTATGTGAATGTTGGTGGGCACCCGATGGAATCGGTTAGCCATGGTTTGAGAAAGGAAAAAAGGTGGGGAGGAGTGCCAAGCTTTATAAAAGAGCACAAAAGTGCCAATCTCTCTCTCAAAAACTTGCTTCATTTTTGTATGGAAGATAGTAAGAACCCCATTGCCAGTCGTTGACAAAGACATCCACCTCTCAAAACCAATTTTTATCTCTCTGTTTTACAAATGAAAAGTGCTAGCACATGTTTAATTACTACTTCCCTCTGCGAAGGGCCTTTCTTTTACTTTTATGTTGAGTCACCACCTTCTACCCTTATGCACCATTAAGAGAGCATAGTTGTCATTCTTAGTATAATGTGCATTGTACCAAAGTTTTCATTGATTGATTCATATTGTTGGTTTCACTTGTTCTCAAATTATTTGTATCTAGTCGCCCTCTTAAACTTGAATGTGTCCTATGCATTTATGTTTTGCTCTCCATGAAGGACAAGCTGAAAACCATTTGTATGTTTTTCCTTATGATTTGAACACACGTTTGAATTTCATTGTTTCATTTTCATGATCTTTTGTTTGTGTTCATTTGCATGTTTACAACATGGTTGCTAAGTTCTTATTGTCAAGATTATATCTTTCATGCCCATGTTTTAAGTTCTTATGATCCCAGCTCACAATGCTTACATATATGATCAAGATTGTGTAGGTGCATGTCACCTCAAAAATTATTCTTTTGTTATCACTTACCTACTCGAGGACGAGCAGGAGTTAAGCTTGGGGATGCTTGATATGTCTCAAACGTATCTATAATTTTTGATGCTCCATGCTTGTTTTTACACCATTTGCCTTGCGTTTCGTTACACTTCGTGGCGTTTTTATGCATTTTCCGGAACTAACCTATTGACAAGATGCCACAGTGCTAGTTCCCTGTTTTCTGCTGTTTTTGTGTTTCAGAAAAGCTACACAGGAAATATTCTCGGAATTGGACGAAACAAAAGCCAGAAGTCTTATTTTTCCCGGAAGCTTCCCGAAGACCAAAAGAGAGCCGGAGGGGGGCCAGAGGCCGCCCTCACACATAGGTGGCGCGGCCCAGGCCCTGGCCGCGCCACCCTGGTGTGAGGAGCCCCTGGCTGCCCCCTGACGACGCCCCTTTGCCTATATAAAGCCTCGGGACGGAAAACCCTAGAGGAGTCGGCGAAATTTCTAGAACAGTTCCGCAGCGCCACCGCCATCGAAGACAAATTTCGGGGGACAGAAGTCTCTGTTCCGGCACCCTGCCGGGACGGGGAAGTGCCCCCGGAGCCATCTCCATCGGTCTCCATCGCCGTCTCCGCCGTCTCCATCGACCTCACCGCCATCTCCATCAACCTTGCTGTCTCCTATGATGAGGAGGGAGTAGTTCATCCCCGGGGCTGAGGGCTCTACCAGTAGCTATGTGGTTCACCTCTCTCTCCCATGATGTGATCTTTACGTGATCATGAGCTTTGTATCATGTTGAATAAGTAGATGTTACTTTTCTTCATTATGTGTACTCTAGTGTGTTATTAAAGTAATCTATTCCTCCTGCCATGGTGTAACGGTGACAGTGCGTGCATCATGGTGGTACTTGGTCTAGGCTACGATTGTGATCTCTTATGGATTATGAGAATACTTACCGCTATGATAGTATTGAAGTGATCTTTTCCTCCTTTCATGGTGTAATGTTGACAGTGTGTGCACCGTGTTAGTACTTGGTCTAAGTTGCAATAATATCTATCTTGAATTGTGATCTGATTTGGATATCTCTATGAGTGGTGTTTGTCAAGTACTTGATGAACTTTAAGGGGTGCTTCTGTAGCCACTACGCAATGATTAGTGTTGTTCAATAGGAGAGTAATTCAGAGTACCATAGTGAAGAGAAGTTTTCTATTGGTTCAATTATGTTATATTTGTTGGGAGTGTGTCCACTAGTGAAAGTATGATCCCTAGGCCTTGTTTCCAAGCTTTGCACACCATTTACTTGCTGTTTTGTTACATGTTTGCTCGCAGCGATATTTATTTCAAATCACATTTACTACTCATAATCATCTATACCACTTGTATTTCACTATCTCTTCGCCGAACTAGTGCACCTATACATCTGACAAGTGTATTGGGTGTGTTGGGGACACAAGAGACTTTATGTATCGTAATTGCAAGGTTGCTTGAGAGGGATAGCTTTGACCTCTTCCTCCCTGAGTTCGATAAACCTTGGGTGATTGCTAACGTGTGGTTGACGTGGGAGCAGACAGTCCTTGTGCGTGGTGAATGACCAGCCCGTTGGGAACCCCAAGAGGAAGGTATGATGTGTATAGCAGCTAGTTTTCCCTCAGTTAAGAAACCAAGGTTTAATATCGGTCAGGAGAGGAGAGACAAATGACTGAAGGTGATGCGGAACCTGCACACACACACACAAACAAATACTTTGCTCCCAACTTGCGATGAGGTTGTCAATCTCACCGGTTTGCTTGAAACAAAGGTTATGAGTGTATCGAGTGGAAAACAGTAATAATATGCGAGTAAAGTAAACAGTGCGGAAAAAGTAAACAGGTGATAGCAATATGATTAAAATAGGACCGGGGTCCACAGTTCACTAGTGGTGTCTCTCCATAGATAAAATAACATGCTGGGTAAACAAATTACAGTTGGGCAATTGATAGAATAAAGATAAACGTGATATGTCAAGAAGATCACTATGAGATTTACTCTGGGCATTACAACAAAATACATAGACCGCCATCCAACTGCATCTATGACTAATAATCCACCCTCGGGGATATCAATCCGAACACCCCAAAAGTATTAAGTTGCGAACAACAGATAATTGCATTAAGCAAAGTGTGTAATGTAAACAAAGCATATGCCCTTGAGCATATGAATGTTGTTTTCTCCCTAGTAGCAACAGCACATCTACCACCTTAGAGGTTTCTGTCACTCCCCCAGGTGAAATAGAGGCATGAACCCACTATCGAGCATAAATACCCCCTCTTGGAGTCACTAGCAACTACTCGGCCAAGATAGCTACTAACAACGGAGAGCATGCAAGATCATAAACAACATAGAGATAACAAAAGATAATATTCAGTACAGCAACTTAATCATAAACACCAATATTCATCGGATCCCAACAAACCAACATCATAGAATTACATAACGGTGATCTCAATCATGTAGGGCAGCTCATGAGATCTAAACATGAAGCACATGGTGGAGAAGACAACCATCTAGCTACTGCTATGGACCCATAGTCCAAGGTAGACTACTCACTCATCGCTCCGGAGGCAAGCATGGTGATGAAGAAGACCTCCGGTGGCGATTCCCCTCTCCGGCAGGGTGCCGGGAAGAGCTTCTGGACCCTCCCGATCTTCGGGTCGACGGCGGCGGCGGATCGCGATGTGTTCTGGAAATCTGATCGGGTACTTAGGTTTTTTCCGTCGGGGGGTCTTTATAGGCGAAGGGGCGATGTTAGAGGTGGAGCCAGGCTCCCTCACACAGGGGTGGCGCGGCCAGGGGCCTGGCCACGCCGGCCCTGTGTGTGGGGCCCTGGTGGCCCCTCTCCGTCTCTCCTTTGGATCTCTGGAAGCTTCCGGGAAAAATAAGACTTCAGGAACTTGTTTCGTCCAATTCCGGGAATATTTCCTGTGTATCACTTCTGAAACACAAAAACAGCAGAAAACAGGAAACTGGCACTGTGGCGCTTGTTAATAGGTTAGTTCCGGAAAATGCATAAAAATGCCACGAAGTGTAACGAAACAATAGGCAAATGGTGTAAAAACAAGCATGGAGCATCAAAAATTATAGATACGTTTGAGACGTTGATGACCCACAAGTATAGGGGGTGTATCGTAATACTTTCGATAAATAAGAGTGTCGAACCCAACGAGGAGCAGAAGGTGTTGATTAGCAGTTTTGATCAAGGAATCACTGTAAATACTAGCAAACGGGTTTTCAGGAGTATTTGGTAATTCGAGTAAATAAAGTGCGAGTAAATAAAAGACAGTAGTAACAATTGCAGCAAGTGGCCCAATCCTTTCTTCAGCAAAGGACAAGCCGGTTGTGTACTTATAATAACCAAACGTTCTCGAGGACACACGGGAGGTTTCTGTCAAGAGCTTTCGCTTCATAGAGCCAATAGTATTTATTGGTTTGGTAGGTGTTATGGGGGTGAACCTGTGCTAGCGCACTACCCTTACTAGGATAAATACACACTTGTGATTATACCCCTTGCAAGCATCTGCAAATACAAGAAAGTAATTAAGATAAATCTAACCACAGCCTTAAACTCTATGATCCTACGCTCCCTGGTGCAATGGTTTCCCAACGGAGGTTTAGGTTTCTGTCACTCCAGCAACCCCACAATCAGTAGCCAAATACACAATGCATCTCACTAGGCCCATAAATGGTGAAGTATCATGTAGTCGACGTTCACATGACACCACTAGTGAAATAGCACCACAACAATATCAAACCAGTAAATATTTCTCAACAATAATTCACTACTAACATCTTGACTTCTCCCATGTCCTCAAGAACTAAACGAACTACTCACAAGACATCATATGGATCATGATCAGAGGTGAAATAATGGTAAATAACGATCTGAACATAAACCTTAACTCAATGGTTCCACTCAATAGCATCAACTACAAGAGTAATCAACACCGGGAAAGTTTCCCCTATGAATATAACAAGATCCAACTCAAGATGTTACAGTGGGATGGCAAGGTGATGGTGGAGATGAAGGTGCTGGTGATGGAGATGATGACGTCGATGATCCCGATGAAGTCCGGTGCGATGGTGATGACGATGGCGACGATCTCCCCTCTCCGGGAAGGAATTTCCCCGGCAGATTTCTCCCTGCCGGAGAGCTTTTTCTCTCTGGTGTTCTCCGCCCCGCAGAGGCGGCTGTGTCTAACTCTGAGGCCCCCCCTTGACTTAGGTTTTCGGGGACGATGATGTACGCGAAGGGGCGAGGCCAGAAGTGGGCCAGGGCTCCCTCACACAGGGCTGGCGCGGCCAGGGGGCTGGCCGCGCCACCCTGGCGTGTGGGGCCCCCCTGGCTCATCTTGACTCCTACTCCTGGCTTCCTGAGTCTTCTGGGAAAATATAATTTCTGGGTATTTTTCTGGAATTTTCCTGATCTTCAAAATATGGTCCCTTGATGGCCCTTTTTCCAGCAGAATCCTGACTCCGGCAGCAACTCCTCCGATGATCATCAAACATGTGAAAACAAAGGAAATAACATAAGTATCAACTCTAAATATGAAATATATCAATGAATAACAGTAAGTTATGGTACAAAATAGTGATGCAAATTGGACGTATCAACCCCCCCAAGCTTAGACCTCGCTTGTCCTCAAGCGAAAACTAAACTCGGTAAACATGCCCACAGGTTTATGGAGTGAAGTGTCGATAATCAAAATACGGACAAGAAGCATCACATTCACCAAAAGCACAAGTTATAATCGACAGCAACTTCCCTTTATAAGATATAGACTTGCAATAGGTAAAAGGGAATCACATACAAAGATGCACAAGGTAAACTATAATTGGCAATGGCAAACCTTAGTTCTTGGTCAAAGAATGAAGAACAAGCTGTTCTTTCTTTTGAACGGAGCCTTTTAAAACAGAGCTAATATAGCAAAGACTATATGCTCAACGAAACAAACTTTTGCATTCAAAGAGAGCTTTCAAAGATATATTCCTTCAGACAAAAGCATTATACATAACAAGGAAGATAGTAAACATGATTAAACGGATCAACATATGGATGAATGAAACATAACAACTCAAATGCTTGCTTGAGATAGAGGGAAATAGGTTGACTCAACATAAAAGTAAACGATAGGCCCTTCGCAGAGGGAAGCAGGGATTAAACATGTGCTAGAGCTTTTCATTTGTAAAACAGAGGTAAAAATTGTTTTGAGAGGTGGTTGCTTTTGTCAACGACTAGCAACAGAGTTCTTGATATCTTCCATACTAAACAAGTGAGAGCGGTTCCGAGATGTTTAATTAGTTGGCACTTTGGTGCTCTTTTATAGCTTTGCACTCCTCCCCACCTTTTTCCTTTCTCAAACCATGGCTAACCGATTCCATCGGGTGCCGACCAACTTTCACATTCCATTGGAGGAGTGTCTTTTTCTTTCTTTTTCTTTTTAAGATTATAATGGTCTGACCAGCTCCCTTGCAAAATTAATGACGAGCAGATGAAGCTGCCTAGTCGAGGGGTACTCAATTTAGTATGGAAGATAACAAACCCATCCACTACGTCCTCATGAGCTAAAAACAGTTGCACAAAATGAGAAGTGTTTGAAAGTTTTTGAAAGGTAGCACATGAAAATTTACTTGGAATGGCTTGAAATACCATGCATAGGAATTTATAATGGACTCTTTGGAAGTGACTTGGCTTTTGGTACTTGGATGCACGAGTAGAGCTCATACTCAGTACAGGTTTTTGGCTAGCAAGGCTGGGTAGCAAGCATAAGAGTTGCATGAAACAAACAAACATACATATAATAAGAACAATCATGCAAACTCCCTTGAAGGTACAACGATTTTAACTTTAAGAATAACAATGCTTATAAGCCAAACATAAGGAAAACTGAAGTGATGTGACTACAAGCACTTCTTTATTCTTTTCTACTCAAACCTCAAGGTAAAATTGCTACTGACCAAGCTAGGTTTGCCAAAACCAACTAAATTTACTCATGCTCCCAATGTGATACCAATACCAATCAACAAGACTAGTCATACAAGAGAGATTGCAAACTAACATAAAATGTGCGGAAAGTAAACGATAGAACTTCTCATTAATATTTTATTACCACAACTCACACCAAGGGATACATAGATAACTGACTAAGGAGGATACTTCCAAACTGCAAACTATTCTATAAGATAACTTCTCTATTCATGATATGACTCTATTTGAAAAGTAAATGAGCGAAAGGTAATGATGTGATACCGCGGCACTCCCCCAAGCTTGGAACAAACCAAGGGGATGCCTAAACCGATGACGAATTACTCCTTTGGTGGTGGTGGTGGATAATCTCTAATAAGCTTCTTGTTCCAGTGCTTCCATCCTTGCTTCGAGACTCCCTTCTCCCTTGGGTCCTTGCACATCTTTAATCTGCAACTCCCCATCCTTGAGTGACAACTCCTTCAGATGCATCTTCAGCTCCCTCATGTACGGATTGATGGAATCCGCAAGAGGGTTCTCCTTAGATGGACCGGATGAAGACATTGTACTCCAAGACCGAGAGCAATCCCTGACAGAAACAGCTCAAAACAAAACACGACGAGAAAACGATATACAGACCTCGGGGACTCCGGGGGGTTAAATAGGCGAAAATTATACATCGAAACGAAGTCACAGGAGGAAACCAGGACGGAAACGAGTTCCGGTGTGTTCTCACACATAGGTGGCGCGGCCAGGGGTGGGCCCGCGCCACCCGTGTGTGAGGCACACACGGACTCTTTTTCGTGCCCTTTTTTGTCTCGTGATTTTTCATATTTAGTTAAAACAGCAAAAATATTAAAGTAAGAACTTTTCGCGAAACTTTTCTGACTAGAACTGTTACCTATTCGAAAACGAACTCTGCAGGTTCCTGCAGTTTGTCTTGGATGTAATCTTCCGGAGAAATCGTTTCAATAACATCAACATCTTCATTATAAGAATCTCCAGAAATATAATGCTTGAGTCTTTGCCCATTCACCACTTGTGTAGAATCATCTTTCAATGAAGCAATCTTTATAGCACCTGAGCGGTACACTTCCACAATAACATATGGTCCTTCCCATTTAGAAAGTAATTTTCCTGCAAAAAATCTGAGACGTGACCTATACAATAGAACTTTCTCACCAACATGAAATTCTCTCTTAAGAATTCTCTTATCATGCCATTGCTTGACTTTCTCTTTGAAAAGTCTGGCATTCTCATACGCTTCGTTTCTCCACTCATCTAGAGAACTCAAATCTAATAACCTTTTCTTACCGGCTAGTTTAAAATCTCTATTAAGCTCTCTCACTGCCCAAAAAGCTTTGTGTTCTAATTCTAAGGGCAAGTGACACGCTTTTCCGTAAACCATCTTATAAGGAGACATACCCATGGGGTTCTTATAAGCAGTTCTATAAGCCCATAAAGCGTCATTTAACCTACTAGCCCAGTTTTTCCTAGATCTACTAACAGTCTTCTGCAAGATAGACTTGATCTCTCTATTTGAAAGCTCTACCTGCCCACTAGTTTGGGGATGATAAGCAGAAGCAATTCTATGATTGACATCATACTTAGCAAGAGTTTTTCTAAAACTACCGTGAATAAAATGAGAACCTCCGTCAGTCATAAGATATCTAGGCACTCCGAACCTAGGAAAAATAACATCCTTAAGCATTTTTAACGAGGTCTCACCATCGGCACTCTTTGTAGGTATGGCTTCTACCCATTTAGTAACATAATCAACAGCAACAAGTATATGGGTATAGCCTTTTGAAGGAGGAAAAGGACCCATAAAGTCAAATCCCCAACAATCAAATGGTTCAATAACAAGAGTGTAATTCATAGGCATTTCATTGCGTCTAGAAATATTACCAACTCTTTGACATTCATCGCAAGATAAAACATACCTTCTGGAATCTTTAAAGAGGGTTGGCCAATAAAAACCTGATTGTAGAACCTTCTGTGCGGTTCTATCTCTAGCATGATGCCCTCCATAAGCACTGCTATGGCATTTTCTTAATATCTCTTGTTGCTCATATTCCGGTACGCATCTTCTCATAATACCATCAACTCCTTCTTTATATAAATGTGGGTCATCCCAAAAGTAATGCCTCAAATCATAGAAGAATTTTCTTCTTTGCTGAGCTGTAAAGGTTGGAGGCAAATACTTGGAAACAATAAAGTTAGCATAATCAGCATACCAAGGAAGGTCTCGCGAAGTTACATTTATCGCAGCCAACTGTTCATTTGGAAAACTATCATTAACAGGAATAGGATCAAAAGAAATGTTTTCCAATCTAGACAAGTTGTCAGCCACAGGATTTTCAGCACCTTTCCTATCTACGATATGCAAATCAAACTCTTGTAAAAGCAACACCCATCTAATAAGCCTAGGCTTAGCATCCTTCTTAGTCATAAGATACCTAATAGCAGCGTGATCAGTATGAATAGTAACTTTAGAATCAACAATATAAGATCTAAACTTATCACACACAAAAACAACAGCAAGAAACTCTTTCTCAGTAGTGGCATAATTCTTCTGGGCAGCATCAAGAGTCTTACTAGCATAATGAATAACATTCAACTTATTATCTACGCGCTGTCCAAGAACAGCACCAACAGCAAAATCACTAGCATCACACATAATTTCAAAAGGTAAATTCCAATCAGGTGGTTGAACAATAGGGGCAGTAGTTAAAGCCTTCTTAAGAGTTTCAAAAGCTTCTTTACAATCATCATCAAAGACAAATGGTACATCCTTTTGAAGAAGATTGGTAAGAGGCTTTGAAATCTTAGAGAAATCTTTAATAAACCTCCTATAGAAACCAGCATGACCAAGAATGCTACGAATACCTTTAACATCTCTGGGACAGGGCATTTTCTCAATTGCCTCCACTTTCGCTCTGTCAACTTCAATACCTCTTTCAGAAATTTTATGTCCAAGGACAATTCCTTCATTTACCATAAAGTGACATTTCTCCCAATTAAGAACAAGGTTAGTTTCTTCGCACCTCTGCAAAACTTTATCAAGGTTTTGCAAACAATTATCAAAGGAAGTTCCATAGACAGAAAAATCGTCCATGAAGACCTCCACAATTTCTTCACAAAATCCATGAAAAATAGCAGACATACATCTTTGAAAAGTAGCAGGAGCATTGCATAAACCAAACGGCATACGTCTATAAGCATAAGTTCCATAAGGACAAGTAAAAGTGGTTTTCTCTTGATCATCCTTCTTAACAGCAATTTGAGAAAAACCAGAATAACCATCAAGGAAACAAAAATGAGTCTTCTTAGACAACCTTTCTAACATCTGATCTATAAACGGTAAAGGATAGTGATCCTTTTTAGTAACCTTGTTTACCTTTCTATAATCAATGCACATTCTATATCCAACAACTACCCTTTGAGGAATAAGCTTGTTATTCTCATTAGACACAACAGTCATACCTCCTTTCTTAGGAACACAATGAACAGGACTAACCCATCTACTATCAGCAATAGGATAAATAATACCAGCATCAAGGAGTTTTAATACCTCATTTCTTACCACATCCTTCATCTTGGGAATTAGGCGGCGTTGATGCTCCACGACTGGCTTCGCGTCTTTCTCCATATTAATGGCATGCTGACATAAAGTAGGAGAAATCCCTTTTAAATCATCAAGAGTATATCCCATAGCTCCTCGGTGTTTCTTCAATATCTCCAATAATCTTTCTTCTTCCTTTCCTGAAAGTTTAGAGCTAATAATAACAGGATATATTTTCTTATCATCAATATAAGCATATTTAAGATTATCAGGCAAAGGCTTTAATTCAAAAACAGGATCTTCCTTAGGCGGCAAAGTGGTACCAAGATCCTCCACAGGTAAATTATGCTTGAGTAATGGTGGTTGACGAAGAAGAATGTCGTCAATCTCTTCTCTTTCCTTGCTAAAAACATCACTTTCGTGATCTTCCATGAATTGCTGGAAGGCATTATTAGGAGCAAGAGCAATAGAAGCAAGCTGCTCAACTCGAAAAATTTCATTAGGCGTTTCATTCTCATAAGAAGTCTTAGCAAACTTGGAAAAATTAAACTCATAAGACTCTCCATTAAACTTAGAAATTTTTTTCTCCTTCTTACAATCTATCACGGCGCCACAAGTGTTCAAAAATGGTCTACCAAAAATAATAGGACAAGTTTTACTAGCCTCCTTACCAAGTACTAGAAAATCAGTAGGGTACTTAGTCTTACCACATAGAACTTCCACATCTCGAACAATACCAAGAGGCCAAACAGTCTCTCGGTTAGCAAGGTCAACAACCACATCAATATCTTCAAGTTCACAAGCGCCAATCTCGTGCATAATTTCTTTATAAAGCTCCAAAGGAATAGCACTTGCACTAGCACCAATATCACATAAGCCATAATAGCAATGATCTCCAATCCTGACAGAAATAACAGGAACAGTTGCTTTCCTATGCTTTTTAGGATGCGAGAGAATGTTAGAAGCATCTTCACAAAAAAGAATATATTCATCTCCTACATCTTTAGTAACAAGATCTTTCAATATAGCAACAGGAGTCTTAATAGTAATTTGCTCATCAGGCTCTGCAGCTTTCTTAGTACTTTTATTAGACACACTTACCAAAGTAGAGTACTTCTTTACCTTCGCAGGGAAAGGTGTCTTCTCAATATAAGGTTCAGGAACGATGCTATCAACCGTACAAACTTCTGTAGCTGCAGCAGGTATATGACTAATAGAGTCTTTATAAGGCGCATGATATTTGTTCCAATCTTTCTTTGGAACATCAATATAGGAAGCAAAAGCCTTAAGACAATTAGCAAGAATTTGTGAATCAAGACCATAAGCAGAGCTTACACTGTGAAAGTCATCGGTCCCCATAAAAGATTTAATGCATTCATAATCATAATTTATACCTGACTTCCTACCTTTGTCATTTTCCCAACCTTCAGCATTCTCTTGTATACGGTCAAGAAGTTTCCACTTAGCATCTTCTTTCATATGAGTGAATGATCCAAAACAAGAAGCATCCAAATAATCCTTATCAGGAAGAGTAAGCCGCGCATAAAAATTATCAATAACAATATTATTGGGGAGCTCATGAATGGGGCATTTGAGCATTAGTAACTTCAATCTCCCCCACGCTTGGGCAATACTTTCTCCATCATGAGGCCAAAAATTATATATCCGGTTACGGTCTTTATGAATTTCACTTGGAGGATAAAACTTGGAATAAAAGAGAGGCACAATATCCTCCCATGCCATAGATGGACCATCTTGGAGTAGCCGATACCACTCTTCAGCTCTGCCTTTCAATGATATAGAGAATAATTTCTTCTTGACTTGGCTTGGTGAAATACCTGCACACCTGAACAACTCGCATAATTCATGTATAAATAATAAGTGATCACCCGGATGGACAGTTCCATCTCCTGAATAGCAGTTATCCATAATACGCCCAACAATTTTCATAGGTATTTTAAAAGGATCAATTTCAGCAGGCGGCGGCGGTGGTGGTTCCTCCGCATGTGCAGCAGTAGTAGTAGAAGTGTTTCCAAATAGGAAACCAAATGGAGAGTTCTCCATAGCAGAGTAAAGCAAAAATAAAAGACAAAATAAAAACAATACTCACAGCGATGGTTACCTTACCAATTCCACTCTTCAATAGCGCTACACTCCCCGGCAACGGCGCCAGAAAATAGTCTTGATGACCCACAAGTATAGGGGGTGTATCGTAGTACTTTCGATAAATAAGAGTGTCGAACCCAACGAGGAGCAGAAGGTGTTGATGAGCAGTTTTGATCAAGGAATCACTGTAAATACTAGCAAACAGGTTTTCAGGAGTATTTGGTAATTCGAGTAAATAAAGTGCGAGTAAATAAAAGACAGTAGTAACAATTGCAGCAAGTGGCCCAATCCTTTCTTCAGCAAAGGACAAGCCGGTTGTGTACTTATAATAACCAAACGTTCTCGAGGACACACGGGAGGTTTCTGTCAAGAGCTTTCGCTTCATAGAGCCAATAGTATTTATTGGTTTGGTAGGTGTTATGGGGGTGAACCTGTGCTAGCGCACTACCCTTACTAGGATAAATAGACACTTGTGATTATACCCCTTGCAAGCATCTGCAAATACAAGAAAGTAATTAAGATAAATCTAACCACAGCCTTAAACTCTATGATCCTACGCTCCCTGGTGCAATGGTTTCCCAACGGAGGTTTAGGTTTCTGTCACTCCAGCAACCCCACAATCGGTAGCCAAATACACAATGCATCTCACTAGGCCCATAAATGGTGAAGTATCATGTAGTCGACATTCACATGACACCACTAGTGAAATAACACCACAACAATATCAAACCAGTAAATATTTCTCAACAATAATTCACTACTAACATCTTGACTTCTCCCATGTCCTCAAGAACTAAACGAACTACTCACAAGACATCATATGGATCATGATCAGAGGTGAAATAATGGTAAATAACGATCTGAACATAAACCTTAACTCAATGGTTCCACTCAATAGCATCAACTACAAGAGTAATCAACACCGGGAAAGTTTCCCCTATGAATATAACAAGATCCAACTCAAGATGTTACAGCGGGATGACGAGGTGATGGTGGAGATGAAGGTGCTGGTGATGGAGATAATGTAGTCGATGATCCCGATGAAGTCCGGTGCGATGGTGATGACGATGGCGACGATCTCCCCTCTCCGGGAAGGAATTTCCCCGGCAGATTTCTCCCTGCCGGAGAGCTTTTTCTCTCTGGTGTTCTCCGCCCCGCAGAGGCGGCTGTGTCTAACTCTGAGGCCCCCCCTTGACTTAGGTTTTCGGGGACGATGATGTACGCGAAGGGGCGAGGCCAGAAGTAGGCCAGGGCTCCCTCACACAGGGCTGGCGCGGCCAGGGGGCTGGCCGCGCCACCCTGGCGTGTGGGGCCCCCCTGGCTCATCTTGACTCCTACTCCTGGCTTCCTGAGTCTTCTGGGAAAATATAATTTCTGGGTATTTTTCTGGAATTTTCCTAATCTTCAAAATATGGTCCCTTGATGGCCCTTTTTCCAGCAGAATCCTGACTCCGGCAGCAACTCCTCCGATGATCATCAAACATGTGAAAACAAAGGAAATAACATAAGTATCAACTCTAAATATGAAATATATCAATGAATAACAGTAAGTTATGGTACAAAATAGTGATGCAAATTGGACGTATCAGACGTATCAAGCATCCCCAAGCTTAACTCCTGCTCGTCCTCGAGTAGGTAAGTGATAACATAGAATAATTTTTGAGGTGACATGCACCTACACAATCTTGATCATATATGTAAGCATTGGTGAGCTGGGATCAATAGAACTTAAAACATGGGCATGAAAGATATAATCATGACAATAAGAAACTTAGCAACCATGTTGTAAACATGCAAATGAACACAAACAAAAGATCATGATAATGAAACAATGAAAGTCAAACGTGTGTTCAAATCATAAGGAGAAACATACAAATGGTTTTCAGCTTGTCCTTTAAAGAGAGCAAAACATAAATGCATAGGACACCTTCAAGTTTAAGAGGGCGACTAGATACAAGTAATTTAAGAACAAGTGAAACCAATCATCATGAATCAATCAATGAACTTTGGGACAATGCATATCACACTAAGAATGACAACTATGCTCTCTTAATGGTGCATAAAGAAAGAAGGTGGTGACTCAACATAAAAGTAGAAGAAAGGCCCTTCGCAGAGGGAAGCATTGATTGAGCATGTGCTAGAGCTTTTCATTTGTAAAACAGAGAGATAAAAATTGGTTTTGAGAGGTGGTTGTCTTTGTCAACGACTGGCAATGGGGTTCTTACTATCTTCCATACAAAAATGAAGCAAGTTTTTGAGAGAGAGAGATTGGCACTTTTGTGCTCTTTTTATAAAACTTGGCACTCCTCCCCACCTTTTTCCTTTCACATACCATGGCTAACCGATTCCATCGGGTTCCCACCAACATTCACATTCTTTGGAGGAGTGCCTTTTTTCTTTCTTTTTTTTCTCTTTTTTTTTTCTTTTTGGAATAAGCAATATGGAAGATAGCAAATCCGACCACTACGTCCCCATGAGCTGAAAACAGTGTCACAAAATGAGAAGTGTTTTGAAGGTTTTTGAAAGGTAGCACATGAGAATTTACTTTGGAATGGCTTACAAATACCATGCATAGGAGTTTATAGTGGACACAATGGAAAACTTTGGCTTTTAGGAGTTGGATGCACGAGTAGAGCTCATACTCAGTACAAGGCGAGGGCTAGCAAAAGACTGGGAGCGACCAACTAAGAGAGCAATAATGGCCATAATCATGCAAAGCGACAAAGCGACATTAAAAGAAGCATAAGATGGCATCAAAAGTCAAAAACTAAATGATCATGAAGGCTAATGGCGACTTTGTAAGAGTCTAACATGTGTGAGCATGCGCCAAGTCAACCCAAATAAAGCATCAAGGAGAAAACCAAAATAATGCTTCCATACAATAAAAACAACGCATGATTTTTTCAAAGGCTCATTAAGCAATCTCAGTTATTTGAGACAAGTCATGCTACAGCAAAGCCACTAAGCATACTATCAAAAAGACATCAAGCATGACATTAAAAAGCCTAAGCCACAGTCTACACAAGCTCCTTCTTGTACCACTATTTTGCACAAAGCTTTTTCTCTTTTCCAACACCATTTGAAATTTTTATAAACACCTCTTTTGATGAAAACCAATAAAGATCAGAGGCAAAAATACACCTTGATGAAAAGATATGACAAGGTCTGAACGCAAATCAAGGCGAAAATGAAAACCAAAAGCAGTAGCAGAAAAAGTAGAATGCTCGATTTTTAATAAGAGTGAAAACTAGAGCGTTCTTTGCAAATGAAAACGAGTACATCTCCTCCAAAGGAAATTTGTTGGGGTCCAACCATTTATTTCAGCAAACAAACAAACTAAACCAACTAAGAAAACTAAAACAACTGACGCTCCAACAAAAACACATAGTGCATGAAGCAATAAAAATATAGTGTCTTGAAAGGTGACCTGATTTTTGCCGATGAAGAAGGGGTGCCTCGGGGGCATCCCCAAGCTTTGACGCTTGTACTTCTTGGATATTTCTTGGGGTGATGCATGGGCATCCCCAAGCTTGAGCTTTTGTCCATTCTTCAACTCATCTCATCATTCTCCAATCCCTACACTTGAAAACTTCCTTCATACAAAACTAAACACAATTCTATTAGCAACATTAGTGTAAGCATAAAATATATTCAACCTCTTTTAGCTTCAGGTCTCAACTCAAAACCACCACATATAAAGTATATACTATTGTAGCAACTTCCACAAGAGTTCCATGATCAAAAAGAACTCAAAAGAAAGCGATAAAGTGGCAAAAACAAATATTGGCAGAAATCTGTCAAAACAGAACAGCTGACAAAGGATGAATTTTTGAAAGGTTTTCTGTTGCTCAAATCAAAAAGTGTTCAACTAACAAAAGTTTGGATATAACCTGGGGCATATGTACAAGAAATCGCAGGTCCAAAAGATAAACAGAGAATTTATACGAATTTTTACGGTGCAGCACCGAAAACAGTTTCAGGACAGCAACATCCCCAAATCTTTACCTCGCTCAAATTAGAGGCTTCTCTTGGCACAAAAATGAAATAAACAGGATAAGGAGCGGTCATTACAGAAGTAATTACTTCCAAGACTCAAATAAAAGAAAAAGTACTGAAAAGAAAACATTGGGTTATCTCCCAAGAGTGCTTTTCTTTAACGCCTTTGAGCTAGGCAGCAGAAAATTGCGAATCAAGTAATATCAAGCGATGAAGCGCTAGGATCAGCACGTGCCTTACGTCTCCCTTTCTTACCTTTGCTCTTGACTTTAGGAAAGACATGGTTATTGCAAGGTGGAGAGGTAAATGTTTTATTGCCTTTTCCCACATCGATGACGGTGCCCAGGAGCTTCAGAATGGATCTTCCAAGTGTGATTTGTCCTTTTCCTACACATTCAATAACAAGATAATCAGTAGATATCATTCTTCCTAGGACTTTTGTAAAGACTCCTTCAGCAATTCCAAGGGGAAATATAGTGGCATTGTTAGTAAGAGAAATTTCTTCTCCCCCCTCAGAAAGCTTCCAAAGGCTCAAAGATTCATAAACATCCTTTGGCATGAGACAAAATTCAGACATAATATCACAACGAGCATGAAAAGTTTCACCACTAATGGTGATTTTTATCGTAGGATACCAACTCGAAGGCTCAGAATTTATAGGCACATAATCAAAATGCTGGCGCAAAGTATTGTAGCAAGAATTCAAACTAGCAGTGTGAGTCTCAAGAGTATTAAGTCTATTAAAAATGCACACAAGAGAGGAATCAAAATAGGTTGGCATGCTATAAATTGTAATCAACTTTTTTTATAGTATTGAAGGCTTGATCTCCATCACAATGAAGGAAATCTCCTTCAGAAGTAGCATCCAAAGCATATCTATAACGAAGAGAAAGTCCAAAGTAAAAACTACTAAGAAGCAAACTCAAAGCCATTTTAGGTTCAGTTTTTCCATGCCAATCATAAATCCTAGACCAAGCTTCCTTAAAACTTTCCTCATCCTTTTGCTTAAAAGTGAAAATCATGTCCTCGGGAGACATAGTAGTAGCAACAGAACTAGACATAGTGAACTAAAGTAAAGAAATAACAACTACCAAGGATTCTAATTTTTTTGGGTTTTTGATAAAAAGCAATGCAGGTAAAAATAAATAAAGTAAAGCAAAACAATAACAAAGTAAAGAATGTGTGTGCGAAAACTCCCCTTGCAGAAGTCTTCTTTCCTCCCCGGCAACGGCGCCAGAAAAAGAGCAGCTAACGTGTGGTTGATGTGGGAGTAGACAGTCCTTGTGCGTGGTGAATGACCAGCCCGTTGGGAACCCCAAGAGGAAGGTATGATGTGTATAGCAGCTAGTTTTCCCTCAGTTAAGAAACCAAGGTTTAATATCGGTCAGGAGAGGAGAGACAAATGACTGAAGGTGATGCGGAACCTGCACACACACACACAAACAAATACTTTGCTCCCAACTTGCGATGAGGTTGTCAATCTCACCGGTTTGCTTGAAACAAAGGTTATGAGTGTATCGAGTGGAAAACAGTAATAATATGCGAGTAAAGTAAACAGTGCGGGAAAAGTAAATAGGTGATAGCAATATGATTAAAATAGGACCGGGGTCCACAGTTCACTAGTGGTGTCTCTCCATAGATAAAATAACATGCTGGGTAAACAAATTACAGTTGGGCAATTGATAGAATAAAGATAAACGTGATATGTCAAGAAGATCACTATGAGATTTACTCTGGGCATTACAACAAAATACATAGACCGCCATCCAACTGCATCTATGACTAATAATCCACCCTCGGGGATATCAATCCGAACACCCCAAAAGTATTAAGTTGCGAACAACAGATAATTGCATTAAGCAAAGTGTGTAATGTAAACAAAGCATATGCCCTTGAGCATATGAATGTTGTTTTCTCCCTAGTAGCAACAGCACATCTACCACCTTAGAGGTTTCTGTCACTCCCCCAGGTGAAATAGAGGCATGAACCCACTATCGAGCATAAATACCCCCTCTTGGAGTCACTAGCAACTACTTGGCCAAGATAGCTACTAACAACGGAGAGCATGCAAGATCATAAACAACATAGAGATAACAAAAGATAATATTCAGTACAGCAACTTAATCATAAACACCAATATTCATCGGATCCCAACAAACCAACATCATAGAATTACATAACGGTGATCTCAATCATGTAGGGCAGCTCATGAGATCTAAACATGAAGCACATGGTGGAGAAGACAACCATCTAGCTACTGCTATGGACCCATAGTCCAAGGTAGACTACTCACTCATCGCTCCGGAGGAAAGCATGGCGATGAAGAAGACCTCTAGTGGCGATTCCCCTCTCCGGCAGGGTGCCGAGAAGAGCTTCTGGACCCTCCCGATCTTCGGGTCGACGGCGGCGGCGGATCGCGATGTGTTCTGGAAATCTGATCGGGTACTTAGGTTTTTTCCGTCGGGGGGTCTTTATAGGCGAAGGGGCGATGTCAGAGGTGGAGCCAGGCTCCCTCACACAGGGGTGGCGTGGCCAGGGGCCTGGCCGCGCCGGCCCTATGTGTGGGGCCCTGGTGGCCCCTCTCCGTCTCTCCTTCGGATCTCTGGAAGGTTCCGGGAAAAATAAGACTTCAGGAACTTGTTTCGTCCAATTCCGAGAATATTTCCTGTGTATCACTTCTGAAACACAAAAACAGCAGAAAACAGGAAACTGGCACTGTGGCGCTTGTTAATAGGTTAGTTCCGGAAAATGCATAAAAATGCCACGAAGTGTAACGAAACAATAGGCAAATGGTGTAAAAACAAGCATGGAGCATCAAAAATTATAGATACGTTTGAGACGTATCAGTGATCCACTTAAGGGAAACTTGCTGCTGCTCTACAAACCTCTGCACTTGGAGGCCCAACACTGTCTACAAGAACAGAAGCGTGCGTAGACATCAGAGACCACAAAAGCCCTTTGCGGTCCTCATACCAAAGTCCGACCGGTATGTTTTTTGAATCACATAACATTTCGCAACTTCCTTTTTATATCCTCATGTTCAAAACTCTTGATCTTTGTTGTGTAGGTCCTACCACTTCGACGGCCGTACACCTCCAGAGCGCGCCTACGCGAGCATCATGGGATGTTGTGTTAGGGACAAGTTCCCTAGGTTGGTGACGCTGCCTGATGGAAGAGTCACGGTAGCTTGGACTTGGAAGCACTACAGCTACCCGCCGGTCGTCTCGATGGTTGGTGATGAGGATGAATATTTAGAAGTGGATAACGCCCAACAGCGAGTGCTCTTCCAGTTTTGGGTAAGTTTCTATGATTTCACATCATTCAATAACTCCAATGCTTACCCTAATTGTAAATAGTAACTTTGTTCCTTTCTGACCTTTCTGAATGCTTTTGTAGCAATACTTCAAGCCACACGAGACATACTGGGATGAGTGCCATAAGGTGGCATGCAAAGTAGCCCAGAAGCAAGTCACCGACATGCACTATGAGGCGCGCATTCAGCGCATCATCAATTGGTATGCCGAGTACCGGTGGATTCAGTTGACAAAGGCCGATGCCCGAAAGGTGAAGTACTTTGAGCCATGGCAGTACATGTAGGTAAATGCATATCGATTACTATCAACTAGTTGGCTATCTTCTCTAGTTTGATTAAGTGTATATTTTCTGTCTCTAGGCGATTCCTCAGTATTGCAGTGCGAAGAAGAAGTGCTTCGCGAGGATGGTAGCGTGGTGGACCTCCCCTATGTACTGGAAGAAGCACGAAGCAGGTAAAACACGGCGTGCTTTGATGGGCGGTGGATCACACCGTCAAGGCAGCGCAGCCTTTTAGACCCTCGTCCAGAAAAAGGTGAGCAAAAGTATTATTTATTCTTCATGTCAAGTTATCATTTTCTCCATACTGCTATTTCCTATCACTCATCCTTTATTCCCTCATTTGCAGACACTTGAGATGGGCGTTGTGCCAGAGTTCTTCCCGTTTTGGAATAGCTTCCGTGAGAGGAAGGGCCCGCCAGATCCTGTTGTGGGTACGTCACTCAACATGGGGGGGGGGAAGCAGCGGAAGGAAGCGTACGTGAGGAAGTACAAGTAGAAGTATGGAGAGGATTCCGACCTTACAATGCGCCCTTTGACTGCCGAGGTTACACATCTTGATCTTGTCCGTTTTTGCTCCATAGTACACTTGTGGAGATTTAGCCATACTTGATGTGCTTCTACACTCTTAGGTTGCTGTGATGGCGGGACAAGGGAAGAAGAATGGTCGCCTATATATTGGTCACGGCGCTATCGATCCAGCGACGGTACCATCTCTCTTCGATGTCCGTAGATCCAGACGAGCTCCAATCCCGATGTAGAGACTCGCCCGTCGCCTTCTCTTGGAGCGCTCGCCGAGGTTCAGGTATGTTTGTCTCTCTCGGTCTACTTCACTTCACTTCATCACACTAGTGGAACATTGATGACATTGCGATGCCACAACATAGGCTCAGTTGGACGAACAGATCAGACTGCGAGAGGAGGCCCAGGCCGAAGCTAGGCGCCTGCAAGAGCAGCAGAATGCGATGCACGCCATGATGCAACATAAGTTTGCATATTATGACCAGCGACTAATGGTGAGTTTCTTTGTAGGAAGGAATAATATCAATTCCATTCTTCTAGTAACCTCATACCTCCACATGCATTGATTTGCAGGCCATGGACCCATCCGGTACCTCGTCTTCGCATCGTACTCCTACTTCTGCTACCCCCCAGCACTGTCCCCCCATGCCATGGGTAAATTGAATTTCCTATTGTCAATCAATCCTCAGAATTTTGTTAATATTGTCTAACAAGAAATTCTTTCCCATTTGCTAGCTTTTCCCGACTGGGCTACCATATCAGTTCCCACCTAGTGCTACTTTTCCCACTGGGTATCCCCCGATGCCCCCGGAGATGATGGCAGCATATCAGGTTCCGCCTACTGCTGGGACTTCCGCTATGCAAACCTCCCCAGAGATGACGGATGCCGGAGGTCAACCACACGTCACCAATGATAGCCTAGTCAACAAGCTCTTCTAGAAGGTGACTTGTCCTACCTTTGTGCTCCTCTCATGCATTGTACACTTGTGAAAATCTAGACCTAGTCCATAATAGAGAAAAATATAATTTCTAGTGCACTTGTGAAAATTTAGACCTAGTCCACAATCTAGACCTATTCTATCATACACTTGTGGAATTTTAGTTCGTAGAACTAGTTCATAATATAGAACTCAAGTATATCATGTCGTTGTGGAGTTGCGCTTGTCTCCATGTACACATCATATGACGCAAATTTGAACTTGCCCAAAGTTCAATATTTCTCATAATTATGCTTTCGATTTTGTAGGATTTGTCAAGGACTTGGATCTATGCCATTGTGGAGTTGGTGCTTGTATCCATGTGTCAGGAGGCTTGTGTTCATGGACTTGTGATCTATCTTGTTTGAGAACTTGTGAATGCCATGTTTAATGGACTTTTAGGACATGTGAACTCTATGCATGACAATATGTATGTTTGATGACTTATGACTCTATGCATTACAATATGTATGACTCTATGCATGACAATATGTACGTTTGATGGAATTGTGTTGCTTGCTTGTCATATATTGCATATCTGGAATATTATATATTTTGCAATGCAGGGATTAAACAAAAACAAACAAAACAGAGAAAAACTGGGGCCTTTACCGTGTGTAGGCACACGGCAAAGGGGACGAAAGTCCTCTGCCGTGCACTTGCACATGGCAGAGGGGACACGTGTCACCAATCTGTGAACCTGGGAGTCCACTTTTGGACCAAATGGTCATTTTACCGAGCCTACACACACGGTAGACCTGCACCGCACACGGTAAAGCTGGCACACGGCAAAGCGTGGGTCCCACTACGGCGCTGGTCCACGCATGGTCTGGCAGTCAAACCAGACACACGGCAGCTCTATGAACACGGCAGACCCTCTGCCGTGTATTTCCGGACACACGGCAGATGGTGTCCCCACCACTGGCGTGAGCAGACGGGAAAGTCACTTTTTTCTGCTGTGCTTGCCTGTCGACACACGGCAGACCCTCTGCCGTGTCCTTGTCACGTGGGCACACGGCAGACAGTCTCTGCCGTCGTTGTCACTGCCGTGACCTCTCTACCATGTGTGCGTACACGGCAGACTGTCTGTCGTGTCCAAAAGCACCTCTGCCGTGTCTACGGTACACACGGCATACCCTTGTTTTCCGGTAGTGCACGCCCCCAATGCTCAAAGTGAAAGAAAATTTATATTTTCATTTAAACTTTGTTATATGTCATAAATTTGAATAAATTTAGCTAAAATCTAAATTAAACGACGCGACCGTTTGCATGGGTCAAAAAATGGAACTATGATTCATACTCACTATTAAGACCTCGCAACCAGACTGAAAATTCAAATAGTTCTTCAATTAAAAAAAGAAATTTTATTCCTTCCAATTAGAAGAAGGCCACCTTAGCACTACTAGTAGGGCATATGTACCTAATTAGGTCTCTATTTTGTTAATGATGAGATTAGTGTTTTGCGCAACGGTTTACTGCAAAATTTGGTGTTTCATGCAAAAAAAATCAAAACTGTGTTCTGTGCAAAAATAACACCAACAAGTGGTGTTATATGCAATTTCCTCTTGCACCTTGGATCAGACGGCTACTCTGCCATGCCAAAGGATACAACCGTGCTCTCAGGCAACAACTCTGATGAATGGCTGTCTATTGAATTGGATTAACACCCTCTTGTGTTGAAGTTCTGTTTTTCCGTTGTGTCATACAATCTTCTATCGAAATTTACCCTATTTTTTACAAACTTGACCACTAAAGTAGTCTTACCGAGTTAGCAATGGTATCAACTAGCAAGTATTCCTATATATGCGTGCAAAATTGTTTTGCATCTGCAACCAAATGAATATTGAAATGGGAAAGACCTCTGAGTTCCCAACCTTTGGGCTAACCAAATAAAAGGTACTAAGCATTTGTTCTCTCGTAGTCTCCGCAAGTCTAAACTTTGGATCAAGCTTGCAATTTTTTTAACCCGAAGCTCTAAGTGGAGGTTGTAGGTTTCATTGCATTTACTTCGACTCAATAGTTTTTTTAATTAATTTCAAAACCAATTTTCAATATTTCTCAAAAGGAGTGTGACTTTTGATGTGTTTTGTTTACTACCCACATTTAAAAATTGAACGATATAACCTCAGAGTCTTTATTTTGAGTATGGACATGACTATTCTTTATCAAACTAGAATTAAGTTAATTCCTGGCTAGATGACATCATCCTGTCTCATGAGCGATTTATGCACACTGGAAAAATTTGGCTGCAATTGCAACCCCAAGTGCAATATCAGGGTTGCACAAATCTTGACACAATTCCAATGACACTCGGGTCGGCCTAGCTCTAGTAGCTAGTAAGTATAGGTTAGTGCATTGTTGAATAAGCGTGCCACCATTTGCAACAAAAAATCCAATACATCCGACCTATTTGTGCTCATCTCATCCAACATTACATAAACATGTATGCAACATTGTTTCTATCATCTCTATATACCTTATGCGCAAAAAATCACTGTAGCATTTTACCCGTGCTTGAGCAACAAAA
Organism: Dactylis glomerata; assembly: GCA_007115705.1. Lineage (NCBI taxonomy): Eukaryota > Viridiplantae > Streptophyta > Magnoliopsida > Poales > Poaceae > Dactylis > Dactylis glomerata. The sequence continues at coordinate 1,240,560 of QXEO01000222.1, forward strand.
GGAATAGTCGTTTGTATCACTGTGAAATAGACTTTGCAACATCCAAAAAATAAACTGACCTCAACCATGGACAATCTCGTTATTCCTCGAGCTCTTCGGCGATGAATAAGACCCGTCGAAGCCTAACGAGTCAAACTTGTCAGGGCTTTTCTTCACCGGATCCCTTTGGAAAGCATGGCGACAACTTGCATGCTTGTTGAGTATATATGTACGGCACGTATGTATCTTGTATATTTACACTAGGCCCCCTCCTCTCTTGTATATTCGAGGATGTGGCGGCCCCACCGTGTAACATATATATATGTGTGCCTATGCACCTGATCAATACATCGTGCATCACATCCTCTCTACATGGTATCAGACACCCCACGATCCTAACCCTAGCCAGCCGCCGCCCCCCTCCCCCCTCTCTCCCCACCCGGCCGCCACCCACCCCTCCCCCCTCAAACCCTAGGCCGGCTGCCCTCTAGCGCCGCCGCCCCCTCCCCTTCTCTCCCATCACCGCCGCCGCCCACCCCTCCACCGCCTCCCTCTCTCCCACCACCACCGCGCCACCATGTCCACTGTCTCCGCCACCAGCAACCCCTTCGCCTCTTCCCCCTCCTTCGACTCCACTCCTCCCACCACCGCCCAACTCCGCGACATCCCCATCGCCGACCACGTTCCCATCAAGCTTTCCCGCACCGACAACAACTACCATCCATGGAAGACGTACTTCTACCTCCTCTTCCGTGAGTACAACCTCTGCGACCACATCGACGGCACCGTCGACCTCCTCTCCATGCAGCGCGACAGCGACTAGATGGCGATCGACGCCACCACCATCCGCTGGCTCTTCCTCACCATCGCGCCGGACATCTTCAAGACCGTCGTTCACAACGGCGATGACGCTCGTACGGTGTGGACGAAGATCAACGGGCTCTTCACCGACAACAAGCTCCAGCGGGTCGTCTTCCTGCAGCAGGAATTCTTCGGTACTCTCCAGGGCGATCTCTCCCTGGACGACTACTGCCTGCGCCTCAAGGCCATCTCCGACAAGCTTCAGGACCTCGTTTTCATGATGGGCGACGAGCTCCTCCTCTCCACGCTCACCGCTGGCCTCAGCGAGGATCTCGATAATGCCGCCTCCAATCTCACCCTCATGACTAACCCCACCTTCGAGCGCGCAGTCTCCTATCGTCGCCTCGAGGAACGTCGTCTGCTGAAACTGCGCGCGCGTATGTCTCATACCGCGCTTGCTGCTGGGCTCGGCTATGGCGCCCCGGCGCCCCCCGTGCCTCCCGTGCCGACCCCTCCTGCGGCGCACCCTACGGCGCCCTTCACTACGCGCCCTCTGGCGCCCTTCGCTGCGCCCCCGCCGCCCCCCCCAACAACAGCAACAGGGGCGTCGTCGTCGCGGGCGTGGCGGCGGCGGTCGCAACAATGGCAGCTACGCGGTCGGTGGCCCGCCACCCGCTAACCAGATGCTACCCTGGAGCGGTGGCTTCAACCCTTGGACGGGGGTCGTGCACGCCTACACCATGCCCGTGCCGCGCCCCCCCGTCCCCGGCATCCTTGGCACTCGTCCGCAGGCTCATCAGGCCCTCTACGCTGCGCCGCAGCAGCCCTACGCGCCGGCCTACGGCGGTATGCCATCCTACGCGCCCTCCCAGCAGGCAGGCTGGGACCCTGCGCTCGTCGCCGCCCTTCAGCAGGATGCTCCTGCGGGCTCTTCTGGTGGCGTGCCGTATCTCATTTGCTCTGGCGCCTCCTCTCACATGGCCGCCTACCCGGGTAACCTATCCTCCTTGTCTCCCACCTCCACCAACTCTCGCATCATCGTCGGCAACGGCGCTAGTCTTCCTATCACACACATCGGTTCCGCTGCTTTTCCCTCCACCTCTAGACCACTGTCTCTTAACATTGTTTTAGTCTCTCCACACCTTCGTCATAACTTAGTCTCTGACAAAACTCTTTCTCGTGATAATTCTGTAACTGTGGAATTTGACGCTCTTGGTTTTTCTGTTAAGGATGCCCGTACCCGTATGGTGCTCCACCGATGTGAGAGTCCCGGAGATCTCGATCCAGTCCAGACGCCTCCCTCGTCGCGCTCTGGACCTCATGCACTCTCCGTCGGCGTCGACCTTTGGCATGCTCGTCTTGGTCATCCTAGCTCCACCGCCCTCCGCCAAATAATGCGAGATTTTTTCCTTTTCATGTAATAAACCGGCTGCTCATAGCTGTGAAGCATGCCGCTTGGGCAAACATGTGCGTCTCCCATTTAGTTCCTCTTCCACAGTTGCATCTTTTCCTTTTCAGTTAATTCACAGTGATGTATGGACCTCTCCTGTTGCGAGTAATTTTGAGTTTCTGTATTATCTTGTTCTTCTTGATGATTACTCCCATTTTGTTTGGACTTTTCCACTTCGCAAAAAGTCTGATGTCGCTGCCACCCTCACTGCGTTTTACGCCTATGTCTCCACCCAGTTCGGCCGCCCCATACACGCTCTTCAAACTGATAACGGGAAAGAATTCGACAACATCACAGTTCGCAGTCTCCTTTCTTCCCATGGCACCATCTTTCGCCTAACCTGTCCATATACCTCGCAGCAGAATGGTCGTGCTGAGCGCGTTCTCCGCACTCTTAACAACTGCGTTCGCACCCTTCTGTTTCACGCTCATGTCCCTACCACCTTTTGGCCTGACGCCCTCGCCACCGCCACCCTCCTTGTTAACCTTCGCCTATGTCGTACTCGATGGAACTACACGCCTCACCATCTCCTTTTTGATTCTCCTCCCACCTATGATGGTTTACGTATCTTCAGATGTCGTTGCTATCCTAGTACCATCGCCACCGCCCCACATAAACTCGCTCCACGTTCCATCCCGTGCGTCTTCCTGGGTTACCCGGCTAACACCAAAGGCTACCGTTGCTATGATCCTGTGTCACACCGGGTGCTCACATCCCGACACGTTTACTTTGATGAGCACTACTTTCCATTTGCACAGGAACAGGTGGCGACCCCCCCTTCACCCGCCGGCGACCCCCCGTCTCGCCGTCCGCTTGCCCCGGCCGCTGTGCCTGGGCCCTGCTTCGTGACGCCCTCGAGCTCGGGCGCCCCTTCACCACCCTCGAGCCCTGCCTCGGGTGGCACCGCCTCGCCCTCGAGCTCCGACTCGGGCGCTGCCTCGCCGTCCTCCTCGTCACCCTCGAGCGGCGCCTCGGGTGGCACCGCCTCGCCCTCGAGCTCTGACTCGGGCGCTGCCTTGCCGTCCTCCTCGTCACCCTCGAGCGGCGCCTCGGGTGATGCTCCGTCGACCGGCATGCCACCGACGCCGCCTCCGCCTCCGGCCGGTGCTGGTCCCGTCACCCGCGCTCGGACGGGCGTCTCTCGCCCGTCCACTCGGTATCCCACGGACGAGTTCGTCTGCACGGCCTCGACCTCCGCGCCCTCGTCGCTGCCCACCTCTGCCAGGGTAGCGCTTCGCGACCCCTCGTGGCTCGCCGCTATGCAGGAGGAGTTCGATGCCCTACAGCACAACAACACATGGCAGCTCGTTCCGCGTCCCCGACATGCCAATGTCATTACCGGGAAGTGGGTCTTCAAGCATAAGTTTCATCCAGATGGCACTCTTGATCGTCACAAGGCGCGCTGGGTGGTTCGCGGTTTCCGGCAACGTGAAGGTGTCGACTTCCATGACACCTTTGCTCCTGTTGTCAAACCCGGCACCGTTCTTACCGTTCTCCAGCTTGCGGTCTCTCGCCGCTGGCCAGTGCACCAGATGGATGTCTCTAATACTTTCCTCCATGGTCATCTTGAGGAGCAAGTGTTCTGTCAGCAGCCCACCGGGTTCGTCGATTCTGCTCATCTGGATCACGTCTGTCTGCTGTCTCGGTCACTGTATGGGCTCAAGCAGGCGCCCCGTGCTTGGTACCACTAGTAGGGAAAACCTCTTCTGTGGCGCACCTATATATGCATTCTGTGGCGCATGGGTGGTGCTCCACAGAATCTTCGCCACAAAAATAAGCATTCTGTGGCGCACCAGCACATGCGCCACAGAAATAAGTAATTATGTGGCGCACCAAGACCTAATGCGCCACAGAATTAAGGAATTCTGTGGCGCATTTTGGCTTGGTGCGCCACAGAATTCGGTGCGCCACAGAATTACAAGTTAGTGCGCCACAGAAATATTACAGGTTTTATACAGAAATTATTCTGTCTGGTGTATATATACAGGTATTAACAGATATAATATAGCAGTATACAGATATATCAACAGATTTCATATAGCACAATTATATATCTCCATATACAACTCATTTCATAGAATATTAACAGATTTCATATAGCTCCATGCATATACAACTCATCATACATATATATCTCCATACAACTCATAATCCATGCAAATTAAGTGCATCATCTCAAGATACAAATGAAGTGACACCGGCCGCCGCCTACACTAGGATGAAATAGAGTACCGCTCCGACGATGGTGAGCAAGAGCGAGAGCACAATGAAGGTCTTCATCTTGCTCTTGTTCGACTGGTGCTTCCTCCACTTGGCAACCGCCTCTTGTTGAGTCGGGTAGCCTTTGTAGCAGTTGCCGCTGAACTTGTGCACCTGTTCCTTGCAGTCCGTCCACTCCTCGTAGACTCCTGGAACCCGCCCCTCGAACACGACGTACCACGTCATCTCTATGGACACAAGGCATATTAGTATATAATGCAATGGAAAGAATTAGAGGGTTCACATGCATACATATTCACAAGAATTAAAGCAAGGAAATAATAATAAACCTAAAAGTCATATAGCATCGGTATCACATAAGTAATCAAGTTCAACTACATCGACTACAATAGTAATTGAAGTCCAACAACGACACTAAGCAAGTTTATTTACAACACAGTAGGCACACCGGCCTCTCGATCAACGAGACGTCTTGTTCATGGGCTCCGGGAACGGTTTGTACATGTCCTTCGTCGTCCACGTCCTTCCATCACCCTGCCTATGTAGGCGTTCTTCTATATCCCTCTTACACAACCCTCTGAGTTGGTGTAAGAGCCCCGATCTGTTGCATACATCTTCTACGATAATTTCCGATAGCTTTACTTGGATGCGATGGAAGTCTTCTCTAAGATCAGCATCGCTGATCTCCCCCGCCATTTTTTTGGGGTCTCGCTTACTAGGTGGCAGACGCATCATCTCTGCATCCGCGACAAACCCTTTAAGGTGATGGAGGACATAGAAGGCCTCCTTCATGCTGTCATCTGGCTGCTTGATGCAAGGGAAGTTGATCACGTGCTTGAACCCCTGCTCTTTAGTGTCCGGCCTGATAAATTTCCCCTTCTCGTGGAAGATTCCTCCATTTTTGGAGTAGAAAAGGATAGCCTCATCGAGAACACTCCTTATTCTGTTGTAGTCTTTCTTCGTCGTCGTACTCGACGAGTCGAAGTACTGGGCTAGGGACCACTTCGGGCAAAGAACGACGAGTGTGCAGTATGTGTCCCTGCTCAACACATGCAATTTAAATGGAATGTTGGAAATGATCGGCAATGGAAGAAATATATAAGAAAGCATAAGTTACGACGGCCGAGAGCGAATGTGTACTTACTCGGGAAAGACAGGCAGAAGAATGGTGTTCTTCTCTTTGTTCATGAGCATGAAGCTCTGGAGGTACCGCACCGCCGCGGTCCATGTGCTTGAGCCATCCACTAGCTGGCTATCGCGCATGTAGTAGGGATCCGCTACCGCGACGTTGGGGGGTCTCTCTCTCTTGATCTTCATCTGAAGATTGATCGCGTATAGGCGAACCAAGTTATAGTCGAGCCGTTTCCAGTGAAATAGATTGAAGACGTCCTCGAACGCTATGAAGAAGATATCTGCGGGGTATGCTTGGACGAAGTTCGGGTCTGCTGCTGGCACCCTGACCGTGAACACCGGGTAATTTGGTCCTTGTCTTGAAGAAGGAGGCTCTCTAGAAACTAAATATTTTGCTGCAAACTGATCATTGGTCCACTTGCGAGGTGTTCGAGGTCCTCAGGCAGTATCAGTTTACCAGCTTCATGAAGCCGGGACAAGCCACCCGGTGTCCGTGGTACCATGTCGTCGGCCCGCATCTTCTTAGGAAGAGTCTGGCTCGAAGATGCGCCCTTCTTATTTCCTCTCTTCCTTGGCTTCTTCACCTGACCTGCTGGGGGTGCTTCGGGTGCTGGTGGTGCTGATGGTGGGGTTGCTTGGGGTGCTGGTGGTGATGATGGTGGTGCAACGGGTGCTTGGGTTTCTTGGGGTGCTGGTGGTGCTGATGGTGGAGCTTGGGGTGCTGGGGTTGATTCGCGTGGCTCCCCGACGATCATCTTATACAGCGTGTTAGGGCTGAAAATGGTAGCCGGCTTGACTTGAGCTGGATTGCCAGCCTCCGGAGGAGTGTCTTGCAGAGAAAGACCCATGAAGGTCAAGCGCTGCGTGACTGTAGTGGGACGACCAAGTTGATCGCCGTGAGTGCGGAAGGCTTCTTCATCCATATGAGGCATGTACATATCTTGGCTGCAGGCGCCAGTGTTGATGTAGGCATCGATGTCATCATCATCATCGTTGCCATCAAGCGGCGCCATGTCCTGGAAGTTAGGTGGTGGCGGTTGCGATGCCGCCGCTTGGCGTACCTTGCGTTTGGTCGACGGTCGTTGCGGAAGCTTTCCCAACAGCTGTTGGTGGCGTGTGGTGGTAGCGGCGATCGCCGGTTCCTTCCGGGTGGCGGCGGCGACCGCCGGTTCCTTCAGGGTAGTGGCGGCGGCGACCGCCGGTTCCTTCAGGGTAGTGGCGGCGGTGACCACCGGTTCCTTCAGGGTAGTGGCGGCGGCGACCGCCGGTTCCTTAAGGGTGGGGCCGGCGCCGGGCCGGACGACCTTGGGCCGGATGATAGGGGAGGTGGCGCCGATGTTGCGCCTGACACTCGGAAGACCCCCCCCCAGACGAATCTGGTTCTTCGGCCATGTCATAAGCCAACCGATGCAATTCCCAAGGACCATAACATCGTCCTCATCTGTGCCCGGAGGTTGATCGGGGGGGAGGAGGTTGTGGTACTCCGGCACTACCATTGCCAACTTCACCTTCACCAAATGATCTGCAATGTTTCTGTGGTGCATAGTTTGGCTGGGCATGACAGTGCCGCTAGCAACATCCATCAACTTGCCGCCGGGCTCCACCACATGCAGGAGTATGCAAGGTTCGTCCTGAGTCAGGACCATGTTGGATAAGATCAGCGCAAGGCATATATAGTTAAAGAAGATGACGCGGGGGACTAACTAATGAGTTACCTTCTTGACGGCGTTGATCTCTCCTATTGTTGATACAAGGGCGTTGGTGCCGGCGCCGGGCCGCTCACTCTCGAGTGCATTATCAGGCACCACCACCCTATCAGCTTCCGCGGTTGGGGGCGTCGATGCGACCAGGTGGAGCGGCGGCGTCGGGGTCACCAGCGGTGACACTTGGTGACTTGAGTTACTGCCGCTAACGCTGGGCACATATATCGGCCCCTGTTGACCTGCTGCATTCCAAGCAGCTAACCCCTCCATCAAACCAGGGGGGATGATCTGTCGGAGCTTCTCCTGCAGCTTCTCGTCCACTAACTTACTCATCTCGGTTGGGTCCACTATTTTCTCTAGTGACTCCACCTTGTTCTTCAGCTCCTGAACCTCGGCTTTATCCTTAGTCGACCTCCTCTCCTTTCTCGACTTGGCATCCGATCCGTAGTACTCGGATACCTTCATACTTGTGCCAAAGCCGGACACACGGCCAGCCGACGTCGGTGTCTTATCCAGGTCCTGTTCCTCGTATGCGTTCGTCGCCCTGTTGAAAGGCGTGTCCCACGGTTCCGTCGACCCCTGGGACGACGGGCCAGCCGTAGAACTACCCTTCAACTCATTGTCCTTCAGACAAAGGAACTTAAGGTTAGCCCATTTGGCTTCATTGCTTAATAAGATCAGCGCAATAATAATATAGACTATCCTTACCAGGAGTTTCTCAAACTTCTTCACGTCGGGGTAATCCGTAACAAATTCCCCCGTCTCCCAGTCTAAGTAGTAGCGGGACCGGACATAGTTCCTAGTCTGTATATCCGCGATTTTTAGCCAGGGGTTTTCTTTGCCCAGATGTATCATCTCGGCATCCTCCTTGTCCCAAGTGGGCTGTTTTCCTCGGTAACCGCCGCTTCCGCAACGGTGAGCCCCTAGGTTCAATTCCCGCATTTTCTTCCCCTAGGCGGTCCATTTTTAAGCCTGGTCAGTCTCTAAGGACGACTTGAATGCTTCGAAGTCTTCTCTAGAGAGTGTCGGGTCTTTGCGACTTATCTGCTCCCAGCTTTTACCTTTCTTGATCTTGTCCTTCAGCCGGGTTTTCCAGCTGCTCAAGGCGGTGCTCATCTTCGTGAGCGCTAAAGAGTCCACCTTTTTATTGAACGGCTGTGGGAACGTGTATCGTTGGTGAAGCTTCTGGAGGAGGGTTGCGGCCAAAGCCGCGTTGGCCTCGCTTCTGAGGTCTTGAGTGTTGAGCGACACGGTTTCACGGACGATGCACCCTAGTTGCATCGCGTACCCTTTGGCAACCTTAGAAGGCTCCAAGGGTAGGCCACTTTCAGAGACCAACGTGAAAGGATCGGTGATGTTGCCTAGCACTTGCGGCCTCCGATCCGCCCTTGGCCTCTTCGCCTTCCTCTTCTTCTTGGCCTCCTCAGGGTTGCCGCCGCTATCACCTTCCGTGCGGTCGGTGGTCTCTTCACCGGTCTCGGCGGCGTCATCCTGGCCCTCTTCCTCATCGCCGCTCTCGGAGGCGGCCCCCCAGCTCTCGTCCTCATCGCCGCGATCGGCGGCGCCCCCCGGCCCTCTACCTCATCGTATTCCTCCCACCATGGCTTGTTGGCCTCTCTGGCGACTTCCTCCTGGGTCTTAGGGTTAGAAGTGCCCGACATGTTTATTTGCACTTCATTAAAAAGAGGCAAATAGTTAGTACATAATGCAACGGAAAAATTCAAAATTTCGGCATGACTTTTGCTAATTTTTCTACCTATGAGTGCCCATTTCTCAACCGAAACGGAAGCGAATCAACACTTCGGGAGAAATGGGCAACTCAGTTTATTCATCCACACTTGACAACATCTCATAAGCATATATAACAGCAGATTATGGTCAAAATATCTCATTGCATAACACATAACAGCAGCAATATTCTCAAGATAATATGGAGTACAAAAATTTGACATGAAGAACACTAACCTATCTAGGAGCCATGGATGAGATTTAGACCAAGACGCTGCAGTTCAAGTGAAGAGTCAGTAATACTACTCCTATACTACTCCAAGTATTGACTTTGGCTTATTGAAAAATTGTTAAGAGGTGTGGGTAGTGCCCAGTCGAGATGTATTGACTTTGGCTTATTGAAACATATTATGGCAGTTTCAGTATTCATATTTAGTTATTTGCACATGATTCTTGTTCGATTCTAACAGCGAGCAGGCGAGCAAGCGAGGAACAGCGAGCAGGCGAGGAACAACGAGCATGCAAGCATCGGGAGAAGGGCGCGTACCTAGAATCGGGCGGGGAAGGTGGTGGAGATGGCGCCGCCGAACGGTGTCGCGGCGTGCTCCTCTGCAGGGGCGGCGGCGCGACGACGGGGATCCTCTTCTGCAGGGACGGCGGCGCGACGTGCTCCTCTTCGGGGGTGGCGGGGCGACGTGCTCTGCAGGGACGGCGACGTGCTCCTCTTCGGGGGCGGCGGGGCTCCTCCTCTGCAGGGACGGCGGCGTGCTCCTCTTCGGGGGTGGCGGCGCGATGTGCTCCTCTTCGGGGGCGGCGGGGCTCCTCCTCTGCAGGGACGGCGGCGTGCTCCTCTTCGGGGGCGGCGGCGCGACGTGCTCCTCTTCGGGGGCGGCGGGGGTGGAGCGAGGAGTCTCCGGCGGCTATCTAGGGTTTGCGGCGGCTATCTAGCGAGGAACAGAGAGAGAAGCAGTGCGCGGGGGAGGGGATCGATCCGCAGTTTTACTAAGTGTCAATATTCTGTGGCGCATCTACTGGTGGGATGCGCCACAGAATTAGAGAATTCTGTGGCGCATCCCACTAGTAGATGCGCCATAGAATTTATTTCCTTTTTTAATTATTTTAGTTATTACTCCCTCTGTTTCAATGAATAAGGCTTATATTTTTTCTAAAAATTCAAAGAACCTGAAGTTTGACCAAATTTTCATATGATGTCTATATAATATTATAGCTGTCGATAGTTTCTAAAAATATAAGCCTTATGCTTTGGAATGTGCATACACAAAAAAGTCTCGATCACACACACCAAAAAAATCTTCTCCGTCCGGTTCCGAGCTAGCTTAGCGTTTCTTCACGATCTTCTTGCCCTTCTTGTTGGCGGTTGAATACTTTATGCCGGCCACCTTGAGATTTCTTCGTGTGAACGGACAACCTTTAGTAGGTAGGGAGGTCTTCCTTCTTACTTTACTAGTAGTAGGCATGTCGAAGTGCTTGTCGAATTCCTCCTCGATCTTTGGGTCACCGTTCTTGTCCAAGTCTTCCTCGTTTGCGTCTCCTTCCATTCCTATGATGCTCCTCTTGCCCCTCCTCACGACAACACGGATAGGCCTCGACAGGTCGGTGATGAAGAAGCATTGGTCAACTTGGCTACCGAGTACCCATGGCTTATTTTTCGCGGATGCGTTCTTCGATTTGGCATCCGGTATAACCATGGTGGTGAAATATTGGCCTTCTTTTTCGACCTTCTTGGCCCATCTCACACGGAACATTGACACCGTCTCTCCACAGTAATTGAGCTCCCATATCTCCTCGATCCTTCCGAAAAATCTTTCCTTGATACTAGTCTCATCATCGGCGTATGATAGCATAGTTACTCCTGAGTTTTGATTTTCACTATTTCTGTCCTTTTCCTCGGTGTAGAATCTGTAACCGTTGATGTCGTACCCCTGATAGGTCCTTACGTTATGCCCGGGGCCCTGTGATAAGGTGTATATGAGTTTTTCATCTTCGGTAGAAGGCCTTCTACTCTGTGCTTGAAGTAGTTGACTTTGCTTAAACCAAAGCGTGAAGCTGGAGTTGTGCTCTTTGGTTACGTCTCCCATCTTCCTTGGCCGGCCCATATCGATGTAATTCTGCTCGATTATGCTTTTGTGCTCTTGCACAAAAGGTTTGACCAATTTTAAGTGTTGTAGCGCGACCCGGTGAGCCCTTTCAAAGTCGTCGCGTCGATTGACAATGCCCACATGGACTGAGCGGTAGCCCTCGCGGTGACCGACTCCAGCGAGCCTGCCGAGGTGCGTCCTGGTGGGCAGACCAACATGATCCTGGTCGTCCTCGGTGCTTAGATAATTCTGGCAGAAGGAGATGCACTCGTAGGTTAGGAACCCCTTGGCCATGCTTGCGTCTGGACGGGCCCTGTTGCGAACGTATCCTTTCATGACACAGTTCTGCCTTTCGAAAGGCATCATGTTGTGGAGGAACGTCGGGCCGAGCTGCCTGATGTCATCAACGACATGGAGAAGGAGATGGACGCATATATCACAGAATGCGGGCGGGAAGTAAATCTCGAGCTCACATAGTATCACCACGATCTCATCCTGTAGCATCTTGAGCTGCCTCACGCCGATCGACTTCCTGGTGATAACGTCAAAGAAGTTGCAAAGGCCAAACAGCGTATCACGGACGTGCTCGTCCATTATCCCTCGGATCGCAACGGGAAGTATCTGCGTCATGAGCACGTGACAATCGTGAGACTTCATCCCGGTGAACCTCTTCTTTGCTACATCTAGATATCTGCTTATATTCCCCGAGTAACCGTGCGGAAGTTTCACTCGTAGGAGGCACCTGAAAAACTGCTCGAGCTCCTCCGGACTCATTGTGAAGCAGGCAGCGGGAAGCACCACCGCGTTCTTCTTAGCCCTTTTGCGGAGACGTTGAGTCCCTTCCGTCTGATCATCATCATCATCGTCGTCGTTATCATCAGTATCGGGGGCTTGAAGAGCTTTTCTGATGCCAAAATGTTTCAGATCGTATCTTGCTTTCGGCCCATCCTTGGACTTTTTCGAGTTGCAAAGAGTGCCAAGCAGACTCTCGGTAACGTTCTTCGTAATGTGCATGACATCGAGGCTGTGGGGCGTGTGGAGGACCTTCCAGTACTCCAAGTCGTGGAAAATAGACCTCGCTTTCCATACACCGAGCAGCGGCTCTGGCTTCGGTCGCTTCTTTCCCGACGCTGGGCACTCCTTCCAATTTTTTAGAAGATTGTCGATTTCTGCACCGCTCCTCTGTCGCGGGGGTCCATCGGGCTCATCTTTACCATTGAACAGATCAGCGCGTTTTCTCCACGGGTGATCCAAGCGAAGCCACCTTCGAGCACCTCGGTACACGGTTTTCGAGGACCCGGGATCCCTTGGTAGCTGTAGATGCGGGGTCTCGTCCATGCACTTCACACAGCCGCAGAATCCGTGGCTGACCTGGGCAGATACGTATGCGCAACCAGGATAGTCCGTGACCGTCGTGATCAACGCGGCTCTCATATCGAAATAAGTTCTACTGTAGGCATCCCACGTACGGGGTGGCGTCTTCCACAACGTGTCTAACTCCTCTTTCAGCAACCCGAGATACAAATGCATGTCGACACCTGGTTGTTTCGGCCCCTGAATGAGAATACTCAGGTGTATATACCTTTGCTTGGTGCATAGCCACGGGGGTAGGTTGTAAGGCCATACAAACACAGGCCAGGTGCTATGCGTGCTACTCTGGTTGCCGAACGGATTGAGTCCATCGGTGCTCATACCCAGCCTGATGTTCCTTCCGTCGCCCCCGAACCTAGGGAAGGCGATGTCCAATGCTTCCCACTGGCCAGCGTCTGAAGGGTGTGTCAGCATATAGCCCATCTCCGGATCTTCTTCGGGCTTCTCCCTTTCCACGTGCCATTGCATGAGCTTTGCTTCCTTAGGGTCCACGAAATACCGCTGCAGACGGGGAGTGATATGAAAGTACCATACCACTTTTCGAGGTACCTTCTTGTTCCCAACCTTGTACCGTCTGTGGCCGCACACAGGACATGTGGTCATGTCCTTGTACTCCCCCCGATAAATCACGCAATCATTGATGCAGGCGTGGTATCTTTCGTGCGGTAGGTCAAGAGGGCACACAACTTTCTTGGCCTCCTCGATACTACTTGGCAATGTGTTCCCCTCTGGGAGACGATCGTGCCAGAATTTCATGTTCTTGCTGAAGCTGGAATCGGTCCATTTGTTCTGCGTCTTCATCTGCAGACAATCAAGCGTTACATGCAAGCGCGTATCCTGCGGACGGCACCCAGGAAATATCGGAGTCATCTCGTCTTTCTCCATTTGCGCCAGCTTGGCTCTCTCTCTGGCTGCAGCTCTGTCGTTGCTCGTCTCATGGAGGAGCAGATCTTGAACATGAGAGTCCCGCAAGGCCGAAATTAGCGGAGTCGCGCCAGAATCTTCTTCTTCATCATGATCTTCTCCGCCAGCAACTTCTACTTCATGATGATCTTCTCCGCCAACTTCGTCTTCATGATGATATTCTCCACCGACATGTGGTGCTTCGTCATCTCGCTCGCCACCATGGTCTTCATGCGCACCATTTGTTGGGGCCGGCCGCGCCTGGTTGTCCTGCATGAAACCACGCCTCAGCAGGTGCTCCTCCAGTTGTCCGGAATCAGGGTTGATCCAGCGCTCGAGTTTGCATGATCGACACGGACATCTTATCTGGCGCCTATTGTTCCGAATCATGTCCTCCTTCGCGTCTTTCTTGTATCTACTAATTCGAGCGGAACTCATCGAGAGGACCATGCTTGTCTGCAAATGGTACACATAGAGCAGAAAATTAGAACCGCAACACATGCACACACATGCATGGACCTCTCCTAAAGGTATACATAGAGCGGAAAAATTCGGCATGACCTCTCCTAAAGGTAGGACGTATGGGTAGTACAAAAATTTGCCGAAACGGAAATGAATCAACGTCTCGACAAACATCCATGCACCACACCGGCACACACACAAGCGCTTCACGTGCAACAATCATCCATACACAAGATCGACATGCGCATGCATGTCCCCTCCAAATACTCACCTTGTAGATTCGATACCGAGACGAGACCGCGATCGATGAGTTGGAGAGGAGGAGAGAGTATGGAGAGGCTTCTCCTCACCGCCAATTATGTATCAACCAAAGTAAGTATAATAAGTACCAAAGAAAGTGAAAACTATGGCCAAAATGGGATGAGAGGGAAGGGAGCTAGAGCTAGATCTAGATGGAGGAGAGGAAGATGAATGGCTTGGGAGTGTGGGAGGTGTGGGAGGTTGGCACTTTAAAGGTGTGGGACGAGCTAATTCTGTGGCGCATCTGGTCAAGTGCTCCACAGAATTCCACTAATTCTGTGGCGCACCAGACATGATGCGCCACAGAATGTACTAATTCTGTGGCGCATCATGTCTGGTGCGCCACAGAATCTACTAATTCTGTGGCGCATGTGGTCTGGTGCGCCACAGAATTAGTGGAACCAATGATTGGCGCTGGCAGGGAGTGGGCCCCACCAAAATTCTGTGGCGCATGGCCTTCTGGTGCGCCACAGAAATGTTGTATTTTTGTGGCGCACCCTTCCTGGTGCGCCACAGAATTATTTTCTGTGGCGCACTGCTGGCTAGTGCGCCACAGAATTGTATCCCACCTATAAGGGTTTTCCTACTAGTGTACCAGCGCATCGCAGCGTTTCTCCATCAGCTTGGCTTCCGCTCCACTCGCTCCGATGCTTCGCTATTCATCTACAGCCAGGGCGGTCTCACCGCCTACCTGCTCCTCTACGTGGATGATATTATCCTGACAGCATGCACTCCTCAGCTCCTTCACCAGCTTACTGATCGTCTTCGTGCTGAGTTTGCTATCAAGGATATGGGTCCTCTTCACTACTTCCTCGGTATTGAGGTTGTTCGGCGATCGGATGGGTTCTTTCTTCATCAGCGGAAGTATGCTCATGAGCTTCTTGACCGTGCTGGCATGCTTAACTGTCATCCTGTGAGCACGCCCGTTGACACGAAGGCCAAGCTCTCCGCTAGTGATGGCGCTCCGGCCTTGGATCCGTCCTTCTATCGGTCCATTGTTGGCGCTCTTCAGTACCTCACTCATACTCGCCCGGAGTTGCAGTATGTTGTTCAGCAGGTGTGCCTCCATATGCATGCTCCTCGTGACTCTCACTGGACTGCGGTGAAGCGGATTCTCCGCTACATCCGGGGCACTCTGGACCTTGGTTTGACGCTACACGCTTCTCCAGCCACGGACATCGTCGCCTACTCCGATGCCGACTGGGCGGGTTGCCCTGATACTCGGCGCTCCACTTCTGGGTACTGTGTCTATCTTGGACCATCGCTTATCTCCTGGTTGTCCAAGAGGCAGCCTACAGTCTCTCGTTCTAGTGCCGAGGCTGAGTATCGCGCCGTGGCCAACGCCGTCGCTGAGTGCTCGTGGCTTCGCCAGCTCCTTCTTGAGCTCTCCTGTCCCGTCGACAAGGCCACCATTGTGTACTGCGACAACGTTTCGGCTGTCTACCTCTCCGCCAATCCAGTTCATCATCGTTGGACCAAGCACATCGAGCTCGACATTCATTTTGTTCGTGAACAAGTTGCTCTTGGGCGTATACGTGTTCTACACGTTCCTACCTCCTAACAGTTCGCGGATATCATGACTAAGGGACTTCCTACGTCATCCTTCGAGGAGTTTCGGTCCAGCCTTTGCGTCGGCTCTGGCGACGCTTCGACTGTGGGGGGTGTTGAGTATATATGTACGGCACGTATGTATCTTGTATATTTACACTAGGCCCCCTCCTCTCTTGTATATTCGAGGATGTTGCGGCCCCACCGTGTAACCTATATATATGCGTGTCTATGCACCTGATCAATACATTGTGCATCACATCCTCTCTACAATGCTAGCAGCGGCAGACTGGAGGGAAGAGGTAGAAAAGGAATGGAGGAACATCGATAGCAAGGGTACATGTGCGGGAGAGGAGCAGCCAGGTGAGGCAGAGCAGCGTCGGGTTAGCAGCGATAGCTGTTTGGCGGAGGAGCAGCGGCACGTTGGCATGGCGGAGAAGCTACATCAGCTGCACTGTGTGAGGTGATGCTACTTGCAACTGGTAGATGAGGTGGTCTGCACGAAAAAGATGTCTGCAGAACGTCACGAGACGAACCGCTGATGGCAGAATAAACAAAAATAACCTAAAAGCGAAACAAATTTAAAAAATAAATCTCAGGCAAAACTATTTTACAAAATTAATCCTTTTTTATTACGCCAGTCAGCAGGCGCAGCAGAAGAAGGTGCGACGCCACTCACAGTGACGTGGCTGGGCTGCTACGGTGGCAATGTGGGCCCCTGTCCTGGTGGTGCGGCGCCGTTGAAAATAGCGCGGCACGCAGTGGCGCAACGCTATTGACAATGGCGCGGCACGGAGAGGCGTTGCAAAGGAGAGCATGCATGCAATTGCACAGCACCCGCAGCTAGCTCGCTGGCTCTAAATCGATCGTATAGTCATGTAGTACTAGCTAGCTAACTCGGATCAACCTAATCAGAGCTCGGTTGTGTGTCTGGAGTGTGGACTGTAGAGTGCTGAGTGCATACCAGCTAGCAAGTAACATCTCTGCTATTTGTAGTGTGGATCATCGGTAGTAGCCAAAATATCTGGTCCGACGCCTTATCCTTTGTTTCTAAGTAAATTAGCTGTCCAGCTTAGCTATTTGAAGGGATGGTACCATCCACGTAGAGGAATATTCCCTGAAAATGGTGAACCAACCAATCCCTCCAAATCGGCCGGATCTCTCCATCCACCTTTCTCTAATCGCGTAGACCACCTCCTAATATTCTCTCTCTCATCTCTATCAGCTCGTCGCCATGCCATTCACCGCCCCGTCCAAGTCCGGCCGCAGCTCCAACAGGTCGTCGGCCGCTCGTTGTGACCGCTCACAGTTGAGCACCTTCCCTACCGCCTGAATCTCCCCACTAGCCTGCAAGCTCGCCCACCCGCTCGCCTGGCCAAGACAGAAACTGCCGCTAGCGAGACTAGGGGAGCCGCCATGGGAAGCCGCTGGCTCAAGCTCGTCGTCCCAAAATTGAAGCTCGTCGCCCCAAAACAGATGCTCGTTGCAACCATTGATCCACCAGGGAGCTTCACCCCGCCCAAGATTTGGCCGGACAGCACGTCATGTTGCCGCGAAGCGCCGCACGCCGCCTTGATCCTCGGCCAGGCCATCCCAGCAAATCCTCGTGCCCGAGCACTGCCATTTCCCTTTTTTGTGTTAAGCTAATGACGTTTGGCGCATATTAGCCTACTGTTATTAAATATTATAAGCTAAACATAGTCCATCCCATTTCTGAAATCCTTGGAACCAAACAAAACAAGGGATCATCCTGATGTGAGTCATCCCATCCACATAATCTGATCCATCCCACTCCATACACGTTCGTGCACCAACCAAACACATACTCCTGGCAAAACATACAAAAATAATCTAAACTTGTAATAAATTTTCATACTCCCTCGCGGCGTTTGAAAGATTTGGTGGCGCGCCCCAGGCCGCACCCTCGTCACCGTCCTCGACCATATCGCCGCGGGCAACAATTCAATTCGCGGCTCGCCTACCCGCAGCTCCCACATGCAACATCGCGCTAAACGCCGCGCCGGATGGGGGGCGCCGCAGGGCACAGACCTTAGACTTCGCCCTCGCCTGGTCTAGGAAGGACATGAAGAAGAAGGCGGCCTCTGCGTCGAGCTTGACGAGAGCGACGACGATGACGACTCATGGCAGAGCTAGTGGCGCGGCGACGACGGCCAGAAGTGCAGCAGCAAGGCGCCCAAGGATGAGCCTCCGTCCGACAATGATAGCATGGACTACAGCGTCTTGTACCAACGCCTCGACATGCGTTAGTTTATTAGGTTTATTTATGTTTTTAGTTAAACTAGCAGGGTGGCCCTCGCAAGTGCGGGGGCATTATCTTTAATTTTCATAGAGCGAACTCTAAAAACAATTTATGTTTTCATGGACATTCATACTCTGGTATATGGAATAATACAGTTACATAGTCCACATAATTGATACTTCCTCCAACCGGTAATATAAGATGTTGCTACAACCTTCTACCCATGTATTAAATTGTAATAGCATGTTATATTATGGGAATGGAGGCCGTATATATATGCTAGAACTTCTTGACTATGGTAGTTTGTGTTGTAATTTATTAACATTTTCTCTTACATTTTTCAAATGTGTGGACCATCTTAATCTAAGTTAAATATACAAACAACGACCGGTTTTATGAAGTTTAAATTTGAAAGGCTTTTACTCGCTCCCTTCACTGTGGGACATTCAAACTTTGTAACTCAAGTAAGACAAACATAAGTTAATTGTTAATTGTTTCAATTTCCTCCCGCTCCTCTCATATTTATGATCCACTGATGTGTCGGATCAACCTCTCACATGTACTTTAGGATTATTTTTTGCATTAGTTATCTAATGTGTTGTAGGTATATTTATTGGTGGGTTATTAGGATCATGTATTCTCAGCTATAGAGTCGTGATGGTATATTGCTAACAGTCACTTCTTTCTCCATAATGACTTGACAATAGAAGTTTATTCCATGGAGCAAATTATTGTCTCTTATGATTTTTGTTTGTGATTTATCCTTGGAATCTTTGAGATGGAGCAGCAATTTGGCAGACTTCCATTTGAGGAGTGTGTGTCTAGAAAATCTACTATCAACTCTTTGATGTGGGCACCTCTTGTGGTTTTGTGACATGTGATATTAGTTTAGTTGATATAGATTGGTTTTATGTGGTTTCATCACCAGAAACGTAGAAGAATATCTAAGTTTTTTAACCAAAAAGAATGTCAAGATAAAAAGGAAGAATCTAGAGACTTTTAGTTTGAAGAAACATGAAGTGACATCCATTTTTAGGAGCATCATTCTTGTTGGTGTTCATTTTATTTTTTTGGTCTATTGGGTAATTTTTAAATATATTAATCTAAATATTATACATGTACAATCTCATGATTTTGCTCCTTAGCTTGGTACTATTGAAACTGTTATTCCATGTGTAGACGTGCTTAAAATATTGCACCAATACATATGGGACTTAGTAATATTTCACAAGCAGATAGTTTTGCCTTTCCCTCTCCACTACATCGACATGTTCTTAAATGAATGTTTTCCCCAGAGCATGGTTAGATATATTTTAATTGGTTTGCAATCTTTTAAGCTAGTCTTGAATTCTGATTTTTAAAGATCATTGATTCTTTTTTTAGTGTTTCCGAACTTTTGTAAGACCTTCTTTCTCTTGGAGTTTCTTTCGGAACTTGGATTGTGAAGTCATGGAATCCCCACTTTTAAATTTTTACATTAATTTTTGGAAGCCAACATGTAAATTTCTGAAACCTTTTGTATCGATTGAATATTCCCCTAAACTTTTGGATGCCTAGATATATGATTTTGGGAGTTGTTTTGTTTATTTATAAAAATAAATTGTGATGTGTTTTCTAAAATAGTAATGAGTTTTAAAATAAAAATGTTCAATTATAGAGCTAATTATGTTTTGAAGAACATTCTGGATTGATTGAATTTTTTTGAAATTTTCAGTGGTTCAAAATTTTCACATACATTTAGGGAACCCAAAGGGATCTAAGTTACACTTCAGACAACCCAATTGAACCATTTGAAAGTAAACACGGAATTTTTTTTTGCCATGTGACCTAAAGGTACCCTAAACCGTTAGCTATAGCGTTGTCTGGGTGATGCATATACATCAATTTATCTAGACGTGGGAACCTCTCTCTCCTTTGGTTAATATTAGTTTAACGCTATGTGCATATTGCCTTTTTTGGAATAGATATTACATTTTTAATACATAATTCTCAGTATATTGGAACCTGTCAAACTTTCTGGAGGTTTAACCTATTCGTAGACAATTTGAATCTATATGAGTTCAGAATACACTTCCACATATATATGTCATGAAGCTAAAATGTCCGCACAACATACTTTCACTGACTTTTTACAAAGAAAACAAATTATACAGAGTGGCGTGATATATTGCTAGGTGGGACATGCACGGAAACTCAAAAAGGGGGTTGAGCTGCATGTAGCCGTTTATTTTTCAATATTAAAATATTAAAAATTAATATTTCAAAATTTTAAAATATTTGAAACCAAATACAAAGTAGTTCGATTGATATTTTACATGTTTGAAGTGTTCTTCATTGGCTACCTCTAGATTTTTTTTTCAAATAAATAACTACATGTAGCTCGGTATCCATTTATCCACACTCAGGAAATGCATGGGTAAATAAATTTATTATTACGTTTCAGAACTTGGATTGTAAAGTCATGGAATCCCCACTTTTAAATTTTTACATTAATTTTTGGAAGCCAACATGTAAATTTCTGAAACCTTTTGTATCGATTGAATATTCCCCTAAACTTTTGGATGCCTAGATATATGATTTTGGGAGTTGTTTTGTTTATTTATAAAAATAAATTGTGATGTGTTTCCTAAAATTGTAATGAGTTTTAAGATAAAAATGTTTGGTTATAGAGCTAATTATGTTTTGAAGAACATTCTGGATTGATTGAAATCTCTTGAAATTTTCAGTGGTTCAAAATTTTCACATACATTTAGGGAACCCAAAGGGATCTAAGTTACACTTCAGACAACCCAATTGAACCATTTGAAAGTTAACACAGAATTGTTTTTTGCCATGTGACCTAAAGGTACCCTAAACCGTTAGCTATAGCGTTGTCTGGGTGATGCATATTACATCAATTTATCTAGACGTGGGAACCTCTCTCTCCTTTGGTTAATATTAGTTTAACGCTATGTGCATACTGCCTTTTTTGGAATAGATATTACATTTTTAATACATAATTCTCAGTATATTGGAACCTGTCAAACTTTCTGGAGGTTTAACCTATTCGTAGACAATTTGAATCTATATGAGTTCAGAATACACTTCCACATATATATGTCATGAAGCTAAAATGTCCGCACAACATACTTTCACTGACTTTTTACAAAGAAAACAAATTATACAGAGTGGCGTGATATATTGCTAGGTGGGACATGCACGGAAACTCAAAAAGGGGGTTGAGCTGCATGTAGCCGTTTATTTTTCAATATTAAAATATTAAAAATTAATATTTCAAAATTTTAAAATATTTGAAACCAAATACAAAGTAGTTCGATTGATATTTTACATGTTTGAAGTGTTCTTCATTGGCTACCTCTAGATTTTTTTTTCAAATAAATAACTACATGTAGCTCGGTATCCATTTATCCACACTCAGGAAATGCATGGGTAAATAAATTTATTATTACGTTTCAGAACTTGGATTGTAAAGTCATGGAATCCCCACTTTTAAATTTTTACATTAATTTTTGGAAGCCAACATGTAAATTTCTGAAACCTTTTGTATCGATTGAATATTCCCCTAAACTTTTGGATGCCTAGATATATGATTTTGGGAGTTGTTTTGTTTATTTATAAAAATAAATTGTGATGTGTTTCCTAAAATTGTAATGAGTTTTAAGATAAAAATGTTTGGTTATAGAGCTAATTATGTTTTGAAGAACATTCTGGATTGATTGAAATCTCTTGAAATTTTCAGTGGTTCAAAATTTTCACATACATTTAGGGAACCCAAAGGGATCTAAGTTACACTTCAGACAACCCAATTGAACCATTTGAAAGTTAACACAGAATTGTTTTTTGCCATGTGACCTAAAGGTACCCTAAACCGTTAGCTATAGCGTTGTCTGGGTGATGCATATTACATCAATTTATCTAGACGTGGGAACCTCTCTCTCCTTTGGTTAATATTAGTTTAACGCTATGTGCATACTGCCTTTTTTGGAATAGATATTACATTTTTAATACATAATTCTCAGTATATTGGAAGCTGTCGAACTTTCTGGAGGTTTAACCTATTCGTAGCCAATTTGAATCTATATGAGTTCAAAATACCCTTCCACACATATATGTCATGAAGCTAAAATGTCCGCACAACATACTTCCACTGACTTTTTACAAAGAAAACAAATTATACAGAGTGGCGTGATATATTGCTTGGTGGGACATGCACGGAAACTTAAAAAGGGGGCCGAGCTGCATGTAACCGTTTATTTTTCAATACTAAAATATTAAAATTTTATATTTCTAAATTTTAAAATATTTGAAACCAAATACAAAGTAGTTCGATTGATATTTTACATGTTTGAAGTGTTCTTCATTGGCTACCTCTTGATTTTTTTTCAAATAAATAACTACATGTAGCTCGGTATCCATTTATCCACACTCAGGAAATGCATGGGTAAATAAATTTATTATTACATTCCAGCAAAAAATATTTGACTTGTAAGGTGATTTCAGTTGCTTTTGTAGAAAATATGGGTCTAGGACCAATCGGTCATGACTTGTAAAAATATATGGAGATCTTTCCATACGGACTTTTTTATTGGGTGGCCCACCACATTGATGCCGGACACGATTTAATCTACAGGAGTACAATTACGTGATTACATGGCTTGCCTAGAGTCCTAGATAGATTAATCTTGCCAGGCTTTTTTTTTGGTTCAGTTGAACGTGTCAAACATATGGACTCATTGAACGTGTCAAACGTATTTACCAAGTTACATGATTATTAGTTTCTTGAACATGTCAAACATGTGGACTCATTGAACGTGTCAAACGTATTTACCAAGTTACGTGATTATTAGTTTTTTGTTAAATCCTAGCCATTAATTTTAGATTTAACAAACTAAATAATTTGAATGATGTGGGTTAACGTGGTGTCTCTATTTTAGACCCCCGTATTGTGCTTTTAGTATATAGTAGATTTCACCGTATTATATTAAAACTCTCAAGTTTGAATAAAATCAACCGTTTTACCTAAATTCCGCTGAGTTCAAATTCTAGGATGGGGTCGCGGCTGGAAAACCGCCCCCCCCCCCCCCCATATAAAAACAAGTGTCGGCTCCCCCCTCCTACGACACAAAAAAGACTTGCGCCGGAAGCCTTATGGCGCGGAAAATTCAAAAATATTCAAATAGGCTTTGCATAACAATAATTTAATTCAAATTTGGAGTTTTTACAATGCTTTGAACAAAATTACAAATAAACATAAAAACTGCAGCGGCACTAGTAGTCGAAGGCGCTGAAATCCAGGGCGACGTCGTCCTCCTCGCCGTCCTCTCCGTTGGCCTTTGCCGGTCTCACCGTCGTCATTGTCATCGTTGTCGTCGCTGTCGATAACGACGACGCTGGCCTCCTTCGCGAACAACCGGATAACGGTCTGCTAACCGGCCCACTCGCCGTTGGTGCAGTGGGAGTCTACCATTTACTCATCAACCATAGGAGCAGATTCAGAATATACAAAGATAAATAAAAAATTGTTCTCTTCGATCAGAAAATGTGATTGCTAGGCTAGTATAATTTTATAAAGTTCTACTAATCTGTCAACCTTTTTTGATTGGAGGGAGTAGAAAATAGTATGGAATGGACAAGTATATGATACATCTATTCCAATCATGAGTGACGAATCAAATAGCGCGCAATGGTGCGTTTGCCTGGTTTTCATTGGTAGGGTCCAACTGCAGAGATTGGAGTGATTGCCAGCTGTTGGACTGATACACGTATCGTTGGGTGGTGTTTTGCCTCGACCGCCGTTTGTTCAGCCGCATATGACGATAAAAAACGAGTCTATGATAGGCACGTTGCTTTCGCTGCAGCGCTGCGTCCTGTCAGGTTGGAGGTCGCGTGCGCACATAGGTAAAGACAACTCCCTGAAACGCTGCGGCCTTCATGCACCCGCGTGAAGCAGCTATTTGCCTCACACGAGTTCTAGGCTTCTAGCTACCGATGCATGGCCATGCACAACAAAATCTTATGTTGATATTGCTCCACGCGCACATTGCATATAATCAAGGAATTGAATAAAATAATTGAACTTACAACAAATATCTATAAAACTAAACCTTGTAACATGGATATAATACGTGGACGTGTATTGCTTGGGCCTTGCAACAAATGCATCGTTGCAAGTCATACCATTGTAACAGAAGTTGATAACATCGTCAAAGACGATCGAAAAAAAAGTTAGCTCAATGTTGAGTTATTTGCAACAATAATAACCAACTACGTATTTTTAGACCAAATTTTGAGGCAACTACGTATTTTTAGCCCAAATTTTGACCAACAATTTTGTCAACAAGATATAAGTTATATGTCACAAAAATTATACCATTGGAAAGCTCTTTTGAATAAGAATTCAACGGTATAATTTTTATATCATATATCTCCTATTTTCTTGACCAAAATTAATGGTCAAAGTTTGTTTCGAAGTACGTAATTGCCTCATAAACCGGTATGGATGGAGTACTAGGGACCGGACGCAATAGGGAAAACAAGTAATTACACTGCATGTTGACGTATTGCATGTGGCACGCGGGGCATACGGATAGCGGAGAGAGCGCGAACGAGAGCGACCGATCGCGAGCGGGGTCGGTCGCCCGATCATGAGTGTTTTCCTTAGGCTAGCCACAATGCTAGTATCATAAGCTCTATCATGCACTCCATGCATGCAAAAAGCTGATGTGGCGTATCAATTAATGATGAGAGAGATGAGAGTGGTATCATATTATGATACCGTATCATGACACGCAAAACAAGAAACTCTACTAGCAAAGAAATCATGTTCACATATTTACCTTGAGATTCTACAAAACATTAAATATGATACAACTATGATACTACAATATGATACAATGCATTGTAAGAATGATATCATATAGTAGTCTCATATACTAGGAAATAGCTTACGGCCGCCTTTCAACTCGCCAGAAGTGCTACGCGGCATCCTGGGCTGGCCCACACCGGCGTAGATGTATCTGGTTTCTGCGGTGCGCTCCAGGCCCTTCTCCCATCACTTGACCAGTGGTAGATAGCCGCCATCTCCTTGACGGGAGCTGGCTCAAACTCCAGAAGGTCGCGCCTCGTTCTCCACTAGGTTCGCTACCAAATTGAGCTCCTCCGGTCGTCCGCCCTGCAATTCCAGGCCACCGTTGCTACCATGTTGAGGGCTGCTGCTTGCACACCTGCACGGCACTGGGCCCGACCATCTTCGTCCGCGACGGCTGCTGGCTCGAGCTCCTACGGGTCACTGCCCCGTTATCCACTGATTTAGTCGCCGCCAAATCGTGCTCTGCCTGTTGCCGCCTTGCAGCTCCTAGCCCCCGGCGCTGATGTGCCGAAGGTTGATTCTGCAGTTTGCACCGGCGATGGCGCTGATGCTGGAACGCATGGAGCCATGGACTGCCAGATGCTGGACAGGGTGCGTATCGCCAAGAGTAGTGGCGCGGTGGACTTCGCCGTGGACGTAGGCGTGGCCGGGTGAGTGTGTCATCCATGTACCTCCCGACTGACTAGCCATGTATCGATCGATCGACTTTGAAAGATCATGAAGCAGTTTCAAAGAGCTTATACTTTTGATAATGTGGACTTCATTATTATCTTCAAACTGGTTTGTGCTTTATTAGAGTAGTGATAGCTTCTTTTTATTGTCTTCCAAATTTTAATTTTTGTTTAGCAGAGAAGGTGTACTGAATTATAATGGTATGACTCTGTGCAAATAAAGCCATTGTGCCCAAGCGGATAAATTTGTCAAGAATGGATCTGTTGAAGCAAAAATATAAACAAACTCCTATGGGAATAAGTACTGAAACTTCTGATTGACTAATATTTATTAATTAATTAGAACTTATTCGACTTAGGAGTTTACTCATATATTTCTTTGTATTTTACGACATATTTTTAATGTGTGCTTGCTCACAAAAATAAAATTGTCAAGAATGGAGCTGTTTCAGCTGTTCAAGCAGGTTTTTAACCTAATGATATACATATGATTCACTAATTTTAGATTCTTAGACCCTGCAAGAATAAAAAACAACTAATGCACTGATTGACTTTAGTCCCATTGGAAAAAGTGCCAAACAAAAACATGATGACCAAGGATGGGGCTTTTGTATTATCTTTATTTTCCCGTCAATTATTTCATTGTTGGCTGATTTTTTGGAGTTTCCTTATCTATGGTAATGTCAGTAGCGGTGTTGCCAAAAATGGTTTTTTAGATTTAAACCTATTGTAGCAACTAGATTTTGTAGAATGTTCTCTTTAGTTATATTCATTCCAGTTGAAGTAACTAATTTAATAATATGATAACAAAAGGTTCAAACCACTTATATTTTGTTGCATGTGCCATGATGTCAATCATTGTTAGGCTCTTTATATTAGTCCAACAAGGGAATTCATTTCTCAGTGTTTATATTCTTGACCTCTAATTTTTGTTGGGCTATTATGTCTGTCTTTTGCTGTGCCAAATTTACTCATATTTTTCTTAACTTCTAAAATACATGTGAATATGTAGTTTGTTATATAGTAGGTACAAACAATTATGTACTGGTTATTTTAGTTGTGGAAGAGACCTTTGATTTTCTATGCAAGTGTGTGCAAGCCATTAATTTTTGTGGTTTATGTACATGGGCCTTGCTAATTTTGGCCAATTTATGGGGTATTGACGTTTATACTTTGAGACAGGTTGAGTAAGAAGTTGAAGCAAGTATAATTGCAATAAAATAATTTTTTAAGAAGCCGCTGCAACGTTATCGGATACATAGCTTGGCAAGTGAATTAGTATGCTCTAGCGTCTCAGTGCATGATTTCTGCTTCCAGATATATAAATCTTTAGACTGTGTCTTTTTGTTTCAGCATGTGTTTTAGTTGACCTTTACATCTTCAGACAGCTAGGGATATTTAAGAAGATGTTTTCATGTCATATATGTGCTTTCAGCAACCAGATTTTGCACACAATGAGCACATGACAATAGTTTCAAACAGCCAAAGGAAAAGGTAAAAAACATGCATTGAGTGACCAATAATAAAATAAGCTACCAACTGTATAGTGTGATTCAGATAAAAAATATATTCTTTCAACTATAGATAAGGAGCGGCGCGGCAAGACGCGCCTTAGGTTCTAGTAAGGTGTATTTGTCAAAAAGTAAATTATGCGTGCAGCCCGCTGAGG
The DNA here is from genome assembly GCA_007115705.1 of Dactylis glomerata. NCBI lineage: Eukaryota > Viridiplantae > Streptophyta > Magnoliopsida > Poales > Poaceae > Dactylis > Dactylis glomerata. Next base: position 1,267,723 of record QXEO01000222.1, read on the forward strand.
AAAAGGCTAGCTAGCTGCCGGTGTTGTGCGATTGCATGCTTGCTCGCCTTTGCCACGCCTGTGCGTACCGCGCTTTTGTCAATGGCGTTGCATCACTGCGTGTCGCGCCACTCTCAATGGCGTCGCACTATTAGGCTAGGGGCTCATGATGTCAGCGTGGCAGTCCAGCCGTGCTACTATAGGTGGCGCTGCATATTCTTCTGCAGCGCCTTCCCGACTGGCGCAGTAAAAAGAGGTTAATTTTGTGAAATAGTTTTCTCTAAGATTTATTTTTAAAATTTATTTTACTTTAAGGTTATTTTTGTTGATTCTGCCACCGCTGATGTGTCGGCTGGTAGAAAATTACTCCCTCCGTTTTGTAATTGTTGACGCAACTGTAGTTCAATTTTGAACTGCAATCATTTCAAGAGAATCATGGAATAGATGAAGTACAGTAACATTTTTCATGTAACAGAGGCCTAGTATTGATCGGTGAATTCATACAAGTCTGTGGCCTCGTCAAAAGTTGACTATCAAATTACAAGAACGTATCTCTTAAAAGTAGAAGAACTACTTGCGCGAAAAAGGGCATGCACGATAAGCAGAACTCGAGCTATCAGATACTTTTCCTCCTGAAGATCTCTTTGAGAATGACTCTTACCCAACAGCTCTCGAGTGTCAACTCCCTTTATTCTCCATGAACGAACCATGGATCAAAACCAGCAGGAGTTTCTCCGGTATTGTAAAGTCACATTTGTATTTTGGTCAACATAAATTTCATTCCGAGGTTAGCTTTTCAGAAAGAGAAAAAGAAGAGAAAGAAAAGGGTGGAAGATCTAGAGGGAGAGACGAAGCTTCCAATCCTTGCATCCATCCACAACTAGTATAAGTAGAGCCCTCGATCAGCTACGTACATCAGGCATCCAAAAGACCAAACCCAAGTGACTAAGCACAATTATCAACACAACCCGACCGAGCGATCGCCAGACACCATGAGCATGAAGAAGGAGGCGTCCTCGCTGTCCGAGCTCGGCTTCGACGTCAACTTCGGCGCCGGCTTTTTCCGCCAGGTTCCATCGTCCGGCTGCGACGGAGGAGGGACCCCGCGCCGCCAGCGGCTCACAAAGGTCTCGGTCATCGGCGCGGGTGACGTGGGTATGGCCATCGCGCAGACGATCCTAACGCAGGGCTTCGCCGACGAGATCGCCCTCGTGGACGCCGACGCCGACAAGGTCCGCGGCGAGATGCTGGACCTGCAGCACGCCGCGGCGTTCCTCCCGCGCGTCCGCATCGTCGCCGGCACCGACGTCCTCGAGCTCACCAGAGGGTCCGACCTGGCCATCGTCACGGTGCCCGGGGCGCGGCAGCAGGTCACCGTGGAGCTGCTGCGGAAGAACGTGGCGCTGCTGAGGGAGGTCGTGCCGGCGGTGGCGGAGGGGTCGCCGGAGTCGCTGCTGCTGGTCGTGTCGAACCCCGTGGACGTGCTGGCGTACGCGGCGTGGAAGCTGTCGGGGTTCCCGGCGAGCCGCGTGATCGGCTCCGGCACGAACCTCGACTCCTCCAGGCTCCGGCGCCTCCTCGCCGACCACCTCGGCGTGGGCGCGCAGGACGTGCAGGCGTATATGGTCGGTGAGCACGGTGGCAGCGCGGTGGCGCTGTGGTCCAGCATCAGCGTCGGCGGCATGCCGGTGCTGAGCTACCTCCAGAAGACACACACGTCATCGTCGTCGTCTTTCGACGGGGAGGCCCTGGAGGGGATCCGGCGGACCGTGGTGGGCGGCGCGCGCGAGGTGATCGGGCTGAAGGGGTACGCGTCCTGGGCTATCGGCTACTCGGTGGCCAACCTCGCCCGGTCGCTCCTCCGCGACCAGAGGCGCGTCCACCCGGTCTCGGTACTTGCCAAGGGGTTCATTCCCGGCGACGACCACGAGGTCTTCCTCAGCCTCCCAGCCAGGCTTGGGCGGGGCGGCGTGCTCGGCGTGGCGGCGGGGCTGGAGCTCACCGCCGACGAAGAAAAGTCGCTACGTCTGTCTGCGGAGACGCTTTGGGGCCACTGTCAGGCGCTCGGGCTATAACTAACATGTACTCCTAGGCTGAATAAACAGATCGTGGGCGTTACAAATAAGTTACTCTTTTCGATCAAAAAAGAATATTGGTGACTAAGTTGTACTAGATCATCCCACATTCTTTTTCAATCGTTGGGAGGAAGAGTAGAAAAATTATATGAGCAAAAACGAGAATTCTAGTCAGTCGAGCAAACACATCATCAACCGTCGAATCATCACTTGCACTGTGAATATCAACTTGTTTTTGAAATGTGCATGGTAATTACCAGGACTCACAATCCAATCACCCCTCTGGCAACTTTCATAGCAAGTCGCTTGCACGTGCGAACGGGCGGGCGTACAGGGTCCGAATTTTTTTAGCCACGTGTGTGGCTCCTTGTCTTCTTCCTCTCCTCTTCTCTCTCCCATCCTTCCATTACCCGCCTTTCCACATTGGCCAAGACTGCTCTCTAGCCCTGCTGCTTCTCATCCGCTCCCTCTACTCACACGTCCTCTCCTCCCTTCCCTGCGGATGGGAGGTCACAGTCGGCGCCACCACCATGGTGTAGAGCTTTAAACCAGTGAGATGTTGGGAAAGACGAGAGGATTGAAGGGAATGACCATGTGGTAGCCAAATCTAGCGGCAACGAGGCTCCAGCTAGCCAGATTTGCATCATACGAACCTGAATCGATAAAATCTGGACTGGCATTGATGATGGTGCACGGTTAGTTTCTGGATTTTTTAAGTTGCATGAGTTCTTACGACATGCTTCAAACTCGTGAGCATTTTGCTACAAGCACATTAGTCAGATGTTGTAACAACGTTTGCTGCAAATATTTGCTTTGATTGCTACAAATATTTTTGTGAGGTACTATATGTAAACTCCGCTCTATCATGATGCATACAGATTTTGACTTCTTTAGCGATTTTGCTGCAGCCGATGGGATGTGTTGTGACTTGTTGGGATTTGGCATATACTTGTATTGGTTTGCTGCAGACTCATTTTTTGCCGCACCGATGTGTTTGAAATGTTGCAATGCTTCTTGTACAATTTTATCCCACCATGAAATAAAACGTTGCAGCAATGTCTAATTGCATAAAGAAAATCTACTTGAGTGGGGTATGCTGCAAGGGTTGGATGATCCACATTTCACGTTTTATGACGATTGAACGGCTCGGAAGTTGGGGATCGTGATGATAATCCCCACCGAACTATCACTATCAAAATCCTGAACATTTCTTGCATGAAAATTTATTGCATGAAAATGTCACTTGTTACAACGCACACGACACACACAACAACAAGCTGTAAATTAACACGTAGGACTATATGTAGAACGACATAGGGGTCGATCGAGGAGACCCAAGACACACACGACAGAAAAGAACACACATAAACCAGCATGCATGCATCACTGCAGGCACCAGGTCGACGTACGACTGTCGGCTGAAAATGAAATCAGGCGCAGCGGAAGTCCTTGGGCACCTTGCAGCCGCAGTAGTTGAGCAGCAGGGTGAGGTCGACGTCTACGTCGAGGTTGATGCCGAGGACGTTGGCGTTGATGCCGAGGCAGACGCAGGCAGCGGCGTCGAGGTCGACAAGGCCGGAGATGAGCGAGCAGCACGGCTCCTTGGCCGGCTGCGGCCCCAGCACCACGTGGATCAGCCCGTTCAGCACGTCCGCGCACACCGCCAGCTTCACCGCGTTCACCGGGCAGTGCCCCGCCGGAGTCGGGCACGGGTGGCCGTTGCACGCCTCCGCCGGCAGCGCGCCCAGGCACAGAACGGCCAGGACCACCGCCGTCGCTACGGCGATGCTGCTCGTCGTCTTGGATGCCGCCATTGCTCGATGTAGTTTAGCTCGCTCTGATGTACCTGTGCGTAAGTTTGTTTTAGCTTTGTGAGTGTTGTACGTTTATGGAGAAGACTTGGAGGGTATTTATAGGAGACTAAAGTTTCATTCATGGCTATGAGATTTGTCTTTTATGTTCGGCTGGGGCAATCGATGATTGGCGTACTGAAGTGACATGTTTGTACGATCGAACTACAGAAAATCGATATGATGAACGAGAAGTGTTATTATTGCATCTATTCTAATTGGCCGGCCGTTCACGTGAAGAACTACAGCGAGGTTGGCACATCATAGAAAATCCATGTATATAGTTTCAGGTTAGCTAGTTGCGTGCAAAACAATTTATGGGAGCAAAACATACAAGCACCCGTGAACCTTTTAGCCGGCCAATGTCAAAATCAGATGACATAGTACGATACGACCACAAACACGTCGATCCAATTTGCGTCAAACCATGATACGTCTTCTAAGTCTGATTTTGACAATGCAACATCGATCGAGAGGTACTAGCTACAAGGTTCAACTGATAGTTAATTACGGTGTCGTACGTGTTCCATTCCATGACACTACTGGTCCTTCAAGAAAGAATATTCTCATACAAATGTGGTAGACACTTTATCTTGGGCCAATTCCATTGGTAATTGGCTTTGCTTCTGATAAGCCAACTGTTTTCCTTTTGTGAAATCAGTGGGCATTTTTTGGGCGAAATTGGTTGGTTATTTTTATCTTCTATGCGATTGCACTTTAATTACACTAGCTGTTTCTAGTGTTTTTAAACATGCACTTGGATTTATTTGTTTTTATTTATGAATTTGACGTATGTTTTACAACTGGCAAAGAGATTCTGGAAAATCAGTTGAACTGATTGTTACTATATACTTGCGCTTAGTCCTACAAACAAGAATAGAACAAAACCACCATGGCATACATAACCGGCAAACTAAATCGACAAACAACACTACTCAAGAACAATAGGAGATAAAAAATAATTCTCGGGGTATAAGGATGACGCGGGCACAATCTCCCTCTTTAACAAATATATGGTATTGCAACACAGTGATTACAACATGTTGTTCCAATCCAACAACGAGAGAGTAGGTACGATGTCTCGGAAACACCTTCCATTCCATCAATGTCATCCTGTCCTTACAAGGTCTCTCAAATCCGCATGTTATTCCTAGGAAATTCTTAGGTCACCTAGGTGCACCTACTCCCTATGTTTCATAATTTAAGGCATGTAATTTGTTCCAAATGGCAGAGGATGTAAACACTGACCAAATTTATAGAAAAATCCCTTGAAAACTATGAGACTATATAGAGACAATATTAAAAGATAGTATCTCGTGACATTGATTTGACATGGTAGATGCTCATAGTTTTTCTAAAAACTTGGTTAAAGGTCACATGATCTTACTTTTGGAAAATATATTAACATCTTATATTACAAAACAGAGGGAGCACTCCTGAGTTTGGGGGTCAATTATGTACAATGACCAAGACTAAGCTCGTGGGCGAGAGAAAATGGGGGTAGAAGTGGACCGGGAGGCCCATGTCACACGCTCATGGCCGCCTCCTGTTTCAGGACTTATACCTGGTGGGCCGACTTGGAGGCCTCGATCGCCGGGTAGGAATATGCCTGATACGTCTCAAACGTATCTATAATTTTTGATGCTCCATGCTTGTTTTACACCATTTGCTTCGTGTTTTGTTTACACTTCGTGGCGTTTTTATGCGATTTCCGGAACTAACCTATTGACAAGATGCCACAGTGCCAGTTCCCTGTTTTCTGCTGTTTTTGTGTTTCAGAAAAGCTATACAGGAAATATTCTCGGAATTGGACGAAACAAGTTCAGAAACTCCTATTTTTCCCGAACAAAGGACAAAGACCGAACGAGAGCCGGAGGGGGGGGGGGCAGAGGGCAGCCACACCATAGGGTGGCACGGGCCACCCCCTGGCTGCTCCCCCTAGGGGTGAGGTGGCCCTGGTAGCCCCCTGATGCCGCCCCTTCGCCTATAAAGAGCCTCCCGATGGAAAACCCTAAAGGAATCCGCAAATTTCCAGAAAGAGTCCCGCAGCTCCGCTGCCGACGCCAACGAATTTTGGGGAACAGAAGTCTCTGTTCCGGCACCCTGCCGGGACGGGGAAGTGCCCCCGGAGCCGTCTCCATCGGTCTCCATCGCCGTCTCCGCCGTCTCCGCCGTCTCCATCGACCTCATCGCCATCTCCATCGCCGTTGCTGCCTCCTATGATGAGGAGGGAGTAGTTCTCCCCTAGGGCTGAGGGCTCTACCGGTAGCTATGTGGTTCACCTCTCTCCTATGATGTGATCTTTATGTGATCGTGAGCTTTGTATCTAGTTGAATTGGTAGATGTTATTATCCAGATATTATGCTACTCCCGTGCTTTATATTTGTAAACTCCGGAGATACCTTGTATCATGGTGTGACGGTGACAGTGTGCGCATCATGTGTGTCTTTTTGGTTAATGTCTCTATGAATTGTTGGTGTTTGTTGGAACCATCTAGTGCGTTCACGGTGATAGTGTGGGACAATCTAGTTTGGGGAAATGTGGACTTTGAGGAGTGCTTCGTAGCCCTATGCATGATTAGTGTTTGTTTTCCATTGGAGAATTGTTTTGAGTTGCATATTGAAGTTAGTATCTATTGGTTCAATTATGTTATATTTGTTGGGAGTGTGTCCACTAGTGAAAGTATGATCCCTAGGCCTTGTTTCCAAGCTTTGCACACTGTTTACATTCAGTTTTGTTACATGTTTGCTTGCAGCGATATTTATTTCAGATTACATTTACTACTTATAATCATCACTACTACTTGTATTTAATTATCTCTTCACCGAACTAGTGCACCTATACATCTGACAAGTTTATTGGGTGTGTTGGGGACACAAGAGACTTTCTGTATCATAATTGCAGGGTTGCTTGAGAGGGATAGCTTTGACATCTTCCTCCCTGAGTTCGATAAACCTTGGGTGATCCACTTATGGGAAACTTGCTGCTGTTCTACAAACCTCTACACTTGGATGCCCAACACTGTCTACAAAGGATAGAAGCGTGCGTAGACATCAAGCTCTTTTCTGGCGCCGTTGCCGGGGAGGTAAGGTAAAAGGTACTCGCATCCTCCTGTGTGAGTGCTCAGAGTTATTTCCTTTAGATTCTGCAATTATATCTTTTTGTTTCTTATTTTTATTTTCACTTGTTAGGCTTAATGGAAAATAAAGAGTTCTATAGTATTTTTCCTGATTTAGGATATGGAGTGTTTGAAGAGAAGATTGAAAAACCTTTGGAGCTTAATTTGCATGCTAATAGTGTTGTTAGTATGAATGCTTTGAACATCATTATTGCTAATGCTATAGAAAAGTCTAAGCTTGGGGAAGCTGGTTTTGTTAAGCATGATATTTTAAGTTCCCCAGCTTTAGTGGAGAGAATTTGCTCTAATGATATTTTATCTCCCATATGTGATGATTCCAATGATGCTTGTGCTCCTCATCCTTTTAAAATACCTATGAAAATTATCGAACGTGCTATGAATAACTGCTATTTAGGAGATGGAACTGTCCATCCCGGTGATCATTTGCTCTTTATACATGAATTATGCGAGTTGTTCAAGTGTGCAGGTATTTCGATGAACCAAGTTAAGAGGAAGCTATTTTCTTTATCACTGAAGGGCAGAGCTGCGGAATGGTATAAAACACTGAAGGATGGCCGACCTGTTGACTGGGAGGAAATTGTACCTCTCTTTTATTCTAAATTCTATACTTCTAGTAAGGTTTATAAAGATAGGAATTACATTTATAATTTTCATCCGCATGAGGGAGAAAGCATTGCCCAAGCATGGGGAAGATTGAAGTCACTAATGCTCAAATGTCCTATTCATGATCTTCCCCGTAATATTGTTATTAATAATTTTTATGCAAGGCTTTCAGGATATTACAAGGACTATCTAGATGCATGCTTTGATGGGTCTTTCACAAGCAAGGATGTTGACATCAAGTGGGATCTGCTTGAAACAATTCAAAACAATATTGAAGATTGGGATAGCAATAAAGGTAAAGGATCAGGTATAAATTATGAGTATGATTGCATTAAGTCTTTCGCTGAAACTGCTGATTTTCAAGAGCTTAGTGCTAAGTATGGTCTTGATCCTCAAATTATGGTTGATTGTTTTAGAGCCTTTGCTTCCCATATTAATGTTCCCAAAGGAAATGGGGATGTGTATCATGAACCTTTTAAAGACACTTGCACAGAAAGTGATATTGTTATTGATGATTGCAATAAACATGCTCAAATTTCTGAAAGTACTACTTCTTATAAGCATGTTAATTTTTGTGGAGTACTTAGACCTTGTGAACAGAGTCACAACAAAGAAGATTATTGTATCCACCACAGGAATGAAGAAACCTGAATGTGGCACAAGGCTCTAGATGAGCTTGGTGAAAAGGTTTGTGAGCTTTATCCTTTTCTTTGTGAGCTTTGCCATGAAAAGGGCCATTTTAATTTTCAATGCTCAGGCCCTAATAATGACCCTTCTAATCCTATGAGTACCGCAAGTTTGTATTGTGATGACAAGATCACTCTCAATCAGCATGATGAGTTTACTTTATTTTTGGGGTGTGAAGAGATATCTAGAAAGACTTCTTTGGTAGATATGAGTGCTCTTGATATTAATAGCACCCTTCGTGGTTGTCATCTCTATTGTGTTAAGGATTGCTTTGCAAATACTGACATACAAGATGTTATAAAAGAGGATGCTTTACCCAAATTTGATAGGGATGATTTTTGTTTCTATCCTATTAACAAAAAGGAGGAATCCTCCAAAGTTTCTTCTGTTGTTTCTGTCAGCAAACCAGATTATGTGGAGAAAATGCCTTTCAAGTCTCTCCCTCCTAAAGGAGAGAGTAAGAAGAGTAAGAAGAAGAAGAAGAGGAGTAAAAGGAGAGAGGAAACAATATCTTCCCCTAAGTATGTTGCTCCTATTATAGATTATGATAATTCTGATCTTGATGATGTTCTCATGCCTGTTACCTATGTTAGTGATCATGATTGGGAGAAGCACTCTACTTTTGATATTGAAAATCTGTTTGGTACCAATTCTTAAAATTATGAGGTTAATAATTGTTGCACCATTAGTACTATCCATGTTCCTTCCTATGATGATATGTTTGATGAATATGCTTTGCAAGATAGCTATTCTATCGCTTATGATGATACTAAATCTCTAGTTTATGATGGTTACGATGATGAGTATAATATTTTCAGTTCACCTACTTTTGAGGAGAAAAGTAGTTATGATTACAATATGCCTCATGTTTTTGATGATTATGGTGATGAGAATAATTATTTTGTTGAATTTGCTCCTACTACGATTGTTCATGTGGGGAGTATTAATCCTTTCGTACATGTGGCTCATGATAGGGATGTTCTATGTGATAGTTATATTGTTAATTCTATTCATGATGCTACTGAAAGTTACTATGAGAGAGGGAAACATGGTTTGATGGGTCTCAACAATATTAAGTTTCCCCTCCTTATGTTGCAAATCTTGAAGTTGCACTTGTTTTATCTAACCATGCTTGTTACTATGTGCCTCATTGATTCATTTTCTTACAAGATTCCTATGCATAGGAAGTGGTTTAGATTTAAATGTGTTTCACATTTGATTTTTGATGCTCTCTCTTGCTTCAAGTTCTTTATGGCACCTTTGCCTTAAGTTCTTTTCGGGCGCCTATGTGAGCATTTTCTGAAATTACTGCGCCTAGCTCAAAGGCGTTAAAGAAAAGCACTCTTGGGAGATAACCCAATGTTTTATTTTCAGTAATTTTTCTTTTATTTGGGTTTTGGAAGTTATTACTACTGTAATAACCGCTCCTTATCATTTTTATTTCGTTTTTGTGCCAAGAGAAACCTCTAATTTAAGTGAGATAAGATTTGGGGAAGTTGCTGTCCTGAAACAGGTTTTCAGTGCTGCACCGTAAATATTCGTGAAAATTCTCAGAATGTCTTTTTGACCTGCGATTTCTTGTGCATATGCCCCAGGTTATATCCAAACTTTCATTAGTTTTACACTTTTCGATTTGAGCAACAGAAGGTCCTCCAAAAAATCGACCTTTGTCAGCTGTTCTATTTTGACAGATTTCTGCCACTATTTATGTTTGCCTCTCGATCGCTTTCTTTTTGAGTTCTTTTGATCATGGAATTTTTTAGGAAGTTGCTACAGTAGTATACGCTTATATGTGGTGGTTTTGAGTTTGAAACTGAACCAAAAAGGGTTGATTCACTATTATGTTTATGCTAACGTTGCTAATAGAATTGTGTAAAGTTTTGTATGAAGGAAGTTTTCAAGTGTAGGGACTGGAGAATGATGAGATGAGATAAAGAATGGACAAAAGCTTAAGATTGGGGACGCCCATGCAACCCCAAGAAATATCCAAGAAGTACAAGCGTTAAAGCTTGGGGATGCCCCCGAGGCACCCCTTCTTCATCGGCAAAAATCAGGTCACCTTTCAAGACATTATATTGTTATTGTTTCATGCATTATGCGTTTTTCTTGGATCGTCAGTTGTTTTTGCTTTCAGTTTTCTTTTGTTTTGGTTGCTGCAATAAATGTTTGGATCACATCATGTTTGTTTTGGAGAGAGCTATGCTCCGTTTTTCATTGCCAAGAACACTAGTTTTCACTCTTATCGTTCAACGAGTGTTCTTTTTTTTTGCTACTGCATTTAGCTTTCGTTGTTTGCCTTGATTTTTGTTCAGATCTTGTTATATGTTTGCATCAAGGTGTATTTGGACCTCTGGTCTATGTTGGTATTCATCAAAATAGTTGTTTCAAAAAGGTTTGAATGGTGTTGGAAAAGAGAAAAAGTTTCATGCAAAAAAGTGGTACAAAAAGGAGCTTGTTTAGACTGCGGCTTAGACTTTTGCATGTCGTGCTTGATGTCGTTTTGATAGTATGCTTAGTGGTTTTGCTGTAGCATGACTTGTCTCAAATGACTGATATTTCTTAATGAGCCTTTAAAAAAAATCATGCGTTGTTTTTATTATATGGAAGCATTTATTTGGTTTTCTCCTTTATGCTTTATTTGGGTTGACTTGGCACATGCTTACAACATGTTTGACTCATACAAAGTTGGCATAAGCCTCTATGATCATTTAGTTTTTGACTTTTGATGCCATTTTATGCTTCTCTTAATGATGTTTTGTCGCTATGCATGATTATGGCCGTTATTGCTCTCTTAGTTGGTCGCTCCCAATCTTTTGCTAGCCCTTATTTTGTACTGAGTATGAGCTCTACTCGTGCATCCAACTTCCAAAAACCAAGTTATTTCAATGTGTCCACCATACATACCTATTAGCAATTTGCTATTCCAAAGTACATTTGACTTGCTTTTATTTATCCTTCAAATTAAACTCTTTTTGGTGTTATGTGAAAATTAGTCAGTAAAGCTCTCACGAACCTGATGGCACACTTTACTTTTCTCGCTTTTAATAATTTTGACATTGTGGCTCTTTTATGTTGACGTTATGCTTGCAAGTTGTAAGTTGGAAATTAGCCAAACCATGTCGTCATGGGGTAAGCTTTCAACATTGCACTTTTTATTTGAGTTGATATCGTGATATTTTGTTTATGGATACTCGCAATGTGAAATAAGTTGGGAATCTTGCGGGATCATGGAGTTTGTATACGTGTTAGAGAAACGCCTGGTGACGAGGGGTTAACTCGACAAATGTCCTAGATGAAGGACTTAGGATCAGGGAGATAGGGCGTCAGATGAACTCGAAGGTAAAGTTAGTCGAAATAGGTGCGTGTTGAAAGTAAACTTGGGTGTTCAACCTGGCTTGCTTTCAATCTGGCCTACACCGTCCTCTCCTAGCCCCTATATATAGATGGCCAGGTCTCGAGGATCGGGTAGGGTTCGATACAGATTACAATATCGATATACGGTAAAGACTCGTATTCGACTATTATTACAATTGGGCCTAGCTATACGGGCCTTAGGGGTACTCAACTAACGGGCTCTATTAACTATACCCTTGTCAGTAGCCCCTGAGATTCTGCCAGAATTGTAGATTCAGGTTGAATCTCTAATCTTCAAATCTTCGACTTGATCAATTCTTTGACTTTATCTTCAAATCTTCGACTTGGTCTTTTGACTTATAATAATTTGTTCGCAAGGGGTCTTGATGAACAAGCCTGACAACTCTGACGGATCAAGAGGTCAGTTAACTGCCGGAACAGATACTTGTCACCTACTTCAAATTCAATCCCCTTGGACTTGAATTCGGGATACCGGTCAAATCCACTCTTTTGCCGCATTTAGGACTTACAAAGAATGAATCCCAGTGGTTCTCAGGGTACCCAGTGCGTCCACCAGGATTTTCTTCATGTCGTAGACACGGATACATGCCAGCAGAGCGCATCCATGTGCGTATACCGGGCCACACAGGACGGATCCTGGGGTCTTACCTTCGTGATAAATCACGGCATTCGAGTTTCATTGCGATAACGTAACTCGAGAATCTTATGTCGCAGCCAAATTCTTGACTGATGAAATCAAAGAAATTCGGATTTAAATTAATCTTCTTCGCTCCCGATGGGAGTAATCTCTCTGCACTTTTGTCGACTACATAGTCGAGATTTGTATACTCACCCTTCTTCTTCCTCTATCGGGTGCGCGCTCAGCGCTCCCGATGGGAGTAGCCCCCGAGGCTATGTTTGGATACTTGTAGTCAAGCATAGGCTCAAAGTTCATGTCTTCTTCCTTCTGTTAACTGTCTACTGTTTGCAAGCCCCCGAGTCCAAGTCGAGGTTTTCATATCATGTGACCACAATCTTCTCTTTCTTGTTCTTTGATATTATCGTCTGCTGTGTGCAGAATTTAACTCCTATTGTAAAATATGTTGACGGGCCTTGTTTTAGCACGGGGGCCCGATAATACATGCTTATAAATAAAGCATCCTCTATCAAGGGTAAAAAACCCTAATCCAATTCCTCCTCCGCCGCATCATCTTCTCCCTCCATCTAGGGTTTTTCTTTCTTCCTTTGTCCTCATGGCTGATGCAGATGGCTCCCGTCTGAATCTTGGTTCTCCGGTTGCGCCCTGAGGCCGAGGTCGCCCTCGTGGAAGCAAAAACAAGAACACCAACACTCTGGCCGCAGCAGGATCATCATCGGCCGCTCCGGCTAAACGTCGCCCCGGACGCCCACCTGGTAGCAAGAACAAGCCCAAGGTGACTGGCGCTGCTCCAGGTCCAGTCGCTCCCCCTCCTTCTACTTCCGCTGCTCCTGCTGCGCCTCCCCGGATCTTTTCTTTCCTCTGCATCGCCATGGCGCAGTGCCGCGAGATTCAGCGCCTGCCGCTGAGCTTCACCAACTTCATGGATGGGCGCAAACTGCGAGAGGCGGTTCTCCGCGAACAGTCTGGCAGTGGTGTCCCATACGAGGTGGAGGTGTGGTATGATGGCGACGGCGAGCAATACTTTAAGGGTGGCTGGTCGCAGTTCGCAGAAGACCACGACATCCACCAAGGCTTCTTCATGGCCTTCGATTTTCACATCGGCACGTCAAAGTTCGACGTGAAGATCTACGACGGCACCCTCTGCCAGAAGAAATATGAAGCTGAAGTCCACTTCCATTAGGATTTTGCTTTTTATGTAATATCGTTTGATAATGTCCTTGTTGTCATATTCCCTTGTAATGAATCGTCGTATTTTATGTTGATGTTTTTGCTAGTACCAAGAAAACAAGTTTATTGTTCTGAGGTATGCTTTCCATCTATCGGGTTCTTTGTGAACCAAGAATATCGGGTTCCTTTGTGAACCATAGTACTTGAATATTTATCGGGTTGACTGCACAACCTTTCAATGAAAAGAGTCTTCCAAGTCGTGATAAAAATTCCTTTCGTACGACCCGAGGGTTGAAGCCCCCAAGGCGAAGAAATAATAATTGTACAATTTTGTCGAGTTCAACCCAAAGAACCTGACCTGTGGCCTCATGTTCTAGGTTCAGAAGGTTAACTCGAATTTATTAATACCACTATATGCATTCTACGCGTAAAAACGCCGTAGCTGCTCTGCATTCCATGGGTTGCTCTCATCCTTCCCAGTCTTCTTGTCTTGTAGTCGATATGCTCCTCCAGGTATTACTTCAGTGATGATATAAGGTCCCACCCAAGGGGACTCCAACTTGCCGTGGCTGTCTTGCCTGAGTCGCAAAACTAGGTCTCCCACCACGAAGGATCGTGGACGAACTCGACTACTATGGTAGTTTCGTAGACTCTGTTGATACTGCGTAGCCCTTTCTAATGCTTTATCTCTTGCTTCATCTAGTGCATCGACATCATCCTGCAATGCTTCTGTTGATGTTGTCTCGTCATATGCTGTCACTCTTGGAGCCTCGTGTGTAACCTCCACTGGAAGCACGACTTCTGCGCCATGAACCAAGAAGAAAGGAGTTTCTTGAGTTGCTGCGTTAGGCGTAGTTCTTAGACTCCAAAGAACGGAGGGCAATTCTTCTACCCAAGCGCTCTTGGCTTTCTCGAGAGGCGCTAGGAGCCTCTTTTTTATCCCGTTACATATCAGGCCATTAGCTTTTTCGACTTGCCCGTTTGTCTTTGGGTGCGCCACCGATGCGAATTTTAGCTTGATCCCTAATCCTTCGCAGTAACTCTTGAATTCCTTTGAAGTGAAATTCGTCCCGTTGTCTGTGATGATGCTGTATGGTACACCAAAACGAAAAACTATGGACTTGATGAAGTTGATTGCTGCTGTAGAATCTTGAGTTGTCACCGGGGCCGCTTCCACCCATTTGGTGAATTTATCGACGGCCACTAGCATGTAGACATGCCCTCCTGGCCAGGATTTGTGCAACTTTCCCACCATATCGAGGCCCCATTGTGCAAAAGGCCAAGATAATGGTATTGTTTGTAGTTCTGCTGCTGGTGCGTGCGGTCTAGATGCAAACCTTTGACATGCTTCACACTTTTGAACTATATCTTTTGCGTCCTCGATGGCTGTTAGCCAATAGAATCCTGCTCGGAAAGCTTTTGCTGCTATTGCTCTGCTGCTAGCATGATGACCGCATACTCCACCATGTATGTCTTGTAGTATTTTTTGTCCTTCTTGGGGCGTTACACAACGCTGCAAAACGCCAGTAATACTTTTCTTGTATAATTTCCCCTGTAACACGACAAACACTTTCGATCTTCGAGTTATCTTCTTGGCCTCCACTGCATCTTCTGGTAACTTTTTATTTATCATGTATGCAAGATATGGTTGCATCCATGTTTCTTCTATCATCATGACCTCCTCTGGTTCTGATGTAGCCCCCGAGCCTCCTGTAGTGGTCAAACTTTTTCCACTTTTTATTGATCTTTCTACTATTTCCTCCCCAAAATACTCCGGATGGCACAGGTAAACACTGTGACCCGATATTTGCTAAATTGTCGGCTTCTTCATTGTTGTTCCTGCTTACGTGCGAGACTTCGCATCCATCGAACGTTCCTTCGAGATAATGGTACAAATTTTTGTAGGCCATCATGTTGTCATTGATTGTGTCACATCTGTTCATAACTTGCTGGACAACAAGGTTGGAATCTCCAAATATTTTTAGGCGAGTTGCTCCACATGCTTTAGCCATCTTCATTCCGTGCAACAAAGCCTCGTACTCTGCTTCATTGTTAGAAGCCCATGGAAAGCTCATCCTTAAGACGTACTTCAATTTGTCGCCATGAGGTGATATCAACACTACTCCTGCACCTGCGCCTTGGACTCTTTTAGAACCGTCGAAGTACATTGTCCAAACACTGGATAAATCTGGTGGTCCTGTGCTCTGCAGCTCCAGCCACTCTGCCGTAAAATCTGGCAAAATTTGCGACTTGATCGCCTTCCTTTTTTCGTACGTGATGTCCATGGGAGATAACTCGATTCCCCACAAAGAGACACGTCATGTTGCTGAAGGATTATTCAATATGTTCGACAATAGCGCCTCATTCACCACTATAATTGGGTGCACCGCAAAGTACTGTCGTAGTTTTTGTGCGGTTATGAAGACACTGTATGCCAACTTTTGATAATGCGGGTACCTTGGTTTTGTTGGAGACAATACTTCACTGATGAAATATACTGGCCTCTGGATGCCATGGGCTTTTCCTTCCTCGCTTCTTTCGACTACTAATACTGTACTCACCACCTGATGGGTTGCGGCGATGTACAATAGCAGTGGTTCTTTTCCTTTTGGTGCGACCAGCACTGGTGGCGTGGAAAGCACTTTTTTCAACTGTGCAAACGCTGCGTCTGCTTCTTCTGTCCACTCGAATTTATCGTCTGACTTCTTCATAAGTGCATAAAAAGGAAGCGCCTTCTCCCCTAGCCGAGCGACGAAGCGACTTAGTGCCGCGACGCGTCCTGCAAGTTTCTGTACGTCGTGTAGTTTCGTGGGTTTCCCCATTGTCAAAATTGCTTGAATCTTCTCTGGGTTTGCCTCTATTCCTCGTGCTGATACCAGGAACCCTAAAAGTTGTCCTGCTGAGACGCCGAAAGAGCACTTTGTCGGGTTAAGCTTAAGCTTGTACTTGCTCAAGTTGTCGAAGGTTTCTGCCAAGTCGTTGATTAGAGATTTCTCCTCTCTTGTGGTGATGACTACATCATCAATGTAGACTTGTATGTTGCGCCCTATTTGACTTCCGAGGCAACTTTGCATCATCCGTTGATAAGTTGCTCCTGCATTTTTTAGGCCGAACGACATCACTTGGTAGCAAAACACCCCATATGGTGTGATGAAGGCCATTTTTTCTTCGTCTTCTTTCTTCAATTTGATCTGATTGTAGCCAGAATATGCGTCCAAGAATGAAAGCCTTGTGCATCCCGCTGTTGAATCGATTATCTGATCGATGCGGTGTAGAGGGAAGGGATCCTTTGGACAATGCTTATTGAGAGATGTGTAGTCGACACATACTCTTTGTACGTCTGTGTTCTTCTTGGGTACTATGACTGGGTTCGACACCCAACTCGAGGTTTTGATTTCTCTGATAAATCCGGCATTTTCTAGCCTGTGCAACTCTGATGCTATCGCTTTCCTTTTAGGTTCATCGAATCGTCGCAATGGTTGCTTGACTGGTTTTGCCTTTGGATCTACGTTTAATGCGTGCTCGACGAGTTCCCTGGGAACCCTTGGCATGTCTGATGGACACCAGGCGAAGATTTCCCAGCGCTCACGGAGGAACTCGACGAGCGCGCTTTCCTATGCGGGATCCAAGTTCACCGCAATTGAGGTCGTCTTGTTTGCATCTGTGGGATGGACCTGGATTTTCTTCGAGTCCTGTGATGTGTCGAAAGCCTGATCTGGTAGGGATCGTCCAACGTCGGGTAGTACATTGTGACCGTTTCTCCTTTTAACCTCTCGTACTCCGCTGTCATGCCGAAGATTTGCGCCATCCTGTTGAATTCCCTGTCGCATGTATTGGCTACTTCAAAGCTCCCTTGTACTATGATTGTTCCATTGGGTCCTGGAATTTTTAACGTAAGATACGCATAGTGTGGTACTGCCATGAATTTTGCAAATGCTGGGCGCCCCAGGATTGCATGATATTGTGACGGCCAGTCCATTACTTCAAATTCCAGCTTCTCTCTTCGGTAGTTTCCGCTACTGCCGAAGCAGGCATCGAGTTCTATTCTCCCCAAAGGGTAGTTTGCAGCTCCTGGTACTATTCCATGGAAAGAGCAATCTGTTGGCTTCAGACTCGTCAATGATATGCACATTGCTTTTAGGGTTCTGGCATATATTAAGTTTATGCCACTCCCTGCATCCATGAACACTCTTCCGATGTCGTACCCTCCTATTTGTGCCTTTAAAACCATAGGCGAGTGACCTGGCCTGGGGACTTTCCTCGGGTGGTCTGCTCTGCTGAACTTGACTGGTTGTTCTGACCACCGCAGGTACTCCGTGGTAGCTGGTGGTGATGATATTGCTAGGTTGACTTGCCTGGATATGCTCTTTTGCTCCTTCTTCGACTTGGGTACTGGTTGAATCATGGCTGATATGTACACTTTTGACTCTGAGTGCCTTGCTAGCTTTTGCATTTGATATCCTTGACTTCTATGTCTTTCTCCTTGCCTCCCTTCTTGTTTTGAGCTCATGGCGCTTTGCAACCTTAGGAATGTCCTGCAATCCTTCATCTGATGATTTGAGACTCTTTTCCCATCGAGGTACGCGTAGTGGATTCAACAAGGTCCGTATAGCATATCCTCGGCCGAAGGACCGGAGTATCTCAATTTTTCTACTCCTTTTGCCTGAAACCTCCTGCTTTCATTTCCTTCATTTTCTTCTAGTACATAACCTGCGGCCACCTGATTTCGCCTTCCTTGATTATCCCTGCTGCGGTATCGTCTCCTCTGTCTACTTATTCTGTTGACTTCTGGTGAACGTCCTCTTTTTTTGTTATACGCATCCTCTCCATCAGCGAATTTGTTGGCTTGTTCCATTAGCTCGGTTACTGTCATGGGTCTTGTTCTTCCTATTTCTTTCACGAGATCTGAGCGACGAAGTCCGGCCGAGAAGGCGTCTATTGCTCGTTCGTCGGAGACGTCCTCTGCTGAGTTTTTGATTATACTCCAGCGTTGGATATAAGAACGTAGTGTTTCGCCTTTTCTTTGCACGCATGTTTTAACTTCCTCCAGTGACGCTGGGCGTTTGTAGGCAGAACGAAAATTTCTTGTAAATTGAATTTCGAGTTCCCCCCAACTTCCGATTGATTCGTCGGGTAGGGTATTCAGCCAGGCCCGTGCGGCGCCGGTGAGGTGCAGCTGCAAACTTTGCATTGCAGTCGCCTTTGTTCCCCCCAATATCTGCACTGCCTGCAGATAATCCGATAACCATAGGGTAGGTTCTTGCGACCCATCATACTTAGGTTGGTCGTGTGGTAATCTGAATCCTTTGGGTACCCGTGTTTTGCGAACCCTCCGGGTAAAGCATAACGCACCCATATCTTTATCGTCGCCCTCGTAGTTCTCTTCCCTCCAAGCGTAACACGATTTATTTACTTGAGCTTGTGCTATTATATTTCTTGCGTCCTCCTTCCTTTTCTGTCGCTTTTTCTCTTCTGACGACTCGCTATACTCGTTATCTTTGAAATTGTATCTGAACTTCTCCTCTCCACTTCCCTTGCAGTTTGTCGACTTCGTCTCTGGACCTTGTTCCCTGATCTTTCCTTCTACTATTCCGAGGCTTCGTATCGCGGCTCGGTGCATGTCTTCTTGTGGGTCTCCAGGTTCTGGTCTTGTAGCTAATAAATATGCTTGTGCTGCTATTAGTGCTGCTTCTGGTGTTTTTTGTATGAAGTCAACTTCCTCCTCTTCTAGCTGCGGGGTGGGGCTCCTTGAGTACTCCTCTTCTCTGCCGTATGCTGTCGCCCCCCTGTTGTGTTTTGGGTCTCCACGCCTTTCTTTGCTGTATTTTGAATCCTCACTGTAGTCTTCCCAGTATTCCTCTCTTGATATACTGTTAAAATCCATATATCTTTCCTCCCTTAGTTTCTTCATGTGCTGGTATAATGCGTACTGATATCCCATTAGTACTTCTCTTCTCGATCCTTCGGGTACTTCTGTACCGTGGTTGATAGCTGACTTGATCATCCTCCATTCACCAGCCGAAACATGGACTTTCTCCTTTTCCTTTTTGTTGTGATCTTTTACTTTGTCGACTTGCCTGTCGACATTCTTATTTCCTTTGCTATTGTTTTCTTCTTCTGCTTCAGTGATAATGACGCATAACTGATGTACCTTGGAGACGCCGCTGCTTCCCACGGCGAAGTCCTTTGCGTTGTTGTGCGTCTGACACGCTATTTCTTCTGAGTCGAAATTTTTCTAGATTTTGTCGCCCTCTGAGTCCTCGATTGGTGTTTTGTCGAAACTGACCGGCGAGTTTGCCTCGCTGGAAGAGCCTTCTGATGATTCCAATGTTTCTTCTGTTTCGGGCTTGTTTGCCGACGGATCTGGTTTCGTCGAATCCGAGAGGCGGGATGAACCCGATGGTTCAACGATGATGCTCAAACTTCCAATGGTTAACTCCATCTCTTGACTTCCGTCGAGTTCTGAACTGCTGTTGGCTAAAAGCGAAAAAGCCGTCGAATTCATGATTCCAACGCCCAAGGTCCCCACGGTCGGCGCCAATTGACGAGGGGTTAACTCGACAAATGTCCTAGATGAAGGACTTAGGATCGGGGAGATAGGGCGTCGGATGAACTCGAAGGTAAAGTTAGTCGAAATAGGTGCGTGTTGAAAGTAAACTTGGGTGTTCAACCTGGCTTGCTTTCAATCTGGCCTACACCGTCCTCTCGTGGCCCCTATATATAGATGGCTAGGTCTCGAGGATCGGGTAGGGTCTGATACAGATTACAATATCGATATACGGTAAAGACTCGTATTCGACTATTATTACAATTGGGCCTAGCTATACGGGCCTTAGGGGTACTCAACTAACGGGCTCTATTAACTATACCCTTGTCACCTGGGCCGCCAATCTAAGCCATGCATAATTCATGGTGGAAATTTACAGCATGCCCATAGTGGACATTCAACGATGCATCTCAAAATAAAAAGCTATACCAATGGTAAATAAAAGAGATGCCGAGGTGTTCATTGTCTGTTTGTCTGATCATTTTGATGTGGGCTTGTTCCATGTCATCGGGCAAGGAGGTACCCCGTTGGCGGTTCTCGATGATACGTGTATACTTACAATGACAAGAGCTTGCTTGGGACTCTAAATCGAGTAGCATGAGGTTTGGGTATTCGTACTTCACGGGACACGAGGTTTTCAACTTATAATTTGTCAAGCATATGCTCGTAAACGTTCTTGCATTTACTTTAACCATTCAAGATGCCTATGATGGGGGCAATGAGAGCTCAAAGCTAGTAAGTACCATAATTTTTGAAGGTTTATAAAACTCGCAATCACTGCTTCCCTCTGCGAAGGGCCTTTCTTTTACTTTTATGTTGAGTCACCACCTTTTACCTTTATGCACCGTCTAAGAGAGCATAGTTGCCATTCTGAGTTTAATGTGCATTGTCCCAAAGTTATCATTGACTGATTCATTATTTTGGTTTCACTTGTTCTTAAATTATTTGTATCTAGTCGCCATCTTAAACTTGAAGGTGTCCTATGCATTTATGTTTTGCTATTCCATGAGGGACAAGCTGAAAACCATTTGCTATGTTTTCCATATGATTTGAACACACATGTGACTTTCAATGTTTCATTCTTCATGATCTT
This sequence comes from Dactylis glomerata, assembly GCA_007115705.1. Lineage (NCBI taxonomy): Eukaryota > Viridiplantae > Streptophyta > Magnoliopsida > Poales > Poaceae > Dactylis > Dactylis glomerata. The sequence goes on from QXEO01000222.1 coordinate 1,288,878, forward strand.
TCGTTTGTGTTCTTTTTCATGTTATAACATGGTTGCTAAGTTTCTTCTATCGAGATTATGTCTTTCATGCCCATATTTTAAGTTCTTTGATCTCAGCACTCAATGCTTTACATAGATGATCAAGATTGTGATGGTGCATGTCACCTCAAAAATTATTCTTTTGTTATCACTTACCTACTCGAGGACCAGCAGGAGTTAAGCTTGGGGATGCTTGATACGTCTCAAACGTATCTATAATTTTTTATGCTCCATGCTTGTTTTACACCATTTGCTTCGTGTTTTGTTTACACTTCGTGGCATTTTTATGTGATTTCCGGAACTAACCTATTGACAAGATGCCACAGTGCCAGTTCCCTGTTTTCTGCTATTTTTTTGTTTCAGAAAAGCTACACAGGAAATATTCTCGGAATTTGACGAAACAAGTTCAGAAACTGCTATTTTTCCCGGACGAAGGACGAAGACCGAACGAGAGCCAGAGGGGGGCCAGAGGGCAGCCACACCATAGGGTGGTGCGGGCCACCCCCTGGCCGCGCCCCCTAGGGTGAGGTGGCCCCGCTAGCCCCCTTACGCCGCCCCTTCGCCTATAAAGAGCCTCCCGACGGAAAACCCTAAAGGAATCGGCAAATTTCCAGAAAGAGTTCCGCAGCTCCGCCGCCGCCGACGAATTTCGAGGGACAGAAGTCTCTGTTCTGGCACCCTGTCGGGACGGGGAAGTGCCCCGGAGCCGTCTCCATTGGTCTCCATCGCCGTCTCCACCGTCTCCGCCGTCTCCATCGACCTCACCCCCATCTCCATCGCCGTTGCTGCCTCCTATGATGAGGAGGGAGTAGTTCTCCCCCGGGGCTGAGGGCTCTACCGGTAGCTATGTGGTTCACCTCTCTCTCCCATGTTGTGATCTTTATGTGATCGTGAGCTTTGTATCTAGTTGAATTGGTAGATGTTATTATTCAGATATTATGCTACTCCCGTGCTTTATATTTGTAAACTCTGGAGATACCTTGTATCATGGTGTGACGGTGACAGTGTGTGCATCATGTGTGTCTTTTTGGTTAATGTCTCTATGAATTGTTGGTGTTTGTTAGAACCATCTAGTGTGTTCACGGTGATAGTGTGGGACAATCTAGTTTGGGGAAATGCGGACTTTGAGGAGTGCTTCGTAGCCCTACGCATGATTAGTGTTGGTTTTCCAGTGGAGAATTGTTTTGAGTTGCATATTGAAGTTAGTATCTATTGGTTCAATTATGTTATATTTGTTGGGAGTGTGTCCACTAGTGAAAGTATGATACCTAGGCCTTGTTTCCAAGCTTTGCACACTGTTTACATTCAGTTTTGTTACATGTTTGCTTGCAGCGATATTTATTTTAGATTACATTTACTACTTATAATCATCACTACTACTTGTATTTCATTATCTCTTCGCCGAACTAGTGCACCTATACATCTGACAAGTGTATTGGGTGTGTTGGGGACACAAGAGACTTTCTGTATCGTAATTGCAGGGTTGCTTGAGAGGGATAGCTTTGACCTCTTCCTCCCTGAGTTCGATAAATCTTGGGTGATCCACTTAAGGGAAACTTGCTGCTGTTCTACAAACCTCTGCACTTGGAGGCCCAACACTGTCTACAAGGATTGAAGCGTCCGTAGACATCAATGCCCGTCGTACATGATACGGACACTGCAACTTCGTGACCTAGTTGAACTCTAGGATTTCTCGTAACCCATGCCAGATGGGCTATATAAAGCCTGGTTGGGATCAATAGAGGGACTTCACACATATTTGTTCCCGTAGCTAAACACTACCTTGTGGGCACCCCCTTTGTAACCAATGTACTCATAGTACAAATCCTAAACACAAATTGGTCTACACCTCCATGCGAGGGGCTGAACCTAGGTACTTCATGTGTGCCAATCTCATCTAGGATGTCACTGCTGCCCGTTTCTGCTTACCCTACATTAAGCTACCCCAAGTAGCATCTGTAGTGCCAATATCACCCGACAGGAGTGCCCATATATAGTCCATGGAAAACCATCTCTCCCTCTTCTCTCCACTATGGTGGGCTATTTAATCTTGGGTCTTGGCTTGAATTTTTTCCTTTTGTCTCCTCTTCTCTTTGACTTGTTGACTATGACTGCATGCTTCTATTTGTGTTGACTTGTATTGACTTTAGTTTTTTTGTTGCTTGGGTATAGGACAAGGGAAGGAAATTTATCCCACATCCAACCTATGTACTACCATAGTTTGCATTACATTTTCTTTAGTCCGATTGTTCACTAGGACATGCACTTATTGTCTATTAATATTTTTAAGAGGAATATAATCATCCTCTGCGTTAGGTGGTGAACACAATAATTTTTTATTACTATTTCAAAAGTGCAGCATTCATAGTCAGCCAATGCAAAACAAAATATGTGACGTCTACATGGTTGAACAAAGCTCGTGTGACCGTTAATTTCCATACGGGTGCACCCAGAGTCCATGAACGGCCGCTCCTTTTCAGGGTGCATATAGGACTACAAGGCACGGGCCCATGATTCATCGATGGTATTCATCTGAATTCCCATCAATTTTGCCAAAATTTACTAACACGATGATATAGCCATATATTCTTGTCTAATTTATAAAAAAACCCCATCCAAGTTGTTACGTCCACACTCGTTGCTGTTGATGGTTTGAACATGTCCATGGAAGCAGCGGGTCATGCTGCTAATTACTACTGCCCTTACAAATCTAATATTAGTTTATTTTTATTTTGAATACCCATTGCAAAATTCTGAGCCAGAGGACAACATACATATCTTGTACGTGCAATTGAGAAAAACCTATAAAAAAGTGTCAAAGTCTAGTCTAGTAAAATTATCATCATTTAGACAGTTCAAATAACTTAACATAAAGCTTAAACTTCCATTTGGATTTGAGCATTTGTTTTCTTACTAACCCAACTCATCCAATCACCAAACAAATTATTCAAATTAGCTAGGTAGTGAGAGAGGTTAAAAGTAATATGAACTATTTGCGATACTAGGCAAGCTAATGATCATATGTTGAATTGTTTCATCTAAATCATGAAAGAATTTTTTTTATTTCTACCCTAATTCTGCTCAGTAAAGTGATCATTCGCCAATAGTGTTTTCTATAAAGAAACCAAACAAAATTATTTATTTTAGTAGGTACTTTCAGAATCTATAAATATTTACGAAGTATGTGTGGTCCAAATTTTCTACTTGGCTCAGAATATTGCACGGTCATTGCGGACAGACACTATTCAGCTGGTTCGTCACAAGTCAGAACTTGAACAGTTGAGCTTAACCGCAGACTAAAGCTACACGACAGGGTAGTTGGGGCAAGAAAGGAGTTGAACTTATTGAATGTAATCGAGAGACAAACGAGAGAGAGACAACAAATGAGTCAAGTCAGTTCTTTATTGATGATGTTCATGTATATATACAATGGGAAGGGATGCAATCCAAGAGACATAACTGTTAGCGAAGGGGTGGATCAAGAGGAGCAACCGTAGACGGTTGCCAAAATGGCAACCGCACACACATGTGGGAATGCGGGGATTCCCCTAATTAATCGCTCGGTTAATTATTCTTAACACTCCCCCTAATCATCGCTTGACTGCATATTTGTTCATCATCTTTATAAAGTCTCCTCCAAAAATCCTGTGGGAAAAATATGAGGAGTGGTGTTTGATATGTCGCTAAAACTCCTTTAAACCCAGCGGGAAAAAAAGGAGAAAATGATGCAACATATAATGGTTGGATATGTTGTTAAAACTCCTTCAAACCCAATGGGAAAATAAGGAGAAAATGATACAACATATCATTATTATTGCCTCATTGTTAACTCCATATGAGAAAAACCTTGTCAAAGGGAAAAACCTCATAGAGTTTAGAGAGCAATATATATGTCGTGTATACTTTCCTAAAAACCCCGATGGGGAAAATAGAAAGTATGACATATGATCTTGTGTTGATATTACCTCATTAAAAACCTTGATGAGAACCTAGATAGTAAACTCATAAAGGGAAAAAGAGTGTAATATGATGCTTTGAATAGGAGTAGTTCAGGGAGATACTCCCCCTGATTGTTGCAAATCGTGAAGCCGTCGAATACCAATTCCATGAAAATATTTCTGGAACATGAAAGCGGGTAGAGACTTCAGGAATAGATCAGCGATGTTATCTCATGATTTGACTCGCAAGATGTTTATTCTCTGGCTCTTATGGAGCTCATGGAGATAAAACAATTTAGAGGCAATATGCTTAATGATATTGCTCTCGATGTATCCTATTTGCATCGATGCAACAAAAGCAACATTATCTATGTAGATAATGGTTGATGATTCAAGAGAACCAATACCACATGACTTATATATGTGGTTTATCATTCCGTAAAGCTACACGTGTAACGCGGCTTCGTATTTCAGAATGATTGTAGGGTCACTGAAGTCTGTTTCGAAGACATCAATGGAGTGACACTTCTACCATGTAGGTACACAGTGTGAGGATCATTCAAGTAGCCAATATCAGTGTATCCTGATGATATTGGAGTTCAGATTTCTCTGAAATTATCAGAATAGGTCAAGTAATGTGAAGTGCCTTGGAGATATCAGAAGATATTCTTGATTCCCTACCAGTTTGTTGGTGGGTCCAATGACATTAAGATATGGAACTCCAAGCCCAACATCCCTTGTACACCATCCCGTGATTTGAGTGAATCTTTCTCTACGTCTAGAGATCAAACAACCAACATGGGACATGGATATGACTTGTCCATTCCAGGTTTCTCCAATATTAATGATATAGGCAACTTGGTGTACCATTATACTTGAGTGAAGTAGCCCGAATTGTAGTATCAAGCACTGATTGGGTTTAACCAAATCCTTCATCTCAAATTCCATCTTTTTGATGATCACGTTCTTTGTCATTGCAGGGGTAATCCTTGTGTATGACAAACACGCATGGGTAATCATCATTGTAGGAGTAATCCTTGTGTATAAGGAACTCACTACGTCGGTTGTACCAGAATATACCGACAACAATAAGCCATGTAATGACTAATTGATTTTACACAATACATGTTGCATTTATATTTTGATTCGGATAGAGATTCCATTGGGAACCATACATGCCCAAATCTAGTGATCCACATGAAATGTAGTCACTACATCTATCAACTACATAGATAGACGATTTTGCACTGCCAATGATATAATTATCGGAAAAGTTTGAGGATTCCAATCCTGTCTAGAGAGTAGGTCTCGGATCTCTACGGAAACCCGACCTTATGCTACAAGCCTTGCTTTCTCACCACCTTGTTGTTCTCTAGAAGAAAACATATTGATTCCCGTAGGGAATTCAATTGGAGGTGCGAGGCTAATTCTGCTTGGATTGCATCCTTTGTTTGTTTCAGTCCGAGCGAGTGGTTTACACTCTGCCATGGCCATGGTCTTTGGATCTGAATAATTTGAAGGATGTATGCAATCATACAAGAGAAATAATTGTCGACAATTGTAGGCTTTTGTTATGATTCTCCAGAATCGATATTGTAGGAGGAAATCTCATGCACCTATGATGACTCTTCGTGATTTCCCAATACGCGTGAGTCCAGGTGTTCCGATGTCCCAGTCATTGTGTGCAAGCTGAAGCTAGAGTTGTGGAGGTTTCCCTTCCACTAGGTGTATACTACCCATAAGGTATTTGCCAACGCAAGGTTGACTTGCATTTACTGATTTAGAGGATATCTCCTCGATTTCCTTTGTTGCTTGTAGGAAGCTAGATCCTGGTTAGAGGCCGTACTACTCCCCCTCTAAGGTAGGGGGAGTTGAGTGGTTTTTATTGGTACCTCCACTCTTTCGGGCGCATTTCTAGCCGGACTAAAGGATTTTGTAACACCTTTGAAATCAGTAAATGAATATGGCAGGTTATTTGCAATGAGTTGCAAATATGTGAATTCTGGACGTAGTCCAAATTCTTGAATACGTGGATATAAGGTGGGACGTGGAGTCCCTATTGATTTCCTGGCATTCCATGTGATACATGAAATCTCCCCCTAATGCCTGGAAATAATCCATCCTTAAGCAATCAACATACTAGGCTATGAATGTATCCCCATTTAGGGGTTCAAGGTACATGCTGATCGACAGAGATCTGTACCCCACATAGATCCTCAGTCTGTCGGCCCAATGATGTATGTTGTGGTGGTGAGATCAGCATGCGTGAAACGCTTCCGAACTTACGCAGATAGGAAATGCTCGGAGGATTTCCATGTATTAGTTGCAGAGAAGGAGTCTGCGATATGCAGTTAGTCAGTGAGCAGTGTGTAAAGCTGCATGACTCCAACGTGAAGTTGGTAATCGCAATTCATCAACAAAGGTCTTGCAATGAGTTTGGTCCTCTTAATTATGGATCCGACCAAACCATTTTGAGTATGGATGTATGTGACAGAGTGCTGAACTTCAATCCCCAGGGCCATGTGAGTCAATGAAGCCACATGAGGAGAATTCTGCAACCTTGTTCATGCGAATTGATAAAATTCGACTAAGAAAATGGGCCTGTAACTTTATTACTTCCCTCATTATCGTGGTAAATACATCGTTTCGTGTGGACATAAGGCACACGTGTGACCATCATGTAGATGCGTCAATGAATACCATGGAAATACCTAATATGGTGCACACAATGGTTGGATGAACACAAATGTCCCCCTGAATGAGTTCAAGGAACTGAAGTGGTTTTCTTGTAAGTTGAGGTGTGAAGGCCTCAAAATTGGCTTCCCAGTAGTGGCGCACGAGGTGCACACACATTCTAGTGAGGGAATTTGAACTCGAGCAAGTTGTGACCAATGGAATTGCTTTATATGCAACATGTGCTACGGGTTGGATGCACGTGTAGTACAATCCAAACGATGGAGAGTGTACTTTTTCAAATACTTGTTCCTCATCCATCGGATTGCTTCCCATAGAAATCTATATATCGAGTTAAAGGATTTCCAGGATTGAAAAATCTTTCTCAGATATATAGAACTCATACAATCTTATTATATCAAAGTGCTGATACAATATACATGACAACAATACTTATGTTCTAATACAACTTCACACATGGACATAGATACATAAAGCGATCACTAAGGAGATAGTGGGACTAGCTAGTCAAAGTCTCCAAACATGTCCGTTGAGGCGTACTCAACCATCATGTTCTCCATGCCCAAAGGGTCCTCTGACGTCTGGAGGGTCGTAGTGCTGCTAGGTCCCGAAGGAACGTCTTGCGAGCAACCAGCTCCATCAGTGCCATCCAGATGAAGGTTGAAGTTGGCTTCAAACCTTTTCCCTTGAGGTCCTTTGCGTCCTTGGGATTGCTGGTAGAGAATGGCCAGATGCTTCGGGGTCTTGCACTTGTCAGTAGGATGCGTGTAGCACCCACACCTATCACAAAGCTTAGTTTTTTCAAACTTGGGCTTTGTGGTGCTATTCCCACAGTCCGAGTTTCTAGGCTTCTTGTTCCGCTTGCGCTTTCGCTTACCATTGAATTTCGATGAGTTTCCTTTAGAAGCACCATCAAAATTATGTCCATTCGCAACATTCATATGAACTTCAGGGAGAGGTTGGGAACCAACCGGGCGCTGAGAGCCATTCTTAGCGAGTAGCTCATCATGCTTTTCAGCCTGAAGTAGGATATGAATGAGGTCAGAATAGACTTGGTAGTCGCGAGCACGATATTGCTGCTGGAGGAGCCTTTCAGATGGGAGCATAGTAGACAAAGTCTTTTCTATCTTTTCCGCATCAGTAGGTTCCTTCCTGCAAAAACGCAATTTAGAACTAATCTTATGAACCTTATGATTGTACTCTCCAATGGACCTGAAGTCCTGGAGTCGAAGATGGGTCCAATCATGTAGTGCTTCAGGCAAGATAACTGCCTTCTGCTATTCATACCTCGTTTTGAGGGCCTGAAACAAAGTAAATGGGGATTCCTCCTCCAAATACTCAGACTTAAGATCTTGGTGAATATGGTGCCTTATGATGTATAAGGCAGAATATTTCTGCTCATCTCTTAGTGGCATGACTCCAGCCGGAAGGGGGTCCTCCGGATTCTGGATTGCACGCACTAATCCACGGGATGCAAGAGCAATCTTGATGTCCATGGCCCAAGTAGGGTAGTTGCGGCCATCGAGCTCGAGTAGATCGAACTCTTTTCCAGCCATCAGTTACCTACATGGATAAACCAGAGATTATTAATTTACGCATGGTAAATCAAAAACCATCATGGTTATGTTGTAATGAACAATGCAAAATTCATGGTAATTTCAAAAAGTGGGCTTGAAACCATTAGTGTGGACTTCAAGTTGTTAAGCATGACACATTGTAGATACTCCCCAGAAAGAATTTCAGGGTCCATCTCTCAGCACTAAAGAGTATAATCTGATGAAATCAGTAGATACTCATGTTTCTAGTACCTTATGTCACAATTTAATTAAAATGTATGGAAGATCACTTGATAAGTAATCACGGTAGCGGGGATAATCTGCAATGCATGCAGTAGATCCGTGTACTACCTTGATCCCAAACATCAACTTGAAGTAGTCACTTTGAATTTTGCATATCAACTCATGCTCGTATTAAGCCGAAGGCTCAATTAAGATGAGTTAATTTTTTTTATTTGCAAGAAATTAAAAATCTCAATTACAAATAAGCAATGTAATTAATCTCAACATGTACACATGGAGATATATTACATCACACACATACTCCGGAATACAATGTACTCTACCGTAGTACAACTTAAATAAGTGTACTGAATTTAACAGGTCTAAAACAGAATTAAACTCTGCTAGATCTACTGTTAAATGACCAATTTGCTAAGAAATTGAAATACATAAAATGTATCATAATTAGAGGACCATGGGGCTGAATCGCATGCACATGGGCCACGACACTGCATTCATTTTTGGACTAGCCTGCGTATGCACGAGAGGATAAGGTCGGAGGAGAGGATTGGATATTTCACCACATGCTCGATCCCCAAATCCCAACTCGTCCATGGTGGTCAACCCCAACACCTCCACCGTACGCGAGCCTGGCGCCCCACCGGCTGTCTTCACCGGCCGACGGAGCTGCTCCAGCTGCGGACTTCCTCGTCGGAGGAATCTCCAGGAAGCCGGGTTCCCGGCGCGACGCCGTTGGAGGCGCCTCTTGCGAGCCCGAGGGCGGCCGGGATCCAGGCATCGGTGCGGCGGCCATGGCCGCTCGAAGACGTGGTAGGGGAGTCCACGCCCGTGGAGGACAGCATGCGCGGGTATCCCGGTGGCATGGCATCGTCCTCGGCGATGGGTGCTGGAGAAGCTGCTCATGCCGAAGCCTAAGGTGAAGATGGAGGCCCGATCAGTGCAGATACATAGGCGAGCGTGTCACCTGCGATCTCGATGACCGCGGGGGTCGGAGACGGCAGAGGCGCTGCCTCGTCCTCGTCGTTGATGACGACGATGTCGTTCACCGGAGGCGACCGCCGGCTGTGCGGCTGGCACCGGCGGCGGCGCGACGGGCGTCGGTATCGGTATAAGGGCCTGCACGTGAGGCGCTGACACCTAACCGACGGCAACATCAGGAGCGGCGTCGGCTCTGACTTCAACAACTGCAAGGGTCGGAGGTGAAGATGGTGGCCCCGCCGGCGCGGACACATAGTTGAGCGCGTTTCCGGCGGCGATCTCGACGACCGCATGGGTCGGAGATGGCTGGTGCGCGGCTTCATCCTCGTCGTCAATGACGATGATGTCGTTCCCTGGAAACGGAGATGTTTCAACTGGGCGACAAGGTCGACCGCCGGCACCAATGGCGCGAGGTGTTGCGCGGCCGGCTCGAGGTCCTAGAGGCAGCGCAACAAGACGACGGCGGCAGCGACAGCCATCGTCCCAAAGCAGACGAAGGAGCGGCGAAAGGAGTCCTCCAGGCATTGTTTTCTTACCTTCTGCCTGTAGAGTTTCCTCTCGTCAATATTCCTTTCTCAAATCGCTCAGATTGTCGAGCGTGTTGTCAATCTTCTTATTCCGGCTATCGTCGGAATTTGCTCTCAGCAGAGCGTGCTGATAACGTATTGAATGTAATCGAGAGACAAACAAGAGAGAGACAACAAATAATTTAAGTCAGTTTTTTATTGATGATGTTCATGTATATATACAATGGAAAGGGATGCAATCCAAGAGATATAACTGTTAGCAAAGGGGTGGATCAAGACCGTAGGCGGTTGCCAAAATGGCAACCGCACACACACGTGGGAATGTGGGGATTCTCCTAATTAACCGCTCGGTTAATTATTCTTAACAGAACTTTAGTGCCATCACTGTTGCTAGTACGAGAAAAATGCAATTATTGGTTGCCGATGAATTGCATACGAGTATACTGCTTGCAGACACAACTCTCTTTCATCCAAGTGCAACCAATTTCCTCGCACCGATGGTCTTAGAGGATAGCCGGTTTTAACAGATGTCATGGGATCACAAATCACACAATGGTTCAGCCTTGTGATATTTTTCTCTGGCTAAACTTCGGTACAGGCCATGGAATCACGGTATTCGCTGGATTACTGCCGAAGGTGTGCATGCATGTTGCAGCTGGAGCAACTGCTCAAGAACTCTGTCTGTTAAACTAGGGATCAGTATGTCTGCATGTGTCTTTTTTCTTTCTACTCCCTCCGTTTTAAAATATAAGATGTTTTAGGTTTGTGAAGCAAATTCATCGAGACACCTTTTAGTGTGTATGTTCGAGTGAACCTACACACTAAAAGATGTCTACATACATTTGTTTCACAAAGCTAAAACATCTTATATTTTAAAACGGAGAGAGTATGTTATAAGTTTTTAAACTAACTTCTGTTATTAGCTCCAGAGACAAATAAAAAACTCAAGGTAAGAAAACTGCTGCTAACTTTCTGCTCAGACGAAAGCTGCCATGCATATATACTTGTCCTGGCTGCTCCTCAGAACTTTTTAGAGATAAGGCGCATAATCCAAGCTACTGCGTCAGTTTGGTTCCCCGGCTCACTGGAGTCATTCATTTTGGAACATTCAAAAAATATGTTTTAAAAGTTTGAATTTTTTAAGAAAATATGTACATTGAGACAGTGATGTACATTTTAAATGTGCAAAGTCTCAGTCCGAAATAGAGTGTATTCTAATCTACACAAAAAGACGAAATTATTGACCTGTGTGTGTGAATAGTACATCTTCAAACCATGTCCGATTTTCTTGTGTGTAGCCTATAATATAAAGTATTCAAATGAAGATATTGCATGCTAGAAGTATAAATCATTGCCTACATGACTTTTTAGATTTTTTTGAAAATTTAAAATTTTATTATTGAATTTTAAAATAAATGGATCCGGTGAGCGTAAAGCTAGAATAGTCAGGGTTTAGATACATCACCTATCTTCCACTCTAAGTAACCCCACAAAAGAACTCTAATTGAGGCAAAAATAAACATGAGTACTGTCTAAGGACTCCTTTGATTCATGAGAGTTTCATAGGATTTATGCACGATTGAGATCCTATGGAAATTCCTGCTTATACTTTTTGATTAAATGGGTTCATATCACATAGAAATCTTGTATTTTAAATTTTAAAGTAAAAACAATAGGTTAGGCCTAATGAAAACTACCTTTACTACAAATCTAAAATAAATAAGAACACATTTTTCTATGAAACATTAGACATGGCATCTCAATCATATTCCCTATTCCTCTATTCTTCTTACCCTATGAATCTTCTAGTAGTATTACAACGGAAGAGTTTAGCATGCAATATACTACGTGTGGATGTGCTACAGCAGATTAGATGGCGATAATATATATACTAAACTGAAAAGGCAAGACAAAAACTATAAACTGGGAAATCACCTGCTGGACATAATTGCGGGAAGAAAGTGGACAGATTCAACATAACTGAACTACTATAAACTCAATTAGAGATACTGAACTACTACCACAAACTCGATTGAAGATACTTGAAAGAAAACAACTGCAAGCTAACGAACAGCGATCGGCTCAGCGGCCACATAATCATCACAGGGAGTCCCTCTCCAAAGTGATGGGCTCACTGCAGTCGTTAGGCCGCGCGATGACGCCAAGCTCCTTGAGGACTTGCTCCTTGCTGTAGTAGCCCATGGAGCGCAGCTGCACCGCCTCCTTGCTCCGCCAGGCACCGCCGTGCTGCTCCGCGAGGAGCACCGCGCAGGACATGAGCTTCCAGATGTCGGCGGGCTCTCCGTGTTGCCCGTCCAGGATCATGGAAATGATCTTCGACTCGCTCATCGTCTTTGCCACGGACCGCGCGAGCTCGATCAGGGAGTCCAGGATCACAGCCCCGCCGTCGCGCACGCGGCGGTCCTTGAGGCGCTTCTGGCCCGCGACGACGCTGGCGTAGTAGCTGTCGTCGGCGTCGACGTTGCAGCTCATCCGCGCCGGGGTGGTCAGGCCGTGGAGGTGGTCGGCGGTCCAGGCGTGCCAGGCTCCCTCCTGGTTGGCGAACTGGGGGACGCGCAGGTGGTCGCCGTGCACAGCGAGGGTGATCTTGTCGGAGCCGCGCCCTTCCAGGTGGAGGTGGCCGATGCGCTCCGGTGCACCGTCGCTGGAAAGGAAGTAACCAGACAGAGATAGAATGAGATCAGTAGGATGGAGATCAGTAACGCTGTTCACAATGATGTGTATGAGTAAACTAGCATGTTCAGGCTTTACTCGGCCGGCTCGAGAGGATCCACACTAGACACTACAACCAGCAGGAAGCTGGCCAGTATGAGGGCTACCGCCATTATGGAAAGCTTCGGAAGAGACATGTTGATTGCTTGAATTCGTGTTGCAAGACGAGTTCACGCTAGCTTCTTTTATAAGTCCAGGATGAGGAAGCATTGTAGGTAGTTCATGCCACCGGTATGCTGCACAGTTCAGTACTATCGATGAACGGATAGTGGGCACTGCCAGTACAAGCTAGGCTGCTCATGAGAGTAATTCTAGTGCTACGGACGGACCTTGTAGTCCATGCCAACTGTGTGCTATGAATCACGATGCTAACGGACGTGGGCAGTACTAGTACTGCCGCTGCTCACGAGAGAAGTTCAGTGGTTCGTTCGTGCCAACCGTATGTAACATTTCACGTTTTTTTTTCTTCTTCTTTCAAGCCAATCTTCTGTCCGTTTGAATTGCGGAGTTGCTGCTGACTGCCGGATGACTACTTTTCAGACTGCTTTTTCCCGTCTCCTTTTGGGCTACGTAAAAAATATTGTCGCTCTAGAAGGCAAAAAAAAAACCCTCTATTTTGCCCCCCACATTTGTTTTTTTTTTGGTGTAGATCACGGCCAAAAATGATATACAGATCATAATTAGGACGCATATACAAGACATCTAAATGTACGTATATTTTTGAAAAAATTCTTCTTAACTCTAAAATTGAAGGTTTTGATTTCTTTTAACCATGATGGAGCTCCGGATCTAAAACCACTATTCAAGGTGGACGGGTGTTTTGATTGCACAAATCTTGATGCACTAAATCAATGGTAGAAACATGCCAACTAGATAGCAAGCATGGTAGAAAAGCCGTGTTGTGCCTGAAGGAGAGTGGAGTGAGAGAGATAGATAGACAAACATAGCATGAACGCGTACAGTCATGTGTTTGAATCATAGAGAGTGATACTCCTTCTGTTTTTTTACTTAACCTGCATTTTAAGATTAGCCAAAGTTAATCTTTATAAAATTTAACCAAATATGTAGCAAAAAATACCTACCATTATAACTCCAAATTTATATAATACGAATACACTTTATGGCAATTCTAATAAAATTGATATTTTTTCTACATATTTAGTCAAATTTGATAAAATTTGACTTTGACTAAAACTAGAATGCAGGCTAATTGTGAAGGAGGGAGTGGGGTAATGGGGAGTTGGGGACACTACTTTTAGTTGATGTGCATTCACTCATTATTTTCTTGATTATATGTTGATTGGTCGCATCTTATTCATGACTTATAAAATTCTCTTGTCATTAGTTAACTTTCTCAGGAAAAGCATCATTTTCGTGGTGGGAGATCTAGAGCATGTAGTAATGTGTAAGCACGGGAGTAGTAATATTTTCTCTGGTGTAATTATGTAAGCCAATTAATGACAGACTTTATTATTTACTAGTTCACGTTATATGGAGGAGACAAAATAACACAGCATACGGTACAATAGATCGTCTCTTAAGCTATCTCAAGCAACTATGTTTGCATATTGTCCTAAAATTATTGATTGTTAAAGTTACACTAAAAAACATGTGATTAAGATTGTAAGACATTTGGTACAACAGAAAGAAGTCTTGTCTTTAATTTCCTACTAAGAATTAATATATCAAATTAAGAGAAGGAAAGCATTTTTTCCTATTTCAGTTGTCTCTCTTCCAACCGAGCAATCATCCCATACGGCATTCATAAGATATTATCATTGTATATGCCCTTAAGCATCGGTTTTTTTTTCAGTATTAAATTCTTAACTAACTTCTGTCATTCTCACTTATCAGAGAACAAAAAATCAACTTTTGTTTAGTAAGCACGTGCAACATTCTGCTCATTTGAAAGCTGCCATACATGTCCCTTCCAGTCAACAATTTGTTATCCGTCATGCATCATCCAAGCTTTTTAGCGAAAAGACATGTACTGCACAGCTATTTTATAAAGTTGGAATGGTCAGGGTTCAGTTACAACTTACAAGACGCATCATCCATGTGTCATGTGTGTGCCTCAAAAGTTTGAGCCTGCACTTCTAGGTAAGAGTCAAAAAATGAACATGAATGTCTAAATATCTCGAATAAAAGTAACCATATTGTTGCAACAAAAGAGTTCAGCATGCAATATATATATTGCTATTTGCTGCAAATCTTAACAGGCTGACGATCACCAAACTAGTGAGCAGGAGAAAGGTGATTCCATCACCACAAATTACAATTTTACAGAGTCGTAAATAACAAACTTTTGATCGTCATAGATAGATTGAGATTAGTAACAGAACCGCTTGCTATTTAGGGCTCTTTAGTGGCAGTTTGTTATTTAGGACTCTTTAGTCCTGAATACAATTTTCCGGAGTCCTAAAGATACTAGAAAGAAAACAGAACCACTTGCTAACTAACAGTGATCGGCTCACACTGTAGTTCATTACAACATAGCTTCTTAGGGGAGTGTCTCCAGTTGAGCGGTGTACGATGACCTTCAAGGAGCGGTTCGATGGTGCTGCTCTTCTTCAGCGTGGGTCTTGCGCTTCGCCTCCGGAGCTTCTCATCAGAATCGGAGCTGTCGGCCTCTACTAGAGGAGCCGTTTGTTTGGCATAAGCCGACTTGAGCTTCTTTGGGTAGCCAGGATCGCTGAGTTCACCCTCACGATGGCCGTGTTCCATGTCGGTCATCGAGGGCTTGTGTATCGGTTTTCATCCGATTTCCCATTAATAAACCGGTCAAACTTTATACTTTTCTCTATTACTCCCTCTATTCCGGTTTAAAGGACCTACGCGTAGTTCTAGATTGTCAATTTGAACAACATAATACAAGGTATATATTATAAAAATTATATCATTAGAAACTTTGGATCTTCTAGTTTCTAATGATATAATTTTTATGTTATATAATTTATATTTTATTACTCTAATTGACAATCTAGAGATGCGCGTAGGCCCTTTAAACCAAAATGGAGGTAGTAATGAAAATGGCAAGTCTTTTGCCTTGTTTCAAACAAAAATTAGGGACACATTAAAGTGCCCCTTAAAAAGTGTCACAAATTATTTTAGTGGCACTTGAAAAAAATGATACATTTAATCATGTTGCAAAAAAATATTGCCGCACTTTGACAAACTGCCACTCAAGATATAACTTTTAGTGGCACTTTACAAAGTGTCACTACCGATTTTTAGCCGCACTTTGTAAACTGGAGAATCACCTTGTGGACATAATTGCGGGAAGAAATTGGATAGATTCAACATCTTTTCCTTTCTAAGTTATCTCGAATACAGAACTACTACAAACACAACTGGAGATAATCGAAAGAAAACATAACTGCAAGCAAACGAACAGGGGTCGGCTCAGCGGCCACATAATCATCATAGGGAATCCCTCTCCAAAGTGATGGGCTCACTGCAGTCGTTAGGCCACGCGATGACGCCGAGCTCCTTAAGGACTTGCTCCTTGGTGAAGTAACCCATGGAGCGCAGCTGCCGCGCCTCCTTGCTCCGCCAGGCGCCGCCGTGCTGCTCCGCGAGGAGCACCGCGCAGGACATGAGCTTCCAGATGTCGGCGGGCTCTCCATGGCGTCCGTCCAGGATCAGGGAAATAATCTTCGAGCGGTCGCTCAGCGTCTCCGCCGTGGCCCGCGCGAGCTCGGTCAAGCCGTCCAAGATCGCAGCCCTGCCGACGCGCACGCGGAGGTCCTTGAGGCGCTTGTGGCCGCCGACGACGCTGGCGTAGTAGTTGTCGTCGTCGTGGTCGTCGCATCTCATCTGCGACGGGGTGGCCATGCTGTGGAGGTCCTCGGCCCAGGCGTGCCAGGCTCCCTCCTGGTTGGCGAACCGGGGAACGCGCAGGTGGTCGCCGTGCACGGCGAGGGTGATCTTGTCGGCGCCGCGCCCTTCCAGGTGGAGGTGGCTGATGCGCTCCGGTGCGCCGCCGCTGGTAACCAGACAGAGATACAGTGAGCGATTAGTAACGCTGTTCACAAAAATGTGTGTGCATGAGTGAACTAGTATTTTCAAGCTTTACTCGGCTGGCTCGAGAGGATCCACACTAGACACAACCACCATCAGGAGGCTGGCCAGTAGTAGCACCGCCACCATTATCGAAAGCTTTGGAAGAGACATTGTTGATTGTTGTTTGAGTTTCTGTTGCTTGATGTATACACTCTAGCTAGCTTCTTATAAGTCCGGGAAGAAATGTGTAGGTAGTTCACGCCAACGTTATGCTACACAGATCAGTACTAACGATGGACGGAAAGAGGGCAGTGCTAGTACTAGGCTGCTCACGAGAGAAGTTGTAGTGCCACGGACCCTCCTAGTTCATGCCTACCGTATGTAACATTTCACGTACGCTTTTGCTAATTTCACTCACCTGTTTTTTTCTTCTTCTTTCAAACCGACCTTCTGTCCGTTTGAATTGCTGAGTTGCCGACTGCCGGATGGCTACGTCTCAGACTGCTTACCCATTTCCTTTCCGGGTCAGGTGGTAGTTGGGGGATAGTTGCTCAAATTTGAAAATTATGATTATGGATTTTTAAAAATATTTAGAAACATGCATATGTGTTCTACATATCTATAAATTGTTTCAAATAATGTTACATTTTGGGCTACATTCAAATTATGGGATTTGCTAATTCTTAGTCGACGGAGAATTAAGTTAGAGCTCAGTCAAAATCCTAATCCATCGGATTTCTGCATCCTAAGTTGAAAGTGGACTTGCAACTGGAACTTTTGGCTGCAAGTGTGATTTCAAAGATATCTTAGTTGCAAGTGGGGTTGCAAGTGAGTTATTTCTATCTTAATTCTCAGTTGATTAAGAATTATACACACCCAACAAATATTGTGGCTCTAGAAGGCAAAAAAACCCTACTCTATTTTGCTCCCCACTTTTTTGTGTAGATAAAAAAATGCCAGTGCATGAAGCTCCCGCTTTGCACGACGTTCGAGGAAGGGTCAGACCACAACCAAAAATGATATAGAGATGATAATTAGTATGCATATACAAGACATCAAAATGTACACTTATATTTTTGAAGAAGTTCTTCTTAGTTATAAAATTTGAAGGTTATGTTTTTTTAACCATACTTGATGGAGCTTCGGATCTAAAACCAGTATTCAAGGTGGAATGGTGTTTTGACTGCTCAAATCTTGATGCACTAAATCAATAGTAGAAACATGCAACTAGATAGCATGCGTTTCAAGGTTGAAACGTCACGTTTCTTATATACTGGTTGTTCGAATCATAAGTTAATTGATTCATGACTTAGAAAATTCTCTTCTCATTAATTAACTTTCACTAATAAAAGCATCATTCGCATGAAGGGAGATCTAGACCATGTAATGTAGCAATGTTTTTTCTTAACCAGATGTTAGCAATTGTCTTTTCTTACTAAGAAAACCTTTTCCCCTATGTTAGTTGTCTCTCTTACAACCGAGCAATCATCATATACTGCATCCGTAAGATATACTAGATCATGACGGCGCGCGTTGCCGTGCCCGTCTATTGTAGCGATAGAGTGGTAGGGTTTTGTAAAAATATCGACACAAAATACATGAAAGTTTTTTTAAAAAATTGTCGTGTGTTTGCGAGTTGCATTTTATCTTAAATTCATAGGAATTTCCTTCAAAGGATATAGATGCACGAGGCCTTTGGAATATAGTTTGAATCTCATAGAAATATTGAACAAAGTAGGGCCCATCTTAATAAAAAAGGAGAATTAAAATGGCAGCAAAAAATTATAATATGGAGTTCGAACGGTGATAGATTTATCTAGCAAAATAAATGATGTTACCATAGAGTATAAAATTAGACAATACAAACAACAAAAAATTTACATCACCCACGCCAATGAGGATAGAACAATACCTTTAGTGGTTGTCTCAGGGCCCAATATACAGTGCTTCGACCACAAACATGATTTTGAAATTCCAACCCCAATGTTCTATCCTTAGCCAGTTCATAGTTGATGTTCTTGCTCGACATAGATGCCAACGATGATGATCACCAGCTCTGCCTCCATGTCAATGACAATTCAAGTACAACATCATAATTTGAATATGATGCCTAGGGCTAGCGCATCACCTCCATCCATAGACAGGTCCACGCCGCATGGGATACCTAGGGCTCCTGGGTTCGGCAGGCCCGCCGTGTCACCTTGGCCATGCCCTCGGTCGCCCCACATCACACCTCCCCATTCGGACATGTCGTCTGTCGTTCCGCATCGCATCTTCCCCAATCCTCCCCATCTGTAATTTTTTCTTGGTTTTTTAGGGTGATCGGTATGTATCAGTTCGACCTGACTACATGAGCTTTAGCTAGTTTTGGGCCCGATTAACCACAGTGAAGCGATTTGACATGCAGAGTAGCATCCCGGGAACATCCAGTCCAATTTGAGGCTGTGGTACATATACATCGGATGGCCAAGAACAGCGAGAAGGGTGATCGGACGGCCAAAAAGTACAGGGCATGATAGGCCTCCTAGTTGACTCAGTTATAATGTCCCTACTTACCATTGTATATGCCCTTAGGCATCGGTATATTTTTTGGGTTTGCTTATGTATCAGTTGCCTAAGAAATTCTTATTTCTCAGTTACTTTAGAAAAGTGCAACTATAGTTTTTTTTTAAAAATGAAAAAAGTACAACTAATGCGTTTTTTAGGGTGACTGGGAAATAAGAATTTCTCAGACGCCTGTTACTTAGGAAATCCGATATTTTTTTCAATATTAAGTTCTTAATAACTAACTTCTGTCGTTCTCTCTATTATCAGCAAGAGAACAAAAAACGAACTTCCGTTTCGTAAGCACGTGCAGCTTTCTGCTCACATGAAAGCTGCCGTACTCCCTTCCGGTCAACAAGTGGTCATCCGTCATCCATTATCCCAACTTTTTAGCGAAAAGACCTGTATTGGCCAGCTTTTTTAAACTAAGAATGGTCAGGGTTCAGTTACAAGACGCATCTTCCGGGTGACCATGTGTGTGCCTCAAAAGTTCTAGCCTGCAACTCTAGCTAAGAGTCATATGATAAAACGAACATGAATGTCTACATATCACGAACAAAAGAGTTCAGCATGCAATATATATGCCATCGCCTCAAATCTTAACAGCCGGACGACCAAAATAATGAGTGGGAAAGGTGATTCCATCGCCTCAAATTAAAATTATATCTGGTGTCCTGAATAACAAACTCTATCAAAGATACTTGAAAGAAAACAGAACCACTTGCTAACGAACAGTGATCGGATGGATCACGCTGCAGGCCTTATAATTAGGCAGTTTAGGCCGCCACATATTCAAACTAATCACATCGAATACGTACCCAAAGTGATGGGTACGCTGCAGTCCTTCGGCCACATGATCAGATCAATCTCCCTCAGGACGTCCACCCTGCTGAACATGCCGATCGACCGCAGGCGCACCGCCTCCTCGCTCGACCAGGCGCCGCCGTTCTGCGCCGAGATGAGCAGCGCGCAGGACATGGTCCTCCAGTAGCCCTCTGCGACGAGCTTCACCTGGCGGTCGTCCAGGGCCATCCCGCCGGTGTTCCACGCCGCGTTCACAGTCTGGCTGATCGACTTGAAGCGCAGGGACTCGCTGAGCGCGACTTTGAGCGTCGCCCACGCCCGCCTCGCGCCCACGTCGTCGGCGGCGGTGGCGTCGTCCGAGTCCGACGTCCAGTTCCTCGCCCTGAACCGCGAGAGCTCGGCGATTGCATCAAGGGAAGCCTCTTTTCCGAAGCGAAGGTCCTTGAGGTGCTCGTGGCCGCCCAGGAGGCTTGTGTAGTCGTCGTCGAAGCTCAGCCTTGCCGCCGGTGTCAGGCCGTGGAGGTCATCGCTGCGGCAGGCATGCCAGGTTCCGTCCTGGTTGGCGAAGCGGGGGAAGCGCATGGTGTCTCCTCGCAGTGCGAGGGTGATCTTGTCCGAGCCGCGCCCTTTCAGTTCGTTGTGGATCCAGCTTGGCGGCGGGCCGCTGGTTTCCTTGTGGAGGAGGCGGTTGATGGGTACTGCGTCGCTGGTACTGTAAGGAGTGAAAAGCGCAGAGAGAGTGTAAGATTGGCAGCACTGTCCAGATTAATATATGTGTAAATTATACTGTTTTAACGCGAAAATATGGAGGCTCTTACTCGTCCGGGCCGTGAGAATCCACGCTTAACAGCATCGCCATCAGGAGCACCGCCACCATTGCCGAAAGCACTGGAAGAGACATTGTCTTTTTGAAACGAAGAAGAGACATTGTTGATTGCGTAAGTTGTATCTTGCTATACGAGGACGCCAGCTAGCTGACTTATAAGATCTCAGGAAGCAACTGTGTTGTCAAATAGAGTGGGTAGTTCATGCCAACTGTATGCTAAAATGCAGTAGTGGTGCGTGCATCCAAGTGGCACCGTACTAGTATAGGCTGCTCAAGTTCTAGTAATACGGACCTGAATTGTAGTTCATACTAACTAGTCATCAACCCGTGCCCCGGCACGGGCTAGTTACCTTATATATTTTTAACATTATTGTTATGTAATTTAAGACATTTCTGTGTTAGTCCATGTATTTCTAAAGTATTACTAAAAATGATTAAATTTGAACCATAACTTTCCTTTTCAATAATGCACTTACTGACACTTGATGATCACATCTAGCTACTTACTGATTGTACATCATTCTACAAATTCAACACATGGATTGCATCATTACAATTATATGTGATTTACATAGGTAGTGATACAACATGGAGCTCCGTGGTAGAGAATAGAAACGGCCTGTCGTGAGGCTTTTCACGTATTTATTCAGTTTCGTGCACCTATTTTTTCTAAAATTATCACATGGGGCCATGGGTATTTCATTGAGAACGTACAAATCGGAATTAAACTTGAGAACAGGTCAATTAATTAACGCACATGCCAATAAACTCAAGTGGTGTAGTAAGAGAACATTAGAAGCTGCAAGAGTAAACCAATTCATAAACAATGTCGGCAAGCTATACTATCGACTGTGTGAGAAAGGAACAGAGCCTTGCACCGCCAATTAATCACAAATTCACAATCCATATGAAAATAGTATCACCGAGAACCAACTGCATGCGCATGAACTCCTACACTAAATAGCCAAGGTGCAGGAGCTCCATAAAAAACTCTACTTACCTTATTATGGACTGCCGATTGCATTGATGGGATCCAAAATAACTTATTTGATATAATCACTGATAGAAATGTTAGGATATACTATATGTGTACATGCTCGTGTGTGTATTCCTGTACCTAGTCAACACACGAGCCCCCACTCTCCCCACGTTTGAGCAGTTAGAGCTAGCTAGAGATCATGGCATCACACGATGACCACTTAGTCTTGGACAAGCTGTATATAAACACTACCACGGCTGAGTAATAAAGTGTGTTGAGTTCTCTCCCTAATCTGCTTCTCTACATGGTATCAGACGCCCATCGTTCTCCTGCTTCCGCTCCGATGGACGACCCCCTCTTCAACCCCATGGCCGATCCGGACTCCTCGCCTGACGGTTCTCCGGTCCGTCCTGCTGCCTCCCCTGCCATGGTGCAGGCGCTCAACACCGCGCCGCCCGCTGCGTCGGGCTCGACGCGCTCTGCCGTGGCAACGGTTCTCCCCGCCACCATCCTGCAGACGGTGGCCATCCGCAGCCACGTCCCCATCGTCCTCGACCTTGCTGCGGCCAACTACACGCAGTGGCGGCGCTTCTTCGACACCGTCATCGGCAAGTTCGGTCTGCACGCCCACATCGACGCCCACGCCGCACCTCGTCACGGCGACCCCGAGTGGGACATGATCGACAACTGCGTCGTCCACTGGCTGTACACCACGATCTCCCCCGAACTCCTCGACGTGATCATGCAGCCGGAGGACACCGCCCTCTCCGTTTGGACGGCACTCCAGGACCTCTTCCGCGACAACATGCTGTCCCGCGCAGTCTACATCGACGCGGAATACCACGCCGTCGTCCAGGGCGAGATGACGGTGATGCAATACTGCACCAAGCTGAAGACCTACGCCGACCAACTCCGCAACCTCGGTCAGCCCGTCTCTGAGACGCAGCAGGTCTTCAACCTCCTGCGTGGGCTCGGCCGTCAGTTCCACGCCTCCATCCCGCACATCACATCACGGGTACCTCTGCCTACTTTTCTGCAGGCCCGTTCCTTTCTTCTTCTGGAGGAGCACCGCGCCGAACAATCTGCACGCCAGCACGCCACGCACGCTCTCATGGCAGGGCGGGCGCCTGCTCCACCGCCGGTCTACGGCAACGATGGCGGTTCCAGCTCTAGTGGTGGGCGCAACCGCGGCCGCAACAAGAACAAAGGCAAGGGCAAGGCTCCTGCCGATGCTCCTGCTCCTCCGCCGGCCCCTGCTTCCTCCCAGGCTCAGCGTCCACCGGCGTACCCAGCCCCTGCTCCAGGATCCAGCTCCTGGACTGGACTTGTCCAGGCTTGGCCGGTGAGCTGGCGCGCTCCCGGCGCTGGCGTCCTCGGCCCGCGCCCCGGCACGCCACACCAGCAGGCATACATGGCTGCACCTCCATCGACACCATCGCCCCAGTACGGTGCTCCGTTGCAGATGCCTTACCAGTACGGTGGCTTCGCCCCCTACGGCTCGCTCGGTGCCAGTCCCAGCAACCCGGCGCCACTACCGTCCTATGGCTCGCCGGGGGCCAGCTCCAGCTCCGCTCCTGCCGCGCCCCAGCCGTGGGACATGGGCGCGCTCCAGACCACCCTGCACGGCACCGCCACATCGCAGTCGCCATCTGGCGGCACCTCCGATTGGTACCTGGACACCGGGGCCTCGTCGCACATGTCTTCTGGTGCCGGTAATCTTCATTCCCTCCGCCCCTCGCATTCTTCCTCCCAAATTGTTGTCGGTAACGGTGCTCATCTACCCATTACACACACCGGTACTGGCTCGCTCATTACCTCCACTTCTTCTCTCACTCTCCGCAATGTTCTCCTCTCACCTGCACTCATTAAGAACCTATTATCAGTTCGTCAACTTTGTCGAGATAACCCAGTTTCAGTTGAATTTGATGCGTTTGGTTTCTCTGTCAAGGACCTTCGAACACGGACAGTGCTTCTCCGATGTAACTCTGACGGCGACCTGTACCCGGTGGCTTCTGTCTCGCCCTCGCCTCGCTCCCTGTTCGCCGGCATCACCACCGTCACTCTCTGGCACCAGCGACTTGGCCACCCCGGACAGGCTGCTCTGCGTAGTGCATTGTCTAGCTTTTCTTTTGATTGTAGTAAATCTGCACCGCACACTTGCCATGCCTGTCAGCTAGGCAAAAATGTGCGTTTACCTTTTCAGTCTTCACAGACAGTTAGCTATTTCCCTTTTCAATTGTTGCATTTAGATGTCTGGACATCCCCTGTTGTAAGCATCTCCGGTTATCAATACTACCTAGTCGTGATTGATGATTTCAGCCATTATGTCTGGACCTTTCCTATGCGCAACAAATCTGAAGTCTTCTCGATCACCACTGATTTCTTTGCATATGTACAGACCCAATTCCAACGCCCTGTCCTTGCACTTCAGACTGACAATGGGCGGGAGTTTGATAACTCCACCATGCGCTCCTTTCTTGCAGACCGTGGCTCTGTTTTTCGCCTCTCTTGTCCATACACGAGCCAGCAAAATGGGAAAGCAGAGCGCACCATCCGTACCCTTAATGAAAGTGTCCGCACTCTTCTCTTTCACGTCTCCATGCCTGCGCGGTTCTGGGCTGAAGCTCTGTCGACATCCACATATCTTCTCAACCGTCGACCCTGCCGCACTAGCTCACCAAGCACTCCACATGAGGTCCTGCTCGGCACTGCCCCAGATTACACAATTCTTCGTGTGTTCGGGTGTTTATGCTACCCCAACACCACCTCCACTTCGCAGCATAAACTGGATCACCGATCGGTCGCCTGTGTTTTCCTGGGATATCCTCCCGATCACCGCGGCTATCGTTGCTTCGATCCAGTCACTCGGCGCGTCCTCACATCTCGGCATGTTCGGTTTGATGAGGAGAAATTCCCCTTCTCATTCTCTCATCTGCAAGACACTGCTGCTGCATCCGCCGCAACACCGCCTCCCGAGCAGGTTTACTGTTATCCTCCTATGCAGGTTTCTTTAGAACAACAGCCTGCGCCGCGCGGGGACACTGCTGGTTCTATCGCTGTATCCCGGGCCTCTCAACGCCACGGGGCCGACAGCGACCCATCTCCTCCCCATGGGCTGCAACCTGCTGGCAGCGCGTCCGGCACCGCTTCTCCCGCGTCGCCTGTTGGTTCAAGCTCCAGCTCGCCGACTTCGTCCACTCCTTCAGCATCGACATGCTCCTCGCCACTGATCGTGTCGCCGCCGGTGCGCCGCATGGTTACTCGTGCCCAAGCCGGCGTTTTCAAGCCGAACCCACGGTACGCCAACGCTGCATCGACCTCGCCACCGCAGGGCGCCTCACCGATCCCGCGCTCCGTTCAGGTCGCCGTGCGTGACCCGAACTGGCTCGGCGCCATGCGCGAGGAGTTCGCCGCTCTCGTCAGCAACCGCACGTGGGAGCTGGTTCCACGCCCTCCTGGTGCCAACCTCATCACCGGAAAATGGGTCTTCCGGCACAAGACGCGCGCTGATGGTTCGCTCGAGCGCTATAAAGCCCGATGGGTGGTGCGCGGGTTTACCCAGCGCGCTGGCATCGACTATGGCGAGACATTCTCTCCTGTCGTCAAGCCGGCCACCATCCGCACCGTCCTCGCTATCGCTGCTTCTCGCAAGTGGCCTGTGCACCAGCTCGACGTGAAAAATGCGTTCCTTCACGGGACGCTCGCCGAGGAAGTGTACTGCCTCCAGCCCGCCGGCTTCATCGACGAGTCCAAGCCTCATCATGTCTGCAGGTTGTCCAAGTCCCTGTATGGGCTCAAGCAGGCGCCTCGCGCCTGGTTCATGCGCTTTGCCAGCTTCATCAAGAGCGTCGGTTTTGCGTCCGCACGCTCGGACTCCTCTCTCTTCCTCTACGCCCATGGCACGGATGCGGCGTACCTGCTACTCTACGTCGACGACATTGTTCTTGCTGCCTCGTCGACCGCTCTGCTTCACCGCATCATCGCACGCCTCACTGGCGAGTTCGCCATGAAGGACCTCGGGGCTCTGCACTTCTTCCTCGGCATTCGCGTGACGCGCTCGCCGACCGGGTTCTTCCTCTCTCAACAACAGTATGCGGAGGACGTGCTTGAGCGGGCGAGCATGGACAATTGTCGGGCGGCGCCCACACCCGTGGACACCAAGGGCAAGCTGCCCGCCGCCGATGGTCCCCGCGTGGCCGATCCCTCTGCTTATCGGAGCATCGCCGACGCTCTACAGTACCTTACGCTCACGCGGCCGGAGCTAGCCTATACGGTTCAGCAAATCTGCTTGCACATGCATGATCCCCGTGAGTGCCATCTTGGGTTGATCAAGCGTGCATTGCGGTACATCCGTGGCACCGTCGACATGGGACTGCACATCTCTGCTTCGCCTCAGCTGGACCTGCGCGTCTACACCGACGCGGACTGGGCAGGGTGTCCTGACACCCGCCGCTCGACCTCGGGCTACTGCGTGTACCTCGGCAACTCGCTCGTCTCCTGGTCGTCCAAACGCCAGGCCACTGTGTCGCGGTCCAGCGCCGAGGCCGAGTACCGCGGCGTGGCCAATGCCGTCGCCGAGTGCGCTTGGCTCCGGCAACTGCTCGGGGAACTTCTGTGCCCTATCTCCAAGGCTACGCTCGTCTACTGCGACAACATATCAGCCGTGTACATGTCTGCAAATCCGGTGCATCATCGTCGTACGAAGCACGTCAAGCTCGACATCCACTTCGTCCGCGAGCGGGTGGCTCTCGGCGAGTTTCGCGTCCTCCATGTGCCCACGCGCCAGCAATTTGCAGACGTCATGACGAAAGGATTGCCCACGGACATTTTCCATGAGTTCCGGTCCAGTCTTTGCGTCTCGACAGCCGACGTCACGACTGCGGGGGGGGGTGTTAGGATATACTGTATGTGTACATGCTCGTGTGTGTATTCCTGTACCTAGTCAACACACGAGCCCCCACTCTCCCCACGTTTGAGCAGTTAGAGCTAGCTAGAGATCATGGCATCACACGATGACCACTTAGTCTTGGACAAGCTGTATATAAACACTACCACGGCTGAGTAATAAAGTGTGTTGAGTTCTCTCCCTAATCTGCTTCTCTACAAGAAACATCCTAGATTGTAAAAAGGAACGCCTTATTGACTCTACGTGATACTAATTGCACGATCTATATATCCAATAAGTAAGGAGGTTGCATCGCCGTCGCCTTCAGGATCAAGCCACTATTAAAAACATTATTTAAATTATTCCAGACTCGAACACACCTTTCTGTTACTGCATGTAGTTGTAGACAGGAACGACAGGCCGCCGTTGGAGCCGTGTACCTCTCTGATTCGCAGCGTCCGTCCGCTCGCCTCTGTCGCCGAGCTGCAGCTTGTTCTCTGCCGTCCTGCTGTAACCCACGGCCTAGGGTTAGGGATGCATTGTGCAGTGGCGCATGTACATGCCTGCATTTGCTCGAAGTCCATAAAAACGTGAGGTCTAAACAGCCCTTGCTAAACAATCAGGGTCAGGTTATTTTTTGACACTGCGTGCAAGGTGGACTCGGCTTACCTTGGTACATAAAACACCAAAGGTTGTGTTTTGTCCAGTTGTTGCCATCTTGATGAGAATTTTCATCGAACATTTGAAAGGTGTATTCACCTGCAGTATAGTCATTCTACAACACGTGATCTCATTGTCGTGGGGATGACTTATGGGGCATGCCACGGGCCGAGCTATCTGACGGCTGGCGTCCCAGGAGTCTCCACGGCTCGAAGACAAGAGGACCGGCTTCGCCTGAGGGGCCGGCTGTGCCAACAGCCGGCTGGCGTTTCCACCGTGGAAGGCCGGAGCCGGACGACGAAGATAAGAACCAGCCAACGGCCACTTTGCCGAAAGTGGGCTGGCCCCGACAAGAGCGACAGAGGCCAAGGACAGGAGTGACGAGCGCCACGACCAAGTCCAACCAATCAGCGACCAAGAACCCTTCCCCACGCTAGGATCCAAGGCAAAAGGGAGGGCATATGCCTCCCAGATGCCGGTCCCAAGGGAGGGGAACTTTATAAAGCGAAGCTGTCAGAGCAGGGCGAAGGGATCACGCTAAGGATGCCGCCGCCAAGGAGCCGGCAGCCGGCCGAATCGTTACCCAACCTGTAACCAGGCCCCCGTCTATATAAGGGGGCCTGGACCCTTAGCATAGGGGGATCCGATCTTCTTCTTCCTCCTCTAGCCCGAACAGCTCGAGGAGCACTGTAATCGATACTATCCAATCAATACGAAGCAGGCAGGAAGTAGGGGTTTACCTCCACCCGGGAGGGCCCTGAACCTGGGTAAACCGAGGTGTCTCTGTTGGCACGATCCCGAGCCGGACCCATCGTCACCATCGTCGAGCCCCTCCGATAAGCCTACCCATGGCTACTGTCTCTAAATTCCCACGACAGTTGGCGCCCACCGTGGGGCAAAGCGCGGCGGCGAGCGGAGTCAAGTTCCGGCCGGGACCCTCCGGCGAGAAGGTCGCCTCCGGCCTCGTCTGGAGGTTCGGCACCTTCGACTGCATCGACGATAACTTGGCCCACTTCAAGAACGGCTTCGGTGACAACGGCTCCTTCCTCGACGTCGGCAGCCACCGCTTCTACGTCGCCAAGCCCTTCCCGGAGGAGGTAACCGATGTGCTTGACCCTCTCTGTGACGCAGACTCCGAAGACGGCGAAAGCAGCGACTTTTGCAGCATGGTCGAAGTGCTGGCCCTGGGGGAGGACGGTGACGGCGGCCCATCGCGTTCCGCGCGCCCGCCGCTCGAACGCTCACCTCCACCGGAACATGGCCTTCCACCCCCAGAGCGGGACGTGTTGGATGCGGCCATCACGGACCTGCGCGCCCTGCTCGACATCTCTGCAGATCCGGTCAAGGTCTCCGAGGATCTAGAGCGGACGCGCCTCAACCTCCTCAAGGAAGCGGTCGATGTCGACGACACACGTCGGCGTGTCCTCTCCACGATCAACGAGTACAACGTCGCCCACGGCTTCACCCCGGCTGGAGACGGCCCAAGCCGGGCGGGAAAAATTTGTCAACGAGGCCGCGAGCTGGGCGCGGAGCTGAACCAGGCGGCGCCCTCGGCGAAGCTACCTCCGATCATCAACAAACCCACCTACAGCACGCCCACGAAGAACCTCCGCGCGGCACGCTACATCACCTCTGAACTGGATGGACTGCAAGGCGAGGACTTGCGGGAGAAGCAAGCTCGGATCCAGGAACTCCTGAATGCTGCCGACCTACAGCAGCAGGCGATGGAGCCGCGCGGGGAGGTGAGCAGCACACGATACGAGAACCGCATCGTCGTGGCCGGCGAGAACAAGTCGCAGGGACAAGCTTCGTCGCCAAACCATGGTCCGGCGGAGCACAGCCGGAGCAACCGAGCTCCTAGCAAGAGCGGTGGAAATCACCGCACCCAGCACTCTGGCCATCACAGCCGGCAGCCCCGGGACCCGGCCGCGGTCACCAGCAAGCCGCGCTACCCCCCTCGGGCGGAGGCAGCGGAGCCGGCACGTGGCAAGTCCGTGGCACCGGACCGGCCGGCTCGGGGAGCCGGCCAGGGCGCTCAAGGTCATCAACCAGCTAGCTCACACGTGAGCCAGAGGATCGGGGAACGCGTCGACCCGCCAAAGGATGACGCACGCCATCGGCTCAACCTGCTAGCGGACTCCAAGTTTGACGAGGAAGAATCTTCAGCGGGGCCGGTCTGTTTCGGCCCTCGCATCCATAACGAGCCTTTCCCGGCCAAGTTTGCGCTCCCGTGCGACATGCCCAAGTACACCGGGGCGGTGAAGCCAGAGGACTGGCTGTTGGACTACGTCACCGCCATCGACATCGCGGGCGGCAACAAGAGGACAGCGGTGCGCTACGCGCCGCTCATGCTGACAGGATTTGCTCGGACGTGGCTCAACAGCCTGCCGGCTCTACAGATCAACTCCTGGCATGACTTCCAAGAGGCGTTTATCAAGAACTTCACGGGAACCTATAAGCGACCGCCCCGCCCGCGACAGCTGGCCCTCTGCAAGCAAGGCCCCGATGAGCCAGATCGTGACTACCTCACGAGATGGTCCGAGCTGCGCAACTCATGCGAAGGAGTGGGCGAGGAGCAAGCCATCGGCTACTTCACGGACGGATGTAGAGAAGGAACCCTACTGAAGCACAAGCTCCACAGAGCCGAGCCGAAGTCAATGTCGGACTTCATGGCGATAGCGGACAAGTATGCTTCCGCTGACTCTGCTGCAAGGGTGCAGTGCGTTGAGCCAGCGCCAGCCGGAGGCCAATCTCAGCCGGCAGCCGGCCAAGGAGGACATCACAACCGTGATCGACACGGCAAAAGGAAAGATGAGCGCCGTGACAATAAGTACGGCTCTCAGCAAGTGGCTGCTGTTCAAGGAAGCCCGGGGGCTACGGGTGGAAGCCAGAAGCGCAAAGGAGACAAATTCAGCAAGGACAAGTACACCATCGAGGTGATGCTAGACCAACCCTGCAAGTTCCATAGCGTTTTGGGCAAGCCGGCAGCGCATACCACTCGCCAGTGTAGCTTCACCAGGGATCTAGGGCAAGGAAACCACCAACTGCTTGGACCACCACTGGGCCTGCCGGCTGAAGCGCAGGGAAACAAGGATCGACAACCGACCAAGGCAGCAGGGGACTACCCCGAGGAAGCAAATGTGGAACAATACCATGTGTTC
This sequence comes from Dactylis glomerata, assembly GCA_007115705.1. NCBI lineage: Eukaryota > Viridiplantae > Streptophyta > Magnoliopsida > Poales > Poaceae > Dactylis > Dactylis glomerata. Next base: position 1,319,426 of record QXEO01000222.1, read on the forward strand.
ACTTCCTAGATGGAGGAGCCAAAGGATGAACCGTGGTTCGGTGTCGAGGTGAATGCAATCGTACAAGCTGGACCTCAGTACATGCATTGGTCTGACGCGTCGATTACCTGGGGACGCGAAGACCACCCGCCACTCATGCCGATTCTCGCGTGTACTCATTGAACCCAATCGTGTTCTCCGAGACGCATACCTGCCGATTCTCGCGTGTACTCATTGATGGAGGCAGCAGCATCAACCTTCTCTACCGCACTTCGATGGAGAAGCTCGGGATCCTAGAGATCCAACTGAAGCCAACCAAGCTCACCTTCCATGGGATCGTGCCTGGGCACTCCTATACGCCGATGGGAAGGATTGAGTTGGAGGTCTTGTTCGGCGAGAAGGACAATCATCGTCGCGAGCCGATCTGGTTCGAGGTGGTAGACCTCAACAGCCCCTACCACGCGTTGCTTGGTCAACCGGCCTTGGCCAAGTTCATGGCAGTCCCGCACTACGCCTACTTGAAGATGAAGCTCCCAGGCCCTCGCGGGGTAATCACTGTCACTGGATGCTACAAGAAGTCAATAGAGTGCGCGAGAGCCAGCTCCAAGCTGGCGGAGGCCTTGGTCATTGCTGAAGAGAAGCGACAACTGCTGCAGAGGGTGGCGGTAGTCCAGCCGGGCTGCCTGGCGTCGGGACTGCCGACTCGACACCTCAAGCCGGCAAGCCTCCCCAAGGAAGTCCCGCCCGAAGTGGGCAAGGAGTCAGAAGCCCTTGTCTCGGGGGCTGGCTCTTCCTCGAGGTAGGGGGAAGCGCTTCGCAGCTTCGCCCGAGGCAAGTCCAAGATCGCTTAAGACCTTTGGCTAAGACAAGGCAAAAAACCTTGTATTCCGAACAAGTGTCGTTGAATAAAAGAAAGTTGGGCGGCATACGGCCGATCCCTGGAAAAAGTGCTATGAAGTACCTTTTACCTTTCTAAGCGTTATTCACGGGGGCTGGAAACCGGCTCCAAACGGGAGCCGGCAGCCCCAACCCGACGAAACGATCCCCTTGTTAGACGAACGAGTACTGTGTGCGGACCGGACCCCGAGCCCAACCTCCACCCTGCGCCGCGTGGAATGGAGCCGGCAGGTCACCCACCTAGGAAAGTCGCTAAGAGGAAACGCCCGCGACCCGACGAATCGAATCCCTTGTTAGACGAACGAGTACTGTGTGTGGGCCGGACCCCGAGCCCAACCTCCATCCCAGGTCGAAGGCGATGGAGCCGGCAGGTCACCCACACGGGAAAATCTCTAAGGGGACAGAACGCGAAGCCGTTAACAAGCGTTCGCCCAAAAACCATGCGCATTGGTTAATAGTTGTGTGTGAACTGGACCAAGCCAGATCTCTTATACGCCGAAGTACTACTCCTCATCCCGCGGCACGCTCCCGCCCTAGACCGGCATTCGGCTGTCGGTCCAAGGGAGACCAACCGGCACCAGGCTGCCGGCTGGGGGTAGAAGGGCCGAAGGATGGGGAGATAAAGGAAAAAGCCAAAAGGGGTCAGGTCAAATCCAGTCCATAAACAACTAGAAACCAATACGTAGGGAATTCAGGGTAAAACGTCATCGGTACACACGAACGAAATGTTGTTGGGCACGACATGAGTTCAGCGTACATAAAAACGAATGAGAAAATCCTGACACGGTCAGGGGGCGCTTGGCGAGCCAGCCGGCTCCAGCGGAGAAGCGTCGCCAGTTCGAGATGCCAAGACAAAATCATCGCCACTGGGGGATGGTGGAATGGAGTGACCAGCGAGATCCTTAGGGGATTTTGGAGGCTCTTCCGCAGAGCCGGGCTCCTCAAAGTCCACGCCATCCAAAGACTCGTCGCTATCCCCAGCGTCGAAAAGTGCGTCGGTCTCGGCACACTCAGCAATGGCACAGGCGCGTTGGCGGAGCTTGGCCTTGTCGAGGCCTGCTAATCCGTCTTCACGAAGATTCTCCAGCTAATCCAGGTTGACGCCTGGATACCAGGAGAGAACGAACTCCAAAGCCTGTTCAGCACCGGCTCAAGCCGCGGACTCCTTCCAGATGTCGAGCCGGTTGGGCGCGAGAGGGATCCACTGGAGGAGCGCCTGGATCTCGCTAGGCACCGCTCTTCCCGGCCACAAGGTTTCGAAGACGGAAACAATGGCTTCGTGGCAACATCTGAGAATGGAGGTGTGAGAATCGAAGGGGCAGAAACAGCATGTCGAAGCAAATGGCCCAGGGCTTACCGGACGGCTTCTCCAGCTCTTTCTTCAGATCCTGGTACTGAGCCTTGCCGGTGCGATACTTCGCCAGCAACTTCTGGAAGACACTAGCTCGAAGTGCGTTCAGGTCCTGGGAAAGACAGAAAGGCAACGATTCTTAGCGAAATTCATTTTCGAGTCAGCTGTTTTCTATAGCTACCTCGAAACTCGGGGGCTAGGGTGTATGGCAAGATGGACCATGAAGCCGCAGATCATGTCTCCCAACTAGCAGAAGAAACCAGAGGCTAAAGGCGCAGTACTCACATTGGTCATCCGTATCGCGTCAAGGAGTTGAAAACCGGCATTCTAAAGCGACCCTTTGACAACGGCAAACTGTTTGTCCAGCTCTGCTAGAGTCGGCTTGCTGCCCTGAACCTTGAGCTTCTCTCCAGCATCGGCACTCGAGGCGGTGTCTGCCCATTCTTAATGAAGTTGGCTGGCAGAGCTCAAGCTCCCAATACTGGGCTCAGCCGCGGTGACAAGAGCCTTTCCACTGGAGGCGCCCTCGGTCACTACCTCAGGAGCTGGCAAGTCCTCACCACGTTCGCTCCTCGCCACTCGAGTGGCGAGGAGCCCTTGCGAAGCTTCGCCAGAGTTGGAGACTAATCCAAGGAGTAGGGAGTCAGCAGTCACGCCAGCCCTCGTCCCAGCCACAGACACCGCATCCTGCACGCTCGGCACAAGTTCGAGGCTGGAAGGGGTCTGGGCAGCCGGCCCCGGGAGCTCCAGCGGTCTTGCGCGTACCGGGGCCTCCTCCGTGGCTCCCGCTGTGGCCTCGCGTGCACCTTCTTGACTGGGCGGGTCGGAGGACGCGTGGATAGCGGCGTCGTTCCCCGCCGTGACATCTTCGGTGGTAGAAGGTGGGGGCATGACAACCCCGACCGAAGTAGTCTCCTCGGCGGGCTCGGAGTCGGTCTCGGGTGTGGCAGCCGGTTGGGGAACAACATCCGCAGGCACCCCTGGATGCGCAGGATCCTCTACCCTAATACCGCCCACCGCAAGCTTCAACCGCGGGGAGCAGCGATCGTCTTCGACGCGACCCGAGTCGCTGCCAATCTCCTCCCTACGCGCCCTCTTGTGGCAGGAGGGCTCGAGAGCCGGGGTCACGGTTCCTCCGGGAGCGACGGCGGGAGCAGATTGAGCAACCGAATCAACAGAAAGGGGCGACCTGCAAAGAGGGCGTCCCACGACCAAGTCAATTGGGACCACAACGGCAAAGTAAGGACGAGAAGCAAGGAAGCGGGAAGCTCACCCGGCTATGGCGATAGCCCGCCGTTTGGCCACCTTCTTCGTCTTAGGACGGCGCAGGTCCTTCGCTGCCGGTTCCGGTTTCTTGCGTTTTTCAGCCGGCTCGGAGGAGGCCGGCTGTGCCCTTCTCTTGGTGCCGGCTGGGTCGTCTCCAGCCTCTTCGCGACCTGCCGGCTCTGAAGCGGCAGTGTGCGGCTCTGGAGATTCCGGCAAATCCACGATTGGGGGAGCTTGAGCCCCAGCCGCGGCTGCGGCGGCCACATGAAGGGCGACGCCCCCGAGGGTTGTAGCTGGTCCTGTTTCACCGTCATCATCCTCGAACCGATCTCCTAAGAGGGAGGGGCCTGGAAACTTACTGGAATGATTGAGGGGCTCGCCCGAGTCCTCGAACTCCTCACTTCCTTCGTCACCGGGGATGGCGCTTGAGCTCTCAATGGCGGCCTGAGAGCTAGCATCCTCTACCTCCTCGGCTTCATCCCAAACGACTTTATCATCCGATTCGGCTCTGTCAGCGGCGAAGCCAGCTTGACGCTGAGTCAAGTTCTCCGCCGCCTGCAGGGCAAACAAGTTCTGCTCGGACCAAGTAAACAGAAGACAGTGGATCAGAGTCGCAAAGGAGGAGAAGGACAGGGGCCAGGACCGACAAGCTCACCTCAGCAATTGGGTTGTCCCGGTCGTGAGGTTCCAGTCCCCACGTCCACGAGGCCTGAAGCTTGACATCGGCGATGCGGTTCGCCTTCCGAGCCACCTCCAATGCTGATAGCGCCTTAGAGGAATGACGAGTTGGATCCCTGGCGGATCCCAGGAAGCACATCTTGTGCGAGCGGCGCTAGAGCGGGGACACGCGAGCGACCAGGAAGGCGAGGAGGAGGTCGGTCGGCTCCAGACCACCCTCCGTTTGCAGGGTGGTGATCCGCAGAAGAATCTCTTCCATGTCCGGCGACGGGCGAGGAAGAGCGGCGCTCCAGTTATCCCGCTCGGGCCCGCCCACCTCAAAGGGCGGCAGATTGATATGGTCTTCGCCCTCCTTCAGGTTCTTCGCGTAGAAGAAGGAGCGCTGCCATTTCTTGCAAGACTCCTTCCCTTTTATGCCGGGGAAGTCCGCGGTCTTGCGCGCGTAGAAGGAGGCGGTGCCACATATCACCGGAACGGCCTCCGCCGTATGGGTCTTGAAGTAGATCAGCCGGCGGAACAACTCAACATTGGGCCAGATGCCCAAATACGCCTCGCAGAGGGTTGCGAACGCGGACAATATCATCATCGCATTCGCCCCAATGTGATGTGGTTGCAGGCGAAAGTGGTCCAGGAACCGGCGCATGAAGCTGCTGGCGGGCAGCGCGAAGCCCCGGGGGAAATGGTCATAGAAGACCACCGTCTCCCCAGGCCCAGGAGCGGGGACCCGTTCGTTGCCAGCGGGACGGCAACCCACGAGGTTCGCGGGCGGAAGCACTCGACCCCGGTGCAGCAGCTCGATCTGTTTCTCCTTCACCCACGAGCCTTCCCAGGATCCCTTCGGCAAAGCGGGCGGAGCGGCGTCTTTGTCCGTGGCCGCCCCTTCCCTTTGGACCGGGACGCTTTGGGAGCCATCCGGGTGTGGATCTGGATGAGCGGAATGGTGGCGGAGTAAGCGAAGAACCCTAATCCCTTGGGGACGAAGCTCGGGAGCAGGGGATTCTAGGTGGAGCAAACGCGGAAGGAAGAAAAGAAGCGGGCGACCGATGCTCTATTTCTGGAACGGTCCATGGTTTAAAAATGACGGGGCGGGTCAGTTGCCTATCTCACCCATGATGGGTTGGCAATTGACCCCTTTCGTCGTGGACCACGATCGCGTAAAGATCGGGCAACCGCCGTGGTTGCCGCAAAGATCGTGGGCCGGGGCCGATTGGACGTGACGCGACGGCGCGCGGACAAGTGCGCTTCGGTCCAGCCCCCGAGGGAGCAAGTCCCAAGGAGCCGGACAGTGGCAGACGGCCGCGTGGCGGTCGCCAGCCGAATCGGTCTTGGAACCGGTTCGTCCCGAGACGGCTGGTAATACTCCGCAGGACTTGAGCTCGAGGCCAGTTGCTTTCGAGTCGAATAAAGAATCCTGGGACTTCGACGAAGACGAGCAAGACTTCGGCGAGAAGAGAAACCCGCTGAAGCCCCATGCTAGCCCATGAGACTTCGCCAGTTTCGGGGGCTAGTGTCGTGGGGATGACTTATGGGGCATGCCACGGGCCGAGCTATCTGACGGCTGGCGTCCCAGGAGTCTCCACGGCTCGAAGACAAGAGGACCGGCTTCGCCTGAGGGGCCGGCTGTGCCAACAGCCGGCTGGCGTTTCCACCGTGGAAGGCCGGAGCAGGACGACGAAGATAAGAACCAGCCAACGGCCACTTTGCCGAAAGTGGGCTGGCCCCGACAAGAGCGACAGAGGCCAAGGACAGGAGTGACGAGCGCCACGACCAAGTCCAACCAATCAGCGACCAAGAACCCTTCCCCACGATAGGATCCAAGGCAAAAGGGAGGGCATATGCCTCCCAGATGCCGGTCCCAGGGGAGGGGAACTTTATAAAGCGAAGCTGTCAGAGCAGGGCGAAGGGATCACGCTAAGGATGCCGCCGGCAGCCGGCCGAATCGTTACCCAACCTGTAACCAGGCCCCCGTCTATATAAGGGGGCCTGGACCCTTAGCATAGGGGGATCCAATCTTCTTCTTCCTCCTCTAGCCCGAACAGCTCGAGGAGCACTGTAATCGATACTATCCAATCAATACGAAGCAGACAGGAAGTAGGGGTTTACCTCCACCCGGGAGGGCCCTGAACCTGGGTAAACCGAGGTGTCTCTGTTGGCACGATCCCGAGCCGGACCCATCGTCACCATCGTCGAGCCCCTCCGATAAGCCTACCCAAGGCTACTGTCTCTAAATTCCCACGACACTCATCGAGTTAACATGCGTCTCTGTTAGCAAATTCAGAGAGAGCAAGGTTCAACAATACCATGCCTGAATACATACCAATGATGCTTACAAACATAATGGGATGGTGGAAAAAGGATGCCTTCTTTGAAGCAAAATTGAGCGTCTATAGGCAGAGCGAGGCATTGTCTACTCCAACAGTAGGATGCAGCCATGCAACATGCATGGATCGATCTAGCTATCTCATTAACTTTTAGTTGCCTGATGCAGACACACGGACACCTCAATGCCACCATCGCTTTGCATGGACACACGATCTGGTCGCACAGCTCAGTGAAGAAATTGGGGCTGGTCGGTCTCGCTTACAACAGCGGCACGAGCAGGCGAGGAGCAATTTTACTACCATGGGCGAATGGAGTCCGTTGACGGCCGTAGCAGGTACCGGCAACTCCAACCGACTACAACGTGTGAGTACTGGCGAAGGACAAAAAACAATTGAGGTCGAGCGATCTCTAGGTAGCGGGAGATTGGAGGACGACTGCCGAATCGAAATTGTCACGGCCAGACCGGGCAGTTAAAGAACGCTCAAGACATGTAGCCTCCTCGTCCATTGTAGCTGGTCGACCCACATGTTGAATCGCCTGCCATCCTTTTTGCTAGCGCTGCTGCACCTCCTCTCGGGTGGAGCCAAACTGAACCGGCATCGATCATGCTGCCCTTGATGTTGTAGAACACGAGAAGAGCGATGGGAGCCTTCTATTCCTCGCGCTGTGTATCATGTGCGCTTCTCAGTCTCGCTTTTCCCAGATAAGAGCAAGAAACGTATAGGCCAACAGCGACGGGAAACTTCTATGCCTCGCGCTGTGTATCACGAATCAATTGGAGGAGCTTCGCGAATCAGTTGGAGGAGAGAATGTGGGAGGCTTGATTTTTCTGCCGCATGGACTCGCCGCCAGATCGATGAGGAGGCAACAGGAGAAGATACATTTTTCTAGGGTAGAGGAGAAGGCGTGTCTCCTTCAAAAAAAAGGAGAAGACGTGTCCTGCGGGAGGATAGAGACCGGGCTCTAGACTATTCATCCGAGACGTGTTATGCGGGAGGATAGTGATATTTGATCGGACGGATGTAAATAACTAAATGGGATATCGGACGGATGATTACTTCAATTTTTGAGGATTAACGTGATGCCTCGTATGGTGCCTCCAATTAGTAATATAAGATATAAGATAGTACTTGTGTTTCATGCTCTTGCTAAATTTTTCATATGCCTGAACTTAAGTTCTTTTCTTACTCCGGATGATATCTGAGATTCTTGCTTTTGGTGTCCGGATGGCTTCGCCTCATGTTCCGGATTGTTTTCCCATGTTCCTTTTGAGGTACCTGAGTCTCCATTTTAGGTGATTGCAAACTGCACGTTACCTGAATCCCCATTTTTTTGGTTAGGCATCCACAATGTGTAGCCAAATCTAGTTTCAGATTGACCTTTAGACTTTTAGAACTAGTTCCATATATTGTAGGGGTAGTTCTAAATTTGGAAAACTGGAAACCGGCGCACGTTGGTGCCTCGATGCTAAATTCATTTGATCTAATAAAATACTATATCTTGAAGCAGGGATCATTCATACTAAAAAAACAAGACCAACCCAGGCACTAGCACCCATTGGCATTTTTTTTGAGATGTTTTATGGTACCCTCAAATAAATAATAGCCCTTTATTTTTGTTTATCTAAAGGTCCACAAGATTTGATACTTGTGTCAAAAACATGATAAATAGTACTCATACTTATGTCAATTTTGCACCGCACTAGAAAAAAGGCCACAGCCCAACAAGTGGCACCAGCCCAGCCACCGGACTGTGGGAGGCGCTCGCCGCTAGAACACCACGACGATGGGAGCCTATCCAAAACAGGCTATGCGTTCCATCTTCCATGAATTTTCCAAGACATTTTGATGAATTTTCCAATACATGGGCTAATGGGAGAGATTTCCTGAGAAAAAATATGTCCAACAAGAATATGCCCAAACGGCTTCGGAGCAGCAAGATGCATTCATTCCAGGACGGGGCAGTACGAGAGGTTATAAATTTTACTATCTAAGCTTTACTGATAATACACGATTAGGTGGAAGTAACTGAGTATATATTCTATAGCTATAGTTTAGCATGAAATTATGTTAATCTTTTGCCTTTATGAACCTGAATTTGAATATCAGCATCTTCGTGGAAATTAAGTTACAATCCAATTCAAACACCATTAGACAACTTCAAAAATATCAGATAGAAAGTACTAGCTTATTACACGATGGAGCTTCAATCAAGCTGCTAGAAATAGCTATTACAGAAGTGAGATTGTCCTCAAACAAGAGAAAATGACTGGAGCAAGGAACTGAAACATCCACTAAAGTGGATGATTAATCAGCGGCCAAGCACCTGTATCAAAACTACTTGAGCTATCCTCATGAACGCAATTTTCAGAGATGTGATTACTTCATCACGGGTTGGTCCCTGCCATGAAAAAAATTTAGGTCTCCAGCATAGAGAACTGGATTTTGTGTCTATGAAGTGGAAGGCGGCAGGGGTTCTTAATTAACAGAATATATAGAGACTAAAGTATATATTGTTCAAGCATACTACGTATGATAGAATTGCCAATATTTTCTCACAATATGAATAAAAGTTTCACCATTAATTTGCAACAAGAATTCATTGCAAGGGTCCTGAAACAAATTTAAATGTGAGTTCATCCCATGAAACAAAAGTAAAATTTGAATGAACTATTTCAGTAATGTTATGTACCAACTAATTATCAATATAATGTTAGATGGAAAAAATATGGGGAATAATCTTTTAATAGACAGCTCAACAGAAGTAAATGTGTTCATCCCATGGAACACAAGTAAAATTATTATCGAAGAATTACCTTTGTACCTAGAGTTGAATTCCTTGTGTCATGCCTTAGGCCTCTTCTATTGGGTCCACGACAACTTTGCCGGTAAAAGCTTTATTAGACGATGAAAAATATGCAGGCAAAGGACCAAATGTTCTTGCCTCCATAGTCCCACTATTCTCAACGGCCTCATCATTCTCGTCATTCTCGGCATCGTCATACGAAATACTCTGAAACAATTCTATCACTCTTTGTGATTCCTCCGTGCTCATAGAAGCTTTGAATAAAATTGTATCAGACCAAACATGTCTACTGGCGTTCCTCTCAGGTTCGAACCCACATTTAATTTGTGCAAAAATATACCGTATCATAGATGCTATTTTTCTTTCCTATAAGCCAACAGAGCCCGGATAGTGTCATAGTTCAGCACTAGTATGTTCTGATCTCAAATCTTGTAGCTACGATTGTATACTTTTAGAACCTCAGTGTTTTACTTTGCTTCATTTAGTAGTTATAACTTCTGAATTCTAAATAGAACTAATTTGCAGTCACTATAAGGAAAAACAAAACACAATTAATTGGAATACTTGAGCAGATTGGAAAACTAGCTACCGGGTTGAACTGAATTAAGTGTCATATATGAATTAGACTACAAACAAATGCAGCTGCCTCGAGCTACCAACGATTTGCACCCTGGATGTCTCCAGTGGATTATAACGCTTTCAAAGTTTAGTGTCTAGACTACTTCCTCTAACTGACAAACTATAAGTGAAATAGGTTCAGACAAGGGACCACTAGCAAACTGTAGGTTGGTGTGCTCATCCATGCCAAAGCTTGATGCTTCATAACTACCGCTTATGAATCAACAACTAGGGCAAGAAAATTACCTGCTAGGAGGTGGTGTCGGGGCGGCTCCATGTAGCCATGTAGGCAGTCCGCGTTGGAGGTGGCAGCGACGGCGGCCCTCCTCTTGTGGGCGCGTGGGAGGTGGAGGAGGCGGCCGCATCTATGAAGTGTAAGGCGGTGGCGGTGGCGGCGTCTATGAGGGGAATGCGATGGCAACGCCGGCGTCCTTCCTGTCGGCACATGGAGGTGGAAGAGGCGGCGACATATTCAGCGAGGGCGGATCTACTCCCTTGGGCGCGTGAGAGGTGGATGATGCGGCGGTGGTGGCAGCTTCTACGAGTTGAACGCGGTGGTGGCGGCGCAGGGCTCCGTCTCGTCGGCGCGTGGGGGTTGAAGAGGAATCCATCGCCTAGTCCACATTTTTTTCTGCTCCTACTAATAATTATGTCTAATGGGCCAGCCAGGCCTAATCTGAATCCGACAATCACAACCGTTCGATTAATTGATACTTGTCCCTCTTCTATGCCAAATAAAAGGTACCGTAAAACAAAACTCCTGAGCACCACTGCCGAGCCTAGGGCTCGAACTCGGGTGGGCTGGCTGCGCTCCCGCAAGCCTAGCCACCAAACCGACGGTCTGTTCTCGGACCACTCATACTCATGCGGGGGTGTTGAGATGGGGAGAGAAAGCATGCATATTCTATGACATTCTAGTCTGCTCTGGGTTTCATTGTGCAGGAGTTGGGAACCACCTACTGCTGTGGCGTGCTAGCTAATTCGGCATCGCTGCTAAATTGTACCGAGTTGTCAAATTTGGCAACACACACACTGTGGATGCCCTTAACATACTTTTTTCCCACTTGCCAAAATAACATGGATTAAAAATTGTCCACTCATTGGAGGGCCCCTTTAGGTACTTGGAAGAAGGATAACATATATGTCACTGAATTGATGAGGACTACACAGGGAAGTTTTTTCATGCAATTGCCCAACCATGTCTCAAGACGTTCCACGAGAATTTTGCACTTGGCATTCAGGACCAAAAATTGCCCAAAGGCTGATAGTACCAACTTCATGTTTCTAGTTCTTCAGGTCATGCATGTTTCATGAAGAAAATTGTGTCAGTGAAGTTCTACCTTACAGATCAACCACCATCGATCCACATGAAGATGACTAGAATATCCGCCACTGTTAAATAACATGGGCGAAAGAGGATCACCCTGACCGAATCCTTGTTTCATTTGGAGAACAATGGCCCACGTCATCACTAGATTTCATAGCCACGCTACCTGTTATAAAATGCGGTAGGCAATAACAAATAATGAGAAGAAATCACAGCACGGAGACATAAGATTTTAACGTGGAAAACCCTCTCCAATAAAGAGAGGTAAAAACCACGGGCGGCAGCCAACAAAACTGCACTATATTGAGAGTGTTTACAAACACTGTGGGTTATCTTATGATGCGATTAACCCTAGTCGATGGCTTATAAGGAGTATAAATAGGCGGCGGTAATGATCCATGCCGCGGGAGCTTTTGCCCCCCGCACCCCCCAGGTGTCCCTGTTGGGCACAGAGTGGGCCAGCTTCTGACTTCGCTCCTCTCGATCCAAGCCTCCTGCGGTATGGATCAACATATAACAAACTCCACCTTGAGATAAAATCCTATTAGCATTGTCGAGCCCCGGGATCGGAGCTATACAGAGATGTTATGTGTATTAGTCACGCTAGCGACGAGTGATACTGGGGTTACCAATCCCAGGCCGGAACACCATCGGCTCTACACATGCCGTGAAACTAATCATAACCAAGACTGTATAACTGAGAGCTTGAGAACCTTAAACCCCTCTCATGCACTTTATATCCATACACGCATCATGCACGAGATGGGTAACCACAGTTAGTACACGATAGTGAGACTCTACGACTCAAAGATAATACTACAAAGCTCTTACCAGAGCAAAGTTCCAAAGGATTACAAGCAGAGGTCACTGACCGACCCAACATTACATCAGACAATGGAAGGAGGTTATGCTATTAGACATAGCAAGGATAACATGACCTAAGAGGCTAGAAGCATAACAGCGACAACCCATTCCGCAGCCCCAAGCTGCTGTCTGTGAACCCCAAGCTACTCGTCAGTGTTGATCTTCGTATGGAACTCACCTTTGTTGTGGAACTTACGTTGCTGCAAAAATATCAACAAGGCAAGGGTGAGTACATAAGGTACCCAGCAAGACTTACGTATCCTATTATCTAAGCTTGGTTATGACAGTCTTTCTGTGGAGTTATTTTGTGTAAAGCAATCTTTATTTGCATAAAACAAGTGAGAGTAGAATCTCGACTACTCAGAATATTCAAAAGGAGTAAGAGAGCGATATCTTTGATCATTAAACATCCACTGAATCATCATCTTATATCCACCGAGCAACTACTACTTTTTAGATCCACCGAACAATTATATCATCTTTCAAATCTACCAGATAACTTGATTCTTCATATCCACCAATCAATATCAGCTGAACCTATCCACTAGGATCACCTCCTCGAAACCCCAGAGGAAAGCAATCCTATTCACACCTTGGTTTTCAAGTTTTACGATCAGGTTAAAGTTCTCTATGATCAGGCATCTGTCTCCAAGTCGTCCATAACCGTGGACACAGCTTTTCGAAAAGATTTAACCCTACAAGGGTGTACAACTTTACCCACACGTGAGATCATCTCCATTAGCCACATGACGTCATTCCGTGAGACGTTGGCGGAGTGGTGATTGATATGTCTCAAACGTATCTATAATTTTTGATGCTCCATGCTTGTTCTTACACCATTTGCTTAGTGTTTTGTTACACTTCGTGGCATTTTTATGCATTTTCCGGAACTAACCTATTAACAAGATGCCATAGTGTCAGTTCTCTGTTTTCTGCTATTTTTGTATTTCAGAAAAGTTACACGGGAAATATTCTCGGAATTGGACGAAACAAAAGCCGAATATCCAGATATTTAACGAAGCTTCCAGAAGTCCAAAGAGGAGACAGAGGGGGGCCACGGGCCGGCCACACAACAGAGCGGCGCGGCCCAGCCCCTGGCCGCGCCCCCTATGTGTGAGGCCGCCCTGGTCCACCTCTGACGCTGCCCCTTCGCCTATAAAGACCCCCCGACGAGAAAAACCTAAATACCCGATCAATTTTCCAGAAACACATCGCGATCCGCCGTCGTCGTCGACCCGAGATCGGGAGGGTCCAGAAGCTCTTCCCGGCACCCTGCCGGAGAGGGGAATCGCCACCGGAGGTCTTCTTCATCGCCATGCTTGCCTCCGGCGCGATGAGTGAGTAGTCTACCTTGGACTATGGGTCCATAGCAGTAGCTAGATGGTTGTCTTCTCCACCATGTGCTTCATGTTTAGATCTCGTGAGCTGCCTTACATGATCGACATCATCTTTATGTAATTCTAGATGTTGTGTTTGCTGGGATCTGATGAATATTGGTGTTATGTTAAGTTGATGTGCTGAATATTGTGTTATCTCTATGTTGTTTATGATCTTGCATGCTCTCCGTTGTTAGCGGCTATCTTGGCCAAGTAGATACTAGTGACTCCAAGAGGGGGTATTTATGCTCGATAGTTGGGTTTATGCCTCTATTTAATCTGAGGGAGTGACAGAAACCTCTAAGGTTGTAGATGTGCTGTTGCCACTAGGAAGAAAACAACATTTTTGTGTCCAAGGATATTCGTTTTGTTTACATTACACACTTTGCTTAATGCAGTTATCTGTTGTTCGCAACTTAATACTTTTGAGGTCCTCGGATGATTCCCCGCGAGTGGATTATTAGTCATAGATGCAGTTGGATGGTAGTCTATGTATTTTGTTGTAATGCCCAGAGTAAATCTCATAGTGATCCTCGTGACATATGCACGTTATCTTTATTCTATCAATTGCCCAACTGTAATTTGTGAGGAGTTCGACGACGCCGGTGTGAACTAGGATCCGTCTCCCGGTCAGTCGCCTGTAGGGTAGAGGCATGACACGGGCTACCAACGCTACGCTTGTATCCGTTGCAATGTTAGTTGAACTTGCCCTGCGTGGCATTTGAATTCGGCCAAGCGGCCATGTAAGACTATTTGAACTCGTTATGTAATGGATGATGTACTCTGTAATGTCAACTCTGTTATGTGGATTCACGACGGTCTTCTTGGGATCGTGAATTGTATGCATAACGGGTATCCCGGGTGGTAAGCCGGGGTCCCCACACGCGTCCATCAGAAGCAACTACAGATTCAGTTCATTTCTTCGAAGGATCAAGTTGCTGACATTTTTACTAAGCCACTTCCTTTACCGTTGTATGAGTATTGTAAACACAATCTCAATCTGTTATCAGTTGAGATTGAGGGAGGGTGTTAGAATACGTATCGTGTATGTATTAATCTCTAGTCTTAGGATTTTGTATCAAACTCTTTCCAATATATAAAGCAACAAACCCTACCCGACGAGGCATGTCGGGCCGGCTATTTCCAATCTCTGTTTATTCTTTCACATCTTTCAGGACTCCGCACTATGTCCTTGATTTTGGTGTTTCTCGTGGAGGAAAATCTAGAGCCCGTGATGTGATATATTCTGGTGGTGGAATCTTTTGGAGAGAAGACCAATAGTGCGCAGCTTTTATAAAGCTAGACTTGCCAGGGATCAGTTACATGCATATTTTCCATGTGTGTGCTTCAAAAGTTCCAGCCCGCAACTCTAATCAAGCTCTAATGATGAGTCACAAAATGACCATGAATCTCCAAGGAAAGCAGCATTCTGCAGTTAGAGTTGAGCAGGTAAAATGCTACTCTGGCATTCAGCTACAACTCTTAACAACCTTGCTACCCCACTAGTTGGTGATTCAGAAATCAATTGATGGCAATGTTACTAAACCGAAACAGCAAAAAAAAAATATAAGCTGGAGAAAAGAAAGTGGATACACTGGTTCATCATCTCAAGTTTCTAGTAACTAGCTGGAGTACTGAAGCACAAACTCTAACAAAGGTACTTCAAGGAAAACTAACAGGACTGCATGCTAACGAACGGTGATCGGCTCACTGGCCACGTAATAATCACATGGAACTCCTATCCAAAGTGATGGGCACACTGCAGTCGTTCGGCCAGGTGATGATGTCAAGCTCCTTGAGCACATCCTCCTCGCTGAACAAGCCGATCGACCGCAGCTTCACCGCCTCCTTGCTGTCCCAGGCGCCGCCGTTCTGCTTGGCGATGAGCACCGCGCAGCACATGGTCTCATAGTTGCGGATGAGCGCAATGTGGCGGGGGCTCAGGTACGCCCCGCCGCCGCTCTCCCACGCCGCGCCCATGCTGTCGCCGATCTTCGTGGAGCCCTCGCCGATCTCGTCGTTGATTGTCGACGCCTGCTTCCCCTCGTCGTCTTCAGCACCGTCCATGTTGGGGGAGATGTTGCTGGCGCTTTAAGGAATGAAAACCCAGAGAGATAATGAGATCAACAACACTGTTCACAGGAATGTATGAGCAAATTACTTTGTTCAATACGAGAAGATGGACGCTAGCTTACTCGGCCGGATCAGAAGGATCCACGCTGGACACCGCCACCATCAGGAGGTTGGCCAGCAGGAGCACCACCACCACTATCGGAAGCTTTGGAAGAGACATTGTTGACACTGATGATTGTTTAAGATCGTGTGTTGCCAGACGAGTACTCTAGCTTGCTTCTTATAAGTCCATGAAGCAATGTAGATAGTTCATGCCAACTGAATGCTACAACGAAGTGACGCTGAATGAAAATCAGGAAGTGGGCACTACTAGTCGTACTAGGCTACTCACGAGATAAGTTCTTGTGCTACGGACCCGCATTGTAGCTCAGCTCACATGCCAACCGTATGTTACATTCACACTTTTGTTAATTTGACTTTCCTTTCTCTTCTTGCTACCCAAATTTTTTTGTCCGTTGGACGGCTATTTTCATGTAACAGATTGCTTTCGCATCTCCTTTCGTGTGGTCACCTGACAAACTTTTCACAGTGAAGACACAGAGAGAGGACCATGCTCAGATTTTCACGTGAAGCACGGAGGAGGAAAGGATGGAGTCAGAAAGAGATAGGGGTGGACTGGGTGCAGTTTGAAATTTTTGAACATGACAGAATTTACGAAATAAAGAAATGAATGTTTATGGGGATATCTGCAAATATGTCTTACATATTTGTCAAGTTTTGTTAAATAATAACGCATTATATTTTGGGCTACGCAAAAATATTGTAGCTCTAGAATAGCATAAAAGATCTACATTGATCACCACACTTGTCTTCTATATGAGTGTACATCACAACAAGAAAGACATGTCCATGATAATTAGTTCGCACATACTCCATCCATCCACAAAAATACTGTACTTTTAGATTTTGTGGACGGAGGAGTACCAGACATCTATATGTACATATTCTTATTTTTAGATTTATTTAATATTAATCTTAATCTTTGATTTTTAAACCGGCCTCCCGACCTCTGAACGGACGATATTTGTGTGTCAATGTGTCAGAGAGAGAGAGAGAGAGAGAGAGAGTGGTGTGTATGAGAGACAATGCATTTAAGTATTGTACACTTGTATTTTTTTTTGCTTATACACTAGGTCGAATCATACGCCGTGACCTGTGAAATTATTTTTTCATTAAATAATTTTTTCCACGACAGCATCATTTCACAGGGAGTACGCTGGAGCATGTAATGTAATATGGGTAGGGCTCATTCAAATGAGAGTTATAATTTATCATTCAAATTACATTGCCCATATTTGAAAAGAAAAAATCAAATGCAATCATAATGCAACCAAGGCCGCATGCATGGATCGATGAGGCATATAGTCTCCTTTTCCAAAAAATAAAAAAATTCATAGTGTAACCGAAAATATTCAGATGCAAGTATGATATAGCTGAAATATTTTCGTTTTAACTAAAAAGTTTAGTTGCAACCATAGTGCTACTAAAAACATATCACTTGCAAGTTGCAACCATGATGTAACAAAAAAAGTTGCAACTAGGCGCAACTTATTGGATGAACCTCTGTGCAACACTGAACATAACTAAAGAGTTGATTCTTATTCGAATGAGAATTTAGCAAAATTGTTGTACTAATGTCTCTGGTTAAAATAAATTTGGGCATCGGGATTTGTTCTTAACTAATTTCTGTTATTAAAAAAGAAACTGGCTTGTATTAAGAAACTAACTTCAGTATTTGTTCTAGTTTGCAACTCTAATTAACCAAGAGATCATAAAATGAACAGGATGTCTAAATATCTCCCAAAAAAAGCCACCAGTAGAGTTGCAACGGAGAGTTCACCATATAATATACTGGCTGATTGGCTGCTGTACATTTCTTAATAACGTGTCCACCACACTAGCTCGTGGTTCAGCGTTCAGCAGATCAGTTGATGGCAATGTTGTACTCCTATTACTAAACAGAAACAACAACAAAATTGAATTGGGAATAACCAACTGACTGAAACAGCATAGGAATATAGGCACATACATAATCACACGGAATCCCTACTACCCAAAGTGATCGGCTCACTGCAGTCGTTGGGCCACATGATCACACCAATCTCCCTAAGCACATCCTCCTTGCTGAACATGCCGATCGACCGCAGCTGCGCCGCCTCCTCGCTCAACCAGGCACCGCCGTTCTGCGCCGCGATGAGCAGCGCGCAGGACATGGTCCTCCAGTTGCCGTCGGCGTCGAGCTTCACCTGGCGGTTGTCCAGGGTCGTCCCGCCGTTCTTCCACGCCGCGCCCACACTCTGGCGGATCGACTTGAAGCGCATGGGCTCGCTGATCGCGACTCTGAGCGTCGCCAGCGCCCGCCTCGCGCCCACGTCGTCCGCATCGTCCGAGTCCGACGTCCGGTTCGTCGTCCTGAACCGCGCGAGCTCGGCGACGGCGTCACCGACGGTCTCTACGCCGACGAGGAGAGGAGGTCCTTGAGGTTCTCGTGGCCGCCGAGTAGGCTGGTGTAGTCGTCGTCGAAGCTCAGCCTCGCCGCGGCGGTCACGCCGTGGAGGTCGTCACTGCGGCAGGCGTGCCAGGTTCCGTCCTGGTTGGCGAAGCGGGGGATGCGCATATTGTCTCCTCGCAGTGCGAGGGTGATCTCGTCGGAGCCGCGCCCTTCCAGGCGGTGGTGGATCCAGAGCGGCGGCGGGCCGTCGCTGGCTTCTTCCGGGAGGAGGCTGTGCGAGTAGAGTCGGTTCTTGGCTGCGTTGAGGGGTTGTGCATCGCTGGTACTACAAGGAGTGAAGAGAGATAGTGAGATTGGCAACGCTGTTGAAATGGATGTATCAAGTATGAGTAAATTACTGTTATAAAACGAAAAGATGGACACTCACTACCGCAAAATCTGCCTTTTCCGTGCGCCGACCCGTTGCCGTGGGTCGACGTATGCCGTGAGCCAGCAAGTCCAGCCCACGGCAAACAAATGCTCACGGCGTATCTAACTGTAGCACACGACGAAAGTTGAGCCCACGGTAGACTGCGGCAGAAGCTCACCGCAAAACACGGCACACGACGAAATAAGCTAAAAGCTCACGGCAGAGTAGAACTCACGGCAAACTGTTGATCTGGTCCCACATTCGAGGCCGGTCTAACGGCTCGGCCTGACGGACGCCATTTGCCGTGTGCCTTACAGTCACGCACGGTAAACTGTTTGCCTCGTAAATTTAAAATTATCGCCGCGCAAATATTTAAAATTTGGAATATGTCAGTACCTACTATTTGCCTTGAGCTTTCCAGAAAGGCACACAGCATAGATACATTTTGCCATGTGCTTTGGTGGCCGGCACACGGCAAACACTTTATTCTGTCTATTTCTCCTATTATTTCTGCACATTTATTGCACCTACGATTCATATATTAGTTTATTTTTACCTATATATCATAGATCCCCATATAAGTTTTTGAGGGATTTTTGGCGCCTCCGGGGCATTCCCCCCTTGAAACACTGGTCTGCGGGCCCACCGGCATGCCGCTGTGCCACGGGACATTTCCCAACCCTTTACCCAACACTGTTAGAGGAGATGGATTCTTTCACGGGCTTGCAGAGAATTTTTTCCGAGGCGGAGCTTCCGAAGATGCCGTAGGGCGTGAGCACCAACGACATCTTCGAGAAGCTCCGCCATGGGAGATTTCCCAACCATTTACCCAACACTGTTAGAGGAGACGGAGTCTTTCACGGGCTTGCAGGGAAATTTTTCTGAGGCGGAGCTTCCGAAGATGCCGTAGGGCGTGAGCACCAACGACATCTTCGAGAAGCTCCGCCACGAGAGATTTCCCAACCCTTTACCCAACACTGTTAGAGGAGATGGAGTCTTTCACGGGCTTGCAGGGAAATTTTTCCGAGGCGGAGCTTTCGAAGATGCCGTAGGGCGTGAGCACCAACGACATCTTCGAGAAGCTCCGCCACGGGAGATTTCCCAACCCTGTCCTCCATCCATGGGGATGAAACTCTCCTGTACTTCTAGGTTGACTTGTTGAGCTGCTTGCCATGGCGTATCGATGATCCTTTTATAGGCACGGCGCCGCTTCTACTTTGTCTTGTTCCTCCGACAGGGCGTCATGTGCTACATGCTTTATCTCATCGAGCAGTGCATCCACCCACGCGTCCTTATCCTGTCGACAACTTTCCACCGCTTCGAGCAGTGCATCCACCCACGCGTCCTTATCCTGCCGATAACTTTCCACCGCTTCGAGCAGTGCATCCACCCAAGCGTCCTTATCCTGCCGACAACTTTCCACCGCTTCCCGCCTCCGTCTTCCCGCCATTTTTCTTCCCGCGCTTTCCACCGCTTCCCGCCTCCCGCCTATTTTCTTCCCGCGCTTTCCACTGCTTCCCGCCTCCCGCCTATTTTCCACCGCTTCCCGCCTATTTTCTTCCCGCGCTTTCCACCGCTTCCCGCCTCCGTCTTCCCGCCATTTTTTCACTATATATATATATATATATATATATATATATGTAGGCTTGGCCTCCATTTACATATCACATCTAGACTCATATCTGCAAACCTCATCACTCTCTCACATGGCTTCCATCGTATCTCTAAACCCCCAGGAGGCGGGCTACCCCTGCCCGCCGGGCTACCGCGTCCCCACCGGCTGGATGCTGAGCGTCGGAGGCATACCGGTCCCTCCTGTCCCTCTAGGTGTGGCGTGCCAGATGGCCATCACGAACCACTACTACTTCGAGCTCACGCCAGAGCAGCGGAGGAATCCCCAGTGGCATCCCGATTACAGCCCGACTTGGGACGGCTTCTTCATCAATCGGCGTGAGAGTGCGCTTGCCAGGCACGAGGAGGATGGCCCGCCTCGTTCAAACTTCAACGAGGCCGGCCGTCGGCTGTGGTGGCGCGGCCGGACTCTCCAGAGCGTCATGGCCTATCGTGGCCCCCGCCTGCGCTACCCTCAGTCTCAGCCCATGCGTGCTCACCCGCCAAGGTTTGACTACCGCGACCCCGATGCCAGCGACGACGACGTCGGCGACTACGACGACTACAGTGGCGACGTTTATAGGGCTAGGCACGACTATGACTGAATCAGTCCAACATTCGAAAACAAGTTCGGCCAATTGTGACTTAATCTGGCCATGTATCTTAATTTTCAGTTGAGATATGTACTTTAATTCCAGTTCAATCATTTTCCCGCCCTTTTCCTCCCGCCCTTTTCCTCCCGCCCTTTGTCTTGTTTTCCCGCCCTTTTCTTCCCGCCCTGTTCCTCCCGCCCTTTTCTTCCCGCCCTTTTCCTCCCGCCCTTTTGCTCCCACCCTTTTCTTTCCGCCCTTTTCCTCCCGCACTCTTCTTCCTGCCCGTTTCCTCCCACGGATGCAGCAACAGAAGGCCGTTCAAAATACGTGCAAATATGTCATATATATATAGTGTAACAGAAACAGCAACAGAAAAATCAAAAGAAAAATAAAAAAATCCTTTGGTACTGGTTGGTGGAGAGAACCGGTACCAAAGGTTAAACAGCAAAAGAAAAATCAGAAGAAAAACAGAAAAACACCTTTGGTACCGGTTGTAGTGAACCGGTACCAAAGGTCACCTTTCGTATCGGTTGAAGAAATCCAGGGGGTAGACCGCGCGGGTGCAGCGGGCTAGGGTTTCGCCGTAGATTGGGCTTCGGGGGCTATGCATCGCATGAAGCTTTGCTTCCCATGTACGTATGACCTAACTAAAGGAAAACAAACACACTAGCCCACCGGCGTGGCGCCATCCGAAGAAATCCAGGGGGTAGACCGCGCGCGTGCAGCGGGCTAGGGTTTCGCCGTAGATCGGGCTTCAGGGATGCATCGCATGAAGCTTTGCTTCCAATCTACTTATGACCTAACGAAAGGCAATCAAACACACTAGCCCACCGGCCTCCCGCCATCCGGAGAAATCCAGGGGGGTAGACCGTGGGTGAAAAAATGGGACTCCGCACCGTCTGGCCGTGAGCGGGAGTTTTCATGCACCGTCATTTCATGCGGGTCCCAAATCGGACATAACTAATTTAAAAAAAATCAAAAAATGTGAAACCTTCCCGAGGCGTCATTTTATGTGACCTAGAAGTCAGAAAAAATTCAAACCTAAGGTATGGCAATATGCTAGTGCAACACATGAAGTGCATTATATTGGCTGATGTTGGGTGGGTACTTTGCCGTGTGCTCAGGGTTAAACACACGGCAAAAACACGTTTTGTGCACACAGCCGTGTGCTGGCGCACGGCAAAGAAGTGGGCCTGGGAAACCACTACTTAAAATTTGCAATCTAGCAACACTTTGTCGTCGGCTCTCCACTGGGGCACACGGCATAGACAAGCTTTGCCGTGCGCTTTTGCTTGAGGCCCACGGCAAAACCTTTATTGTACACATTCTCTTATTTTTTCTGCATATTTATTGCACCGAGGATCGATATATTAGTTTATTTTCACCATTATATCATAGGTCCCTATGTAAGTTTTTTAGGGATTTTGGCGCCTCCCGGGGCATTCCCCCATGAAACACTGGTCTGTGCGGGCCCACCGGCAGGGGTAGACCGCGTGGGTGCAGTGGGCTAGGGTTTCACCGTAGATCGGGCTTCGGGGGCTATGCATCGCAAAACCTTTGTTTCCCATGCGTTAGGTCACCGGCGTGCCACCGTCCGAAGAAATCCAGGGGGTAGACCGCGCGGGTGCAGTGGGCTAGGGTTTCGCCGTAGATCGGGCTTCGAGGGCTATGCATCGCAAAACCTTTGCTTCACATCTACATATGACCTAACGAAAGCCAAAGAAACACACTAGCCCACCGGCATGTCGACGTCTGAAGAAATCCAGGGGGTAGACCGTGCAGGTGCAGTGGGCTAGGGTTTCGCCATAGATCGGGCTTCGGGGGCTATGCATCGCAAAAAGCTTTGCTTCACAAATACATATGACCTAACGAAAGCCAAACAAACACACTAGCCCACCGGCGTGTCACCGTCCGAAGAAATCCAGGGGGTAGACCGCGCGGGTGCAGGGGCTAGGGTTTCGCCGTAGATCAGGCTTCGGGGGCTATGCATCGCAAGAAGCTTTGCTTCCCATGTACATATGACCTAACGAAAGGAAAACAAACACACTAGCCACCGGCGTGCTGTCGTCCGAAGAAATTTAGGGGGTAGACCGCGTGGGTGCAGCGGGCTAGGGTTTCACCGTAGATCGGGCTTCGGGGGCTATGAATCGCGAAACCTTTGCTTCCCATCTACATATGACCTAACGAAAAGCAAGCAAACACACCAGCCCACCGACGTGCCGCCGTCCGAAGAAATCTAGGGGATAGACCACGTGGGTGCAGCGGGCTAGGGTTTCACCGTAGATCGGGCTTCGGGGGCTATGAATTGCAAAACCTTTGCTTCCCATCTACATATGACCTAACGAAAAGCAAGCAAACACACCAGCCCACCGATGTGCCGCTGTCCGGAGAAATCCTGTGCCGTAGACCGCGCGGGTGTAGCGAGCTAGGGTTTCGCCATAGATCGAGCTTCGGGGGCTATGCATCGCAAAAAGCTTTGCTTCCCATGTACATATGACCTAACAAATGCCAGACAAACACACTAGCCCACCGGCGTGCAGCCGTCCGGAGAAATCCAGGGGGTAGACCGCGCGGGTGCAATGGGCTAGGGTTTCGCCGTAGATCGGGCTTCGGGGGCTATGCATCGCAAAAACCTTTGCTTCTCACGTACATATGACCTAACGAAAGGCAAACAAACACACTAGCCCACTGGCGTGCTGTCGTCCGAAGAAATCCAGGGGTAGACCGCGCGGGTGCAGCGGGCTAGGGTTTCACCGTAGATCGGGCTTCGGGGGCTATGCATCGCAAAAAGCTTTGCTTCCCATGCATGTACATATGACCTAACGAAAGGCAAACAAACACACTAGCCCACCGGCGTGCCGCCGTCTGGAGAAATCCAGGGGTAGACCGCGCGGGTGCAGCGGGCTAGGGTTTCGCCGTAGATCGGGCTTCGGGGGCTATGCATCGCGAAAACCTTTGCTTCCCATCAACATATGACCTAACGAAAGGCAATCAAACACACTAGCCCACCGGCGTGCCGCCATCCGGAGAAATCTAGGGGGGTAGACCGTGGGTGAAAAAATGGGACTCCGCACCGTCTGGCCGCGAGCGGGAGTTTTCATGCACCGTCATTTCATGCGGGTCCCAAATCGGACATAACTAATTTTAAAAAAATCAAAAAAATGCGAAACCTTCGCGTGGCGTCATTTTATGTGACCTAGAAGTGGGAAGAAAATTCAAACCTTGAGAAAAAATGTTTACCAGAAAGTCCCTTCACATAAATGACCTATCACGTTCGAGGTTGCATGACTTTTAGGTTAAATGAGCTAGAATCGGCCATGAGCATGTCATAGTTTGTCGGAACGAGGCCATATCGGACACATGCGTGGCCCTTGGGATGTCGAGGAACGCCACGAAGGTCGATTCTCGTTTGGTCTCACGAAAAGTGCCTTTTCCATTTTTGGAGTGCCGAAAAAGGGTTTTTTTTGTGAAGCAGCTACCGAAACGCAAAATCGAAAGGTGGGAACAACACCCCACATTAATAGTAGACCATCTGGGATACGCATATCAGCTCTCATTTTGCTGCGGCAGCCTTTGGAGGTATATTCTGAATTTTGCGCAAGTTCCTGCCGATTTTGTTGGAAGCGGGGTGGTTTTGCACTTTAGAGGTAAAAAGTAATTACCTCCTGATTTTTTGCAAAAATCATTTCTGGATCCGCAACATGTTATTTCTTCACTAAACAGTAGGTGAAGAAAGGGGGCTGCGCACCGTCTGGCCGCGAGCGGGAGTTTTCGTGCGCCGTCATTTCATGCGGGTCCCAAATCGGACATAACTAATTAAAAAAATCAAAAAAATGTGTAACCTTCGTGTGGCATCATTTTATGCGACCTAGAAGTCAGAAAAAATTCAAACCTTGAGAAAAACTGTTTACCAGAAAGTCCCTTCACATAAATGACCTATCACGTTCGAGGTTGCATGACTTTTAGGTTAAATGAGCTAGATTTGGCCATGAGCATGTCATAGTTTGTCGGACGAAGGACATATCGGACACGCGCGTGCCCCTTGGGATGTCGAGGAACGCCACGAAGGTCGATTCTCGTTTGGTCTCACGAAAAGTGCCTTTTTGATTTTCGGAGTGCCGAAATAGGGTTTTTTTGTGAAGCAGCTACCGAAACGCGAAATCGAAAGGAGGGAACAACACCCCAAATTAATAGTAGACCATCTGGGATACGCATATCAGCTCTCGTTTTGTTGCGGCAGCCTTTGGAGGTATATTCTGAATTTTGCGGAAGTTCCTGTCGATTTTGCTGGAAGCGGGGTGGTTTTGCACTTTAGAGGTAAAAAGTAAACCTCCAGATTTTTTTTCAAAAATCATTTCTGGATCCACAACATGCTATTTCTTCACTAAACTGTGGGTGAAAAAAGGGTACTCCGCACCGTCTGGCCACAAGCGGGAGTATTCGTGCGCCGTCATTTCATGCGGGTCCCGAATCGGGCATAACTAATTTAAAAAAAATCAAAAAATGTGAAACCTTCGCGTGGCGTCATTTTATGTGACCTAGAAGACAGAAAAAAATGAAACCTTCACGTGGCATCATTTTATGTGACCTAGAAGACAGAAAAAAATGAAACCTTCACATGTTGGGTACTTTGCCGTGTGCTGCAGGGTTAACACATGGCAAAGTACCCATTTTGTGCACACAGCCGTGTGCTGGCACACGACAAAGAACAAGAGCTGGAAACCCTAATTCTGCTCTTTGCTGTGTGTTTTTTCTTGCTGCACACGGCAAACATCGGGCACACGGCAAAGATGTCGATTTCATCTCCTGCCGACAGCTTTGTCCGAACCGTTTTCCACTTCCCTTCTTCCCCGCGCCGCCACTCCTCTCCCCATGATCCGCCGCCGCCGTTGCCGCCTCTCTCTCACCCGGAGCTCCTCCTCGGCCGGCACCCCCTGCAGCACCTCCCCGCCGGCCGCCCCCTGCAGCACCTCCCCACCCCCCCCCCGCGAGCACCTCCTCGCCCGCCACCCCCTGCAGCACCTCCCCGCCGGCCGCCCCCCTACAGCACCTCCCCGGCCGCCCCCCCTGCAGCACCTCCTCGGCCACCCCCTGCAGCAAGGTAAGTTATAGTTAGTTAGGTTAGTTTATTGTTAGTTAGTGTTAGGTAAGTTAGTTAGTGTTAGGTTTAGTTAGTGTTAGGTAAGTTAGTTAGTGTTAGGTTAGTTAGTTAGTTAAGTTAGGTAAGTTAGTTTACTATTAGGTTAGTGCTAGGTTAGTTTAGTGTAGGTTAGTTTTGTCGTGTGTTTGTGCTAGGTTTAGTGTTAGTTTAGTGCTAGGTTAGTTTATTGTTAGGTTAGTTTATTGCTAGGTTTAGTGTTAGTTTACTGCTAGGTTAGTTTAGTTGTTAGTTTACTGCTAGGTTAGTTTAGTTGTTAGTTTAGTGTTAGTACTAGTGTTGTTAAAATAGTTTAGTAATGTGCACATTTTTCATTTTGCAGGATATGGCGACAGGTTGAGGGTGGGGTCATCGTCGCAGAGATCGTCTTCACCTTCCTCGACCGGTCACGCTTCGAGGGTAAGAATTCATCATCTCTCGTGCATAGAGTTTTTTTTGTGTCTAGATAACCAAGTCAGTCGCGAAACCTAGGGGTCTCCCGTTCGGAAGGGTTACGTGGATAAATATGTATTTAGTTGCATATTTTAACCGTAACTCTTCCGGATTGTCCACGTATTTTGGACAGTCGGAGGATGTGCAGATTGGGCATGTTCTCCATGCTTTGCCCTCAGCTCGAGACAGAATTTTGACGGCGCCTCCCTGTTGTTCTCCGGATGCACATCCTCTCGGCTTTTGGCCCGAGACGTGTGTCGGGAGAACAGCGGGGAGGTGCTGCCGAAATTTTGCCTCGAGGCGGGGTAGAGCATGGAGAACGTACCCAATCTGCACATCCTCGGGTGGGATTAGAGCTCACCTATTAGAGAGATAGTGTTTTGCATGGCGTAAAACCTATATTCATTAAAATTAATTGAAC
Source organism: Dactylis glomerata (assembly GCA_007115705.1). Classification (NCBI taxonomy): domain Eukaryota; kingdom Viridiplantae; phylum Streptophyta; class Magnoliopsida; order Poales; family Poaceae; genus Dactylis; species Dactylis glomerata. The sequence continues at coordinate 1,346,118 of QXEO01000222.1, forward strand.
TAATGTTGGATGTAATGACATGTTAAATTGAAAGCATTGTAATTATGTTTTTATGCTAGATAGAGGATGGATTCGAGTCGTTTATGGATGTACAAGGGTAGAACTAGTCAGTGGGATTTTACTGATGAATGGAGAGATAAGACTGAGCAGTTCGTGGACAATGCGTTTGCCATACCTGCTAGACCCGCAAAAGTGTTGTGCCCCTGCATGAAATGCCGTAACATGAAACGGATGACGAAGGATGAAATGAGTAAACACCTGCTAAAATTTGGGTTCACACCGAATTACGATCGTTGGATTTGCCATGGCGAGCAACCAGCAAAACGTGTAAGAAAGGAGTCGCAGCAGAGTCAGCCAGCGGGTGGATTTGATGGTGGTTTTGATGCGTGCTTAGATGTGTTCCTTGATGCAAATGCGCCTGAAAACCCAAATGCAGAGGAGGGGGAGACCACCACAGGAGGCGGAGACAAGTGAGGAGCTGGAACAGAGCACAAAGAAGTTCTACAAGGCTGTGTTTGCTGCACAGAAACCCCTTCATCCACATACAGAGGTTACTCAGTTGGATGCCATGGCAGGCCTAATGGCCTTCAAGTGTCAGAGTAACTTATCCAGAGACAAGTTTGATGATCTTCTGGTTGTCATCGGCAGCATTCTACCGAAAGGGCACATCTTGACCAAGAGCTTTTATGAGTCAACTAAAATCCTCAAATCACTGAAGATGACATATGAGAAGATAGACGCTTGTCCAAAGGGATGCATGCTATTTCGAAAAGAACATGCTAATGACAACTATTGCATCCATTGCAAATCCTCTAGGTACTTTGAGGTCAAATCTGGTGATGGCACGAAGAGGCAGATTGGGATTCCCCAAAAGATCCTCCGTTATCTTCCATTCTTGCCGAGGCTCCAATGGCTTTTCATGACGGAGGAAACTGCCCAACAGATGCGATGGCCCCTTGAGGGGAAACAATACAAAGACAAGATGATACATCCGTCAGATGGTCAAGCATGGCAGAACTTTGTCAAGAAATATCCTTTGAAAGCGGGCAACCCGAGAAGCGTAGCAGTTGCGATATCAACCGATGGGTTCAATCCATATGGCATGTCAGCTGCAACATACAGTTGTTGGCCCGTGTTTGTTATTCCCCTGAACCTCCCTCCTGGCGTCGTCATGAGATCTGAGAACATGTTTGTGTCGATGATAATCCCAGGGCCAAAGTACCCGGGAAAAAACATGAGCATGTACCTTGAGCCGCTAGTGGATGACTTGCTTGTTGGGTGGGAAGATCGTGGGGTGCGAACATACGACGCCGCAACAAAGGAGCACTTTGATATGTTTGTGTAGTACCACACATCCCTGCATGACCTACTGGCACGTGCATTGTTCTGCGGTTGGTGTACACATGGGAAGTGGCCTTGCCCGGTGTGTAGGCAGGCTGTGACTTTCTTTTGGCTGAAGAAGGGTGGCAAGTATTCTTGTTTTGATGAACACCGAAAATTCCTTGAGGAGAATCATAAATATAGGAGTGACACAAAGAACTTCAAGAAAGGTGTTGTTGTCCATACTCCACGTCCACATCTGCCGACCGGCAAAGATACCAAGGCTGAGTTAGAAGCTCTCGTGCCGAACACCGATGGGAAAGGTTTCGTGGGATACGGGGAGACACACCAGTGGACCCACATTCCATGCTTGTGGAAGCTTCCTTACTTCGAAGATCTCGAGCTTCCACACAATATTGATGTAATGCACACCGAAAAGAATATCAGTGAGGCCCTTTGGAGCACAATTATGGACACCGAGAAGTCGAAGGATAACATTAAGGCTAGAATCGATCAACAAGAATTGTGCGATAGGCCAAATTTGGATCCACCGCCTCCCGGTGTCAAAGGACCCAGGTGGACCAAGTGAAAGGCCCCGTTCTACCCTTCAAGGATAGAAAGGAGGGAAATATTCTAGTGGATCGTCGACTGCTTGTTCTTCCCTAATGGGTATGCAGCTAACTGGATGAGAGGAGCAAACCTGGAGATGTTGCGAGTGCATGGGCTCAAGAGTCATGACTATCACGTGTGGCTTGAGCGGATAATGCCCATCATGATTCGAGGCTATGTCGACGAGCAGACTTGGCTAGTGCTCGCGGAGTTGAGCTATTTCTTCCGCCAGCTTTGTGCTAAGGAGTTGGACCGTGAAGTGGTCAAGAAGCTAGATAAACAGGCACCCGAGCTGCTTTGCAAGCTAGAGATGCTCCTTCCGCCAGGGTTCTTTAATCTGATGCAACATATGATCTTGCATCTCCCGAAGGAGGCGTTACTGGGGTCCACTGTGCAGACCCGTTGGCAGTATGGCCCTGAGAGAGAAACAAAGAAGCTTCGTGAGAAAACAGGCAACAAATGCAAGATCGAGCCATGCATAGCCGAGACAACACTTAACAAGGAGGTGTCAAACTTCACGACAAAGTACTATGATGAAAACATTCCCACTTAGCACAATCCAATCCTTCGTTACAATGCCGCCAACCCTGATGATGTACCCAAGCTTGGCATCTTCATAGGGCTAGGTGGCACATCTAGAGGCTTGAAGAGGCGCAAGATAATGAATCCCGAATGGGGCTTAATCCACTCGTATGTCTTGAAAAGCATGGATGAAGTGAAGCCGTACTACAAGTAAGTGCTCAGTACTTAGTTTTTCACACACATTCACTCGTTAGTCCGTGGCTAACACTTCCTCTTTTTCATTGCCATAGACAATTCACCCAGAAATATTGGAAGCTAAGGAGGGATCCAATGGAAGAAGAAGATAATGATCTTTTTGTAAATGGTGGTGGTTACGGTTTCATTAGCTGGTTCTCAACATTGGTACCTTTCTATATAACTTTCTCGTAGTGCTTACATTACTCGACCACTTCTCCTACTAAACTTTCCCTGCTGACCATGTAGGCAAAAAATGACCAAGAGATGAGACTCGAGTTGAGACAAATTGCCAGGGGCTTTACCTCACCAGTCAATGCATTTGATGCTTATGACGTCAATGGGTATCGCTTTCATACCCATAAGTACACAGAACGCCGGGCCAACCGGAAGACAACAAATACGGGGTTTTGTGTGAAGGCTCGGATGGGCTCCATTACTATGGTAGAGTCGAGGGTATATACGAGCTGAATTATGGTTTCGGCAAAGGGCTTAACCCCGTTGTATTCAAGTGTCACTGGTTCGACCCACAGCGGGTGAAACAGAAACCTGAAATAGGCTTGGATGAAGTTGAGCGAAGCTCCATTTATGAGGGATATGATGTATATATTTTGGCTACCCAGGCCTTTCAAGTATTCTATCTCCCATACCCATGGAAGAACCCCAAAAAACGACTTCAGGGTTGGGATGTTGTGATCATGGTGCCGACGCACAATAGGCCGCCTAAGCCAGACCAAGACGATTACCGTCGCCTTGACCCCTCGACATATGATGGCGAGTTCTTTCAGGAGGAAGGGCTTCCAGGGAAATTTACTATCAACTTGGCGACTGATGATGACATGGTAGTAGACGGTGAAGAACATGACGAGGTTGAGGCAGAAGACATTGTGGATGATGTAGTTGAGGAGGTTCAGAACGCACAAGACTTGACTTTGCTTGAACGGTTCCATGCAGGCCTTGACGAAGATGAGCCAACGATACCACCTCCAGATTTCTTGCCTGATTATTGGTGGGGGTGATAGAGATGACGAAGCAAGTGGCCCATCGGTTGTTCCGGTGATCTCGAAACAGGCTTCAGAAGTTCTTAGCGACCTTATGTAATAGTGATTTGTAAAAGTAGCCTATTATTTGTGAGAACTCTTTGTAATAATAATGATTGTAAGAACTCTATTTGTGTGTTAATTATTTGCATTCTATGGTTTTGTAAGAAATCTATGCCATGTTGTATTTTTAATTATGTGCTTTACTTATTTTCTCCTTTATCTATATCATTTGATTTACTCATGTGTACTAATGAAGATACTATTTTTTTGTGAATGCAGGTGTTTCCAACATGCCAAGAGGGGGGCGCAAAGGAGGAGGAGGACTACTAAAGAAGGCCGTGAAGAAAGTTAGGGGCTTGACAACTATTCTTGCGCAGTCTGACCCGACGGGCTCCACTTCACCCCCACGGGCAGCTAGTCCTCCAGCCCCTTCGAGGCGTCGGAGGGGTAGACGGCCACCTAGTCCTCCCCCAGTCGAGGAGGTGGTGGAGGACATGGACGTTGACGAGGACGAGGAGGACGAGGACGAGGAGCAGGTGGAGGAGGAGGAGGAGGAGGAGGACGACGACGACAGGATCTGGGAGCCACCGGAGGTGTACATTGAGACGGTTGAGTCGATGCCTTCTGAGCCTGGGACACGTGCTCCTTACCAGCGTGGGGTCTCCGAGCTGCCTACCATTGACGAGTGGAAGGAAGCCAGCGGGGTTGTTACGCTTATCCCGAGAGGGGAGAGGTACCTACTTTCACAATCATATGTTTTCACAACTTTTCATCACTATTTGCTCATATCGTTTTTGGTTGTTCATTGTGCAGGTCCTTTGTGTACAAGGAAGGCTACAAACTGCGTGCCTACTCGAGCATCCTTGGATGCCTTGTTAGGAAGCACTGGCCTAGGTTTGTGACCATGCCTAATGGTCGCACCGAGATAGCTTGGACTTGGGACCACTTTGCTTACACACCCGATCCGGATGGCAAATACGGGAGGAGGCTCAGGAACTGTGGATCTAGGGTGCTCCATGATTTCTGGGTAAGTTAACTTTACTTCTCGTCATTTGGTAATTCTTTTTCAAGAGCCTACATTTTGTCACTTTCTTCCACTAATGCCTTTTTTCTCACTTTTTTGCATCCTTGTAGACCTACTTTCATATGGATCCTGATTCTGAGAGGGAAGATTGCAGTCAGGTGGCTGGCAGGATAGCGCGGAAGAAAGTGACCGATATGCACTACGAGGGGCATATTTTGTCGATCCGCAATTGGTACGCCGAGAAACGCAAGCTCCCGATGAAGAAGGAGCAAGCCCGAGAGATCGTGGACTTCCAGCCGTGGCAGTACTTGCAGGTACTTCCATTTCCCGTATTATGGACTTGGTGACCGCCGGATGTTTTTCATTAATATGTGTATTTTGTGCATATGCAGTCCCCTTCTCCGTACGTAGGTCACACCAGACCTCAAGTTTGGCGTGCGATGGTCCGTCACTACACAAGCGCCACATACAAGAGGAAGCACGCAGAACAAAAGCTGAGGAGAGCCGAGATGAAAGGTGGATCACACACGCAAGGCAGCGTCGCCCTTGGCATCGTCCAGGACAAGAAGGTGAGAAAATGCATTGCCTTAACCTTGATCATCATGTTCTTCCTTATTCCACAAATGCGTTCATGTATCTTTGTGCTATCTTTTGCAGGACAAGGAGATAGGCTCGACTGCATCGCTGTTCAGGATATGGGGCGACAACCGCAAGAAGAAGGACAAGAAAGACGGGATGATGAAGTGGGTGAGCGAGATCGCCAAAGCCAAGGACAAGGCGTACCGGGCCAAGTATGCGGAGATTCACGGCCCCAAGGCGAACCCCGACATTGAGCCATTTGACCCCGAGGTTGCCATGCGTGCGGGAGAAGGCAAGAAGCATGGCCGCTTGTTTGTCTGTGATGGGGCGGTAGATCCTAAGACCATCCCGTCATTGAGACAGATCAACCGTGGCAAGACAAGCTCCTCGCTTGCCGTAGAGCCCCGCCCGACATCGTCGTCTATAGCCATTGATGGGATACGGGTATGTTCTCCTTCCTTAGTCATCTATACTTCATTCCATGTTTTCCATTGCAACATCCATGACCTTTGGATGACACAACGTAGGCTCAATTGGAGGCTGAGAAGGCACAGAGGGAACAGGCCTAGGCCCCCCTTGCTCAGCAGCAGCAGATGATGATGCAGCGGCAGTAGATGATGATGTGGATGAACCAGAGGCTCAGTGCCCACGATGGCCACTTATCGGTGAGTTCTCGCTCATACAACCTTAGACGAATCATAATTCCATACACCTTACCCGCGCATGCTTGATTTGTAGGCCTCTCTACCGGCTGGCACCACTCTTCCTACATTTGATCCACCTCCCTTTGACTTCAACACATGGGTAAGTTCTCGCTTGTATTATGTGCCAATCTCAAAATACCACATGTCTAGTGCATATTGACTTAGGCTCACAATTTTCTATCTTGTAGCTACATGCCTCGGGTGGATCCAACAACGCGGAGGTCAGTGGGTCATCGGGTCAGAATGAAAATGACATGATGACGCCTCCTATGGGAGGACTGCCTAGCTTCAACAACCCGCACGTCGCCCGCCGGCTTTGACTCCCGGTTAGATCTCAAATTCTACTTAGTTGTCAAATTTCTACACTTGGCGCAATCTTCCCTTAGTTGCCATATTTCTACACTTAGTGCTATCTTCCCGTAGTTGCCATGTTCATTTAGTAACTTGTAGTTTCAATGTCCATTTAGTGACTTGTAGTTGCCATGTCCATTCTTACAAATTACTTGTCAAAAATACTTGCTAAGGGTAGAGATTCGATCACTTTGAGTTGCCATGTCCATTCTTACATATAACTTGTCAAAAAAACTTGCTAAGGGTAGAGATTCGGTGATGTGTAGTTGTTATGCCCATTTAGTAACTTGTAGTTTCCATGTTCATTGTTTCAACAACACTTGTCAAAACTACTTCATATATTTGTATACTATGTCATATGACTTGTGAATCTAATGTTTTTTGCATTTTAACTTGTAGGATGTGCATGAAAGATGAACTCGTTGATCTTTCGGCATTGGGTTGCCATGTGTTGTTGTATTATGAACATATGAACTTGTTATGCACTATTTGTGGTCATGGAGTTTGTATTATGCACCTATTGTGATCTATTATGCATGTATTTGTGATCTATTATGCTAAATTTGTGATATATTGTGTATTTATTTGTTTTATGATGCAAATATGTTGTTGTGATGCCACTGCTGTTGGCTTTGTTGCATATATATTGGTATTGTATTTTATGTGCAGGGATTCCTGTAAATACAGATAAAACAGTGAAAAAACTGGGCCTTTGCCGTGTGCAAGTACACGGCAAAGAAACCATATGTCCTCTGCCGTGTGCTAGCACACGGCAAACTTGCCACGCGTCAATAGCATGTGCTCTCCTGGGAGCTGATCTGCTGATGACCTGGGAAGTGTGGTGCACGGCATAGCAAAGCACACGGCAAAATGCAACAGCATGGCTCACAACATAGCAAAGCTCACGGCAAACTTCCAATGGAGGCTCACGGCACACTGCAAGCTCACGGCAAACTGTGCATCTAGCTGAAAAGCTCACGGCAGAGGAAAGCGCACGACAAACCTTCACAGCAGGCACACGGCAGAGAATGATCGCACGGCAGACTGGAGGTAGTCATCTAGGTGCAAAGCACACGGCAAAGCAGTAGCTCACGGCATACTGTAACATCGGGCCCACCTCTTTCTCCGTCGACGGCTGGAAGGCGTTAGCTACTTTACTTCGCCGTGCCTCCTAGTGCAGCACACGGCAAATAGTTTGCCGTCGGTTTTCGGGATAGCTCACGGCATAGGATGTTCGCCGTGGCGTTCGTTGCCGTGTGTTGTTTGCCGTGCGCAAACACACGGTTAACTATTTGCCGTGGGCTTTTCCTATTTCGCCGTGTGTCGCAGGCACACGGCATAGGCAGGATCTCCGGTAGTGACTTTACTCTTCCGGATCGAGAGGATCCATGCTAGACAGTACCCCAATCAGTATGTTGGGCAATACGAGGACGGCCACTATTATGGAAAGCTTCGGACTCATTGTTGAGTGCATAATTTGTGTATTGTATTGTTGCTAGATGGGCTAATTAAATGGAAGCAACCGTGTGGTGGGGGGTATTAGCCGTGTAGGTGAATACCTGGTGGTAAGATTGCATGTAGTTCATGACAAGTACATGCGTTACTCCATTTGACGGTCTTGCTAAATTTTGGTCACCTGAATGTTCCTTCTTTTCATCAAATTGTTTGTTAACCGGAATGTTAGATAATACTATGAGAGCAAGTATAATAAGATATAGTTAATAGGCTATAAGATTTAAGATAATTTTTGCTGAGTTGCATGCGAGAGAACAGAGGAAAAAAATTCGGCGGAGGTGATTGCGGTGGAGGAGGTGGGGAATTCGGCGGAGGTGATTAGGGATGGTACCCTAAATCAGCCTCCATCCTGTTGAGGTATAGCAGTGGGGTGGGCCGATTTAGGTACCCCAACAGTTCTTTCTAGGCCAGGCCAACATGTGGAACCTGTTTGGGGCCCAAAAATCCTTTTTTAGGGATGGAGGTTGATTTAGTATACAAATCCGTAAGGGGGCTCCTACATCCCGCGCGTTAGCGGGAGCGATGGTACCTACGCCCGCACGGAGCACCCTGTCGGGCTGGCCCAGCGGCTTCCTTCACAGTTTTTTCTTTTTCTATTATTTTTTTTAAAACTTCCGAATTTAGCAAAACAGAGTTTAGATTTGAAAAATGTTCAGATTTAAAAATTGTTTAAATTTAAAAATTATTTAAATTAGAAAATTGTTTAAATTCAAAAATTGTTCAAATTCGAAAAATTGTTCAAATCTAAAAATTGTTCAGATTTGAAAATTGTTCAAACTTTTAAAAAGTTCAAATTATTCATACTTGAAAAATGTTCAAATTCTAAATTGTTCAAAATTTAAAAGTTTAAATTTGAAAAAATACATTTCAAAAAAATCAGATAAAAACAAAAGCAAAAAACCTCAGAAAAACTAGTAAACCAAAGTACTCAGAACCGGTAGTAAAACTGAAAAAAAATACCCAAAAGAGAGAAAAAAAAATCCCGAAGGAAAAACCAAGTATTCACGGTAATGGGCCGTGGCCCATGTCGCCCCGCCCGCGGTCGCGATGCATTCACTAGTCAAAAAATAGACATCAATACCAGTTCCAGAGGCCCTTTTGTACCGGAAATCTTACCGGTACAAAAGATTTGGGATAAAAGCCCCCCCCCCTTTGGTACCGGTTCCTTACGAATCGGTATTAAAGGGGCCTCCACGTTGGCCCCCAGGAGAGTGCAGGGCTAGGGACCTTTGGTACCGGTTTGTAACACGAACCGGTACCAAAGGGTGGCTACCGTGCATAAAATCCCTGCCGCGGCAGAGAATTCAGGGTTTAGGGTTTTAGGAGGGGTTTAGGGGTATCGGACCGTTTCATCGTACGAGGATCGCGTCGATGCGCCAGAAACGCGTTTGGGTTTAGGTAGTACATGAAGATCAAGGTGATGCAAATCAACTTGGTGCATATAATATAAAACATGTAATTGCATAAGATCGCAAATTAAGTAGTACATGCATGAAGATCGATCTTCATGCATAGTGGTACTCTCCGAGGCATACTATCTATTACATGTAGCATAGTGGTACTCTCTGAGTCAAACTATATATTACATGTAGATCTTCATTCATAGTGGCACTCTGCGAAGTTAGGTATGACGTCCCGAAGGAAAAATCCCGCCAATTCCTCGCCAATTGCTTTGAAGCGGTGCTCGATTGAGATCCTGTCCCGCTTTCTTGCCAACTGTAAAAGAATGAGATTCAAATGAATACATGAGCTATGTGTATATATATATATATATCAAATCACAATCAAACAATTATGACTGAAACTCAGCACAAGTTATGGTAACAAAATAAATTTGTGAATATTGTTTTCGTACCTCTCTATTTCTTTGATTATTCGTTCTCTCGCTGACAATCTTATGGATGTACTCGCAAACGTAGTATCCACATAGATTAGTCCCCTCTGGTTGTTTCGCGCATTTCTGTACAAGAATATAATTCAATCAAACAATAATCAAGTATGATAAAGGTGTGTGGACCTAGGTAGTACTACTTACTTTGTTCGCACGCCATATCAGCTTCGGTTTCCATCCACCGGTCGGATCTTCCTGGATGAACGTTTGCCATACGCTGCCCGACAAAAGAAAATGCATAAAAGAGTTATCAATTTGTTGATATCAGGAAATTAACGAAAAAACCGATAAGAATTAAAATTACTTTTTGAGCATATCAAAAGCCGTCTTGTATAGTATAGGCTCTTTGGTTAGTGAGTCAAAGACTTCAACATCTCCATCGTACATTTTAATGACGATAAGAATAAAGTGGAACCTGCGCACGTTTAAATATGCAGTGTCATAGATATAAGTCATCAGTTAAAATTTTAATATATGGTGAGCAAAATAGAATGTGTTATAAGACAGTAACACTCACTTGAAGTTGTAAGGCCAAAGTATTATCTTTTTGTCACGTTGTCGCTTCAAAAACCTTAGCAAAGTCTCCGGTGTATCCTTGTTATAGATGGGATCTTCTATGGTTCTTTCATGCATTGTATCTGGGTCAATGAACCCAATGTCCGTGATTTCATCCCTTTTGCATTCGAGCTTCTTCGATCTGCATAATATAGCGCACAAAAGATTAAATTGAGGATAATTTGCAGACAATGAATGAGCTGAGCTAAAGACTTCTTAAATTATATTAATAAATCACTTACAGACAATAGCAACTGATGATAGATTTGTCGAGGGACCGGAGATTGTATAACTGAAAAAGTTCGCAGAAGTCAACGCTCACAAAGTATTCTTGGAAGTAGTGCTCATCCTTAACTCGCACCATGATAGCCTTGATCCCTCTCTTTGTGGCATTAATGTACCATGCATGCAAATTATGCATACTTGTTGGTAGCGACCTGATATTCTCGACCAAATCTTTCCCTTGAACAAATTTATATGCTACTTCAGCGATGGGGTAATCGGTTGTGTTTTGTCGAGAACTTTCAACGGCCTTCTCGTCAAACACCTTGAGAGGGGGGACCGATTGAATGGGTTGTTCTCCGAGCTGGTACACTTGTTTCCTAGTTTTCGCCGAGACCACCGATTGATCGGGGTTTTTCGCCTCCACCATAGTGTCATACGACTTTTCATTAGAATGCCTATAGTCAGATGGCGGTGATGGTACAGGGTCATATAGATTCTCAACGGTACGAAAAGCTTTCACCGGATCTAGAGTCTTCTCAAAAGGTATCTCTAGCACTTTCTTAGCAAAATGTTTTGCCACCTCGGACTTAGAGGTTTCGATGCATTCCTCGATAGTTTTTTCCCAAGGTAACTTCTCAATAGGCGGCAGTGGTTTCTCCTTTCTAGGTCTCTTCCTAGGCGGCGTACTGTTCCGCTTAACGGGCACAGTCTTACGCGGAGGATCTCGAGATGGTGGACTCGCGCTGGGGTCCCTCTCAGGTAGGTGTGGACTTTGCTGCTCATGTGGACTGCTACCAGGAGGAGTCGATGGCCATTGCTGCTCATGTGGAATTTGCTGCTCATGTGGACTGCTACGAGGAGGACTCGGTGGCCTTGGCAAAAGGACGATGTATTTCTTGGACCATAGGGTGAAACCACGCTTGACATCGGCCATTGTCTTCTCTTCGTCACCTCCAGGAAAATCAAGCTCCATTGTTTCACAACCCGTAACAACGTCATCCACCCCGACACAAGCACAGCCAGCTGGAATGGGCATATGATGGTGCGTTGCTCCATCTTCATTTGGGTAAACATAGCCGACCGCCACCTTAACGGACATGTTCCTCATTTGCACATGTAGCTCGCAATCTGTCTTCTCCGTGACATAATCCATGGGGTAGCTTCCTCCACATTCAAGATGCGAGGAACCCACACTACTTCTTCGCTAAGATGGGGCGGCATCGGCTTGAGGATCTTGTAGAAACAGCGGCTGATCAGGTGCCCTATGATTTTTCTCAAGCACCTCCACCCTATTTATCAATTCCGCTAACCTGTCTAAGTCCTGCTTCTTCTTTCTCGAATGGCTTCTATAAGTGTCAGCGCACTCCAGCCATGCTTCCTTCATGGTGACACCTGGGAGGGCTCGTATCCGTCCAACGTGTTCAGCATTCCCAAGAGCGAGTGTCAGCTCATCATTCTCTCTATCGGGAATGTACTCTCCCTTTCTAACTTTTTCAATTGCATCTATAAGTTGCGTCGTGATTGCTTTAATTTTTTCCTTCCATTTTCCCTTTGCAACGATCTGCCCTGTCTTTGGGTCCAACCCTGCCCCATGCGCAAACAACCAGAACTTGGACCGGTCAGGCCAGTCCCATGTCTGTGGAGTGATTCCTGCCTCCATCAGTTTAGCTTCAAATGCTCTCCACTTCAGAATGGCAGTCTTGTAGCCACCTGACCCCAAATGATGGAAATGTTCCTTCTTTGAAGCATTTTTCGTATTTGTGACTGATCGGGACACAGCAGTAGACGATTTCTCATAGCTCTTAAATGCGGGCCAGTGATCTTTTATCTTCACTAGACTTCCAGTGAATACTGGATCTTCATCTTCATATCTGGCCCATAAATTTTTCTTCCAGGTCTAGAATTGTGTGGCCATCTTCTTAAGAGTCCATTCCTTGACTTTCTTCTTCTGGCTTTCGGTCATGTCTTCTGGTAGGTGATACGTCTCAAACGTATCTATAATTTTTGATGCTCCATGCTTGTTTTTACACCATTTGCCTTGTGTTTCGTTACACTTCGTGGCGTTTTTATGCGATTTCCGGAACTAACCTATTGACAAGATGCCACAGTGCCAGTTCCTTGTTTTCTGCTGTTTTTGTGTTTCAGAAGTGATACACAGGAAATATTCTCGGAATTGGACGAAACAAGTTCCTGAAGTCTTATTTTGCTCGAAAGCTTCCAGAGATCCGAAGAGGCGAAGGAGAGGGGCCACATGCCAGCCTCACACTAGGCCGGCGCGGCCCAGGCCCTGGCCGCGCCGCCTAGGTGTGAGGAGGCCTGGGGCCACTCTTGACGATGCCCCTTTGCCTATATAAAGCCTCGGGACGGAAAACCCTAAAGGAGTCGGCGAAATTTCCAGAACAGTTCCGTAGCGCCACCGCCGTCGAAGCCAAATTTCGGGGGACAGAAGTCTCTGTTCCGGCACCCTGCCGGGACGGGGAAGTGCCCCCGGAGCCATCTCCATCGGTCTCCATCGCCGTCTCCGCCATCTCCATCGACCTCACCGCCATCTCCATCAACCTTGCTGTCTCCTATGATGAGGAGGGAGTAGTTCATCCCCGGGGCTGAGGGCTCTACCGGTAGCTATGTGGTTCACCTCTCTCTCCCATGATGTGATCTTTATGTGATCGTGAGCTTTGTATCATGTTGAATAAGTAGATGTTACTCTTCTTCATTATGTGTACTCTAGTGTGTTATTAAAGTAATCTATTCCTCCTGCCATGGTGTAACGGTGACAGTGCGTGCATCGTGGTGGTACTTGGTCTAGGCTACGATTGTGATCTTTTATGGATTATGAGAATAATTATCACTATGATAGTATTGAAGTGATCTATTCCTCCTTTCATGGTGTAATGTTGACAGTGTGTGCACCGTGTTAGTACTTGGTCTAAGTTGCAATAATATCTATCTTGAGTTGTGATTTGATTTGGATATCTCTATGAGTGGTGTTTATCAAGTACTTGATGAACTTTGAGGAGTGCTTCGTAGCCCTATGCAATGATTAGTGTTATTCAATAGGAGAGTAATTCAGAGTACCATAGTGAAGAGAAGTTATTTATTTGCTCAATTATGTTATATTTGTTGGGAGTGTGTCCACTAGTGAAAGTATGATCCATAGGCCTTGTTTCCAAGCTTTGCACACCGTTTACTTGCTGTTTTGTTACATGTTTGCTCGCAGCGATACTTGTCTCATATTAAATTTGCTACTTATAATCATCCATACCACTTGTATTTCACTATCTCTTTGCCGAACTAGTGCACCTATACATCTGACAAGTGTATTGGGTGTGTTGGGGACACAAGAGACTTTCTGTATCGTAATTGCAGGGTTGCTTGAGAGGGATAGCCTTGACCTCTTCCTCCCTGAGTTCGATAAACCTTGGGTGATCCACTTAAGGGAAACTTGCTGCTACTCTACAAACCTCTGCACTTGGAGGCCCAACACTGTCTACAAGAACAGAAGCATGTGTAGACATCAAGCTCTTTTCTGGCGCCGTTGCCCGGGAGGTAAGGTAAAAGGTACTCGCATCCTCCTGTGTGAGTGCTCAGAGTTATTTCCTTTCGATTCTGCAATTATATCTTTTTGTTTCTTGTTTTTATTTTTCACTAGTTAGGCTTAATGGAAAATAAAGAGTTCTTTAGTCTTTTTCCTGAGTTTAGATTTGATGAGAAAATTGAAAATCCTTTGGAGCTTATTTCGCAGAGCAATGTTATTAGTACGAATGCTTTGAATACCGTTAATGCTAATGCTATAGAAAAGTCTAAGCTTGGGGAAGCTGGTTTTGTTAAGTATGATATTTTTAGTCCCCCAGCTTTAGTGGAGAAAGTTTGCTCTGATGATATTTTATCTCCCATATGTGATGTTTCTAATGATGCTTGCGCTCCTCACCCTTTTAAAATACCTACAAAGATTATTGAACGTGTTAAGGATAACTGCTATTTAGGAGATGGAACTGTCCATCCTGGTGATCATTTGCTTTTTATACATGAATTATGCAAGTTGTTCCAGTGTGCAGGTATTTCAATGAACCAAGTTAAGAAGAAGCTATTCTCTTTATCACTGAAAGGCAGAGCTGAGGAATGGTATAAAACACTGAAGGATGGTCGATCTATTGAGTGGGAGGAAATTGTACCTCTCTTTTATTCCAAGTTTTATCCTCCAAGTGAAATTCATAAAGATCGTAATCGGATATATATAACTTTTGGCCTCATGAGGAAGAAAGCATTGCCCAAGCGTGGGGAAGATTGAAGTTACTAATGCATAAATGTCCTATTCATGATCTTCCCCGTAATATTGTTATTAATAATTTTTATGCAAGGCTTTCAGGATATTACAAGGACTATCTAGATGCATGCTTTGATGGCTCTTTCACAAGCAAGGATGCTGACACCAAGTGGGATATGCTTGAAACAATTCAAAACAATATTGAAGGTTGGGATAGCGACAAAGGTAAAGGGTCAGGTATGAATTACGAGTTTGATTGCATTAAGTCTTTCGCTAAAACTGCTAATTTTCAAGAGCTTAGTGCTAAATATGGTCTTGATCCTCAAATTATGGTTGATTGCTTTAAAGCCTTTACTTCCCATATGAATGTTCCTAAAGGAAATGAGGACGTGTATCATGAACCTTTTAAGGACACTTGCATAGAAAGTGGTATTGTTATTGATGATTGCAATAAACATGCTCAAACTTCTAAAAGTTCTATTTCTTATAAGCATGTTAATTTTTGTGGAATACATAGACCTTGTGAACAGAGTTACAACAAGGAAGATTATTGCATCACCCACGCAAATGAAGAAACCAGTATGTGGCTCAAGGATCTAGATGTGCTTGGTGAAAGGGTTTGTGAGCTTTATCCTTTTCTTTGTGAATTTTGCGGTGAAAAAGGTCACTTTAATTTTCAATGCCCAATTAATCGAACGAGTACCGCAGATTTGTATTGTGATGATAAGATTACTCTCAATCAGCATGATGAGCTTACTTTGTTTTTGAATTGTGAAGAGATATCTAGAAAGATTTCTTTGGTTGATATGAGAGATGTTGATATTAATAGCACCCTTTGTGGTTGTCGTCTCTATTGTGCTAAAGATTGCCTCGCAAATACTTACTTACAAGATCTTATAAAACATGATGTTTTGCCAAGCTATGATAGGACTAATAGATGTTTTGATCTTATTAATAGAGAGGAGGAATCCTCCAAAGTTTCTTCTGTTGTTCCTGTCAGCAAATCAGATTATATGGAGAAGATGCCCTTCAAGTCTCTCCCTCCTAAAGGAGAGTGTAAGAAGAGTATGAAGAAGAAGAAGAAGAAGAGGAGTAAGAGGCGAGAGGACACGGTATCTTCCCCTAAGCGTTATGATCCTACTATAGATTATGATAATTATGATTGGGATGATGTTCCTATGCCTGTTACCTATGTTAGTGATCATGATTGGGAAAAGCACTCTACTTTTGATATTGAAATCTTTTTGGTACCAATTCTAAGGTTAATAATTGTTGTACCATTAGTACTATCCATGCTCCTTCTTATGATGATATGTTTGATGAATATGCTTTGCGAAATAGTTGCTCTCTAGCTTGTGATGATACCAAACCTCTAGTTTATGATGGTTATGATGATGGGTATAATATTTTCAGTTCACCTACTGTTGAGGAGAAAAATAGTTATGATTACAATATGCCTCCTGTTTTTGATGATTATGGTGATGAGAATAATTATTCTGTTGAATCTGCTCCTACTACGATTGTTCATGTAGGGAGTATTCATTCTTTTATGCATGTAGCTCGTGATAGGGATGCTTTAAATGGTAGTTATATTGTTAGTTCTATTCATGATGCTACTGAAAGTTATTATGAGAGAGGGAAACATGGTTTGATGGATCTCAACAATATTGAGTTTCCCCTCTTTATGTTGCAATTCTTGAAGTTGTACTTGTTTTGCCTTCCTATGCTTTTTGCTTTGCGCTTTCATGACTTGTCTCTATTGCTTCAAGCTCTTATATGGCGCCCACATGAGCATCTTTGCAAATTACTGCGCCTAGCTCAAAGGCGTTAAAGAAAAGCACTCTTGGGAGATAACCCATTATTTTATTTTCAGTACTTTTTCTTTTATTTGAGTCTTGGAAGTCATTACTACTGTAATGGCCTCTCCTTATCCTTTTTATTTCGTTTTTGTGCCAAGGAAAGCCTCTAATTTGAGTGAGGTAAGATTTGGGGATGTTGCTGTCCTGAAACAGTTTTTGGTGCTGCACCGTAAAAATTCGTGAAAATTCTCTGTATATCTTTTGGACCTGCGATTTCTTGAGCATATGACCCATGTTATATCCAAACTTTCATTAGTTTAACACTTTTTGATTTGAGCAACAGAAAACCCCTTAAAAATTCGACCTTTGTCAGTTGTTCTGTTTTGACAGATTTCTGCCAATATTTGTGTTTGCCGCTTTATCGCTTTCTTTTTGAGTTCTTTTGATCATGGAACTTTTGGAGAAGTTGATACAGTATTATATGCTATATATGTGGTGGTTTTAGGTTGAAACCTGAAGCAAAAAGAGGTTGATTATATGTTATGCTTACACTAATGTTGCTAATAGAATTGTGTTTAGTTTTGTATGAAGGAAGTTTTCAAGTCTATGGATTGGAGAATGATGAGATGAGTTGAAGAATGGACAAAAGCTCAAGCTTGGGGATGCCCATGCATCACCCCAAGAAATATCCAAGAAGTACAATCGTCAAAGCTTGGGGATGCCCCCGAGGCACCTCCTTCTTCATCGGCAAAAATCAGGTCACCTTTCAAGACACTATATTTTTATTGCTTCATGCACAATGTGTTTTTTTCTTGGAGCGTCAGTTGTTTTAGTTTTCGTTATTAGTTTAGTTTGTTTTCTGCAATAAATGGTTAGATCACATCATGTTTCTTTTGAAGGAGATGAACCCGCTTTTCATTTGCCAAGAACACTCTAGTTTTCACTCTTATCGTTCAATGAGTGTTCTCTTTTTCTGCTACTGCGTTTAGCTTGCATTTTTCACCTTGATTTTTGTTCAGATCTTGTTTTATCTTTTCATCAAGGTGTATTTTTGCCTCTGATCTATATTGGTTTTCATCAAAAGAGGTGTCTTTAAAAAATTTCAAATGGTGTTGGAAAAGAGAAAAAGCTTTATGTAAAATAGTGGTACAAGAAGGAGCTTGTGTAGACTGCGGCTTAGGCTTTTTCATGTCATGCTTGATGTCTTTTTGATAGTATGCTTAGTGGTTTTGCTGTAGCATGACTTGTCTCAAATAACTGAGATTGCTTAATGAGCCTTTGAAAAAATAATGCGTTGTTTTTTATCGTTTGGAAGCATTATTTCGGTTTTCTCCTTGATGCTTTATTTGTGTTGACTTGGCGCATGCTCACACATGTTAGACTCATACAAAGTCGCCAATAGCCTCTATGATCATTTAGTTTTTGACTTTTGATGCCATCTTATGCTTCTTTTAATGTCGCTTTGTCGCTTTGCATGATTATGGCCGTTATTGCTCTCTTAGTTGGTCGCTCCCAGTCTTTTGCTAGCCTTCATTTTGTACTGAGTATGAGCTCTACTCGTGCATCCAACTTCCAAAAACCAAGTTTGCCATTGTGTCCACTATAAATTCCTATGCATGGTATTTGCAAGCCATTCCAAGTAAATTTTCATGTGCTACCTTTCAAAAAACCTTCAAAATACTTCTCATTTTGTGACACTGTTTTCAGCTCGTGGGGACGTAGTGGTCGGATTTGCTATCTTCCATATTGTCTTATTCCAAAAAGAAAAAAAAAGAAAAAAAAGAAAGAAAAAAAGGCACTCCTCCATGGTATGTGAATGTTGGTGGGCACCCGATGGAATCGGTTAGCCATGGTTTGAGAAAGGAAAAAAGGTGGGGAGGAGTGCCAAGCTTTATAAAAAGAGCACAAAAGTGCCAATCTCTCTCTCAAAAACTTGCTTCATTTTTGTATGGAAGATAGTAAGAACCCCATTGCCAGTCGTTGACAAAAGCAACCACCTCTCAAAACTCAAATTTTATCTCTCTGTTTTATAAATGAAAAGCTCTAGCACATGTTTAATCACTGCTTCCCTCCGCGAAGGGCCTTTCTTTTTACTTTTATGTTGAGTCACCACCTTCTACCTTTATGCACCATTAAGAGAGCATAGTTGTCATTCTTAGTATAATGTGCATTGTCCCAAAGTTTTCATTGATTGATTCATATTGTTGGTTTCACTTGTTCCTAAATTATTTATATCTAGTCGCCCTCTTAAACTTGAAGGTGCACTACAAGAAATGTGTTGACTAGTGACCCTCTAATTTTGTCACTAGATCGTCATAATGGTTGATCTATGACGATTTTATGACGAAAAAATGATCGTCAAAAACGGGGCGTCGTTGATGATCGAACATGACGAATTCACTGAGATCGTCATAACCGTCTATGATGATATTGGACCGTCATAACGCTTATGACGATTCAGTATCATCATGGGCAATTTGAGGAGGCCACATCAGCAATCCGATATGGCATACGTGTGGCAGGAGGCCACATCAGCAATCCGACGTGGAATACAGGTGGCATACACGTGGCAGACATGTAAATTGAAATCAGCCCAATCCATTTCAGTGATCTATATGGGCCAAGCCCAATAGGTCTAGCCTTTTTTCCCTGGGCCTTGGCCTTGTTTTGGTCAATATCTCTATTGGGCTGTATAGCTTTTTTACATCCTTTTTCTATTTTCTATAGTTAATTTTTTACTGGGCTGGTCCCACCTGTCAATTCTCGCACTGGTCCCACTTGTCAGTTCGTATTATCATACTGGTCCCACTCGTCAGGTCCCACTTGCCAGGTTTTGTATTCCAACAAGTTGACAGTAATTAAGCACCAAATAATTTGATCAAAACAGATAAATAAATGAAATTCTTTTAACAAGAGCCTATTACAGTATTTCCACAAATCAGATGCATACAACATCAGGCAACATACAACATCAACGCCACAATAATATTAACCCACCGAATGACTATATATATCCTATTCCTACAACAGGCAACATAGCCAAAGTAATGATCCAGCCAGCCAAAATCGCCTCGCAACCTACAGGATGTCTTCTTGCTGCTGCATCATCATGACCACTCCCCCTCCACCAACACCTTAGCAACCTGCCAAATCCAGAGTAAGCATCATGTCAGCAAGCTTATATGGCAAAACATCAACTCTTGCTGCTAAAAAAAACTCAGTAAAGAAGAATCTAACTTACCTCCAGATTGCAGCTTAATTTGGTTAGTACCAACACAATGTAACACTCATTTTTATTTGATTTTAGATATATAGCTGAACAGTAAGTTGCATTACGCACCCAGTTTGAATGAGTGAGAGATATAACATGGATTACTAAACACAAGCCTACACCATGTCCAGGTATACTGTCGCAAAAATCCTATGTATAGAATTTCAAGATATTGATCAACACAGATACTCACAGATTTAAAGATAACACGCTACTTTTAATAGTACCATTGTGCTTACAACTCGATATTGTTCATTCTATCACTATTTGACTGGAATCATACAATGGCCTAACTTAATCATAGTCACTTCAAAACATATAAATAAGCCACAGTCAAAGAAGAATGTCATAGAAACATGTAAAGAGAACAGGTCTAACCAAACACTTATCTAATTTGGAGAAGAAAGCACCACTGCATTGCCATGGCCGTGGTTGATGCGTTTCAGCACATGGGTAGGCATCATGTCTCCCTTCACGTCTGCAAATAAACAAAAGCTTGAAATAAGCATCATGTTTCAGTTAATCTGTTCCTTTCTTTGCCAAACAGAAAATTTGAGACCTATTAAAAGCAGAAGCATAACTGCACAGGACCCACTAACTAGTTCCTGGGAGACTCAGGAACACACATTAACACAATTAATCAACAACCAAAGTATATGAATGGAAGGAAGACAAACTTAAGTATATCAAGTTATACACAGTTTGTCCTCCCTAGTTTAATTGTTATCTATACAATTTACAAACACAAGTATATCTATTAATTTAACATACATAAATTTCATAGTTAATAATTGATACAAGTGAGCATATAGTTGTAAGCATCTTCAGTAACAAATCATATCTCAGACAGAGACACCCGTGAAACAGATCAGCAACACACGTGTAACTCAGAACTTGCACTCAGCAAAAAAAATTATATATAACTCTGATTGTATTAGAGATAATCTGGCAATGAATTCTTACACTCAGAACTTGCACCATCAAAACACTTAAACGTCCAATCATAACAGAAAGAACTAGACAATTTACTGTAGACATACTGCAAGGTAATCAGCAATGCACAAGACAAAATGCTCATTATATGTTCTGTTTTCATATAATGATAGAAAGGCAACCACCAACATCAATAGCTTTGCCAACATCAATATACTTGTATAAATGGAAGGAAGACCAGCTTAAGTATATCCTAGTTTGATTGCTGTCTATACATTTTACAAACACAAGTACATGATACCCTAGTTTGATTGCTATCTATACAGTTTACAAACACAAGTATCTATTAATTTAACATACATAAATTTCATAGATAATAATTGATTGCACATTAATATTAACTAAATAATATGGAGTTCAATCTGCTCCAATAATTTCAGAACTTGGAAACTCAGAACAACATTCAATCTGCTCCAATAATTTAGAAATGATAACATTCAAAAGAGCTCCAGATTTAGATTTCTCATAAGATTGCATGATCTGTTACGGAATTATGCAACCAAAGAGACAGCTAGTAAGGGAAATAACAATCGAAATACTAAGGAGTTTCTTGGCTCCCTTCAGTGACAATAATATCCTGCCGCGTAACATCAATGCTATGTATTTGTGCACAGCTTTACTGGTTTCACATTCCCACACTCAGACTCTACCAGCAAGGCTGTTTATCTGGTGCAAAATCATGGGCTTGTCGAGCTTGGAGGGGCAAAAGTTCAGCAAGATGGAGTGCTATGTGAGGGCAGTGGATATATACTATCGACAGAAGCAGTTGACAAATGGTGATCGGCAAGCAGACATGTAATAGTAATGGTGATCGGCAAGCAGACATGTAACAGTGCTAGTAGTAGACGGTAGCATGGCAGGTAAAAATGTGAGCTAAGCAATCACAGTGGCTCTATCTTATATTTACTAATTGGAGGCACCATACGAGGCACCACGTTAATCCTAGAGTTTAAGAAATATCACCCATCCGATTAGTACATGATTTATGTGTGGCCGTCGGATTGTAACATAAAACGTGGCATCGCCTGATCCACGCGCGCATGTCGTCCTCTGCGTGGTCTCTCCTGTTTTAATCTCGGGAAGAAAAGAAAGCGTCGTCTCCGCATAGGCTTCCGTCGGGGCTTCCGATCTCCTGGTCCTCTTGCGTGGCTCCGCCGGCCGGCCGGCCAAACGACAGCGCAGGACCTGAAATGCCTGCCCGATTCCTTCGATGCTAGATTGATCACTGAGTCGAGCGGAGGAGATCAGCATGGCCAGCAATTATGCCTTGCGATTTACCGGATATGGACAACACCGTATCAGGTTTAGATAAGCACACGCACTACTTAAAGCTGCTCTAATCCGTGTGTTTATATGTCCGGCCAAAAGAGAAGTACGTATAATCTATCTTCTCTATACTCAGTTCTAATCCTTCCAGTTCCTCCATCTAGATTCTCCTTATCTATTTTACTGCTGGCAGTGCAACCTAGGTGTTCCGTTAAATATTAATTCAGCTTCTAAAGTTTCAATTCTAGCAGAAGGAATTTAACAAGAATTTTTGACTACTCTGAATCTCAATGAAGTAATAATACTAAACTAGAATATAATATATTTATGTACTTCAAGATACATGAAGTGAGTAGATATGAAATTTGTTAGCCAAATAAAGAAATGGGTATTTTTCTGATGGTAAAACATGCACCCTGTCGAGATGATCCTCAGTGTACATTCATTATATTTGTTGCTCTTATCTTTTTATACTAATATGTTTTTTTGAATGTTATGTCGTGCAAGCGAGTTCAAGTACAACAATGGCAGGTATTATTCGTGTAATTCTACCACAGTCCCCATTCAGTGTATGCCCCATACTTAGATCATATGCCTGAATATAGTATATAGACTCCATGACAAAATGACAAAATGATTACTTGAGGATGGGGCAGAGAGTCGTGTTAAGGGAGGACAATGCATGAAGGCAGCACAACAACACATGTTGTGGTATCTGCGAGTGATTCCATTGATAATATAATTTTTTTATGAAGCATGGTAAGATTATTGACCTATCAGTGCCCTCAACAAGAGAATTCCGAAAAAGTCTTCCAATATTTCTATTCACCTGCTATATGTTGATGTACCCTTATGGACACAATATGGTTCTTTATTTTATCTTTAGCCATGAATCAATCACTGATATCAATGCATAGATGTTTCATGGAAAACCTAGGATTGTATATTTTTGTTCATTTTTTGCATTAGTTATCAGTGCAAAGGCATCCTTCACACTAGATTGTGGTCGGCACAATAGAAAGCATATTGTGTTGAGGGTGGTGTGAGCAATCCTTACCATTTTAGATTAATTATTTATGGTTTTGTTGTGTGGATCTGAAGTATTGATGTTTGGCTAAATGCGCTTCATTTTCTTTACAAATCCTTCATGGCTCTATGGGTTAATTAAATTAAAGATATCATGATTGTTTAAGATATTTTGTTAAGTTTCATCTAGAATAAATGCATACTATTTGTGTGAGCCGATGTTAGTTAAAGGAAAGCAAGTCGATTAATTATTCATATGTGTGGAAATAAATATATTTTTGGCTGCATGTAAAGTTATCTAAAAAAATCTCAGCATAAAAAAATTTTTCACACCATGCCTTATGTAGCGAACCGTGCAGACGCACGGGTTGTGGACTAGTTGAAAAAATTAGAAAATGGAAAGTGAACATATACGGTTATGCCCTATAGTCCTATATGCATTACTATACTGTTACAGCGAGCATGAACATATACGGTACGTGATCAACCAAAGCAACAGCCAGCCACAGCGTAAGGGTCACCGGCGACCAGAAAGTTCAATTAGCCGCATGTCACTGTGTCACGGGCTCACGGCCAATCAGATAGGATGATCGCCTTCATGCAGACGTACGCACCTATCTTCCCCCTCCCCTGATCCCTGCTGACCACACACCGGAAACAAATCAAATCACGCTCACACACACACGGAATCGATCTGCGGCCTACGGGGATGACAGATCAGTTCGAGAGCGCCCGGCACGAGACCCAATTGGAGAGGCGAGGTGGATCGGAAGACCAATTGGAGGAGAGACAAGATTACCTGGAGGAGGAGGAGGGGAAGGGAGAGCGAAGAGCAGCAGCAGGTCAAAGACCATGCCTCCTCCCATCCTTGTCTACGCGGATCTGAGATGTAGCCACTGGATTCATCCCAGATCCGGCGAAGATCTTGATGATGCCTTCGATGACGGCGGTTAGTGAGGAATCCCTTGATGAGCGCGCTAGGGAGATCGACATCCTGGGCTCCTGATTCAGCAGAGGCATCTCATTAGGAAGTTGAGCAAGAAGTGATAGGATCTGTGTGAGAGAGAGAGAGAGAGATTTGGGATGGGTGCAGACCTCGCCATTGATGCCTTGGTCGCGGTGTGCTCGTTGGACGGGCCAGAACGACTGGCTCTCGCGATGCAGGAGGCGACGGGGTCGTGCGCTATGGTGCGTGGGGCTGAGGATTAGGGTTTGAGGTGGGGTGACTGGAGCGAGAGAGAGGGAGGTGCCGCCAGAGAAGAGGGGGAATGGAGAGCGGCGGGGAGGTAGGTAGGGTCTTAGGGTTTGCAGGATCCATGGCGCGTCGGAGCGAGGCGGCTGGATGCGTTTTGGTTCGTTCGATCGACATATGTGGACGGTTCAGATGGCTTTATATGGGGTGATCCGTGGTGGGAGCTGTCCTGCAATCTCACTGGCTGCAAGGGTTAGGTTTGTTTGTGCTTGTTTGTTTTTGTTTTTAACACCTTTACCAATTACTTTTAGAAAGAAAATAGATTATAAAACCCATAAATTATAACAAACTTGTAGTATGGCACTTATAAAACACTTCTTAAAAATGAGGTACCCATTTTGCAAGATCTATCCTGACCTAAGAACGGTCATGCCCGCCATTTTGGTCACATTTTGAAATCGACATAAGAAAATCAAAAAATATATAAAACATTCGCGTCGTGTCATGCTATGTGACCTAGATGTCAGGAGAAATAATAGATTTGGAATATTGCAAGTATTTTAAAAAAATGTATGGCATAAAATAGCTATCTTCTACGAAGTTTCGTGACTTTCAAGCTAGATGAGCTAGCTATGGCCACAACCATGGCATAGCTTGTTCAAATGACTCTATATTGTGCACATGTATGCATCTTTGGATGGCAAACAATGTTGATTTCGGAAGTTTTAATTTTTGTTGCACAAAAAAAATATTTTTCATTTTCTTAGTGCAAAAAATGGGTTTTTTTGTGAAGGATCTATCAAAAATACATTACACAATTCTACCAACAAAATTTTAAATAATATTATACCATATTTAATGCACAATTCATCAGTTGTTTTCATGGAAAATGTTTTATAGCCAGCCCTCAAGAAATTGACAAATATCTGTCGATTCAGCTGGAAGCGGGTCAATTTTGAACTACAGGTGCTTCATAGTTTGCTTATATATTATTCCAAAAATCATTTTTAGGTACACAAGTATCTATTTTATCATAGATCCACAAAGAGTTATGCAATATTCCACTCCTAGCTATAAACGGTCACGCCCGCCATTTTGGTCACATTTTGAAATTGATGTTAGAAATTCATACGAAAATTAAAAAAATACAAAACCTTCGTGTTGTGTCATGTTATGTGACCTAGATGCGAGGAAAAATAATAAACTTAGAATATTGCGAATATTTTTAAAAAGTGTTCAATGAAAAGAGCTATCTTGTACGAAGTTTTGTGACTTTCAAGTTAGATGAGCTAGCTATGGCCACAACCATGGCATAGTTTGTTCAAATGACCGCATATTGTGCACATGTATGCATCTTTGGATGGCAAACAATATTGATTTGGGAAGTTTTAATTTTTGTTGGACAAAAAATTTATTTTTCATTTTCTTAGTGCAAAAAAAGGGTTTTTTTTGTGAAGCATCTATCAAAAATACATTACACAATTATACCAAAAAAAATTTAAATGATATTATACCATATTTCATGCACAATTCATCAGTTTTTTTCATGGAAAATGTTTTATAGCTAGCCCTCAAGAAATTGACAAATATCTGCCGATTCAGTTGGAAGCGGCTCAATTTTGATCTACAGGTGCTTCATAGTTTGCTCATGTTTTTTTCCAAAAATCATTTTTAGGTACACAAGTATCTATTTTATCATATATCCACAAAGAGTTATGCAATATTCCACTCCTAGCTATAAACGGTCACGCCCTCCATTTTGGTCGTATTTTGAAATCGGCATAAGAAATTCAAACAAATTCAAAAAAATACAAAACCTTTGCTTTGTGTCATGTTATGTAACCTAGATGCCAGGAAAAATAATAGACTTGGAATATTGCAGACATTTTGAAAAAGTGTTCAATGAAAAGAGCTATCTTATACGAAGTTTCATGACTTTTAAGTTAGATGAGCTAGCTATGGCCACAACCATGGCATAGTTTGTTCAAATGACCCCATATTGTGCACATGTATGAATCTTTGGATGGCAAACAATGTTGATTTGGGAAGTTTTAATTTTTTTTGCACAAAAAATTATTTTTTATTTTCTTAGTGCAAAAAATGGGTTTTTTTGTGAAGCATCTATCAAAAATACATTACACAATTGGACCACCAAAATTTAAAATGATACTATACCATATTTTATGCATAATTCACCATTTGTTTGAATGGAAAAAGTTTTTTTGCCTTCCCTCAAAAAATTGACAAATATCCGCCGATTCAGCTGGAAGCGGGTCAAATTTAAACTACAGCTGCTTCATAGTTTGCTCATGTTTTTCTAAAAAAATCATTTTTAGGTACACAAGTATCTATTTCATCTTAGATTCATAAAGAGTTCCGCAATATTCCACTCCTATCTATAAACGGTCATGTATGCCATTTTGAATGCATTCCAAAATTTCTATCTATTTTCGCGAGCTTAAAACTTTTTTCTATGATTTTAAAATATGTAGGTCAAGCATAGGAGATTCTCAAAATGAGAAATTCACCACATGAATGTTATGCATCCTCCGAAGATGAACTAAATTAATTGTAGGATTATATTAATCCATTGTCATATGCAAATTTAATGGTGAAAATACTTTAGATTTTCAAAAATTAAAATTAAACTCCCTCCATTTTTGGGCTCATACTCCTATGAAGCCCACATTTCCCCTATATGTGCCTTTCTTATTGGGCTATTGGTCCATTTAGATATGATGAAAAAGGTAAAGAGAAAAAAAACCTGGACATAGCACTCGGGCCACTAAGGCCCAGGCCCAGTTCGTAACATGTCACCCTTAACTATTATTCCGACGTGTATCTATCACAAGTAATTTGGTGGCCCGTTGGTGTTGTTCCTTCCATTCATGTGGGGGTGGAGAGGTCCTGGGTTCGAATCTTCCCAGGGGCACTTTTTGTTCCATTATTTAGCAAGGTGTGTTTCTACGGGCCCGTGTGTCAGGTCGGTGGGACCTGCATGGCAGGTCTGGCCCGACGGGTGGGACCCGCCTGCCAGGATGGACTGACGGGTGGGACCCATGTGTCAGGTCGGGCCTGATGCATGTGACCCACGTGTAAGGTTGGTTTGAAGAAATTCAAGTGGCAGGTCGGTGGGACCCGCATGGCAGGTCGGGCCTGACATGTGGGACCCACATGTCAGGATGGAGTGATGGGTGGGACCCATGTGTCAGGTCGGACCGATGCGTGAGACCCACGTGTAAGGTTGGTCTGAAGAAATTCAAGTGTATGACAGGTGGGACCCGCGTGGCAGGTCGAGCCCGATGGGTGGGACCCGCGTGTCAAGATGGACTGACGGGTGGGACCCATATGTCAAGATGGACTGTCACAGAAGCAAAATTGACACATGGATGCTACACATAAGCATAAAGTAGACACATGGACGACACGTTTGCTAAACCCATTGAGGTGGCAGTCCAACTATTTCAAACATATTTTAAATTAGCGACTATGACGATCTATTTTCGTCGTAAGCGGCTCAGGATAAGGTTTGAAACTGTATGAGATAGGTTATGACGATTTTGTGCCCATTAAGTTATGACGTTTCTGGTTCAAATCGTCGTAATTTTTAGGGTTGGTGGCCTCCCCAATTAGCCCATGATGATCTGGTACAAAATCGTCACTACTTTATGACACTTTTCTCTAGGGTCATGATGAAAAGGTCACTAGTCAACACATTTCTTGTAGTGGTGTCCTATGCATTTATGTTTTGCTCTTCATAAAGGACAAGCTGAAAACCATTTGTATATTTTTCCTTATGATTCGAACACACGTTTGACTTTCATTGTTTCATTATTCATGATCTTTTGTTTGTGTTTCTTTTCATGTTATAACATGGTTGCTAAGTTTCTATTATCAAGAGTATGTCTTTCATGCCCATGTTTTAAGTTCTTTGATCCCAGCTCACAACGCTTACATATATGATCAAGATTGTGATGGTGCATGTCACCTCAAAAATTATTTCTTTTGTTATCACTTACCTACTCGAGGACGAGCAGGAGTTAAGCTTGGGGATGCTGATACATCTCAAACGTATCTATAATTTTTGATGCTCCATGCTTGTTTTTACACCATTTGCCTTGTGTTTCGTTACACTTTGTGGCGTTTTTATGCGATTTCCGGAACTAACCTATTGACAAGATGCCACAGTGCTAGTTCCCTGTTTTCTGCTATTTTTGTGTTTCAGAAGTGATACACAGGAAATATACTCGGAATTGGACGAAACAAGTTCCTGAAGTCTTATTTTGCCCGGAAGCTTCCAGAGATCCGAAGAGGCGAAGGAGAGGGGCCACAGGCTAGCCTCACACTAGGCCGGCGCGGCCCAGGCCCTGGCCGCGCCGCCTAGGTGTGAGGAGGCCTGGGGCCACTCCTGACGACGCCCCTTCGCCTATATAAAGCCTCGGGACGGAAAACCCTAAAGGAGTCAGCGAAATTTCCAGAACAGTTCCGTAGCGCCGCCGCCGTCGAAGCCAAATTTTGGGGGACAGAAGTCTCTGTTCCGGCACCCTGCCGGGTTGGGGAAGTGCCCCTGGAGCCATCTCCATCGGTCTCCATCGCCGTCTCCGCCATCTCCATCGACCTCACCGCCATCTCCATCAACCTTGCTGTCTCCTATGATGAGGAGGGAGTAGTTCATCCCTGGGGCTGAGGGCTCTACCGGTAGCTATGTGGTTCACCTCTCTCTCCCATGATGTGATCTTTATGTGATCATGAGATTTGTATCATGTTGAATAAGTAGATGTTACTCTTCTTCATTATGTGTACTCTAGTGTGTTATTAAAGTAATCTATTCCTCCTGCCATGGTGTAACGGTAAGAGTGCGTGCATCGTGGTGGTACTTGGTCTAGGCTACGATTGTGATCTTTTATGGATTATGAGAATAATTATCACTATGATAGTATTGAAGTGATCTATTCCTCCTTTCATGGTGTAATGTTGACAGTGTGTGCACCGTGTTAGTACTTGGTCTAAGTTGCAATAATATCTATCTTGAGTTGTGATTTGATTTGGATATCTCTATGAGTGGTGTTTGTCAAGTACTTGATGAACTTTGAGGAGTGCTTCGTAGCCCTACGCAATGATTAGTGTTATTCAATAGGAGAGTAATTCAGAGTACCATAGTGAAGAGAAGTTATTTATTTGCTCAATTATGTTATATTTGTTGGGAGTGTGTCCACTAGTGAAAGTATGATCCCTAGGCCTTGTTTCCAAGCATTGCACACCGTTTACTTGATGTTTTGTTACATGTTTGCTCGCAGCGATACTTGTCTCATATTACATTTGCTACTTATAATCATCCATACCACTTGTATTTCACTATCTCTTCGCCGAACTAGTGCACCTATACATCTGACAAGTGTATTGGGTGTGTTGGGGACACAAGAGACTTTCTGTATCGTAATTGCAGGGTTGCTTGAGAGGGATAGCTTTGACCTCTTCCTCCCTGAGTTCGATAAACCTTGGGTGATCCACTTAAGGGAAACTTGCTGCTGCTCTACAAACCTCTGCACTTGGAGGCCCAACACTGTCTACAAGAACAGAAGCATGTGTAGACATCAGTAGGCTGAAGTGTGTCAGTAGACTGTCCCAAAGAAAAAGTTTTAGAGTATCATTGACAAAACTAGCTTCAGCCCCCGCGTTCTTCGGCTTATGCCACTCTGCAATGCTGATCGGTACATGGTCCCTAACAAGAACTCCAGCTTGGTTTATAAATTTACGGCAGTGCTCTTTGGGATCAACTGGTTCACCACTATCCTTAAATGCGGTGAGGGCTAACCTACCCTCGCCCTTTAGGCGTTGCGTCGGGCCTCGTTGCTTTTTACCAGATTTGCTCGATGATCCAGAAGGCTAAAAGAAAAATGATTCGTTAATAAGCGCAATACAAATAAATCAATGCATCTAGTGGTGAACATAGCCTTGATATATAAATATACACCTCGCCGGAGTTTGTTAAGGACACTTCGTTGTCTCTTCTTTCTTCAGACTCAAGTCCCTCACCGACATCGTTCAAAAATTCTGAGCCGAAATCATCGTCATCTCCATCGGGTTCTCCATTGGGTTCCGGTCCACGGGCACTCTCATATATCATTTTCTGCACTATTTCTTCTTGCTCCTCATCTCGGATGAAGGTGTCGTCCTCCATAGCTCAATGTCACTACAAAATTAAGTGCAATTATTTGATTCATCATGTCATGATCATAACAGATTGCTAGATGGATAACAATTCAAGTGAAGAAAGCAATAACAAAACATAAGATCACTGCACTCCGATCAATGCCGCCCACGCGGCCTCGACAGGGAGATCGTGGAGGCCTTCCCCACGGCCGTCTACGGCGACGTGAAGACGTCACCTCGCCGTCACCTGCCCACTCGCCGCACGCCTCGCCGTCACCTGCCCGCTCTGCCGGCGCCATCACCTCGCCGCGCGCCTCGCTGTCACCTACCCGCTCTTCCGGCGCCATCACCTTGCCGTCACCTGCCCACTCTGCCGGCGCCATCACCACCGTCCGGGCTTACGCGACCGACGTGGCCGCTGGGCTAGCGTACCTCCATGGGGAGATCATTGTGCACGTCGACGTCAAGGCGGGTAACGTGTGCGTGAATGGACGGCGACGTGCTCGCGGCATGGACGGGGACGTGCTCGCGGCATGGACGGCGACATGCTCATGGCATGGACGGCGACGTGCTAGCGCCCCGTGGAGCGGCATGGATGGCGACGTGCTCGCGGCCATGCGCGCACCGCATTTCGTCGAACGGGTGGCGGGCGCGCGCAGGTGAGAGGGCGCCGGCGAGCGAGCATGGAGGCGAGGCGGGCGAGGCGGCGACCGGCCGCAGTGGTGGCGGGCGCTGCCGGAGGAGGGGACAAGTGGAGAGGAGGGGAGAAGGGGCGGCGCTCACCTCGTTGTCGGCGTAGGAGAGCGGCGGGCGATGGCGACGGAGTGGAGGGCGTGGGCGACGACGACGGAGTGGACGCCGATGGAGTGAGCGGTGGGCGACGGGGACGGAGTGGACGGCGACGGCGACGGAGTGGCTCCGGCGCGGCGATGGCGACGTCGGTCTGGCGCTGCGGGCGACGGCGCGCAACACTGCGGTCGGGGGTTTGCGCACGCGTGTTAAGTGTCGGTGGCCGTTTGGGGAAGAAAATGTTCTAAAAGGCCTTTGGTACCGGTTGGAACCAGCAACCGGTACGAAAGGTCACCTTTGGTACCGGTTCACAACAACAACCGGTACCAAAGGTTTTTTTTGAATTTTCTGTTGATTTTCTTTAGCTCTTTAACCTTTGGTACCGGTTCTGTCCACCAACCGGTACCAAAGGATTTTTTTATTTTTCTTTTGATTTTTTTATTGCTGTTTCTTTTGATTTTCTTTTGATTTTTCTGTTGCGTTTTGAAATTTTAGTGAAAAATAAAGGATTTCAGTAAGAATAAAGTATATAGTAAAATAGATAGATGTTTTAGCATGATTAGTTATATTTAATAATTAAGATTTGTATCATATGTTCGCTTACTTAATATCTTTATCATATAATTACTTACTCCATACTAGTACAACAAAAAAATAGCGTGCTATCTTATATTTACTAATTGGAGGCACCATACGAGGCACCACGTTAATCCTAGAGTTTAAGAAATATCACCCATCCGATTAGTACATGATTTATGTGTGGCCGTCGGATTGTAACATAAAACGTGGCATCGCCTGATCCACGCGCGCATGTCGTCCTCTGCGTGGTCTCTCCTGTTTTAATCTCGGGAAGAAAAGAAAGCGTCGTCTCCGCATAGGCTTCCGTCGGGGCTTCCGATCTCCTGGTCCTCTTGCGTGGCTCCGCCGGCCGGCCGGCCAAACGACAGCGCAGGACCTGAAATGCCTGCCCGATTCCTTCGATGCTAGATTGATCACTGAGTCGAGCGGAGGAGATCAGCATGGCCAGCAATTATGCCTTGCGATTTACCGGATATGGACAACACCGTATCAGGTTTAGATAAGCACACGCACTACTTAAAGCTGCTCTAATCCGTGTGTTTATATGTCCGGCCAAAGAGAAGTACGTATAATCTATCTTCTCTATACTCAGTTCTAATCCTTCCAGTTCCTCCATCTAGATTCTCCTTATCTATTTTACTGCTGGCAGTGCAACCTAGGTGTTCCGTTAAATATTAATTCAGCTTCTAAAGTTTCAATTCTAGCAGAAGGAATTTAACAAGAATTTTTGACTACTCTGAATCTCAATGAAGTAATAATACTAAACTAGAATATAATATATTTATGTACTTCAAGATACATGAAGTGAGTAGATATGAAATTTGTTAGCCAAATAAAGAAATGGGTATTTTTCTGATGGTAAAACATGCACCCTGTCGAGATGATCCTCAGTGTACATTCATTATATTTGTTGCTCTTATCTTTTTATACTAATATGTTTTTTTGAATGTTATGTCGTGCAAGCGAGTTCAAGTACAACAATGGCAGGTATTATTCGTGTAATTCTACCACAGTCCCCATTCAGTGTATGCCCCATACTTAGATCATATGTCTGAATATAGTATATAGACTCCATGACAAAATGACAAAATGATTACTTGAGGATGGGGCAGAGAGTCGTGTTAAGGGAGGACAATGCATGAAGGCAGCACAACAACACATGTTGTAGTATCTGCGAGTGATTCCATTGATAATATAATTTTTTTTATGAAGCATGGTAAGATTATTGACCTATCAGTGCCCTCAACAAGAGAATTCCGAAAAAGTCTTCCAATATTTCTATTCACCTGCTATATGTTGATGTACCCTTATGGACACAATATGGTTCTTTATTTTATCTTTAGCCATGAATCAATCACTGATATCAATGCATAGATGTTTCATGGAAAACCTAGGATTGTATATTTTTGTTCATTTTTTGCATTAGTTATCAGTGCAAAGGCATCCTTCACACTAGATTGTGGTCGGCACAATAGAAAGCATATTGTGTTGAGGGTGGTGTGAGCAATCCTTACCATTTTAGATTAATTATTTATGATTTTGTTGTGTGGATCTGAAGTATTGATGTTTGGCTAAATGCGCTTCATTTTCTTTACAAATCCTTCATGGCTCTATGGGTTAATTAAATTAAAGATATCATGATTGTTTAAGATATTTTGTTAAGTTTCATCTAGAATAAATGCATACTATTTGTGTGAGCCGATGTTAGTTAAAGGAAAGCAAGTCGATTAATTATTCATATGTGTGGAAATAAATATATTTTTGGCTGCATGTAAAGTTATCTAAAAAAATCTCACCATAAAATATTTTTTCACACCATGCCTTATGTAGCGAACCGTGCAGACGCACGGGTTGTGGACTAGTATTTAAAATAGCGTTGACGCTATAATGTTTTAGCGCGATATAGCATGCTATCTTGCAAATAGCGCCATAGTGTACAAAGTTACAAAAATTTAGCGTGGACACTCAAAATATGCTATAGCGTGCTTTGTACCGCGGTTCTTAATATTACAAGCCAGGGTTGGCGCGGCGGCACGCTGCGTCCGTGAGAGGAAACGGGCGAGAAGAAGAGGGCGGGAGGAAAAGGGCGAAAAGAAAAGGGCGGGAGGAAAAGGGCGGGAGGAAAAGGGCGGGAAGAAAAGGGCGGGAAAACGATTGAACTGGAATTAAAGTACATATCTCAACTGAAAATTAAGATACATGGCCAGATTAATTCACAATCGGCCGAATTTGTTTTCGAATGTTGGAGTGATTCAATCATAGTCATGCCTAGCCCTATAAACATCGCCACTGTAGTCGTCGTAGTCGCCGACGTTGTCGTCGCTGGCATCGGGGTCGCGGTAGTCGAACCTCGGCGGGTGAGCACGCGTGGGCTGAGACTGAGGGTAGCGCAGGCAGGGACCACGGTAGGCCATGACGCTCTGGAGAGTCCGGCCGCGCCAGCACAGCCGACAGCCGACCTCGTTGAAGTTCGAACAAGGCGGGCCGTCCTCCTCGTGCCTGGCAAGCGCACTCTCATGCCGATTGATGAAGAAGCCGTCCCAAGTCGGGCTGTAGTCGGGATGCCACTAGGGATTCCTCCGCTGCTCTGGGATGAGCTCGAAGTTGTAGTGGTTCGTGATGGCCATCTGGCGCGCCACACCTACAGGGATAGGAGAGACCGGTACGTCTCTGACGCTCAGCATCCAGCCGATGGGGACGCGGTAGCCCGGTGGGCAGGGGTAGTTTGAGGCGCAAAGCGCCTCCGCCTCCCGGGGGGTTAGAGATACGATGGAAGCCATGGGAGAGAGTGATGTGGTTTGCAGATATGAGTCTAGATGTGATATGTAAATGGAGGCCAAGCCTACATATATATATAGTGAAAAAATGGCAGGAAGACGGAGGCGGGAAGCGGTGGAAAGCGCGGGAAGAAAATAGGCAGGAACGCAGTGGCGCGGGAAACCATCTAACCTTTAGTCCCGGCTGGTGGGTACAACCGGGACTAAAGGTGGTTTTTGTGTCATTTAACAAAACTGTCGGTGGGATAAGGACGTGTGGGTAACCTTTAGTCCCGGCTGGTGAGTGCAACCGAGACTAAAGCTGTCGGCAGGATAAGGACGCGTGGGTGGATGCACTGCTCGATGAGATAAAGCATGTAGCGCATGACGCCCCTGTCGGAGGAACAAGACAAAGTAGAAGCGGCGCCGTGCCTATAAAAGGAGCATCGATACGCCATGGCAAGCGGCTCAACAAGCCAACCTGGAAGGTAGGGAGAGTTTCATCCCCATGGATGGAGGACAGGGTTGGGAAATCTCCCGTGGCGGAGCTTCTCGAAGATGTCGTTGGTGCTCACGCCCTACGGCATCTTCGGAAGCTCCGCCTCAGAAAAATTTCCCTGCAAGCCCGTAAAAGACTCTATCTCCTCTAATAGTGTTGGGTAAAGGGTTGGGAAATCTCCCGTGGCGGAGCTTCTCGAAGATGTCGTTGGTGCTCACGCCCTACGGCATCTTCGAAAGCTCCGCCTCGGAAAAATTTCCCTGCAAGCCCGTGAAAGACTCTATCTCCTCTAACAGTGTTGGGTAAAGGGTTGGGAAATCTCCCGTGGCGGAGCTTCTCGAAGATGTCGTTGGTGCTCACGCCCTACGGCATCTTCGGAAGCTCCGCCTCGGAAATTTTTTCCTGCAAGCCCGTGAAAGACTCTATCTCCTCTAACAGTGTTGGGTAAAGGGTTGGGAAATCTCCCGTGGCGGAGCTTCTCGAAGATGTCGTTGGTGCTCATGCCCTACGGCATCTTTGGAAGCTCCGTCTCAGAAAAATTTCCCTGCAAGCCCGTGAAAGACTCCATCTCCTCTAACAGTGTTGGAAAATCTCCCGTGGCGGAGCTTCTCGAAGATGTCGTTGGTGCTCACGCCCTACGGCATCTTCGGAAGCTCCGCCTCGGAAAAATTTCTTACATACAGTAACATCATTACACAAAAATAAATGGGAAAGTGATTTCCATATTGAGATACACAAGTTATGATCCCTATCTAGTCTTCTGAGTTTTCTTCGTGTGTTTCCCTTTCTTCTGATTGCGACGCAACCATGGACAATCTTCATTATTTAAAATGATGCTTGGGTCAGTTTTCACCTTGAAGGGTGGAATATCATCAAACTTATTATAATCTTCTGACATGTCTGTCTTGTCCTCTACTCCCACGATGTTTCTTTTTCCTGAAAGAACTATGTGGCACTTTGGCTCATCGTATGATGTTTCCTCTTGCCTTTCTTTTCTTTTTTTTGGTTTGGTAGACATGTCCTTCACATAAAAAACCTGAGCCACTTCACTGGCTAGGACGAATGGTTCAGTGTCGTACCCTAGATTCTTGAGATCCACTGTAGTCATTCCGTACTGTGGGTCTACCTATACCCCGTTTTTCAGGTTGAACCATTTGTACCGGAACAAAGGGACCTTGAAATTAGGTCCATAGTCAAGTTCCCATATCTCCTCTATGTACCCATAATATGTGACCTTCTTCCCATTGTCCTCTGCTGCATCAAAGCGGACACCACTATTTTGGTTGGTGCTCTTTTTATCTTGGGTGAATGTGTAAAATGTATTCCCATTTATCTCGTACCCTTGAAACGTCGATATAGTCAAAGATGGTTGCTTGGCCAACAAGTATAGATGTTCTTCATCAGTGACATTCATGAGACGTGTTTGCAACCAACCGTCGAAAGTCTTCATGTGTTCTCCATCAATCCAATCTTCACGTTGCTCCGGGTATTCAGAGCGTAAAATATTCTTGTGTTCCACTTTGTACGGAGCCACCAAGCTGGAATTATGTAGAACTGTGTAGTGTGCTTGAGTGAAAGAATGTCCGTCCATACACATTGTTGCTTTCTTTCCTAGAGTGCCTTTTCCACGCAGTCTCCCCTCATAGCGCGATTCAAGAACACCGATCGGCTTAAGGTCAGGAATAAACTCAACACAAAACTCAATGACCTCCTCTGTTCCATAGCCCTTGGAGATGCTTCCTTCTGGCCTAGCACGGTTATGAACGTATTTCTTTAAGACTCCCATGAATCTCTCAAAGGGGAACATGTTGTGTAGAAATACAGGACCGAGAACGCTAATCTCTTTGACCAGGTGAACGAGGAGATGCGTCATAATATTGAAGAAGGATGGTGGGAACACCAACTCGAAGCTGACTAGACATTGCACCACATCCTTCTGTAAATTTTGTAGAGTTAGTGGATTGATCACCTTCTGAAAAATTGCATTGAGGAACGCACATAGCTTCACAATGGGTACTCGAACATTTTCCGATAGAAGCCCCCTCAATGCAACCGAAAGTAATTGTGTCATAATCACGTGGCAGTCATGAGACTTTAGGTTTTGAAACTTTTTCTCTGACATGTTTGTTATTCCCTTTATATTCGACGAGAAGCTAGACGGGACCTTGATGCTACTCAGGACTTCAAAAAAGATCTCCTTCTCTTCTTTGGTAAGAGCGTAGCTGGCAGTACCTTGATACTTCTTTGGATTCAGGTTGTTTCCTTCGTGGATACATTGCTGGTCCTGCCATGCATCCGGTGTATCTTTTGTCTTCCCATACACGCCCAAGAAGTTTAGCAGGTTCACGCAAAGATTTTTCGTCACGTGCATCACGTCGATTACAGAGTGAACCTCTAGGATTTTCCAGTAGGGTAGCTCCCAAAATATAGACATCTTCTTCCACATGGGTACATGTCCGTCAACATCATGTGGAACAGATTATCTGCTAGGACCCTTTCCAAAGATCACTTTTAAATCCTTGACCATATCATATATAACATCCCCAGTAGGGCAGGTAGGATTCGTTCGGTCATCTGCCTCACCTCTGAAATGATTTCCTCTCTTTCTTACTTGATGTTGTTTTGGAAGAAATTGACGATGCCCCAGGTACACATTCTTGTTTCCCAAATATATACTGTCAGTCTCACCTAAACAGTGTGTGCATGCATTGTATCCCTTGTTTGACTGTCCTAAAATGTTACTAAGAGCAGGCCAATCATTGATGGTTACAAACAACAATGCCCGTAGGTTAAATTCCTTTTGTTCGTGCTCATCCCACACAGGTACACCTTCTTCACGCCACAACTGTAAAAGTTCTTCAACCAATGGCCTCAGGTACACATCAATGTCGTTGCGGGTTTGCCTCGGGCCTTGGATGAGCACTGGCATCATAATGAACTTCCGCTTCATGCACAACCAAGGAGGAAGGTTATAGATACATAGAGTCACTGGCCAGGTGCTATGACTGGAGCTCTGCTCCCCGAAAGGATTAAAGCCATCTATACTTAGACCAAATCTTAAGTTCCTTGCGTCATCTGAAAATGACTTGTACTTTCTGTCAATTTTTCTCCACTACGACCCGTCAGCGGGGTGTCTCAGCATCACATCTTTCTTACGGTCCTCCTTGTGCCATCGCAACAACTTGGCATGCTCTTTGTTTTGGAACAAACGTTTCAACCGTGGTATTATAGGACCATACCACATCACCTTCGCAGGAACCCTCTTCCTGGGGGTGGACTCGCCCTCAACATCGCCAGGGTCATCTCGCCTGATCTTATACCTCAATGCACCACATATCGGGCATGCATTCAAATTCTCGTACTCCCCGCGGTAGAGGATGCAGTCATTGATGCATGCATGTATCTTCTGCACCTCTAATCCTAGAGGGTAGACAACCTTCTTTGCTTCGTACGTACTAGAGGGCAATACGTTCTCTCCTGGAAGCATCTTCTTTATTATTTTCAGCAACTTTTCAAATCCCTTGTCAGAAGTACCATTCTCTGCCTTCCATTGCAGCAATTCCAGTGTGGTATCCAGCTTTTTCTGGCCATCTTCGCAATTTGGGTACAACAGTTTGTTTTGATCCTCTAACATTTTCTCCAACTTCAACCTCTCCTTTTCACTTCCGCAGTTTATCTTCGCATCAAGAATGGCCCGACCCAAATCGTCATCGGGGTCATCAAAAATGGGCTCATCAAAAATGAGCTCTTCTTCAGCTTCGTCTTCCCCCATTCTACTATCACCGTCTTCAGTGAACATAGGATAGTTGTCACTATCCTCTTCTTCTTCGTTGCCTTCTATTATAACCCATCTTTCTCCGTGCTTGGTCCAACAATTATAGCCGGGCATGAAACCGTTCTCAAGCAGGTG
Source organism: Dactylis glomerata (assembly GCA_007115705.1). Classification (NCBI taxonomy): domain Eukaryota; kingdom Viridiplantae; phylum Streptophyta; class Magnoliopsida; order Poales; family Poaceae; genus Dactylis; species Dactylis glomerata. Next base: position 1,385,187 of record QXEO01000222.1, read on the forward strand.
GAAGTGAAGGGTCTTTGAGGTAGAGTAATCCTTCGTATTCTTACAGGAACTATATGGACAATAAATGTAACCATTCGACCGCCTGTTTGCCTCCGCCACGTTGAGAAAATAATGCATGCCCGTAATGAAGTCGGGATGGCATCGGTCACCGTACATCCATTGTCGATTCATCTGCATTATATAAGTATATCAAAAATCATTAATTACACAACATCATGGATATATGAGTGACCAACTTAATTAATATTCACGTTCATCACATAAAACTAAGTTTTTTTATAAAAAAAAGAGGCTCACCGAGGTGGTACAGTGCCGGCTAGGGGACGACGCTGGCGATCGACGGCGGTGAGGACGGAGACGATACTAAAACCTACAAATCATACTTTAATTTGAGCTCAATTGCATATAAAAAGAATGAAATCCCTAACTTAGGCATTTCATCAAACACCTTGCTAGCACTAGAAAAATAATACGAGTTAAACTAGCAAAGAAATAAGCTAAATTAGGAACGCCGGAAGAAAGGATGATATTGCTAACCCTTAGATAGATGGGTGCCGTCAATCTTGATAAAATGGTGGAGAAAAATGGAGATTTATTGCAGTGTGAGAGGTGCAAAATGGAGATTTCGAAATGTGAGAGAGGAGAATGAGACGGGAAAATGAGATCGGGCTGTAGAAATAGGCCAAAGACCCTTTAGTACCGGTTCTTCAGATGAACCGGTGCTAAAGGTTCAGCTCTGGCCCCACCTCCGCCTCAAAATTGGACTGAAATCCTTTCGTACCGGTTCGTAATATGAACCGGTACAAAAGGCCCTCAACGAACCGGTATTAATGTTCCTCGGCCGGCTGGGCAAGGGAACCGGTACTAATGTACCCTTTAGTATCTGTTCGTAAGGGAACCGGTACTAAAGGCTTAGACGGATGCCCATTTTTCTACTAGTGATTCCAGCGTGTCCGTGCACGATAAATAAGAATCACTCACATCGTTCGGACTTTTACGGGCCGGGATAGAGATCCTCTAGTTACCGACCCATACGATAACAGCTATGATGCAGACGTCCAACATTAATTTTAGTCATGAAATGATCAGAAATGTGAAGTATCTTGTGAACGAGACTACGAGAGCCACCGGCCCTCCAGTACCGCAGCAGTATTGCAACCAAAGAATTCAGCATACAATATACTCTCTTAATCCCAAAATGTAAGGTATCTAAAGATTAGTTAAAAGTTAACTTTGATCAAATATTTAGGAAAAATATCTATATATATTGTATTGAATGGATATATTAAAAATATACTTTATGGTGAATCTATTGATATCAATTCAATGTTATAAATGTTCATATTTTTATATATAATTATAGTTAAACTTAAAAAACGTTAATTTTTTATGAATCCTTATACGTCTTACATTTTGGGACGGAGATAGTATCTGGCTACCTGCTGCAAATCATAACAATCTAGCCACCATTCTAGTCTGTGGTTCAGCTAATCAGTTGATGGTAATGTTGTACTCCTAAACTGAAACCGTAAGACAAATGATTGGAAACCGGGGGATCCCCCTTGCCAGCCATAACGCGCGGGGGTAAGAGACGGAAAGAAAGGTATGATAGGTTCGTCATGACATATTCTGATTATTTGGAGTACTGAACTACAAACTCTACTAAAGATACGCGAAAGAAAACATAACTGTATGCTACTGTACTAACGAACAGTGATCGGCTGATCGACTCTGCACTTCTGCAGCGGTTCTTAACTAGACCACATGTATAATCACATGGATTCCCTACCCAAAGTGATGGGCTCACTGCAGTCCCTGGGCCACATGATCACACCAATCTCTCTAAGCACGTCCTCCTTGCTGAACATGCCGATCGACCGCAGCTGCGCCGCCTCCTCGCTCACCCAGGCGCCGCCGTTCTGCGCCGCGATGAGCAGCGCGCAGGACATGGTCCTCCAGTTGCCGTTGGCGACGAGCTCCACCTGGCGGTCGTCCAGGGTCGTCCCGCCGTTCTCCCACGTCGCGTTCACGCTGTCCCAGATCGACGTGAACCGCTGCGCCTCGAACATAGCGACGTTGAGCGTCGCCACCGCGCGCCTGACGCCCATGTCGTCGGCCGACCGGTTCGCCGCCTTGGACCGCGCGAGCTCGGCGATGGCGTCCATGGCTGACTCCTTGCTGACGCGGAGGCCCTTGAGGTGCTCGTGGCCGCCGAGGAGGCTGGTGTAGTCGTCGTCGAAGCTCAGCCTCTTGGGACGCGCCGGAGGGACGAGGTGGAGGTCGCCGGCGCTGCGGAAGGCGTGCAAGACTCCCTGGTCAGTGTACCCGGCGATACGCAGGTTGTCTCCTCGCACGACGAAGTATGCGTCGTAGCCGCGGCCATGCATGTGCGGCGAGATCCAGCGTGGCGGATCCGGATCGCCTCTGGTTTCTTCGGGGAGGAGGTCGTGGGAGTACAGCTGATTCTTCACGGCGTCGAAGGGGACTACATCGCTGGTACCGAAATGAATGAAAAAGAGAGAGAGTTGGTCAGATTAGCAACGAAGTTCAGAAGAATATACGAAAAGATGGACACTTACTCGGCGAGACCAGAAGGATCCACGCTAGACACCACCGCCATCACCATCAGGAGGTTGGCCATCAGGAGCACCACCACCATTAGGGGAAGCTTCGTAAGAGACATTGTTGATTGTTTAGGTTTGTGTTGCTAGACGAGTACTCTAGTAGCTTCTTATAAGTCAAGGAAGCAATGTAGGTAGTTCATGCCAAATGGGCACAACTAGTCGTACTCCTACTAAGCTACTCACGAGTGAAGTTCTAGTGCTACGGACCAGCCTTGTATGCAGATGGACTTCATGCCAATGCTCTGTTACATTTCACGCTTGTGTGTCCCATCTCCTTCTGGGGAGAGAGGGGAACCTGGGAAAATATCCAGTGATCCACACTTTACATGTTATCATGATATTAGTTTATAAAATTCAAATTTATAAGTGTCTAAAAATTTCACAAAAAATATGTTAGTGTTCACAAGATGTGTGTTTATAATATCTCAAATTTTAAGAACCAGATTCAAAATAGACACAGAGAAACAAGAAAAAGAAATCTAGCAAGAATAGTGCCACAAAAAGACAAAAGTACAAATGTCACTATTCATGTATCAATTTGTCTTTTTTGTTTCTCCATGTGCATTTCGAATTTGGTTCTAAAAAGTTTGAGGATGGTAAACACACGTCTAATAAACACAGACATATTTTTTCTAATTTTTTTAAACATTTGGAAGTTTAAATTTTAAAGAATGGTATCATAGGAGCATTTAAAGTGTGGGATCGCTGGATACTTTTCCAGGGGAACCTTCTCAGATTTTTCACGTGAAGGCAAGCACGGAGAGAGGGAGTGGAGTGAGGGGCGGAGAGACGGAGAGTTGACCAAGTGCGGCGGTTTGGCTCTAGGCTATCCAGTGAGTCTCGAGTTTGAATTTTTGAAAGTGATATTTAGAAATTTCTTATGTGGACACATACATATGCCTTTTAAAGATCACTAAAGTTTGGTTAAAGAGTGAATTCCACTTTTTACCCCGTCAAACATAAATTCATCAAGATTTCCCCTTTTGAAAGCTTTGGACCCTCTCTTTTTTATATGTGTCTATTGAGCAAGTTGTAAAGTGATAACCAAAGTTCCAAAATTTCATAATGATGATAAAAAATGGAACAAATGGATATGAGAAGTCTAAACAAGAATCGTCAAGGGCGAGCTTCGATCTTTACATATTTTGTGACGCAACATTGATGTAACATACCGGTCCTATCTAACAATAACAAGCAAAAAAGCAAAACTGGGGTAGAACCATGTTTAAGGTCTCCTAATTGATACATTTATGTAAAATTTCTATTAAATGGGGGTAAATATGTCAAATATACAACTACGAGGTAAAAAGTGGAATTCTCTCTTTGTTAAATAATACTCTGACGACAAGAATTATGAAACGAAGGGAATACATTAGGAAAGCTAAAACAACTCTATTTTGCTCCCTAATTTTGTGTGTTTGTATGTTAGAAGTAAAAGATTCTTTTTTTTAAAGGGAACATTGCTCCCACATGTAAAAATATATGTCCATCAAAATAGGTACATGCACACTAGACATATGTTCATGTACTTTTTGGTTTTAAAAATGTTCTTGATTCTTAAAACGTACTCCATGATACTCAAGATTTAAAATGTCGACTATTCAGGATATATGTGTATGTGTGTGTGCATGTGTGTGCATTTACGTGCGTGTGCGTGTGTGCATTTTGATACCAGTACCGGCCTGTGGTCCCATTTGTCCGGCTTAAAACCGGTTGCACGTAGGATGTGCACGCGATCAAATTGTTGATTTACGTCCGTCAAATTATTGGCATCATAGTCCCTTATATCCCTTATTCCTTTCTTGATCAATAATGCCTCAAATAATCCAAGTATTATCCAAAGACCCTCATATTTCCTTAAATAATCGAACTTTAGAGACTAAGACAAGTTCTTAATTTATTATAGCTGATCTCGAAAAACCAGGAGATTAAGATAAGTTCATAATTTACCGTGTGCGCGTGTTTGGATTTGTCTTCTGATGGAAGCCCCCGTGTAGCCATCTACACATGTGACTACGAGTGTCACCCTGGCGGCATCACTTCTTAATTCTACCGATCGCCAAAACTTAAAAATGAAGGTCGGATCTAGGGGTCTTGTTTTTTCCCTTTGAAGCTTCGATCTCAAATTCAACCATTTTTTATAAAATTTGAAAAAATATCTCACATAGTTAATGTTGTATTGTTCACAATCTTCAGAACCAAATACATTGTATTTCAGACTCTATAAAAATGATAAAATCTCGTAAAAAGACAAAATCAAGTTTTCGGTGTATTGTTCATGTTGTTCCGACCACAAAACCTCAATTTATCATTTTTTACTAAATCTAAAATACAATATATTTTGTTCTAAAAATTTACACACTGATAGAATACAACAATATCTACGCTGCTGATATTATTTTAACCCAGCTGCTAAACAGCGCTCGGATGCTATCTGGCACTCCGAGCATCCGATTCTGAGCCGCCCGATCGGAAGAAGACGCTCCAGATTCGCTGCACGCGCGCTCCCGACAACGCGCTACGTCCCGACCAGGTGCCACCTGGCAGCGTGTCCCACGTACCTGGACCGACCCGGAGCATGCGAACCCGGACTCGGTCCTGGACCGCATTCATCATTTCGTCGGTGTCGTTCCCCATTTGCTCTCTCCTCCGGCGATCTAAGGCCAGCACATGGCATTCCCCATTTCCTCTCTTCTCCGACAATATTTTGATCTCGTCGGCGAGAGCCCTCCCGTTCGGACGGGTGTTAGAGATCGTGGTTTGGAGCCACCTTCCGCGTCGCCTACTGGCTAGATGCCTGGGAGGTAGCATCGCTAGCGGAGAAGGAGCTGGGCGTCGACCTTGTCGCCGGTGTGCGAAACACGCTGTAGAGCTGCTTGCTCGTCGGCAGAGAGGAGGAGCGCGCTAGGTGGCCACAGATCTCCCTTCTACTGCGCAGCGGCTTCTGATTTGGCAGCGGCTAGTTGTGCTCGATAGAAATTGGGTTCTGAGGTATGAATTTACTGACGCAAATCTCGAAATCCTTAACCCTATGTTTTTACAATGATGCATGATTGGGTTCGGTGTTTTAGGCCCGATTATTCTGCCTAGCATCTGTGTTTTTGTTGAGGTCCTTGTGTTGATGTGTTAACGGATCCCTGTACGTCAGCGCTAGATATGCCCCCAGATTTATTTCTCGCTGTCCATTGCACAAGTACATAGCTCCCCTAGTCAATCCACCACAAATCACATAAAATTTGTACCAAATTTAATCCCCCATTTACAATGCCCACCATATGTCAGAGATTTGATATGCGCTGCTGTTTGTTTTGTGTGTGGTTTGTTTCTAGTATCAGTCAATTAGCACTGGTGCTTCATAAGGTGTGAAGATGCTATGCAATGTTGAAGTTGTAGATCATTTTTATGTGATGTTAAGTTGCTTTACTAGGTAATGTCAAGTTGTATATGAATCCAACTAAGTTGCTTTACTGGGTAATGTCAAGTTGTATCTGAATCCAACTAAGTTGCTTTACTGAGTAATGTCAAGTTGTATCTGAGTCTAACCAAGTTGCTTACTGAGTAATGTCAAGTTGTATCTGAATCTAACTAAGTTGTTTACTGAGTAATGTCAAGTTGTAACTGAATGCTTGCGTGTTTTTTACACCTTCTATTTACTAGTACTACTAATAGTTTTCTTTTTGAACATTGGTAAGTTGCCTATTGAATCGGCGCACACCTAATCGGAGCATGTTAGAACCTGTTTTTTGTCACCATAGCGTCTGTATTGACAAATGCATATTCTCTTAGCAGAAATCCTTAGTTGCATGCTAATCAGCCAACTTGAGTTTGTGCATTTTGTAACATATTACATAGGCATATGGCAACATAGTTCTCTTTGATTTTGGTATGTCAAATCCACTGGAGTTGCATTTGAAGTGCTTGCATTCAATGTGTAAGATATTAACTACTAAGTTGCTTTACTGGATAATGTTAAGTTGTATCTGTAATCTAGCTAAGTTGGCGCATTTTCATATTCTAGGTACTTATTTTTACATATGTTCATATGTTCATTTTTTTCACAGCAGGGAAGAGATAGTTAAAGAGAATGACAAACGTGCCCGGCTGCGACTACCAGTAGTTGATGCAGGTTGTGGTAGTTCTACATTGCCGGATGGGGCAGCAAACCCTGCTGTAGCTGGGAATCCTTCTGGTGTGCAAGCAGCTAGCCTAGCATAGAAGACTGTCCCCACACGTCAGAATAAACCTGATGCAGCAGCAGCAGCAGACGACAGTATCCATTTGGCTGTTGCAACAAAGCGGGTAGGTGGGAATGCAACTTGCTCGGCTACTGGTGCGGCAGCTGGTGCTGCAAATGGTCCAGCAATTGCTGCTGAGCTGGTGCAGCAGTTGGTGCGGCAGCTGGTGCACCAACTGGTGCCGCTACAGCTATTGTGGTAGCTGGTACGTTAGGCGGTGCAACAGCCGGTAGCATACCACCCAAGCCTGCACCCGTACAGCAGAGAAGTCAGGTGGGGCTTTTTTGTGTTCTGTTTTCCTTTTTCGCTATCCTTTTCCTTTTATTATCACCATACTTAAACTTCAGTGTTTGACAGTAGTTTTTTCATTATATTTTTCCAGTTTGGGAGGAACCGTGCTTCGCCTGCTAGGTTGGTCAAACTTAACAAGCTGTTAGGGCAAGCCCAGAGAGATTTGGTAGATGAATGGGGATGGGGAGGGATGCTTAAGGTGGAGGCCACAGCGATGCTTGTGGATCTTAGCATGTGGGTGCTTACTCATTTTGACCCCATACGATGTGAGATTGCTGTTCCAGGGAGGGGTAGTATCCCAGTGAACGCTGACAGCTACACGAAAGTGTTTGGGATCCGTAATGAGGGAAGCCCTGTGTGTTACGAGATGGAGACAGAAGCCATCAAGTTCTTTAATGAAGAGTATGGTATAGAGAGTGGAAAGGCACCGGAGTGGGCAGACTGGTGCAAGATAATAACAGACATGAACGGAGCTGCAGATGATAAGTTCCTTCGGGCTTACTTCGCTGCTGTACTCAGTTGTTTTGTCAGTCCAACAACAAAGTCAAGTATCAGTCCAAGGTGTTACAGGTGTCTCCTAGACCTCAACCAGTTCCGCAGGACAAACTTTGCTCAAATTGCAGTTGACCAAATCATCACTGAAGTTAAGAAAATGGGAGTGAAGAAGAAGTCTGTTTGCTGTTGCCTACATCGCCTTGTGGTAAGATATTGCTACATTATCTACCTTTTTCTTGTAGTTTAGCTAGAGAACTATTGTGTCTGATTTTCTAACTCATCATCTTTCGTGGTTTCTATTGTAATGCAGATTGTCTACCTAGATTCCCTAGAGGTTGATGAGGTTGTACAGTATGAAGAAGAATGCCCCATCCGGGCCGCAGCATGGAATGACAAGCTCATACAGGCTGTCATGAAAAAAGATTCTAAAGGTGACAGCGAGTTTGGCAAACTTAGAGTAAGTTTTCTGTGTTTTCTTTTTAGCTGCAATTTATTTGAGTTTTTCTTTCATCCACTTTTCTTAACGTGGATCATGTATTTTTTTTCAGTTCAAACAAGGTGTTGGCGCCACAATCAGAGATAGCCTTTTCATTGGGATGACGAGGACTGAAGATTTCGTGTCTTCCAAGTTGCCACGCAGCTTTCCAAATGAGGAACAATTTTACTTTCCAAATCACACATCCTTTTTATGCACTCTTGGAAATATGCTTAAATGTTAGTAACCAAAAATAAACTATTTTGTGTTTAATTCTATAGTGTGCTTGTATGGTGCATTGTGGTTAAGTTGTTTTTTCAACTTTCTTTGGTTGAGTTGGCTAAGTTGCACTCTAGGGCATACTCAAGTTGCTATTCCACATAACCAAGTTGCATTTCTGGCATATGACTAAGTTGGTTTTTGTCTACACTTTCTTGTTCATCCTGTACATAGGTCGGGGCCTACCTTTTTTTTTGTTCTTAGGGTTTTTCCTTTGACAAGTTGGTCACCAATAGTAACCTAGTTGCTTCGTGGTTAAAACCAAGTTGTATGGTTCATTTGTTATTAAGTTCATTGTTTCAACTTTATTCTGGTTGAGTTGGCTAAGTTTGCACTCTAGGGCTTACATAAGTTGCTGTTCCACACATCAAAGTTGCATTCTGGCGTATGACTAAGTTGGTTTTCTCTTCATTTTTCTGTTCATCATGTGCATTGGTAGTGGGCTACTGTCTTTTTTTGTGCTAAGGGGTTTTTTCTTTGACAATTTGGACACCAATAGTAACCTAGTTGCTTCCTAGTTACAACCAAGTTGTATGGTGCATTGTTATTAAGTTCATTTTTCAACTTCGTGTTTGGTTGAGTTGCTAAGTTGCATTCCACGGATACTTAAGTTGTTGTTCATTAAAACTAAGTTGCATTCTATCATATGACTAAGTTGTTTTTTACTTCATTTAAAATGTTCATCATGTGCATAGGTAGGGGTCTATTCTATTTTTTTATGCTAAGGGTTTTTTTAATTGGCAAGTTCGTCACCAATAGTTATCTAGTTGCTTCCTGGAACACAGTAAAGGTTGGGCACTGGTTACAACCAAGTTGCATTTGTCTTACTGTACTACTAGTTCCTAACTAACATACTTTTTTTTGTTTTATGATTTTTACTTTCGCAGAAAAAGAGGAAGATTGCTGTCATGCTTGGGAAGCTATGCACAGATATATCCAACAGACTAGGTACCTTTGTTGAATCCTTTGGTATTTTAGAGGAGCAAGAGAAGAATAGCAGTGCTTAGGGAGCTGGAAGGAAGAGACAAAGAAAGGCTGCAGGTGTTGAGGTTGAAGACGAAGATGAACTTTATTCTGGCCACAATGCACATTCTGATTCGGAAGAAGTCAGCGCAGAGGATGATGATGACGACAAGGAAAATGATGATGTTGATGAGGGAAATGACGATGACAGCGAGAGAAATGATCATGATGCCGAGTTTAATGATGATGATGGCGTTAGTGGAGACATGAACCCTGGCAACTCATCAGTTAGTGGGGAATATCAAAATGACATATATTCAGATATTGTCTTGCAGCAGTTACCAAGAAGATCTCCAAGGCTTACACCCAAGAAACTACATGATGGCCCATCTAGCAACCTAAGGAAAAGGAGATGTAACAATGACTCCCCTGTAAAAAATTCCAATGACATGTTAGTGCAGGGATTGATTCAGTCAACAAGAAGGAAGGCATAGAAAGAACACAAAGCAAGGCTTCAAGCAGCTCAACGGAATGAGAAGGGGGATGCACCAGAAATTTCTGGTTGGAGTCCTTTTTCAGAGCTACGAAAGTTGGTGGGCTCTGAGCCCATACATGAAATTGACCTTCCTTTCATTGAACTGCCAGAGTTCATCGATGATGATGGGAAGGCTTATGCAGAAGCTGTTTTCAAGGATGTTGCACGAGGGGAAATGCACTTATCCCCTGGAAGCCGCCCACCATTAAATGATTTTGGAAGTGAGGATGTAATTCAGAAAATGACTATGGAGTGTTTTGAGCTCGTAAAGCTGGATATCAGAGATGACAAGCAGCAACAGAGGGTTACAGAGAACAAGGGCAACAAGAAAAACGAACAGACGGCCATGAAGCAGAAGCAGGCTGCGCATCGTACACGGCCGGGCCAGCCTAAAACAAGTGTAAAAAGGAACAGGCCACCTAATGGTCACCTCAAGGCAACAAATGTAGAGGCAGGACCTACCAGACCACCACTACCAAAGGCCAACTCAATGATTACAGCAAGCAGTATAGTTGAAGTTCAGTCGGTAGTGCAGCCAGGGGCTTCAGAGAGTGCCCACGAACCAGATGTCGCAACAAACAAAAAATGTGTTGAAACCTATAGATCATACAACACAAAGAGAAGCTCCTGCAACTCAAGTCAACCCTGGTACAACTAAGCGTAAATCAGATACAACTCCAGCAACAGAAGCAGTTCTTGGTTCAAACTCTGATGAGTTGCCATCATGTTCTGATGTAATGCCAGAAGGTAGTGCATGTTTGCCAGAATTTTCAAAGCGGGTTCCAGTTCAGTTGGGAATTCCAGTTCCGGCAGCAGTTTGTCCAACACGGGGAATTCAAGTCAACCCTGGCTCAACTCAGGGTAAATCAAGTACAACTGCATCTGCAGAGGGAGTTTTTGGTAAAAAATCGCAGCACCTGCCTTCATCTAGTAATACTCATGACTCTGAAGCACATGTTAAAGCATTTCCAGTAGGAACTTCATTTCTGCCAGACCCTGCAAAGAGGGTTCCACTTTAGTGGGGAGTCCCAGTTCCGCTTGCAATTGGTCCGACACGGGAAACATGTCCACCTCCTGCAGGTAAGTTGACTCCATCACAGGAACTTAGAGAGAAGGTAGCTAGGGCAGCGCTAGCCTATGATGCCCGCAGAACCCTGAAAAAGAATGTTCAAGCAGACCTACTGCCCCTTTGCTATCAGCAGTAACAGAGATTTCCCATAATGGTCAACACCTTGTGATCATAGACGATGATGAATGGGATGAGGATACATGGAAAGAAGCATGCGACATAGTTGACCGTGTAGAAAGGGAAAAGGGATACACAAACATTGAATCTTTCGATGTTAAAGAAGAGAAGGATCCTGAGAGTGGGTTTCAAACGCCACCTAGGGGGGAAGCCAGCACTGCAATCAATTCTCAGCCGTCTGGTAGCACTACAGCAGCTGATCGTCCACAAGCTCAGCAACGCAGAATAATCAGGGAGCCAATCAACCTGAGATCACCATATGTCATGTACGATGATAAATCTCTGTTCACATGTTCAGCTGATGTAAAGGAGGTGTACAATGCAGTTACTGCACATGGGCGCAGATCGCTAAGGGGGCAAGATGTCGATGACACGCCAATTGATGTAAGCTATGACAAGTACTTTGTTTCACTTAGAGAGCTCGCAAACTCAATGATGCCTTGCGGAGTACTTAGGAATACTGTCATGGAGCTTGGCATCGAGTCTATAATGCTAAGAAAAGACAGGAAGATCAAAACGTTGGTTATGCCTCTGAGGGTTGCGGTGAGAAATACAAATACACCTTTTTCCATTCCATTCGTATCCTTCTCTCATTTTTGGCCTATTTTTAATATAATACAATATTAATATGTTTTTTTCTCATAGCTGTTACTCGAAGATTTGGAACTGAACAGGAGGGAGTTGGAAAAGCACTTTGCAAAGAGTAAGGCGCACCTTGACAGAAAAGACACAGTAAGTGTTCAATTTTTATAGCATATTACGTTACATCTGTTGTGCAAAACTGGACTCACCCAAACAATATCTTCAATAAATAACTTTTCACTCACTCATTTGTTATTTTTTGTCCATTTTGTTTTTTTCAATATAGGTTATGCTACCTATCCTTGAGGACCTGGCAGAAGGCGAACCTGTTAAGGTCAACCACTACTGGTTATTCGTCATCAATATACGGGATAGGCGTTTCGAGGTGTTGGATTCTCTGAGAGCACTAGCAGATGCAAAGTTTTAGGAAAGAGTCAACAAAATACTTGCTGCCATAAAGACTTTGTGGGAAGAATACTATGCAACTTCTAAGGTCAAGCTTCAAAATTTTGACCCACCCAAAGACATAAAACCTCCAAGGCAGCTGACCAAGTGAATACATCAACCAATCTTCCCTTTTATGACCTTCTCGTAATCAGTTTAGCTAAATACAACTACGTTAATAGCTGGCTCTAACAGTGAAGTTGCAGTGTTGCCTATAGCTACTTAGGTATAGTAGTAGCTTTTTTCATTTTTTATTGTATAATGGATGTCATTTAAGTTGTTTGAACATGATTGTTAAGTTGGTTACTAAAGTTCACATATTGAGTTTTGCATGTACCTTTTTCGTTCTAAGTTGGTTTTCAAACATGTTCAAGTTGTGTTCCCAAATATAACATAGTTGCTTTTTATTGCACATTTGCTCATTTTTTCACAATAAGTTGTTTTTTAAAAAACACGCCTAAGTTGGTTTTCAGGAAAACAACTTAGTATGAAACAGGAAACAAATATGTTTCTACTGTTGTCCAACTTTAGCATACGTTTTCCCAGAAAAACATCTTGGTTTCAAAAAGATACTCAAGTTGCCTTTCTAAACAACCAAAATTGCTTTACCAAAAAAATCAAGTTGTAGTGCTCCCTAAAACTACTTAGGTACTGCAATCCACCATAGTGGTACCTTTTTCATTTAATTTTAGTTGTTTGAAACATCATTGTTAAGTTGATTCTAAAGTTTATAAGAAAACATCACTAAGTTGGTTTTCAGGGAAATAACATAGTATACATCAGGAAACACTCTGCTGTCCAACATTAGCATGCTTTTTTTTAAAATCAACTTGATTTTCAGAATATACTCATGTTGACTTTTGAAACTACCAATTTTTTTTACCATGTTTCTGATTTTCACATTTAGTTGTTTTTTAAAAGTTGTGCACCAGGAAGCATCTTACTGTTTTATAACTTGTTAGTATGCTTTTTTGGAAGCAACTCTGGGTTATTTTACAACCATGCTATATCAAGGCTTTTTTCATCTCATTTTATTTTTAGCATCTTCTCATTTTTCTGCTGTACTGCAGCAACGAATGTGGCATTTGCACTTTGTTCAATGCGGAACACTGGAATGGAAGGTCACTCCCAAGATATCATGGTTCAAACGTCGCAAACATAAGGAAATTGATGACGTTTACATGGGTCACCTCTCCTAAGAACAATGCCAAGTGGAGGGAGATCATCAAGAAGAAGTGAGGTAGACAAAGTAGCATGTATTAAGAGAAACAATAGTTACACATGTTTTTATTTGCATTCTATGCATGCTTTTCAATGCAGCATCTTGACAGCACTACAGTTTGCAACTAAATCAAATGAGATGATCCTTTTTTTCCTGGTGTGCATTTTCTTTCTAGTGTTTCGCACTACAACTCAACGATTGCCCAACCCTATAGTACAAGTTGCAATGTTATATCCAGGCTCACCACATGCACTGCACAAACTTGTTTTCTTGGCTTGCAACTCAATACCAGATGGAATTCGACCCTTTTTACGCCCTTTAGTGTTAGATCTGGGAGGGTTCAGAATGACAAGCTGTTCTTCACTTGAAGCAGCCACACCACCTTCTGCTTGCATGTGGGATGTCCCAGGTCCTGAAATCTTCCTTTTTGTTCCAGTTGATTTCTTCGTCATACTAGGGCCAGTTTGTGCTCTAGTTGTTGCAGGAGGCGGTTCCTGTCGAACATGCTGCCTGTCTATTGGAATGTCTGTTCGCACAGTTGTAGGAACTGAACTAGAAAACTAGTTTTCAGCAGCACCCCATGGACGGTTACTTGTAAAATTAGTTTTCGGTTGTTTCTTAGGCGGGTTGGAAGGTCGACTGGTGGGAGCTGAAGGTGCTATGTCAGGCACTCCATGAGGCGCCATTTGTTGTGGAACAGTAGGAGTTGCTGGCCTTTGCGATACATTACAAGCTTCTCTTTGTTGATGAATATTAGGATGCACCTTTTGCCTCCTAGTCGTATGAGTTCCTGACTGCTGCGGCACATTACGACCTGCTGTTTCTTGCTGAATAGTAGGATGCACCGTTTGCTGCGCAGCCGTATGAGATACTGACTGTTGCAGCACATTATGACCTGCTGTTTGTTGATGTACATTAGTATGCGCCATTTGGTGCGGAAATGTAGGAGGCGCTGTCTGTTGCGTCACATTATCATTTGTTGTTTGTTGATGTACATTAGGAACAGTGTTTTGATGTGCCACATTGTGAGCTGTAGGTTCCGGTGGCGCATCAATTGCTCTATTTGGCTGTTGCCCTCTGATGGGGCCGAGTTGATGAAGTAAAAATGACCGACTAGTTGGAAAACCCCAAGAGAAGGTTTTAATGAATATAGCAGCAAGTTTTCCCTCAGTTATGAAACCAAGGTTATCAATCTAGTAGGAGAGAGACAAACGACTGAAGGTGATGCCCACTAGCTGCGTGATGCTCTAACAAGGGCGCCGTTAACGATAACTTGTTAGCGCGTCTTCAACCAGTAGCAACGTGGAACCTGCACACAATACAACCAAATACTTTATTCCCGACTTACGATGAGGTTGTCAATCTCACCGGTTTGCTTGAAATAAAGGGTATGAGCGTATCGAGTAGAAAGTGATAATAGTATGCGAGTAAAGTAAACAGGTGATAGCAATATAAGGGAAATAGGACCGGGGTCCATAGTTCACTAGTGGTGTCTCTCCATAAGATAAAATAATACATGCTGGGTAAACAAATTACAGTTGGGCAATTGATAGAATAAAGACAATGTGCATATGTCGAGAGGATCACTATGAGATTTACTCTGGGCATTACAACAAGATACATAGACCGCCATCCAACTGTATCTATGACTAATAATCCACTTGTGGCGAATCAATCTGAGAACTCCATAAGTATTAAGTTGCGAACAACAGATAATTGCATTAAGCAAAGTGTGTAATGTAAACAAAGCATATGCCCTCAAGCATATGAATGTTGTTTTTCCCCTAGTAGCAACAGCACATCTACAACCTTAGAGGTTTATGTCACTCCCCCAGATTAAATAGAGGCATGAACCCACTATCGAGCATAAATACCCCCTCTTGGAGTCACTAGCAACTACTCGGCCAAGATAGCTACTAACAACGGAGAGCATGCAAGATCATAAACAACATAGAGATAACATAAGATAAAATTCAGTACTTCAACTCAATCATAACACCAATATTCATCAGATCCCAACAAACACAACATGTAGATCTAAACATGAAGCACATGGTGGAGAAGACAACGGTGATCTCAATCATGTAAGGCAGATCATGAGATCTAAACATGAAGCACATGGTGGAGAAGACAACCATCTAGCTACTGCTATGGACCCATAGTCCAAGGTAGACTACTCACTCATCGCGCCGGAGGCAAGCATGGCGATGAAGAAGACCTCCGATGGCGATTCCCCTCTCCGGCAGGGTGCCGGGAAGAGCTTCTGGACCCTCCCAATCTTTGGGTCGACGGCGGCGGCGGATCGGGATGTGTTCTGGAAAAGTGATCGGGTATTTAGGTTTTTCCCATCGGGGGGTCTTTATAGGCGAAGGGGCATCGTCGGGAGTGGACCGAGGCGACCTCACACATAGGGGGCACGGCCCAGCCCCTGGCCGCGCCGCCCTGTTGTGTGGGGCCCTCGTGGCCCCACTCCGTCTCCTCTTCGGTTCTCTAGAAGCTTCGGTGAAATTCTGGGCGACTGGCTTTGGTTTCGTCCAATTCCAAGAATATTTCCTATGTAACTTTTCTGAAACACAAAAACAGCAGAAAACAGGGAACTGGCACTGTGGCGACTTGTTAATAGGTTAGTTCCGGAAAATGCATAAAAGTGCCACGAAGTGTAACGAAACACTAAGCAAATGGTGTAAAAACAAGCATGGAGCATCTAAAATTATAAATACGTTTGAGACATATCAGCATCCCCAAGCTTAACTCCTGCTCGTCCTCGAGTAGGTAAGTGATAACAAAATAAATAATTTTTGAGGTGACATGCACCTACACAAACTTGATCATGTATGTAAGCGTTGTGCGCTGGGATCAAAAGAACTTAAAACATGGGCATGAAAGACATAATCTTGATAGGAGAAACTTAGCAACCATGTTATAACATGAAAATGAACACAAACAAAAGATCATGAAAATGAAACAATGAAAGTCAAACGTGTGTTCAAATCATAAGGAAAAACATACAAATGGTTTTTAGCTTGTCTTTCATGGAGAGCAAAACATAAATGCATAGGACACCTTCAAGTTTAAGAGGGCGACTAGATACAAATAATTTGAGAACAAGTGAAACCAACAATATGAATCAATCAATGAAAACTTTGGGACAATGCACATTATACTCAGAATGACAACTATGCTCTCTTAATGGTGCATAAAGATAGAAGGTGGTAACTCAACATAAAAGTAAAAAAAAGGCCCTTTGCGGAGGGAAGCAGTGATTAAACATGTGCTAGAGCTTTTCATTTGTAAAACAGAGAGATAAAAACTGGGTTTTGAGAGGTGGTTTCTTTTGTCAACGACTGGCAATGGGGTTCTTACTATCTTCCATACAAAAATGAAGCAAGTTTTTGAGAGAGAGATTGGCACTTTTGTGCTCTTTTATAAAGCTTGGCACTCCTCCCCACCTTTTTTTCCTTTCTCAAACCATGGCTAACTGATTCCATCGGGTGCCCACCAACATTCACATACCATGGAGGAGTGCCTTTTTTTTCTTTCTTTTTTCTCTTTTTTTCTTTTTGGAATAAGCAATATGGAAGATAGCAAATCCGACCACTACGTCCCCATGAGCTAAAAAGAGTGGCACAAAACGAGAAGTAGTTGAAAGTTTTGAAAGGTAGCATATGAAAATTTACTTTGGAATGGCTTACAAATACCATGCATAGGAATTTATACTGGACACAATGGCAAACTTGGTTTTTAGGAGTTGGATGCACGAGTAGAGCTCATACTTAGTACAAAATGAAGGCTAGCAAAAGACTGGGAGCGACCAACTAAGAGAGCAATAACGGCCATAATCATGCAAAGCGACAAAGCAACATTAAAAGAAGCATAAGATGGCATCAAAAGTCAAAAACTAAATAATCATAGAGGCTATGGCGACTTTTTAAGAGTCTAACATGTGTGAGCATGCGCCAAGTCAACCCAAATAAAGCATCAAGGAGAAAACCAAAATAATGCTTCCAAACGATAAAAACAACGCATGATTTTTTCAAAGGCTCATTAAGCAATCTCGGTTATTTGAGACAAGTCATGCTACAGAAAAACCACTAAGCATACTATCAAAAATACATCAAGCACGACATGAAAAAGTCTAAGCCGCAGTCTACACAAGCTCCTTCTTGTACCAATTTTTGTATAAAGCTTTTTCTATTTTCCAACACCATTCAAACTTTTTATAAACACCTCTTTTGATGAAAACCAATAAGGACCAGAGGCAAAAATACACCTTGATGAAAATATATAACAAGATCTGAACGCAAATCAAGGCGAAAATGAAAACCAAAAACAGTAGCAGAAAAAGAAGAACACTCAGTTTTTGATAAGAGTGAAAACTAGAGCATTCTTGGCAAATGAAAAGCAAGGCAACTTCTCCAAAAGAAATTTGTTGGGGTCCAACCATTTATTGCAGCAAACTAAACTAAACTAAACTGAAAACTAAAAACAACTGACGCTCCAAGAAAAATGCATAATGCATGAAGCAATAAAAATATAGTGTTTTGAAAGGTGACCTGATTTTTGCCGATGAAGAAGGGGTGCCTCGGGGGCATTCCCAAGCTTTGCCGCTTGTACTTCTTGGATATTTCTTGGGGTGATGCATGGTCATCCCCAAGCTTGAGCTTTTGTCCATTCTTCAACTCATCTCATCACTCTCCGATCCCTACACTTGAGAACTTCCTTCATACAAAACTAAACACAAATCTATTAGCAACATTAGTGTAAGCATAACATAGAATCAACCCTTTTTGCTTCAGGTTTCAACCTAAAACCACCACATATAAAGAATATACTACTGTAGTAACTTCCCAAAAGTTGCATGATCAAAAGAACTCAAAAAGAAAGCGATAAAGCGGCACACACAAATATTGGCATAAATCTGTCAAAACAGAACAGCTCACAAAGGTCGAATTTTTGAGGTGTTTTATGTTGCTCAAATCAAAAAGTCTTCAACTAATGAAAGTTTGTATATAATCTGGGGCATATGCACAAGAAATCTCAGGTCCAAAAGATATACAGAGAATTTTCACGAATTTTTACGGTGCAGCACCAAAAACTGTTTCAGGACAGCAACATCCCCAAATCTTACCTCGCTCAAATTAGAGGCTTCTCTTGGCACAAAAACGAAATAAAAAGGATAAGGAGAGGTCATTAATTAGAGGCTTCTCTTGGCACAAAAACGAAATAAAAAGGATAAGGAGAGGTCATTACAGTAGTAATAACTTCCAAGACTCAAATAAAAGAAAAGGAACTGAATGTAAAAACATTGGGTTATCTCCCAAGAGTGCTTTTCTTTAACGCTTTTGAGCTAGGCGCAGAAAATTGCGAATCAAGTAATATCGAGTGAGGCATTAAGATCCACTATAGGAGTATTTTCAACAATGAATTGAATTGTGTCCAAATGAGTTTTTGAAGACCCTTTATGATCACTCTTTGGTACACTATTTTCGTCAAAAAAGTTTTCAGGACAAATCCAACCAAAAATCTTTTCCAAAGCATCATGAATTCCTACAATTTTACAAGGTATTGGCACTCTAAAATCTTCATTGGGTGTACCAACAACTTCAACAGGCGAGCCAAGCTTATTAAATTTCTTAAAAACCTCCCTAGCCTCAATAGCAACATCTCTAAATTTTATGCGCAAAGTTTCCAAGATAAAAGCTTTCTTTTCAGGATCCTCAATTTCATGAAGCTTAAGGAACATGTATTGCATAAAAGGATTAAGGCTAGCAAACCTAGCTTCCAACATGTGAATCAAATAAGCAGAAGCAACTTCATAACTAGGAGCAAGCTCAGCCAAAGACTTTTTCTCAACATCCTTATGCATACTAATATGATTAAAGAACTCCTCAATGTTACTTTTTCCAATAATTGAACCACTACCTACTGAGAGGTCCTCCAAAACATACTTAGGGAGCAACATAATGAACTAGAGTAAAGAAATAACAACTATCAAGGATACTAATTTTTTTGGGTTTTTGATAAAACGATGCAAGTAAAAATAAAGTAAAGCAAAACTTAAAACAAAGTAAAGGATGTGCGTGCGAAAACTCCCCTTGCAGAAGTCTTCTTCCTCCCCGGCAACGGCGCCAGAAAACTTGTTTGCTGGTGCCAAGTTGATGTGGGAATATGTAGTCGATGTGGGAGCTTATTATTCTTCAATCCCCGGCAACGGTGCCAGAAAACTTGATGGGGCCGAGTTGATGAAGTAAAAATGATCGGCCAGTTGGAAAACCCCAAGAGAAGGTTTTGATGAATATAGCGGCAAGTTTTCCCTCAGTTATGAAACCAAGGTTATCAATCCAGTAGGAGAGAGACAAACGACTGAAGGTGATGACCACTAGCTGCGTGATGCTCTAACAAGGGCGCCGTTAACGATAACTTGTTAGCGCGTCTTCAACCAGTAGCAACGTAGAACCTGCACACAACACAACCAAATACTTTGTTCCCAACTTACGATGAGGTTGTCAATCTCACCGGTTTGCGTGAAACAAAGGGTATGAGCGTATCGAGTGGAAAGTGATAATAGTATGCGAGTAAAGTAAACAGTGCGAGTAAAGTAAACAGGTGATAGCAATATAAGGGAAATAGGACCGGGGTCCACAGTTCACTAGTGGTGTCTCTCCATAAGATAAAATAATACATGCTGGGTAAACAAATTACAGTTGGGCAATCGATAGAATAAAGACAACGTGCATATGTCGAGAGGATCACTATGAGATTTACTCTGGGCATTACAACAAGATACATAGACCGCCATCCAACTGCATCTATGACTAATAATCCACTTGTGGCGAATCAATCCGAGAACTCCACAAGTATTAAGTTGCGAACAACAGATAATTGCATTAAGCAAAGTGTGTAATGTAAACAAAGCATATGCCCTCAAGCATATGAATGTTGTTTTTCCCCTAGTAGCAACAGCACATCTACAACCTTAGAGGTATCTGTCACTCCCCCAGATTAAATAGAGGCATGAACCCACTATCAAGCATAAATACCCCCTCTTGGAGTCACTAGCAACTACTTGGCCAAGATAGCTACTAACAACGGAGAGCATGCAAGATCATAAACAACATAGAGATAACATAAGATAAAATTCAGTACTACAACTCAATCATAACACCAATATTCATCGGATCCCAACAAACACAACATGTAGAATTACATAACGGTGATCTCAATCATGTAAGGCAGCTCATGAGATCTAAACATGAAGCACATGGTGGAGAAGACAACCATCTAGCTACTGCTATGGACCCATAGTCCAAGGTAGACTACTCACTCATCGCGCCGGAGGCAAGCATGGCGATGAAGAAGACCTCCGGTGGCGATTCCCCTCTCCGGTAGGGTGCCGGGAAGAGCTTCTGGACCCTCCCGATCTTCAGGTCGACGGCGGCGGCGGATCGCGATGTGTTCTAGAAAAGTGATCGGGTATTTAGGTTTTTCCCATCGGGGGGTCTTTATAGGCGAAGGGGCATCGTCAGGAGTGGACCGAGGCGACCTCACACATAGGGGGCACGGCCCAGCCCCTGGCCGCGCCGCCCTATTGTGTGGGGTCCTCGTGGCCCCACTCCGTCTCCTCTTCGGTTCTCTAGAAGCTTCGGTGAAATTCTGGGCGACTGGCTTTGGTTTCGTCCAATTCCAAGAATATTTCCTATGTAACTTTTCTGAATCACAAAAACAGCAGAAAACAGGGAACTGGCACTGTGGCGACTTGTTAATAGGTTAGTTCCGGAAAATGCATAAAAGTGCCACGAAGTGTAATGAAACACTAAACAAATGGTGTAAAAACAAGCATGGAGCATAAAAAATTATAAATACGTTTGAGACGTATCAGCATCCCCAAGCTTAACTCCTGCTCGTCCTCGAGTAGGTAAGTGATAACAAAATAAATAATTTTTGAGGTGACATGCACCTACACAAACTTGATCATGTATGTAAGCATTGTGCGCTGGGATTAAAAGAACTTAAAACATGGGCATGAAAGACATAATCTTGATAGGAGAAACTTAGCAACCATGTTATAACATGAAAATGAACACAAACAAAAGATCATGAAAATGAAACAATGAAAGTCAAATGTGTGTTCAAATCATAAGGAAAAACATACAAATGGTTTTTAGCTTGTCCTTCATGGAGAGCAAAACATAAATGCATAGGACACCTTCAAGTTTAAGAGGGCGACTAGATACAAATAATTTGAGAACAAGTGAAACCAACAATATGAATCAATCAATGAAAACATTGAGACAATGCACATTATACTCAGAATGACAACTATGCTCTCTTAATGGTGCATAAAGATAGAAGGTGGTAACTCAACATAAAAGTAAAAAAAGGGCCCTTTGCGGAGGGAAGCAGTGATTAAACATGTGCTAGAGCTTTTTATTTGTAAAACAGAGAGATAAAAATTGGGTTTTGAGAGGTGGTTTCTTTTGTCAACGACTGGCAATGAGGTTCTTACTATCTTCCATACAAAAATGAAGCAAGTTTTTGAAAGAGAGATTGGCACTTTTGTGCTCTTTTATAAAGCTTGGCACACCTCCCCACCTTTTTTCCTTTCTCAAACCATGGCTAACCAATTCCATCGGGTGCCCACCAACATTCACATACCAAGGAGGAGTGCCTTTTTTTCTTTCTTTTTTCTTTTTTCTTTTCTTTTTGGAATAAGCAATATGGAAGATAGCAAATCCGACCACTACGTCCCCATGAGCTAAAAACAGTGGCACAAAACGAGAAGTAGTTGAAAGTTTTGAAAGGTAGCATATGAAAATTTACTTTGGAATGGCTTACAAATACCATGCATAGGAATTTATAGTGGACACAATGGCAAACTTGGTTTTTAGGAGTTGGATGCACGACTAGAGCTCATACTCAGTACAAAATGAAGGCTAGCAAAAGACTGGGAGCGACCAACTAAGAGAGCAATAACGGCCATAATCACGCAAAGCGACAAAGCAACATTAAAAGAAGCATAAGATGGCATCAAAAGTCAAAAACTAAATAATCATAGAGGCTATGGCGACTTTTTAAGAGTCTAACATGTGTGAGCATGCGCCAAGTCAACCCAAATAAAGCATCAAGGAGAAAACCAAAATAATGCTTCCAAACGATAAAAACAACGCATGATTTTTTCAAAGGCTCATTAAGCAATCTCGGTTATTTGAGACAAGTCATGCTACAGCAAAACCACTAAGCATACTATCAAAAATACATCAAGCACGACATGAAAAAGTCTAAGCCGCAGTCTACACAAGCTCCTTCTTGTACCACTTTTTGTATAAAGCTTTTTCTATTTTCCAACACCATTCAAACTTTTTATAAACACCTCTTTTGATGAAAACCAATAAGGACTAGAGGCAAAAATACACCTTGATGAAAAGATATAACAAGATCTGAACGCAAATCAAGGCGAAAATGAAAACCAAAAGCAGTAGCAGAAAAACAAGAACACTCAGTTTTTTATAAGAGTGAAAACTAGAGCATTCTTGGCAAATGAAAAGCAAGGCAACTTCTCCAAAAGAAATTTGTTGGGGTCCAACCATTTATTGCAGCAAACTAAACTAAACTAAACTGAAAACTAAAAACAACTGACGCTCCAAGAAAAACGCATAATGCATGAAGCAATAAAAATATAGTGTTTTGAAAGGTGACCTGATTTTTGCCGATGAAGAAGGGGTGCCTCGGGGGCATTCCCAAGCTTTGCCGCTTGTACTTCTTGGATATTTCTTGGGGTGATGCATGGTCATCCCCAAGCTTGAGCTTTTGTCCATTCTTCAACTCATCTCATCACTCTCCGATCCCTACACTTGAAAACTTCCTTCATACAAAACTAAACACAAATCTATTAGCAACATTAGTCTAAGCATAACATAGAATCAACCCTTTTTGCTTCAGGTTTCAACCTAAAACCACCACATATAAAGCATATACTACTGTAGTAACTTCCCAAAAGTTCCATAATCAAAAGAACTCAAAAAGAATGCGATAAAGCAGCAAACACAAATATTGGCAGAAATCTGTCAAAACAGAACAGCTCACAAAGGTCGAATTTTTTAGGTGTTTTCTGTCGCTCAAATCAAAAAGTGTTCAACTAATGAAAGTTTGGATATAATCTGGGCAATATGCACAAGAAATGGCAGGTCCAAAAGATATACAGAGAATTTTCACGAATTTTTACGGTGCAGCACCAAAAACTGTTTCAGGACAGCAACATCCCCAAATCTTACCTCGCTCAAATTAGAGGCTTATCTTGGCACAAAAACGAAATAAAAAGGATAAGGAGAGGTCATTACAGTAGTAATAACTTCCAAGACTCAAATAAAATAAAAAGAACTGAATGTAAAAACATTGGGTTATCTCCCAAGAGTGCTTTTCTTTAACGCCTTTGAGCTAGGCGCAGAAAATTGCGAATCAAGTAATATCGAGTGAGGCATTAAGATCCACTATAGGAGTATTTTCAACAATGAATTGAATTGTGTCCAAATGAGTTTTTGAAGACCCTTTATGATCAATCTTTGGTACACTATTTTCGTCAAAAAAGTTTTCAGGACAAATCCAACCAAAATTCTTTTCCAAAGCATCATGAATTCCTGCAAGTTTACAAGGTATTGGCACTCTAAAATCTTCATTGGGTGTACCAACAACTTCAACAGGCGAGCCAAGCTTATTAAATTTCTTAAAAGCCTCCCTAGCCTCAATAGCAACATCTCTAAATTCTATGCGCAAAGTTTCCAAGATAAAAGCTTTCTTTTCAGGATCCTCAATTTCATGAAGCTTAAGGAACATGTATTGCATAAAAGGATTAAGGCTAGCAAACCTAGCTTCCAACATGTTAATCAAATAAGCAGAAGCAACTTCATAACTAGGAGCAAGCTCAGCCAAAGACTTTTTCTCAACATCCTTATGCATACTAATATGATTAAAGAACTCCTCAATGTTACTTTTTCCAATAATTGAACCACTACCTACTGAGAGGTCCTCCAAAACATACTTAGGGAACAACATAATGAACTAGAGTAAAGAAATAACAACTATCAAGGATACTAAATTTTTTGGGTTTTTGATAAAACGATGCAAGTAAAAATAAAGTAAAGCAAAACTTAAAACAAAGTAAAGGATGTGCGTGCGAAAACTCCCCTTGCAGAAGTCTTCTTCCTCCCCGGCAACGGCACCAGAAAACTTGTTTGCTGGTGCCAAGTTGATGTGGGAATATGTAGTCGATGTGGGAGCTTATTATTCTTCAATCCCCGGCAAAGGCGCCAGAAAACTTGATGGGGCCGAGTTGATGAAGTAAAAATGATCGGCCAGTTGGAAAACCCCAAGAGAAGGTTTTGATGAATATAGCAGCAAGTTTTTCCTCAGTTATGAAACCAAGGTTATCAATCCAGTAGGAGAGAGACAAACGACTGAAGGTGATGACCACTAGCTGCGTGATGCTCTAACAAGGGCGTCGTTAACGATAACTTGTTAGCGCGTCTTCAACCAGTAGCAACGTAGAACCTGCACACAACACAACCAAATACTTTGTTCCCAACTTACGATGAGGTTGTCAATCTCACCGGTTTGCTTGAAACAAAGGGTATGAGCGTATCGAGTGGAAAGTGATAATAGTATGCGAGTAAAGTAAACAGTGCGAGTAAAGTAAACAGGTGATAGCAATATAAGGGAAATAGGACTGGGGTCCATAGTTTACTAGTGGTGTCTCTCCATAAGATAAAATAATACATGCTAGGTAAACAAATTACAGTTGGGCAATCGATAGAATAAAGACAACGTGCATATGTCGAGAGGATCACTATGAGATTTACTCTAGGCATTACAACAAGATACATAGACCACCATCCAACTGCATCTATGACTAATAATCCACTTGTGGCGAATCAATCCGAGAACTCCACAAGTATTAAGTTGTGAACAACAGATAATTGCATTAAGCAAAGTGTGTAATGTAAACAAAGCATATGCCCTCGAGCATATGAATGTTGTTTTCCTCCTAGTAGCAACAGCACATCTCCCCCAGATTAAATAGAGGCATGAACCCACTATCGAGCATAAATACCCCCTCTTGGAGTCACTAGCAACTACTCGGCCAAGATAGCTACTAACAATGGAGAGCATGCAAGATTATAAACAACACAGAGATAATATAAGATAAAATTCAGTACTTCAACTCAATCATAACACCAATATTCATCGATCCCAACAAACACAACATGTAGAATTACATAATGGCGATCTCAATCATGTAAGGAAGCTCATGAGATCTAAACATGAAGCACATGGTGGAGAAGACAACCATCTAGCTACTGCTATGGACCCATAGTCCAAGGTAGACTGCTCACTCATCGCGCCGGAGGCAAGCATGACGATGAAGAAGACCTCCGGTGGCGATTCCCCTCTCCGGCAGGGTGCCGGGAAGAGCTTCTGGACCCTCCCGATCTTCGGGTCGACGGCGGCGGCGGATCGCAATGTGTTCTGGAAAAGTGATCGGGTATTTAGGTTTTTCCCGTCGGGGGATCTTTATAGGCGAAGGGGCATCGTCAGGAGTGGACCGAGGCGACCTCACACATAGGGGGCGCGGCCCAGCCCCTGGCTGCGCTGCCCTGTTGTGTGGGGCCCTCGTGGCCCCACTCCGTCTCCTCTTCGGTTCTTTGGAAGCTTCGGTGAAATTCTGGGCGACTGGCTTTGGTTTCGTCCAATTCTGAGAATATTTCCTGTGTAACTTTTCTGAAACACAAAAACAGCAGAAAACAGGGAATTGGCACTGTGGCGACTTGTTAACAGGTTAGTTCTGGAAAATGCATAAAAGTGCCACAAAGTGTAACGAAACACTAAGCAAATGGTGTAAAAACAAGCATGGAGCATCAAAAATTATAGATACGTTTGAGACGTATCACCCTCGAGTAGATGTGTTTTTGGTCTTGGCAGACTGTTTCTTCTTCATAACCTTGTTTAGCTGCGCAAACTCAGTCCTCATCTCCTTAATGTGTCTACGAGCAATACTTTCCGCCTGTTCACTCTCACTTCCCAATTTTGCTATTTGGACAAACGAAGTAGATAAGTTTGCAAACCGCATTTTCTTGCGTGGCTGTTAAGGCATCACATCATCGGGTACTGGACCTGGCTGTGGATTCTTGATATGTCTCTAACGTATCCATAATTTTTGATGCTCCATGTTTGTTTTTACACCATTTGCTTAGTGTTTCGTTACACTTCGTGGCATTTTTATGCATTTTCCGGAACTAACCTATTAACGAGATGCCACAGTGCTAGTTCCCTATTTTCTGCTGTTTTGTGTTTCAGAAAAGTTACACAGAAAATATTCTCAGAATTGGACGAAACAAAAGCCAGACGTCCAGATATTTCACGGAGCTTCCAGAAGACCAAAGAGGAGACGGAGCCGAGCCAGAGGGCGGCCACACCATAGGGCGGCGTGCCCTAGGGCTGGCCCGCGCCCCCTGGTGGTGTGAGCCCCCTGGTCCACCTCTGACGCCGCCCCTTCACCTATAAAGACCCCCCCACGGGAAAAACCTAAATACCCGATCACTTTTCCAGAACACATCGCGATCCGCCGCCGCCGTCGACCCGAGATCGGGAGGGTCCAGAAGCTCTTCCCGGCACCCTGCTGGAGAGGGAAATCACCACCAGAGGTCTTCTTCATCGCCATGCTTGCCTCCGGCGCGTTGAGTGAGTAGTCTACCTTGGACTATGGGTCCATAGCAGTAGCTAGTTGGTTGTCTTCTCCAGCATGTGCTTCATGTTTAGATCTCGTGAGCTGCCTTACATGATCGAGATCACCGTTATGTAATTCTAGATGTTGTGTTTGTTGGGATCCGATGAATATTGGTGTTATGATTGAGTTGAAGTACTGAATATTATCTTATGTTATCTCTATGTTGTTTATGATCTTGCATGCTCTCCGTTGTTAGTAGCTATCTTGGCCAAGTAGTTGCTAGTGACTCCAAGAGGGGGTATTTATGCTCGATAGTGGGTTCATGTCTCTATTTAACCTGGGGGAGTGACAGAAACCTCTAAGGTTGTAGATGTGCTGTTGCTACTAGGGAGAAAACAACATTCATATGCTCAAGGGCATATGCTTTGTTTACATTACACACTTTGCTTAATGCAGTTATCTGTTGTTCGCAACTTAATACTTGTGGAGTTCTCGGATTGATTCGCCACAAGTGGATTATTAGGCATAGATGCAGTTGGATGACGGTCTATGTATCTTGTTGTAATGCCCAGAGTAAATCTCATAGTGATCCTCTCGACATATGCACGTTGTCTTTATTCTATCAATTGCCCAACTGTAATTTGTTTACCCAGTATGTATTATTTTATCTTATGGAGAGACACCACTAGTGAACTGTGGACCCCGGTCCTATTTCCTTTATATTACTATCACCTGTTTACTTTACTCGCATTGTTTACTTTACTCGCATACTATTACTATTTTCCACTCGATACGCTCATTCCTTTGTTTACAGCAAACCAGTGAGATTGACAACCTCATCGTAAGTTGGGAGCAAAGTATTTGGTTGTGTTGTGTGCAGGTTCCACGTTGCTTCCAGTTGAAGACACGCTAACTCGTTTGATCGTAAACGGCGCCCTTGTTGAAGTGTCACTAGACTAGCAAGCATCACCTTCAGTCGTATTGGCTTCTTCCTCTCCTGACCGATATACCTTGGTTTTTTACTGAGGGAAAACCTTGCTGCTATATTCATCATACCTTCCTCTTGGGGTTCCCAACTGGACGGTGAAAAACTATCAACACCGTACCGCATCAAGCTCTTTTCTAGCGCTGTTGCCGGGGAGGAAAAAGAAGACTTCTACAAGAGGAGTTTCGCACGCACATCCTTTACTTTGTTTTAAGTTTTGCTTTACTTTATTTTTACATGCTTCATTTTATCAAAAACCCAAAAAAATTAGTATCCTTGATAGTTGTTTTTACTTGTCTGCTTTTAGTTTTGCTAGAATGGCTACTCCTGAAAACACCAAGTTGTGTGACTTTACTAGCACGAATAATAGTGATTTTATCTGCACTCCTATTGCGCCACCTGCTCCTGCTGCAAATTTTTATGAGATTAAGCTGCTTTGTTGAACCTTGTTATGAAAGAGCAATTTTCTGGTGCTAGTACTGATGATGCTGCAGCTCATCTCAATAATTTTGTTGAGCTATGTGAGATGCAAAAATATAAGGATGTTGAAAGTGATATTATTAAGCTTAAGTTGTTTCCTTTTTCTTTGAGAGGAAAAGCTAAGGACTGGTTGCTTTCTTTGCCTAAAAATAGTATTGATTCATGGGCTAAGTGTAAGGATGCTTTTATTGGTAGATACTATCCTCCTGCTAAGATTATAGCTTTGCGTAGCAATATTATGAAGTTTAGTCAGTTTGATAATGAACATGTTGCTCAAGCTTGGGAAAGAATGAAATCTATGATAAAGAATTTTCCCACTCGTGGACTGACTACTTGGATGATTGTTCAAACTTTTTATGCAAGCCTGAATTTTTCCTTGAGGAACCTACTTGATTCAGCTGCTGGAGGCACTTTTATGTCCCTTACCTTGGGCGCCGCAACAAAGCTTCTCGACAATATGATGGTAAATTACTCTGAATGGTACACCGAAAGAGCTCCACAAGGTAAGAAGGTAAATTCTATTGAGGAAACCTCTTCCTTGAGTGATAAGATTGATGCTATTATGCTTATGCTTTCTAATGATAGGACTCGTGTAGATCCTAATAATGTTCCTTTGGCCTCTTTGGTTGCTCAAGAAGAGCATGTTGATGTAAACTTCATTAGAAATAATAATTTCAACAACAATGCTTATAGGAACAATTTTGCTAGTAACAATTATAGGACGTATCCTTCTACCAATGGTAATGGTTATGGTAACTCTTATGGTAATTCCTCAAACAACACTAGGGCTGCGTCCTCCGAGCTTGAGGTAATGCTCAAGGACTTCATCGGTAAGCAAACTACTTTTAATAAGTCTGTTGAGGAAAAGTTAGGCAAAATTGATATTCTTGCTTCTAAAGTTGATAGCCTTGCTCATGATGTTGAACTTCTGAAATTAAAAGTGTTGCCTAATGATGTGAAGGAGAACAATCCTTTTGCTACTGCTAATGCTATCCAAGTTAGAATTGATGAAAATGTTAGGATGCTAGCAGAATTGCATGCCAGGTGGGAAAGAGAAGATGAGATGTCTAGAAAGATGAAGGTATGTACCATTACTACCTCTAATGATGTTGTTCATAATGCTAGCAATCCTCTTACTTTGATTGGTGTAGAGAAAATTCCTACTCCTTGTGTTAAAAAGCCTAAAACTGCCAAAACTTTTTCTCAAAAGAGTGCTGAAATTTTTCGGAGTGTAGGAGATGATATCTCTATTTCCTTTAATGATTTTGATGTTGATGGCTGCAATATATCTGAAGTTATTTTGTTCTTGCAAAAGCTTGCTTTGACTCCCATTGCCAGTTCTTTAAATGTTGCTTTTACTAAGCATATTACCAATGCTCTTATGAAAATTAGGGATGAAAAGTTGAAGCAAAAAGCTTCTATTCCCAAGAAGTTAGAAGATGGTTGGGAACCAATCATTGATATGCATGTTAATGGTTTTGATTGCCATGCTTTATGTGATCTAGGTGCTAGTATTTCTATCATGCCTAGAAAGATTTATGACATGCCTGATTTACCACCGCTTGAAAAGTGTTATTATGATGTTTCTATTGCTGATGTTGCTAAGAAGAAACCTTTGGGAAGGATTAATGATGTTCTTATTATGGTTAACAATAATCTTGTTCCCGTTGATTTTCTTGTCATGGATGTTGAATGCAATGCTTCATGTCCTATTATTTTGGGAAGACCCTTTCTTCGAATTGTAGGTGCCATCATTGATATGAGGGAAGGCACCATCAAATATCAATTTCCACTCAAGAAAGGTATGGAAAACTTCCCTAGAAAGAGAAAGAAATTACTTTTTTGACTCTATTCTTAGAGCAAATTATGAGCTTGATGCTTCATCACTTGATATTACTTGATTCGCATTTTCTGCGCCTAGCTCAAAGGCGTTAAAGAAAAGCACTCTTGGGAGATAACCCAATGTTTTTACATTCAGTTATTTTTCTTTTATTTGAGTCTTGGAAGTTATTACATCTGTAATGACCACTCCTTATCCTTTTTATTTCGTTGTTGTGCCAAGAGAAGCCTCTAATTTGAGCGAGGTAAGATTTGGGGATGTTGGTGTCCTGAAACAGTTTTCAGTGCTGCACCGTAAAAATTCGTGAAAATTCTCTGTATATATTTTGGACCTGGATTTCTTGTGCATATGCCCCAGGTTATATCCAAACTTTCATTAGTTGAACACTTTTTGATTTGAGCAACAGAAAACCCCTTAAAATTTTGACCTTTGTCAGCTGTTCTGTTTTGACAGATTTCTGCCAATATTTATGTTTGCCGCTTTATCGCTTTCTTTTTGAGTTCTTTTGATCACGGAACTTTTGGGGAAGTTGCTACAGTAGTATATGCTTTATATGTGGTGGTTTTAGGTTGAAACCTGAAGCAAAAAGGGTTGATTCATTGTTACCCTTACACTAATGTTGCTAATAGATTTGTGTTTAGTTTTGTATGAAGCAAGTTTTCAAGTGTAGGGATTGGAGAATAATGAGATGAGTTGAAGAATAGACAAAAGCTCAAGCTTGGGGATGCCCATGTTACCCCAAGAAATATCCAAGAAGTACAAGCGTCAAAGCTTGGGGATGCCCCCGAGGCACCCCTTCTTCATCGGCAAAAATCAGGTCACCTTTCAACACACTATATTTTTATTGCTTCATGCATTATGCATTTTTCTTGGAGCGTCAATTGTTTTTAGTTTTCAGTTTAGTTTAGTTTAGTTTGCTGCAATAAATGGTTGGACCCCCAACAAATTCTTTTGGAGAAGTTGCCTTGCTTTTCATTTGCCAAGAACACTCCGTTTTTCATTCTTATAATTTCAACGAGTGTTCTTCTTTTTCAAGAACTGCGTTTAGCTTTTGATTTTTGCCTTGATTTTTGTTCAGATCTTGTTATATCTTTTTATCAAGGTGTATTTTTGCCTCTGGTCCTTATTGGTTTTCATCAAAAGAGTTGATTATAAAAAGTTCGAATGGTGTTGGAAAAGAGAAAAGGCTTTATGCAAAAAAGTGGTACAAGAAGGAGCTTGTGTAGACTGCGGCCTAGGCTTTTGCATGTCGTGCTTGATGTCTTTTTGATAGTATGCTTAGTGGTTTTTCTGTAGCATGACTTGTCTCAAATAACTGAGATTGCTTAATGAGCCTTTGAAAAAATCATACATTGTTTTAATTATTTGGAAGCATTATTTTGGTTTTCTCCTTTGATGCTTTATTTGGGTTGACTTGGCGCATGCTCATACATGTTAGACTCATACAAAGTCACCATAAGCCTCTATGATCATTTATTTTTTGACTTTTGATGCCATATTATGCTTCTTTTAATGTCGCTTTGTCGCTCTGCATGATTATGGCCATTATTGCTCTCTTAGTTGGTCGCTCCTAGTCTTTTGCTAGCCCTCATTTTGTACTAAGTATGAGCTCTACTCATGTATCCAACTCCTAAAAACCAAGTTTGCCAAAGTGTCCACCATAGATACCTATTAGCAATTTGCTATTCCAAAGTACATTTGACTTTCTTTTATTTATCCTTCAAATTAAACTCTTTTTGGTGTTATGCGAAAATTGGTCAGTAAAGCTCTCACGAACCGGATGGCACACTTTACTTTTCTCGTTTTAAAATTTTGACATTGTGGTCTCTTATGCTGAGTTGTTATGCTTGCAAGTTGTAAGTTGGGAATTAGCCCAGCCATGCCGTCATGGGGCAAGCTTTCAACATTGCACTATCTTTCATTTGAGTTGATATCGTGATCTTTTGTTTATGGATATTCGCGATGTGAAATGAATTGGGAATCTTGCGGGATCATGGAGTTTGTATACGTGTTAGAGAAACGCCTGGGCCGCTAATCTAAGCCATGCATAATTCATGGTGGAAATTTACAGCATGCCCATAGTGAACATTCGACGACGCATCTCGCAATAAAAAGCTATACCAATGGAAAATAAAAGAGATGTCGAGGTGTTCATTGTCTGTTTGTCCTGTCATTTTGATGTGGGCTTGTTCCATGTCATCGGGCACGGAGGTACCTCGTTGGCGGTTCTCGATGATACGTGTATACTTACAATGACAAGAGCTTGCTAGAGACTCTAAGTAAAGTAGCATGAGGTTTGGGTATTCATATTTCACGGGACATGAGGTTTTCAACTTATGATTTGTCAAGCATATGCAGCATAAGTGTTCTTGCATTAACTTTAACCATTCAAGATGCTTATGATGGGGGCAATGAGAACTCAAAGCCGGTAAGTACCATAATTTTTGAAGGTTTATAAAACTTGCAATCACTGCTTCCCTCCACGAAGGGCCTTTCTTTTACTTTTATGTTGAGTCTCCACCTTCTATCTTTATGCACCGTTAAGAGAGCATAGTTGTCATTCTGAGTATAATGTGCATTGTCCCAAAGTTTTCATTGATTGATTCATGTTGTTGGTTTCACTTGTTCTCAAATTACTTGTATCTAGTCGCCCTCTTAAACTTGAAGGTGTCCTATGCATTTATGTTTTGCTCTCCATGAAGGACAAGCTGAAAACCATTTGTATATTTTTCCATATGATTTGAACACACATTTGACTTTCATTGTTTCATTTTCATGATCTTTTGTTTGTGTTCATTTTTATGTTATAACATGGTTGCTAAGTTTCTTCTATGAAGATTATATCTTTCATGCCCATGTTTTAAGTTCTTTTGATCTCAGCGCACAACGCTTACTTAGATGATCAAGATTGTATAGGTGCATGTCACCTCAAAAATTATTTCTTTTGTTATCACTTACCTACTCGAGGACGAGCAGGAGTTAAGCATGGGGATGCTGATACGTCTCTAACGTATCCATAATTTTTGATGCTCCATGCTTGTTTTTACACTATTTGCTTAGTGTTTCGTTACACTTCGTGGCATTTTTATACATTTTTCGAAACTAACCTATTAACGAGATGCCACAGTGCTAGTTCCCTATTTTCTGCTGTTTTGTGTTTCAGAAAAGTTACACATGAAATATTCTTGGAATTGGACGAAACAAAAGCCAGACGTCTAGATATTTCACGGAGCTTCTAGAAGACCGAAGAGGAGACGAAGCTGAGCCAGAGGGCGGCCACACAATAGGGCGGCGCGGCCTAGGGCTAGCCCGTGCCCCCTGGTCCACCTCTGACGCCGCCCCTTCGCCTATAAAGACCCCCCGACGGGAAAAACCTAAATACCCGATCACTTTTCCAGAACACATCGCAATCCGCCGCCGCCGTCGACCCGAGATCGGGAGGGTCCAGAAGCTCTTCCCGGCACCCTGTCGGAGAGGGGAATCACCACCGGAGGTCTTCTTCATCGCCATGCTTGCCTCCGGCGCGATGAGTGAGCAGTCTACCTTGGACTATGGGTCCATAGCAGTAGCTAGTTGGTTGTCTTCTCCACAATGTGCTTCATGTTTAGATCTCGTGAGCTGCCTTACATGATCGAGATCACCGTTATGTAATTCTACATGTTGTGTTTGTTCGGAACCAATGAATATTGGTGTTATGATTGAGTTGAAGTACTGAATATTATCTTATGTTATCTCTATGTTGTTTATGATCTTGCATGCTCTCCATTGTTAGTAGCTATCTTGGCCAAGTAGTTGCTAGTGACTCCAAGAGGGGGTATTTATGCTCGATAGTGGGTTCATGCCTCTATTTAACCTGGGGGAGTGACAAAAACCTCTAAAGTTGTAGATGTGCTGTTGCTACTAGGGAGAAAACAACATTCATATGCTCAAGGGCATATGCTTTGTTTACATTACACACTTTGCTTAATGCAGTTATCTGTTGTTCGCAACTTAATACTTGTGGAGTTCTCGGATTGATTCGCCACAAGTGGATTATTAGTCATAGATGCAGTTGGATGACGGTCTATGTATCTTGTTGTAATGCCCAGAGTAAATCTCATAGTGATCCTCTCGACATATGCACATTGTCTTTATTCTATCAATTGCCCAACTGTAATTTGTTTACCCAGCATGTATTATTTTATCTTATGGAGAGACACCACTAGTGAACTGTGGACCCGGTTCTATTTCCTTTATATTACTATCACCTGTTTACTTTACTCGCATTGTTTACTTTACTCGCATACTATTACTATTTTCCACTCGATACGCTCATTCCTTTGTTTACAACAAACTGGTGAGATTGACAACCTCATCGTAAGTTGGGAGCAAAGTATTTGGTTGTGTTGTATGTAGGTTCCACGTTGCTTCTAGTTGAAGACGCGCTAACTCGTTTGATCGTAAACAGCGCCCTTGTTGGAGTGTCACTAGACTAGCAAGCATCACCTTCAGTCGTATTGGCTTCTTTCTCTTCTGACCGACATACCTTGGTTTCTTACTGAGGAAAAACCTTGCTGCTATATTCATCATACCTTCCTCTTGGGGTTCCCAATTGGACGGTGAAAAACTATCAACACCGTACAACATCAATGTTCAGGTTGTATAGCTTGTTGAGTCCACCTGTGCATGATGTAGCGATGGGGTATCATGTCAACTCCTAAATGCGTAAACAGCTTTAACACATGGCAGCAAAGCAACCCATCACGATCAAATTTGCAATAATCACAATTATAGTTGTTCTCTCCATTTGCATTAACAATGTACTCTCTTTCACCATAAGGATAGCACCTGATGTTGTTAGGAACCAAGTTGTAAATGTTTCTTCCTAGATCTTTTACATTGTACCTCCCTATTAGTTCAAACTCCAGCCTGAACCTTAGATATATATCCCTGGTGTATACTGATAATGCATGCTTCTCTATTGGGTACAACGTCATTGTCCTGACCTCTAGTTGTTCAGTTCTGTAGTCATTGTTGCCCTCCTGCCCTAAGATCTTCTTCTGAATCTTCTCATACTGTCTGACAAAGTGTTTGATTGAATTTTGAGGATTGATGTAACACTTTAGCACAACGTTAAACCCCTCACTTCTTTGAGTAGATTGCAAGAAGGGGAAGAAACGTGTTCTGAAGTAAAATGGAACCCATGTATGGGCATACTTCTTCAACCAAGAAAACGTTTCATTCTCAGACAACTCCCATTTCAGAATCATTTCTGCCCAACAGGCTTCAAACTCTTCAACAGTCATACTCTCATCAACAACCTCATTGAATTCCTCAGCTAAACCAGGGTGTCTCCCTAGGAACGATCCTAGTTTCTCATTAGCCTTCTTCATTATGTGTCATCGACAATTTCGATGCACACTATCGATGAATATAGCACGTATTGCAGCTTTCATAGCCAAGTCTTGATCCGTGATTATGTTTTCTGGTTGTACTCCATGCATTGCTCGCAAGAAAGTGTGGAAAAGCCATTTGAAACTATCTTCCCTTTCATCTCTAAGGAAACCACAGCCTAGCATAAATGACTGCCCATGCCTATTTATACCAATGAACGGAGCAAAAGGCATATTGAAGCGATTTGTGCAAAAAGTTGAGTCAAAAGACACACAATCATGATAC
Source organism: Dactylis glomerata (assembly GCA_007115705.1). Classification (NCBI taxonomy): domain Eukaryota; kingdom Viridiplantae; phylum Streptophyta; class Magnoliopsida; order Poales; family Poaceae; genus Dactylis; species Dactylis glomerata. The sequence goes on from QXEO01000222.1 coordinate 1,421,258, forward strand.
GCTTCTACATAGGCTTTCCTCGCAACACCATCAACCCAGAATAGGTGCTCTACCCTCCTATCTGAATCTAGCGAGTAGTCAAAGAAGAAATCGGGGTCTTGTTTCTGCAGTTCCTCTAAATGCTCAATTGTCTCAGTTATGTCATATTCCTTGTTCTCACTTCTGAATTCTGACCTCAAGTTGGATATTGATTTTGGCCCATATGGTACCAGTGCATCTTCGCCATAAAATTCCGACATCACTTCCATCATGCGCCCTGAAAATCAAATAAATGGTCATATAGTTGCATTCATTAGTCAGTCAAGTTGTTTCATATTTATTTAGATAAGCCAATTTAGTTAGATTTTAGATACAACTTTGGCAGTACCTAGTAAATACATTGCAAACAAAATGTTCTAGAACTTCAATTTTTTTGACAAATGAATTTTAACTGAACAGGAAATCTTAGTTGCACATTAGATAGCCAACTTGAGTTTTTGCAGTTGGTAACATACTACATATGCAAGCATAGTTCATTGTTGTTAGTCTGCCAAGCCCACTAGACTTGCATTAAAGTGGTTGTGTACAAGTTCTAAACTAAGTTGCGTGTAAAATAGAATGAAGTTTGTTTTTAACAACTGCCAGAACCAGAACCACAAACACAAATTAAACCAGAACCAGAACTAGCTGCATTAAAGTGGTTGTTTTCAAGATCATTGTTTGTATGCAACTGTACTTCTACTTTTTGAGTTTATTCAACAAACCCGTTTCTAAATTGCTATTATGTAGGCATCTCAGGAACTCTCTCATCTTTAGGGATACCCCTGTGGGATCTTAGGTACTTTGTCAGTGATGGCTTCTCAACCATTGGATGGTTATGTTCAGCAATGAAGTAGGTTACCTGCCACTTGTTATTAACCATGTTGACAAACATCCTCGCTAGACATTTGGTTTGGACAATGGATTCCCTTTTCCGCTTCACACCTAACCTACTTGAAGTTTTAGATGGTTCACCATCTTCTTCATCACTGTCTTCATCAAGTTGGACATGCCTAATGTCTTCCAACACTGTCATCCTCTCTTTCTGTATTTCCTCCTCTGTTTTTGGCCTGCAAAACTTGTTGCACACAAACTGCTGCTTCTCAAGCTCATTTGTGCGCGTGTTCCGCTTAGATGTATGATTTTTTACAAAGAAACCCTTCTTCAGAGCATAAGCATTGTAATGTGCTCTTGCTGCTTCAATAGTGTCAAATCTCATCCCAATGAACGGCTCCTGTGGACTAGAAGCAACTTCCTCATGAACACCATCTCCATCAGTAGCACCTTCTTCCAAATTACGATAAGTTGTAGATTATGTTGGTATAGTAGTTGTGGGTATGTTGTTTCCGATAGCAGCATGTGCTTCACCATGGTTGTCCAAACACCCAGCACTGTGTACATCAGAACCACCAACATCTGCAGCTTGGCCTATGCCAATTGGGTTTGGTGATTCTCCCACCATCTCCTTCGGCACAGCCTGCGTGCAGAACTAAGGCTTTGTGTCATAGAACAATTCATCCTCGCTTGGGATTGCATTTAGATCCAAACCTGACATCTGCATCATTACAAGAAAGGCAATTTAGTATACATAGTTAAGCCCTTCTTTTTTTATTAGCAATGAACATTTGTTTTTGTACAAGGTGGATACTGAAAAATAAGTAAGTTGCATACTGGTTTACAATAAGTTGGATACTGTGAAACTAGTAAGTTTGCCTTTTAACTATGAAAAGCAAGTTTTATTCTGATGTTGGTTTTATTTTTTCATAACAGAGCATTCAAAACTTGAAATGAGTCTACGAGTGGTGAATCATATGCGGAAGTATCATCGACAAGGCAACTCTGAACCATAAATCTAGCAGATGGAGCTTCTTTTTGTGTTCAAACAAGACAAGTTTGTAGCTCCATCTACATCTCAGTACCATGGATGGTTTTTACATCACACAAAAGCTTGCTAGTACTTTGTTCTTACTCTTATGCTTTTTTGTTCACAAATATGTGGATATCCTGGTATGTGATACTCTTTGGTCATGCATCTACTGCTTTTTCATACACAGGGTTTTATGTGCTGGTCCATGCGACCCAGGTAAGAGTGCAGCTTTTTTGCTGAGCTGAAAATCTAGTTACCCGATATTTTGCAGCAATTTGTTTTTGATGATAGTCATAAAATTAGCTGATGGAGGAAAGCAAGGGGGTGGGAGGGGTGCAAGGGAGTACATGACAATTTACCTTCTGTTGCCTGACAAGATCTGGAGGGAGGAAGTAGATTTTAAATCCTATGCACCTTCTCAACTATTTTTCTCCTTCTTCTTGTTTGACCTAGAGAATTTGAAGCTTTTCTGTCAAAAAGTTGGTTTCTTTCATGGGAAGATATGCATTCACAATTGGACAAGATGCAAAACATTGGACAAGGTAAATTTCAAGGTGCTAGGTAATGAAGATCTGGAGGGAGAACTGGAGAAGGTAGAAGGAAGATAGAGAACTTTTTGAAGCTGGCTTACTTGATCCGTGTTCTCTGATCTGTAGGAGTTTGTAGTTTCCTTGAAATTTTCCTGGTCGAGCAATGGAGATTTGAATGTAGATCTGAAGGAGGAAGATCTTGTCCAACAAGCCTGGGACTAGAGAAGAACGGTGGCAGAGATCAGGCGGGGGGAGATTCTGCTACGGCTGGGGTTCTGGGGTTTGCGTGGTGGTGTGGGGGGGGGGGTTGGCTCGCTTTATACTAGCTTTTACCAAAACGTACCTGGCGTGGGCTTGTTTGCATCTGGCGTGGGTTTTGTCTGCTTCCTTTTGTGGCCTACCGGATGCTGACACGTCTAAAACAGCACCCAGATGCCAGCGGGTACAAACGAGCATCTGGATGCCGCGCGGGACTAATCAGCACCGGATGCTGGCTAGCCGCGTCCTTATTTTAATTTCATTTTGAAACGTTTATGTTCGAAATTTGAAAGCTTCAAAACTCGGCCTCTTGCCCGAGCTCCAAATGACCGCTCTAGTAATTTCGCGATTTTTTTCACATGCTGGGGGGAGGAGGGGTTCGCCTAGCGGGGGAGGCCGCTCACGCGGCGCCGTGTTTTCCGGCGACCACCTCGGCCGCACGAATGGTGGGGGAAGGCCAGCGCCATCACCCCCCTCCCGTTCCACACCCACACCAGCACAAGGCAGCACGCACGACAGTTACGGCAATGGGGGCAGAACCTGAGGCCCGTCGTGAATAACCGTGGGGCGTCGTGCCCATGCCACCCTGCGTGCGCGCCTCTCTCCCACCACCCCGCCTCGCCCGCGTCTCCCTCCCCTCCACACCCCACCCCCCGCATCTCTCTCGCCCGGAGCGGCAGGCAGGAGGCGGAGAGGACGACCACCCACCCACCACCACCGGCGAAGCGGCCGGCGACCCGCGTCCCCACCTCCCCAGCGCCGCCGCTGCTCGATCCGACCGACAGGCCGGCTTGGCCTTTCGTAGCAATGTAATGTTCACGCCCTTCCTCTCATCGTTCTTCCGCATTGGCCGCCGGTTGAATTCTCTGGTTGTGTCTGAACGCGTCGGCATTGCGCACGATCGGTCCATTTCGCTTTCGCCTAAGGTGTTCGGCAGAACTCCCGAATAGCGCGTTGCACCAAGTCGGGTTTGGCCATAATGTAGCTTCATCTGGTAGGATTTCCGCAGACTGTTTGCCGTGAAATCTGAATCCGTTGTGTTGATCAGTGGGCTGGTTTTTCGATTCCGACGAGTTCAACCTGTCCAACATTGGTGTCTGCATTGATGACATTGTTAGAATTCCAATTCGGCCTGTAAATGTCTGTTGCCGTGTCACTAACGTGTGATGCATCAATTCTGCCTGCAGTAGTAGAGGATGGGTGTGATATCCCGGAAGGTCCTGCCGGCGTGCGGGGCACTGTGCTACTTCTGCCCCGCACTCAGGGCACGGTCAAGACAACCGGTTAAGCGGTACAAGAAGATCCTTGCTGAAATCTTCCCCAGAACACCGGTCAGGCCATCTCCGTATTTTTTCAATTTATCGCGGAGATGAAGCATTAGCCGGAAATAATCATTGTATGTGCTTTTGTGGTGTAGGATGAGGAACCAAACGAGAGAAGGATCGGGAAGCTGTGTGAGTACGCGGCCAAGAACCCTATTCGAGTGCCAAAGGTTCCCCCTCTTCTCTTTGGGACCTCAAATATTAACTCTAGACTTTTGTGTTAGCTTGCACTCTAACATGCGTTGATATTTCTTGAGCAGATCACAGTTTACCTGGAGCAGAGGATTTACAAGGAATTGAGAACTGAGCAGTATGGCTTTGCAAAAGTGGTCATGCTGATATACCGCAGATTGCTGGTTTCATGTAAAGAACAAATGTTAGTCTTCCTTCTCAACTGTCTCTTTCGCTCACTTCACTGGATTATGTAACCTTTTTTTACAGTAATAAGCACCATCCGAGTGACATTCTTAGATGTGAATACTGTCATTCGGTTGCAAGTGGATATCCTACTTAGTTCGATATCATATCTGAATTGTTACAAAATATAAAGTTGATCTTCTCAATGCAGGCCACTGTTTGCGAGTAGCTTATTAAGCATTGTACACACTCTTTTGGATCAAAAGAGGCAGGATGACATGCGCATAATAGGGTGTGAAACCTTGTTTGATTTTGCTGTCAATCAGGTATGTCCATTGGCATGATCATCAGTGGATGGAATTATTTGCCAGCAGGACACTTAATATGGCATAACGCCTATTTGGTTCTTACATTTCTGTATGCTCCAGGTGGATGGTACATATCAATTCAATCTAGAAGGGCTAGTCCCAAGACTATGTGAACTAGCTCAAGAAGCAGGAGAGGATGAGAGAGCAACTTCACTGCGTGCTGCAGCCCTGCAAGCCCTTTCAGCTATGGTACGTTCTATCATAGCACAATATCAAACAAGTATTACATCTTAGCATTGATTGCTAAAAATGGGTGAAGAAATGAATCAAAAAAATTTGAGTGTAGTACTAGGAGACTGTAACATTGCCAAAAGAGGTGCAGATAACACTTCTGTTCTGATGCTGACTTTTTATATCAGAATTTGACGCATTCCTTATCATGTGATGAATGAAATGTCTTAAGCACTAAATATTAAATGCTAACTACGTATCTTTGAAGCGACTTAACATCCAGTTACTGTTTCTCAACAAAATAGATCAATATTATTCTCGCCACTTATTTGTACAGCCAAGGATATTTACTTCAACTGTATAGATCTTTATTGTTCTTTTCGTGTATTCTATTTGTGCTCGACTGTAATCACAGGACTCACATGAATAATGTCAATGGAAGTGTTATTCATTTATTATTATATACTATTTGCCTAAATCTTATACATTAACTACTCCGAACATCTGAACTTTTTCTTATCTTGAGCAGATCTGGTTCATGGGAGAGCTTTCTCATATCTCGTCAGAGTTCGATAATGTAAGTAATATCTGAGCAGTATTTCTTTTCTTGCTATATCTTTCTGTTTTAATATTTACTATGTTACAAGATATGCTTGATTCCTGGCCTATCTATATTCTAACCCAGCTAGCATAGGTTTCCTCCCCTCTATTTATGCATATTTGGGTGAAACATCCATTAACTGCCGCCCGTAAGATCTTGTCACATGATTATTAAGTGTTGCATCTAGCATCGTTGCAGAAATATTGATGCCACGTCTAGAGAAGAAATATGTAACTTCGTAATGCATGGGATTTTTCTGAGCAGTATTTCAACTACTTGCACAAGCAGATTATTTTTCCAAATGTTTCCCTTCATAACTCCAGATACTCATCACCAGGTTGTTGAAGTTGTATTGGAAAACTACAAACCTCAGAAGGCCCAAAATGAGGATCAAGTAACCGTAGATCCTGACAATGAATCAGTGCAACAAGACCAGAAAACAGAGCAAAATACATCCCCCTATGTCATTTCTGAGATTCCCACCTGGGAGAGCATTGTTAATGCTAAAGGAGGAGTTAACCTGTCTATGTAATATAATCTTATTCCTACTCCTTTTCTATTTGATATTTTTCTGTTTCAGTAGTTGGTTTCTCAACAGACTCTTGTCCTGCAGGGAATATACCAAGGACCCTAAGTTTTGGTCCAGAATCTGTGTGCACAATATGGCTAAGCTTTCTAAGGAGGCAACAACATTCCGTCGTATCTTGGAGTCTTTGTTCCGGTGCTTTGGTAACAGTAGTTCCTGGTCACCAGATAATGGACTTGCTCTCTGTATATTGTTAGATATGCAACTGTTGGTGGAAAATGCAGGTACTTCATTTGAACTCTATGAGAGCAGAGAAGTACATTGTATGAAAGCAGCCTAGTTTTTATTCTTTTAAATGATTTCTGCAGGGCAAAATATGCATTTACTGCTGTCTCTACTAATAAAGCATATTGAAAACAAAGCAATGTTGAAGCAACCAGACATGCAGCTTAGCATCGTGGAAGTGGCAGCTACCCTTGCAGAACTGTCCAGTGCCCAGGCTTCAGCAGCAACTATAGGTGCTATAAGTGATCTAGTCAGGCATTTAAAGAGAACATTCCATATTACTCTTGGTAGCAAAGACGCAGAGCTAGTAAAACGGAATGAAAAATTCCGAAAGGCTATAGACGACTGCCTAGTGCAACTGTCAAAGAAGGTCTGTTTTCTGTATGTCACTCTGAATTTCTATGCTTAGTCTGCTTGTATCGCTTGTGTAAATGTGAGATCTGAACTAATGCCCCTTAGCAGTCTGATCTGTGCAATTATATGATGAGCTTCAAATTATGATCTCTCCAAACATGCACGGTTGGCTAATCAAGACTATTTTGTTGATCAGGTATCTGATGCTGGGCCAGTTCTTGACATGATGGCAGTGATGCTAGAGAACATTGCAAGCACTCCTGTAGTAGCTAGATCAACTGCAGCTGCTGTTTATCGCACAGCTCAAATAATTGCTGCTGTACCAAATTTGCAGTATCAGAATAAGGTAGCCTCTCAAAGCAAAAATAATAAGAAAATCTTTGTTTAAATTCATCTCAGGAAGCTGTACTTTTCTCTGCTTCGGAAATTTATCTTCTATATATGTTGTCAGGTGTTTCCAGAAGCTTTATTTCATCAGTTGCTCTTAACAATGATCCACCCTGATCATGAAGCTCGTGTCGCTGCACACCGCATATTTGCTATTGTCTTGGTCCCCTCCTCTGTTTCCCCCCTGATTCAAGCAAGTGCCACAAGCCAGGCTAGGACACGTGACATGCAGAGAACACTATCCAGAGCTGTCTCCGTGTTTTCATCTTCAGCTGCTATCTTTGACAAGTTAAAAAGGGAAAAGAACCCAGACAATTCACAAGGAGAAAGCAAGACTAACAGTTTGCACAGCATTGGGGAAGAGACTGGAAATACTAAACAGCAAAACTTACCTGTGTCTCAAAGCCGCCGCGGTAGCATGAGAGTTCCTAACTTTTCCATGAAAAAAGGTCCATCAATGGCTCTGAGAGCTCCTTCAGTAGCTGTTAGAGCTCCTTCCATCTCTCTTAGAGGTCCTTCAATGGCTCTGAGAGCGCCTTCCATGTCTGTTAAGGACGACAAAGGTTCCTCAAGCAAATCAGATGATGAAATGGTACGTTCATCAGTATGACCTTTTCTCGAATTTGGGGTTATTAACTAAAAAGTCAATGACATTTGAGCAAAATATTATTATAATGTATAATCATTTCTGCAATATGTTTAATGTGTTCAGGATTCACTTTTGCTGAAGTTGAGCAGTCGTCAGATCACACTTTTGCTGACATCCATTTGGGCTCAAGGAGTATCTCCTGAAAACACTCCTTCAAACTATGAAGCCATTGCTCATACCTACAGCTTGCTTCTATTGTTTTCTGGATGCAAGGTAATCTAGTGTTCCAATCACATCGTGTTCTTTCCTTCATCATTCTTGGCATGATTAACACAAAACTTCTAAATAATATCGTACACTAGAATCGTGTCTTTATGAACTGATAAAGATCACATAACGAATAAAGAGTGGCACCTTTGGATGTTGGAAGATCTCTCTGCAGATGAGATCTTCCATTGTTTATTGTCAATTAGCTCGAACTGGTAACTTCTAAGTGGTCCCAAACAGATATTTCTTCGAGCTAGTTTAGACAACAGTACACCTTCTGTCCTAAGAAGATTATTCTGAGAAAGTTGTTATTTTCTACATGGCTCATTAAACTTTATTGAAACTTCTCCAAAATTTGCACACATCATGTTACTGATGATTTCTTGGTTTACCATTATTTATTTACCACATTTGTCTTTCACATGTACACTATCTTCCCTCTCCCTCTTTACCTTTGCAATCCTTCTTAGTATGTCCTGTGAAATCTGTTTCCAATTTATTTCTTGTTCCTATTTCCCCTTTTTGAGGAAAGTCGGAAGGGAAGGACCTAACTAGAACTTCATGGAGAAAACAAGCAGAAAGTTGCATGTTCATGCATAGTGCAGTAAGGTTCACACACGGGCAAACAGGGACAAAAGGAGTACATGATGCATGCAAACACCAAACTTGAAAGACAACAATATGGGGACTGAAAAAAAAGAGAAGCAAACTAGCTTTCTAAAGTGCATGCTTCCAGCGAGCAGTTCTCACTTAGCCATGAGTATGGATACCATCAAAAGCTCAAGCATATCAAGATAGTCATCTCTTAATCTGTCTGGGTTGGACTTCAAGTTGTCAGAAACATTTCTGTTATGTCGCGGCCAAATCGTTAGATAATATATATGGGAATTAATCCCCGGTAGTCTTTCATGTCTGGACGGAAAAAGGTGACCAGTTGAGAATGTCACATGGCATTTCTCAAGTTTTGTGGGGTCACAGTTTAAACTGTTCGATTTTCCATGTGAGTGTTATCTGTGTTCTACAGTTTCAGGCAGTTTGACACCCAATAGAGCAGAGTATTCTATTTTCTGTTTCTTCTAATGAATGGACATCTATTTCTGTTTTAGTTCAAAATGGGAATATCATGATTACCTCTTTTCTGATGGTTTTCTTTTTTTGCTCTTCCAGGCATCAATTTTTGAGGCTCTTACTCAGAGCTTTCAGGTTGCGTTTGCTTTGAGGAGCTATTCACTTACTGACGCAGGTAATATAGTCGACCGACTACAAGTATCATTAGTAGTAAATATAAATGTTGTGCATGATTCATGATGCTGTGATAATTGTTTCAGAAAATGCTGCTGTAATAATAACTTATACTAGAATTCAGTATTGATTATCTTACACCTATGTAAGTTTTCTGCTTGTTAACCTTGTAGATTCGTTACCACCATCTCGACGCCGCTCCTTGTTTACTCTGGCTACAGCCATGATTATTTTCTCTTCAAGAGCTTTCAATGTGTCACCTCTTATTCCAATCTGTAAACAGATGATTAATGAGCGAACGGTATGTGATAAGAAATCTCTCTTGTTTGTTTTCTGGTATAATTTTTGTTGGTTCTCTTAGCAATCAAGTCAACATGCGATCCTACATTATCTTATTTTTGTTAGTTTCCTGATTCTCTTTTTTTCCCCTAACTTGCATGGTGGCCCTCGCAAATGCGAGGGCATCGGCCATTGGATGATTTATTGTTATACATTTTTTTTACTATATCTCTCCTTTTCAATTTTATCGTGTGATATTAATATTTTTCGGATCAAGAAGATTATTCTCATACATTTACTGGAATCTATATCGACTTATAGGAATAATCAATGTGCTAAACTATGACCATGTGCACCAGATGATTAAACTCAACCAAGAAATCATGTGTCCATGGCTTTTCTATGAATTTTTCAAAATTTCAAAGATTTTACATGTCTTGTGGCAAGAGTATCTGAAATATTTGTATCTAGTTTTATGTTTTTAATCAAATTAAAAATCTAGTTGTCTTCTGATGATTTTTCTGCACTCACCATGCATATTTTGCCAAAACACATAAACATGCATATGTGTAAATCAGTATACTCAACTATCGTACATGTTGATCAGTATATAATTTATATTCTAGCACATTTATCCACTCCGTGTTTTAGCTAGCTTGTCACCAATGCAGCAATCGCATGCAAGATTATTTTATAATAGAGTCAACTATTTCTCGAGATATTGTTTTCCACAGCCGGAAGCATTATATTGTGGGTGTTATGTTAAAGAAAAATCATAATAAGCGATTATCGATTGATAAAGCAGCTGTCTGGGCGTTGCACAGAGTCAACCAAAAGCGCCAGTTCATGCTAAAATTTTCCGTAGTGCCTTTTTGTTTTATTTTAAAAATGTAAGGTATGGTATGCAAGTTTACAATCATCCCCATTAGTAGCTCTACCACAGCTTACAATATGATATCACAAAAATAAGTTATTTAAATGGTACATTTGTATGACTAATATCTTTCACTAAATCATTGCCACAACTTCTTGATCTAGCCATCAAACTAATTTACATAAAGTGGTCTATTTATTGAAAAATGGTATATTTATAGATCGAATGTAATTTTTTGCCTATATGAACAAATCTGATAAACAAATATTTTGCAACGGTTTAAATAATTAATATGATATTATCAAGACGTATTTATATATTTATATATGGGTCCATCTATTTCTCCAACATGTGAGGCATGATCATCGGATATGCAAGTGCATCTAGTGTAGCTCGCATATATTGTCGTGATCAATAATATGCAAAACTTATTATCTCTTCTTTGAAAGAATATATTAATAGTTAAATTGACTCTTACAATCCCTTGCATTTTTAGTATGGTGTGAATTTCGTGATGCCTGGGCAAGGCGGTAGCGTAGCGCTCTCCTTTACCATATTATTTAGTAGTTTTTCTTTGGCAGAAGTAGTAATTGCTAACCAAACAGGTCTTATGGTATCTAAGAAGTATTTGTTAGTTATATATTTTTCACTAATATTTCATATTTCATTTAAGCTCTCTATCTTACATTAGGTGTCTCAACTTTATGTAAATATGATATATATCTACTCCCTTCATCCACGAAAGAGTATACTTCTAAATTGTTGTAGAGTAATTTTTTTAATTTTAATCATATTTAAATAAAAGAACACCAATCTTTATGCTATCAAATTAATATCATTAGATTCATAATAAAATATATTTTTATCATATAGCTATTTTCTTTCAAAAATACTATTATATTTTTACATAAACTCGGTTAAATTTTGAAATATTTTGATTCTACAAAAAAGTCAGAAGTATACTTCTTTATAGACGAAAGTCTTCACACTAAAACATGTATAGATATATATATATATGTATTTAGATAAAATTGATACAATTAATTTATAGCTAAGAGAGTAATTAGCACACACTATATGGCTAGCAGAGAGAGTCCTAGTGGTGCACGCTATAGCTGGCTTGGTCCATTTTTTCTTTTCTTATTTTTTAGACTCTGTCCCGCTTGGGTAGCATGTATGTGATAGTTGGGTCTGTTTCTTTTTTTTTAACGATGGTGGGATCTGTCTCAAGCAATATTTTTTACGTAACTTTTGCTGTTTGGAGCATGCACGTGTTAGTCCGTTCTGTTTTCTCTTTTTATTTTTAACTTCTCATACGTGCCATTGCGCTATTGTTTGTACAAACTATTGTTACGTAACTTTTTTATCTTTAAATCTTAGCCATATATTTTAGATCTAACAACTAAAATTAATTTAGATAATGTGGATTAACGTGGTGTCTCTATTTTAGAACCCCGTATTGAGCTTTTAGTATATAATAGATAGAAGATATTTGGTTTTACATCGCAAGTCCGTAACCTTTACTGTAAAGTTTGTTTATCGCATAATCACTTGAGTAGTCAGACCAAACATGTAAGATAACGAAAATCACTTCTAACCTTGCTTTCTGACTTTCTTGATATCTGACAACGTACTATTGTTTTAAAGTTTATTTTGTAAGTGAGGCAAAAATTCATAGAGCATAATCTTTTTTTTCGAACCATTATAGAGCATAATCATCTTGGTTTGGTTTTCCACCATGCTTAAATCGTAATTTGTGTAGCACATAGACCAACCTAGAGTTCAGTTGCATCTCCATTTATTCTAGAGATTAACAAATTAAAGTTGTTCATTGTATTGTCATTGAGCACATTTTGGTTTGCATCTTGACTTCATGTTGGCATAGACCTTTTATCTGGCATTTGTTTGGTGTTTTACCTAGGGTGATCCATTCCTTCATTTGGTGGATGAGAGTAAACTTCAGGCGGTGAAAGATTCCTTAGATGACCCGTCAAAAATATACGGATCGCCAGAGGACAATACTAACGCGTTGAAGGCTCTTGAAGCAATAGAACTATCAGAAAGTCAATCTCGTGACAGCATTGTCTCCACAATCATGAACAATATAGCAAATATTATAGATGTAATTTTCACCTTCTCAGTTGCCTCTTACATTCATCATTTGAACCAAGTTCCATGCAGCTGTACGTGACTATTCTGTTTCGGCAGGCGGAGTTGCACAGTGTGAGAAGCCAACTGCTAAGCGACTTCTCTCCCGATGACATGTGCCCAATGAGCACTCAGTTCTTTGAAGAACCTGCTGAGAATTCATCATCAGGGTCTCATGAGAATGCCCACCATGAAGAGGTACGTGTATCTCATACTTATATTAGCTTATAACTTTTACTTTCGAAACCGCCCTATTGTTGGGCTACTTATTTGCTAAACGCTGAACAAGTATTTAATAGGGTATGCTGATTGACCTGGGAAATGATCATGATATTTTCGGGGAAGCTTCAGAATGTACATCAGCTTCTGCATCTGTTCCTGCTGCAGACCTTATGAGTATTGATCAGCTTCTCGAAACAGTATGTCCTTGTTGTAAAGAACCTATAATTCCTTCCATTTTGTTTTTTCAACTCTCTTCGCAGTTTTGGGGTATTGTCATGATAAGATAGCCTGGCATGAGTTGATTACAAGTTCTCCCAGCATGTGAGCTACTCTGTTGGTGCAATTATATGTCGTGTAGTAGCATACCTAGGCACTTACTATATGTGTAAAAGAAAGTAGGCAGAAAACAGTCAAGTGTTCAGCAGGTATACATGTATTAGGATTGCAAGATTTTGGAAGAACGAGCGAGAGTTGCTAGGTGCTGTCAATCAAGAACCAGGCACATCATAGATAAAAGCCATTTTTTTTGTTTTGCGGGGAGAGAGCATTATTCCCTGAAGTATATATTAGTAGCATCCAGTCTATGAAATGATCAAAGCATGTAGCCTGTATATATGCTACGTTTTGCTCTCTGTAGGTAAACTAATTTGATCTTCTACCTGCCCAGTCAAACAGCAGCAGTTATTTTTGAGCATTAAAGTATATTTGGCGTTCACTATGTCTACTTGGCATGATAACTGCTCTAACTTGCATTTTTTGTCATCCTTTTGCCATTTCATAGGTTGGCGCAGACCCCTCACATCACACAGAAAGTGCTCACGTGTCAGCAGACATGCCATTCATGGAGATGACTAGCCAATGCGAAGCCCTCACGTCGGGGAAACAGCAGAAGATGTCAACCTTCATGAGTTTCCAGCCAAACACGCAACCAGCCCCCATGCCCAACAATCAGCCCAACCAGATGGAGTTGGATTTCTTCAACGATCCCCCGTTACCTCAGGTAGCATAATTTCCACTCTCTCAATGCATCTGAGAAAGCATATACTATTACATTCACTAAGATAATTCTACTCTACGCAGGCCGGGGTGCAGAGCACGAACCCGTTCCTGGACAACAATTGGAACGCTTTCCCTCAGCACATGGACACTGGAAACTCGCAGTCGGCCGATGATCCCTTCCAGCAACATTTCCTGAAGCTGCCGGCGTCAAGCCCTTACGACCAATTCATGAGGGCTGCAGGCTCAACAGGCCAGACTTGAGTTCGGTCTGGAGCAGCAAATCCGTCGCGTCTCAGCGCATTGTACCAACAGGTAGGATTGAGGTCTCTGGTTCCTGCCGATCGAAGATGTGGCAATTTTCCATCCTTGTGTTTGCCAGAAAGGTGTAATATATCTGCGCGCTTGTGTGTGCGTGTGCGCGCTCTTAGAGGTTTAACCCAATTCGACACCCATTCCGTTCATTGTTTGTGTATAGGGGATTAATTGTATAGGGTTTGGTAACTGTGTTGTATCTTGTATGTATATTATCCAACGAGACGTGTAGAGGGACTGAGGGGAGGAGTGCCTTCTACCACAGAAAGTTTGTACATGCATGTAACATATGGCTGCAGAATGCAGAAGTGTATAATGACGAGAAAATGATTGAACAAAAAGTACTCGTGTACCACGGTATTTCGTGCAGACTCGGCATCGGGTCAACATTTGCTGACGATCGAGACTGGTTACTGGTTGGCGCTTGTGTCCGTCCAATTGTCCACCGATATTTTGGTTTAGCTACGAATATTTGCTGCTAATATTCTCTCGGCACTGTGAAGCATCTTTTGACCACATGATACAAAAGTTCGTAATCATCTGATCAGCAATGCCTCAGCTGATTAGCATAACGAATTCATCACACCGTTTCAGTCTTCGCACGAGCGACGTTCTCTGTCTGGTCTGGCCTGCTTGGACCGTCTCCCACTCTCCCTCCACGAGTTTGTAGCTAATCACGAGTCATCACACCACGTTGTGGAGACCGTTAGAATTTGATTTTTGACCGTACCAACAGACATTCTGAAACTAAGTTAACGAAAAGTTCCCTAATCACTTCGTTTTCTCCCAGCAAAGCTTCAACTATATAAAGCTGTGGGTAGCTTTTTGATGTATTTGACTGTTGAAAGGAAAAGTGCTCATCACAACTTTTCGTGTTGTCATAATTTATTCATGTACATGGTTAGCTAGCTGCCCGAATATGCCACTCTTGTTGGCCATAAGAACGTGTCTGGCACTATGCCATACCTCGGCCGGCTTTCAGAAAAAAGTACTCCCTCCGATCGGAAATAAGTGTCGGCAATTTTGTACTAGCTTAGTACAAAGTTTGTATTAAGTCCCCGATAGTTATTTCCGATCGGAGAGAGTACTAGAAAAGTTCATTATGGTGTTCGGGGAGATTCATACGAATGATATGCGAGCTTAATTTGTTATAAATGGGCAGTTGAGACCGATGTTATCATGCTTCTGGAAGGATCGGGTCACAACTCTCCCACCGATCACGGTTTTAATTAAGGGTGTGACTATTCTTAGTTGAATGAGATTTAACTTTGTTCTTAGTCAGGTGACGAGTTTCAGTTGCAACTCTATATTGAAACTCATAACTAGCATGGATTACGAAACAAATCTAATAGTTCGTAATATTTTTCTCAGTTGCAACCTAACCTGCAACTAATAGATGCACGAACCGCAATGCAAATGCGGTGGTATAGGACTAAATCGAGCACTATAATACTCCTCTAGCTGAGAATTAGCAACTTCATTTAATTAAACTTGTATCCGTTAGGTTGACGCATCAATGGATAGTAAATTCCATGCTAATTATCATATCACATCTCTAGCTAGGCACTTCTAAATTAAGGAACGATGTCACATACCCCGTAAACACAAAAAGAACAATGTCACCGGCCGAGATCAACCCCGAAGATCAAACCTACTTTTACGAGCAACTTTGACCGCCGGGGATTGTGTGGGTTGAATCATCACACTCACAAACCAGATTGGAGATGAGACGACGATGACAACGAGGATGAACGGAAGAAACATTTAAGCGAATGTTGATTAGCGCGTGAATTAAATTAAGCAGAGATGGAGAAAGCCGGCCAGCTTAGCGGATATTAGGCCGTACTCTATCGCCGCGAAGTTCTTTGTACCTTACTTTACTCCTTCGAGTGATTCTGACTGCAGTTGTTGTCCCTTCCGATAAGTTCGTTGCACTTGCAGTCTAGAGAATCCTTATTTTAAAAAGGCGACGGCAGCCGTGGTTTGGCGCCAAGTGTGATTAACCAATATTTGGTGGGAAAATGGGAAGCCATCTACATCTACGTGTGCGCGACGTGAATTATTGAATTTAAGAAAAAAATGGCAAGATCGTGTTCATTGATCAGGTGAAAATTGTACTACATTGAATAGTGTAACCGTCTCCTTTGTTGCGCAATGGCTGAATAGCATGAAACCACCAATTTGAAAGCTACAATTTTCATTTGAACTACTTTTCGTAATTTTTTTTTTGTAAAAACAAAGCTAATACAAGAGCACTGCTTTGAACGTGAAATATCACGAATTCTGATAGCTCGGACCCAACAACGAATAGCATCGAAAAAACAAAACAAAACCGATGCAAGATAAAAGTTGAGACCAGGAAACCGCGTGATCAGTGCCACTTGGTCCATGCGTGACTACATGGATATTTTATGTTCCTAATTATAATTAGTAGTATCTGCCAATCAGAACTATCCCAGGTGTATGATTGATTTTAGACCGTATCAGTCTTCGGACAAGTGTTTACTGTTTACCTGACCGGCGCTGGTCTGTCTCCGCTCCTGGGTTTGATGTCACAGCTCACAAGTCAAGTAGAATTAGCTTTCACCGTACACGCTGCGCTAATGAGACTGACTTAATAACCAAAGTTCTTCGTTATGTTTCAAAAGGTGTATTCACAACCAAAAAAACTGAAGTGCAGCAGCTAGCTTTTGGTGGATTTGGCTACGAAAAATGCTTCCCACGATTTTTGTGTAGTCGTTTTTTTCATTTATGTTATTCTGTAGAAGGTGATGCCACTTTGGCCGCTGAGACGTGTCTGCCTTACCTCAGCTGGCCTTTCAGAGTACAAAATAAAATGGAAAAAATGAACATCAAGTACATCATAGAATATCATATTCTTTCAAGATGCAGTGTCTTGAATATCGAAACTAATAGATGGTAATGTCTCAGTAGAAGGATAATCATACGACCGAACCATACTAACATTAACATGTTCTTTAGCTTCTGTTTATTTGGTATGATTAAGTGGGCAGTTGAGAGGGCCGTTTGTTCTTGTGATCATGCATACGGAAGGAAGCGCTGCGAGTCAGAACCCTTAATCTCTATTCTCTAGATAACATAAAGAAGAAAAAAACCATAGATCTTTATGCTGATAGTCAATGGACTATATGTGCAGTCGTGCAGAAGAACCAAAATCCGTGTGATACTATTTCAACATCAATTCTATCATATCAAATACCAACCTAGGCCCTTATCAAAATAATGTCACAGCTCAAACGTTCAATCACCGAGTGCTAGTATAGACAGAGAGCAATTACACTCAACATTTCTCGTATGATTTAATATATCGTCACCATCGTACCAAGCTGTTTCACAATTATTGAGCAGGATACTCCTCGCCAGTCGCCACCAAATACTTAATTCTTTAATTTTCCAACAAATATCTAAAATTTAATTTGGAACATTTGAATGACAGGAAATTGGTTCGTTTTATGACCGTCCATGTATTCTTCAACAATATCGGCTACTTTTTGTTCCATTGTAACATGTCTGTATTTTGGCTATGACTGTAATGATTGCATCAACTATTTTATTAATATTTGAATATGAATAGTGTTTTAAGGTATGTATTGTTGGATCATGTTTAAAGTTGAGTTAAACAGTGAAATTATGTCTTACATTTCAGCGATGTCTCCAAATTTCCACATAAGTGGCATTTTGATCCTAGCCCGAGATGAACGCTCGTGGTATAGCCAAGGAGTTCCCCTCACGTGTGAAATCACATAGGAGATTACAAATTTAGTCACTCAATATCCAAGAGAGATTTGACAGTGATTCCATATGTATGAAACTGAACTAACGAAACATTGTCATTTACTAATTGATAGGCCATTTCCAACAACAAACATGATTGGTGTTTTATGTGTGGTATACACATAAAAAATCTCTTGGCAGCGTTTCAAAGTATAGTATGTATGCAAACATGCTCGTTGGTTTAGAAAAAAATCTATGACCAGAATGGTGGAAAATGCAACACCCGTCCAACAAGTGACAACACATGTTATCTCTACAACTGAAATCTTTGAGACAGCTACTTATTTGTTACAGAAACACCATCTAGATTTCAGTTTCACATTACACAGTCCTTATTTATTTTGCAAAATACAACCATGTTCTTCCAATTGCTCTTTGGTTCACCGTATGATTTCTTCCTTGCGTAATCCATATACTGAATGCATATTTTTAAACACGTCTTGTTGAGGCATGATCATATTGAACCACATTTTTGGAGCATGAAGACATCATCTTAAATAGGTAAAATACATGCATGTTTCCTCCTAATCAAAACAAAGAATTCGTGTATTCTTGAATAATTCATAATTGAGGGAAAAAAAGGCAGCCTTGAATACTTCATGAACAATACAAACGTTTGCATATTTTCCCCGACATTTCATCAACCGACAAAAAACAGTCCATGCACAGTTTCTTCACCGTCATGGATCATGAATTTCGTATGTTGCTTTTAAATTCCATATTTTTCCCAGGTCATTTCATCAACCGAAAGGAAACAGTCCATGCACAATTTAAATTTAAAATACCATCACGGCATGAATTATGGAACCGAGGGAGTACATCACCGTGGACAGAACACACGATTTCTTCAATTTCTTTGCACCACGTAGCGTTCCATCTGCGTTTTTTGTTTGTTTTGCGAATTGTGATTCATGCGGCGAGTGCCATCAACATTTAAAGGTACTGCTCGAGAACGATGGTTTCGATTGAGATCGGTATAATGTCGTCAGCCAAGTTTGACTGGGAATTATGCGTGGATTACGTTGCATTCCATGCACGCCGGACACTGATAAGGACGTAATCAGGGAAGACTACTGGCAATTGTTAAATCTCATGGATGGATTAGGTTAAGTGGAGATCGGTGGAGAAAGTGGCCGGCCAGCGGATATTAGGCCGTACTCTATCCCTGAGAAGTCTTGGTACCTTCTTGTACGAAATGCTCCATCCGTTAATTCTGCACGTCCATATCAGCTGCACGGCAGCGAACTTCGTCAATCCAGCTTTCACGGCAGCGACAAATGCTGTCTTCCCCGCAAACTCCCGTTTCGGGCCAACTCTGCTGACGGAGACAGCAGCCTCTCGAATTCACTTGGTTTAAATTTATCAACATCTCGACGGACCAAATGTCACTGTTTTTCCTATATATTATGAACTTGATTGAAATTTAATTGTTTTTACAGAAGAAGTTGTATGAATTATGTTTTGGAAAACGAGAAGGTGTAGGACATGCTTGGATGTTTTTCAACAACTTAATATTGAAATGGATAGAGAGTGGATTTTTGTAGACCGAGCTACATGTAGAAAACGGCATTTTAAAGTTTCAAAAAAATCTTTATAAATTAAGGTGTTGACAATGATTAGTCTACGACCGTACAAAATTTAAAATCGAGTATGTTATATTTAGGGATACAAAAAAATAACAAAATCTGACAGATTTTAAGGTTTTGAAACTGCTGTTCACTACTATAGATATCAGATTTTGTCATTTTTGCACATCTCCGAATATAATATATTTCGAGCTGAAATTTGTATATTTGTTGAACACAACATTGTTTGCATGTAGATTTAATTTCAGGTTTTTTAAACTTTAAAATGCTATTTTCAAAAAAATAAAAAAGCTACATGTAGCTCGAGCTATATTGTGGTTTCAGAATGGCTCCTAGACTACATGGGCCGTTTTTCTTATTAAAAAACAAAAACATGACGTTGAGACCTACTCTGAGTGAACACCCAGTGAATTTACAGATGGCCCCATGTAGCCTATCTTAATGGAGTAGGCCTACTGGTGGAAATAGACAGGGAGCCAAATTGAGGCTCTCAATCAAAGTTTTAAATAGACAGTCCCTTTACCCAACAAATAAAGTTTGAAATATTAGAAAATTTAAGAAAAAATATTACATGTATATCTCCATATTTTATTTACTCGTGCAAAGTTTTGTGAAAAACTAACAGGCTTATAGCATTGAATTATGTTCTTCTTTACACAGGTGGCAAATAAATCGATTTTTCTTGAACGACTTGGTGATCACGTAGGATGCGAAGATGTATACACATCATTCTTTTTGGAATACTTTGATATTTTAAAATGTGTTTAAAATATATTTCAAATAAAGGGAAGTTTGATTCGTTGAATAGTTAATTGAATGAGTTGTAGCTTGAAGCCTTGAATAATTTTTTCCCTTTTTTTGGCAAGATAGAATGCAATTTCCACTAAATGGATTAGCCGCTATTTTAAACTATGCGCTCAATACTTGCATATATGCTTAATTTTTAAATAAAAATTTAATACGCTAAGTCTCTAACTAACTTTATCTCCAAACCCACGACTGCACCAGTATAAAACTGCAGCGCCAGCTTGCAGGCCGTACCACCTAATCATTTCCAGCTACGGAGCAGAACACAACACAAGAGAAAAAGTTGAGACCACGTCGTCTTCCACGCCAACCCCAGCAGGAGCATCAACCATGGCGGCCAACAACCCACGACCATGCGCAAATCCCACCATCTCCCGCATCCATTAATTCATCATCCCTAGCTTCTCTTGCACGGGGTATCTCGCTCGACCACCAAGAAGCGTGTACACACCCTAGGCGTACTCTCCTGTTCTTGACACGACGGCGGCGGCCGGCGGGCAACAGAAGGTACGACGCACGCCGCGATCTTGCTACCATGATGGTGATGGACTACTTCCGTTCGCCCAAGAAAGGCGGGAGGAAGAAGAGCAAGGCCTGCGCCGCGGCGGCGAAGGAGGATGCGGTGGTTCTTCGGCAGGCGCTGCTGGATCAGCCGGGCTGCGGCGGCGATGGCGAGCTGCCGAAGGGGTACTTCGCGGTGTACGTCGGGGAGGAGGCGCGGCGGTTCGTGGTGCCCACCGGGTACCTCCGGGAGCCGGCGTTCCGGGACCTCATGGAGCGCGCCGCCGACGAGTTCGGCTTCGCGCAGGCGGCCGGGCTGCACGTGCCCTGCGCCGAGGAGGACTTCGAGGAACTTCTCCGCCGGCTCAACCGCAAGCACGGCGGCTCCGGCAGCGGCAAGGGGAAGAAGGCCATTTAGGTAGCTCTTGAACGGATACAAGGATATGAGTTTATACGTTATACTAGATCGATCGTTTCTTGTTTGGTTCTAGAGATTGTACAGACTAGATAGTGCAAAGTGCAAACAACCACATGCGTGCGTGATGTGTAGCATTAGCATAGATGCATGCATGGTGTGTTGAATCGCCATCATTGGTTTCATATGGAACAATTAGTATGGAAATAAATAGTACTTCATCATTTGCTTCTTTTTTCTTCAATATCCATGCGGGGGAAACACATATGGAAAAAAGTTTCATTTAGAGACGACGGATCAAGAGCATGTCAGATGACAGATGGTGAAAGGTTCTTTGATTCTTATAACAGATCGAGAGTGGACTTTTGTAGCTCGGGCTACATGTAGGCTGTTTTCGAAACTTCAGAAAATTTCAATTTTGATATTTTAAAAAATTCGAAAAAAATATGAGGATGTAGACAATATTGTGATCTATAAGTGTGTAATTTTTTAGAAATGAAGTATGTTCTATTTTAGGCTCAGTAAAAATAACAAATCTTGATTTCGTTCTTAGAGAACATTGATGAACAGTATGCTAAGATCTAGATTTTGTCATCTCTGAGTTTTTGTTATTTTTACTGAGGGCAAAATACAACGAATTTCAATCTAAAAAATTACACACAGATTGAATCCAACATTGTCTACGTCCATGTATTTTTCGAAATTTTTTAAAACTTTTAAATTAAAAGTTTCAAGTTTGAAAATAGAAAAACAAAACCGGGCTACATGTAGCCCGGGCTACACTTGAGGTTTTCCTTCAGGTACCAGGAGGAGAAATTTAGGTTCACCGGCCCGTCAAGTGAATTTTACTTTTTACTTTATAGTAATGAATTTCTGATAGGTTTTATCAACTACTGTAAAAAAGATATGACATGCGTCTAATTCTCAGTCGACTCTGAGAATTTAGTTTAATTTAGTCTAGTGAAATCATCCCGCCATTTTGTGTTATGTGAACTATTTTTCCTCAATTGTAACCTACTTGCAAGTGAAAAAACTATTTGCAAATCACCTCAAGCATGAATCATGAATTCATGATGCAAATTCAAAGACGGATAATCTCACTGAGGTCTAACTTAATTCTTAATCGACTGAGAAATAACAAAATCAAAGAGATATTTCCATTTTTACCTTTATTAAGGACTTTGCAACAACATGTACAGATGTACTCGCATTTTATCTATATTGGGCAAAAAAGCTATTTTTGTTTTCTTTTATAAGACAGATAACGAGTCAATCAACCAAAATGTATTATAAGAAAAACAGAGGAATAAATTCACTATGAGGACGCGCTCGAATAGCTAGGCCAACAGCTAGGCCCTCCGATGTATGGGTGCAAACTCTACTTTAACCCAGAAGTACCGATGCGAGCCATTGAGAAAGCAAAATTGAGTGGTGCAAACCAAAGTCCTCACTAGTGTTGAAAGGGCGCATGTCTTTGCGATAGATACTTTTGCTACAACGTGAGTCCGAGTGGGCAAAAGAAATAAGGGGCTCTAAGCCAGGAAATTGCGGCTTCCACCATGTCATACGTCATTTGTTTGCAATAAGTCATCATTTACACAAGGTTTCTACAGTTTTCACCAAGTTTTTATAAAAGGAATATGGTAGGGGTGGCCCAACAACAATTTTTCTAAAAGAATAAAACACAATCTGCGTCTATGGAGACATGAACCTGAATAATTGGGTTGTACATCTACTTTCCTAACCAAGTAAGATAGGCTCACTTGTTAGTTTTCATCAGGTGATGGTCTAATCCATTGTTGTTTCCGCCGACTGGTCATCTAATCAACTATTTAGCTTCAAAACTGATAGATTAGACCTACATACGTATGCTTCAGTTGACGTAAAATGTTTTATAAGCTTTGAAAAACATAAAAATGATTATTCATTCACAAATATTTTTTGTAGATGCTCACTAGGATACCCAATTTTAAATGCACAACCAATGCTTGCAAAAAAGGTGTATGTAATTGACACCCTAAACAAATCATAGTACAATAGTTGTTGAGCCAAAAATCATGAACATTTTTGTCGATCCCTTGTAGGGTATAGTTAGACTGGTTTTGGATATCAATTGTCCATCCAAAGATTGGAACAAATACTCTTGGTCTTGGATAGACAATTTTATAAACTTCTTTTTATTATGTGAATGTTTTACATAAAACTTAGGTATGGAAAATTTATGTTTAGAAATAGGTACATCACACCCTAAAGAGCATCTAAATAAAATCATAATTTTTGTAGGTACAATTATTTTCTTATGATTTGTTTAGTGGTTAAATGTATTTGTTTAAAATATAAGTAGAAAATGTTTTCAAAGTAAAGAAATTGATGACAAATGAACTTAGTCAATTGCATTCTAGGGTGCATAAAGCATTATATATTTTAGGTGAATTAACATTTTATGAATATTTATGTTTTTTTAGAAAAATGGTACGTTAATTGGAGCATCGGCATGCATGGTCGAGCTGTTGGTTTTGCTGTCAAAATGGCTAAATAGGTGATTAGAAGACTAACTGGTGGAAATTTCAACATATTAGACCACCACATGTATGGTGAAAACGGAACAAAAAATTGTCCAAGTTGGTGGTTTGTGTAACACATGGAGCAGAATGTAGAATATGGTCAAAGGTGTAATTGATGAACAATTGATGGGGATTATGTCGTATGCCTCACGAGGAGGGTTCTGGATGTAGGGAGGGCACCCTGGGCAAAGATGATAGTGCCAACCTCGTGGTAGGTGGCGCAACCATTGGTGCTTGTTGGTACATGGTCTCGACAACAAGTGGGAGAAGTAGGCCGTGATGAGGCTCCCGCCTCCTCGGCCGCGAACATTGATGTCCCTCACTTTAGGCTTCTCTCCCACCCACTAGATCAGCCCTCGGGAGGCCTTGCCTTGGCGGATTTGGGCGTTGGTTATGTCATGGGATGGCTAGTACCGTGTAGAGGTGCCATTGGGCAGGGCATGGGTGTATGTACCTAAACCCAAACCCAGTTTTCCCCATATCCGTTTCAGCTAATATTGCCCATACGAAGAATCACCCTGTATTGCCCAATATGGGCAAGCTCATGAATGGATAATAGAATATTAAACCCAACAAAGAAAGAAATCATAGCCCCGAGCCATAGGCGTGACCCTGAGCCCCCCCCCCCCCCCCCGCACGTTCATACACCGCACTCTCCAGTGCTCCCTTGGCTTGGCCACCACACGTCCACCCCATGTTGTGAGGTCCTTCCTGACGCGCCAGCATCATACACAACTACAACGAAAGAGAGGGTGATCTCGGTGATTACTCCAAAGGTTGATGGAGAATATGACATCCGTGACACCGAGATGGGGCGCCGAGAGTGGCAACGGGAGGAGTAGGCTGCGTGGAACAATACCAAGAAGAGATGAAGTCCAGATAGAGGGAGAGAGAAAATGCTACTGACCCAGTGCAGCTGTGGTGCTATCTTATCCTGTTGCGTCACACAATTATGCATAAATTTTGTCAGAGACTAGAGAAACACTACGTATTGCATTTGTGCTAAATATGTTAGTTTCTCCAATCCATGTTACTTGTCTATAATATGGGTGTATCTAGACACATTTTATTTCTAGATACATCCATATTAGCATATATCCATATTAGCGACAAGTAATATGGAGGGGAGTGATGCAGTATATAGGTAAGCATGGGTACAAGGGTATTTACCCTCCCCTACCCATAGTAAAATGGGTATTTATTTCCTATCCATACCCTACCCAAATAAATGGGCATGGATTTGGGTATGGGTGATGGGTATGAAACGACGTACGGGTTCAATACAGGCGGAACCCTTGGCCCTTGGAGGGTGGTGGCGGCCAGAATGACGATGTTCCACGTGTTCTCTTCCTTTTTGTTGGCTTTGTCGCAGTCATTCTCCCACATGAACATTACCTTTGATGATCAGATTCATAGTGAAACCCACGGTGGTATTCCGTTTTAGGCGGCGACAATGTTGTAACAAAGTTGGCCTTCTTGGATGCGCCATGTGGGAACTTTCGGGGCAGCGCTAGTGTTGTTGTATTCGGTGGCAGCTAGAAGAAACTCGCCTTGTGAATGTCCTTGCTTTTTGCGTTGCATCACCTTTGTGTCTTTGTTCGCTGGCGGTTTGACACACTTTAGCCTTCATGAGGGCATATGTTCCCCCTCTATGACAATGCAATGCCAATGTAGGTGTTAGCTTAGAGTTGTGGCATCCTAACCATTCTGGTGGTGGTACGGAGGTGTTCTTTGCATGCGACTATGTCCTGCAAATTTCTTCAAGGTGGTTGATCCACGGGTAGAGACTATCCTTGTAGGGAACTCGACATGTGTGTTGGGTGTTCTTTTGTTATTATATATTGGCAATCTAGTGACCAATGTTAATTATGGTTCTAGGGTGAACCTCTGTAAATGGTGTCCTTCAGACCAGGTGAAGGGCCCTCTTTAGATACGAAGATGAATGACTTTAGGGCTATTGGGTGTTCTTTTGTTTCCTATATGGTGTTACCTACCTCCAAATTTTCTCTCTCGTCTGTTACGGCTACGGCGGTGGACGATGGCCTCGGCGTTTCATGTTGTGATTCTTTTATTGTTTTCAGTTTGTAAGCACTATGTATCAGCTGTTTGTCGCTTTGTTAATTTAAAGTCGGACATAATGTCTTTCGTCTAAAATATGCTGGCCTAGATGTGCTACATTTATTCTTTTATAGCGGATACATCTCCAAGAACATCACTAGAAGACACACTTAACGGCCCAACCCTTATAGTTCCGGCAGATATGTGGTTTTAGGCCAACTAGTAAGGTGGCCCTCGCAAACGCGAGGAATCATCTTGAGTGCATTGAATATTTCTATGAAATTAATTCATGGTTTATACTAAAAATATTTAATTCCAAATAATTTTTTTCTATATATGGCCACCAAATATTACGTTATGTAAAATAATACCATGTAAAAATTGTTAGGCTAAATTTAATTTGTGGCACAATATTTAATGCGACATTTCCAAAAACTGCAAGCAACATTTTGTAGTTTAGGTAGTGCTACTCTTATTTACTTCCTTCCTATTTGTTGTGTCATGTAAGATGACTACACCGACTCAGATTGGTCATCATTTTGCAAAATGTTAATTAGTCACCAATTTATAGTTTCACATTATGAATGTCTACTATTTCCATGGCACACAAAATTCTGCCACACCTATCATCAACACTCCTCAGTAGCATCATCATTATGCCCCATTACCTTAGGAAAATTATTTAACTCATGTGTCTAAAATAGCACAAACCAAATAAACCTTACAAACTTTAATCACAATGATACGTTCATGGAAATCTTAAATTATACAAATTTATACCTGACCAAAAAATGTATCTGATGAAAGGTTACACCCAACGGAATATGTGTGTGACCTATAAAGAATCGTTCTTAAGATTTATCTAGATCAAGCAAACATTCTATTTTCCTAAATCTTTTTGAAATTGCTTTCACCATGAAGTCAATAGACCTTACCGGATTTTACTCAAACTTTTGGAAATGAGTGCAACCCTAATGGAATAGGAATTGGATGCCTCCTCATGAAACATGGGCGTCCCTTTGCCTATCACAGCGAGAAGCTCAATGGAGCTCGACTTAATATTTATTAAACCAAAGTGAAACCTTATCGATCCAATATTTATCAATGATAATGTTGAAACTCGCCTTTATGAACACATTGCACTTGATTTATTTCTCCTGGTTGACACCAGCTATGCTAGGAGTTTATGACCGATCATGATAAATTTTTGGATATGTGGCTGAATTTGTGATTTCACAGTTTGCATTGCAGACTAACTTGCGTTATCTCAAAATAAATCAACAACAATCGATCATGCTCAAGTTTCTACATCTTGCGTTCCAGACTATCTTTGTTACTAAGTGATCCCTAAATGTGTATATCTTAGATATATATTGTCAAGGTTTAAACAATTATCTGGGTATTTTTTATGTTAATTCCTTGAAATATATACCATGTATGTTTGTATTTGGTGCAGGAAACCAAGAACATGTCATTGTTTGCCAATCTATCAGCGTGTAGCTATTCATCTCAGCGGTTGAGATATCTAATAGATATTGAGCGTGTACATATCTTTCGTATATATGTTGTACCTTGTATTTCTCTTACTTCTATTTTCTATTATGTGTTGTACGTAGGCATATTAAGATCTCTTGGATGTACTATTGTAGTGGCATGTCCGTCGCGATCTACTGCATGGAACCGCGTTGATCCTCATGGCTCGATTGTTTATGCTTTTTCTTTGTTTCCTTGTTAGTTCATGGATGGGCAACAATTTATGGAATGCCTTATAGCATCTATGAGAGATGTGTTTGTGGGCAATGTGCATTGATAGATCTTTGTATATATATATCGTAGTTTTAATTTCTTGGTATTTCATTTTTCATATTAGGTGTCTTACATAGGCATATAATATCACTTAGATATACACAATTGAATAGATATGTCCTTCACTATCTACTCCATGGAACTGTTGATTCTAATGGCTCATATATTGTGCTTTTTCAATGTTCGCTCGGTTAGTTCGGGGATGGACAACAATTTGGTGGCATGCCTTATTGCATTTATGAGAGATATTTATGTGGGCAATGTGCACTCAAAGATCATAGGGTCCCATTTTTTAGGTGGACATCTCTTACGTCTTTGAAAACTTAAAATTTATTCTAATCTATGGAGATTTTATTTTGTGCATATTCGTCGACAGAGACCTGGTAAAATACCGGAGGCGGGGAAGGAATCATTAATTATTATTTTTGACTATAGGAATCATTAATTTCGAGAGACTGTGATGGAGCTTTCACTTTTAATCTGAATCTTTTTTGTTTGCCTTCATTTCATTTTTTATCTATCAAATATTTTTTAATAAAACCAGATTGTTGTTCACAAAATAAGAAGTCCATGCACACCGATGTACTCGTGTATGTCATGTACTTGTTTTTTGAAGCTGGACGTAGCAATATCCTAGCCGTGCATGGAAGCTTTCGTTCATGTTTATTTTATACGTAACATATAGATGTGTCACAACTTCCTTTCGGACTCTTTCGTTACTGTTTTTTTTTTTGTCACGGTCGGATCAATGTTTTTTTACCGATCGATTGCCTTTTTTTTTTGCGAATTACCGATCGATCTCAGCTAGACTGTTTTTTTGGCGTGCGAATTTTCTCTACCGATCTGTGACTAACGTGATAGACTTGGTAGGTCTAAAATAATATTGGCATGTACATATTACGTAAAGATGGAAAATCTTAGCCGTAATTTTTTTATCTAACTGACAAAATAATTAGAATGATATGGTTTAATGTGGTGCCTCTATTTTAGAGCTCCGTATTGTGCTTTTAATATATATTAATTTTTTTGCCCATGCGGACACCACGTATCGGCCGAGCCCTTAAACTATATTCCGGTTCACCGGATGTACAATGTGGCCTGTCAACACCTTCGCATGCGTCTGTCGGGATACCACCTCCAGCGGTCGTGGACCTCTATCCGTTGCCGAGGAGGAGCGCCTCTCCCAAGTGCGGCCGGAGAACGCGCGAAAATGCAGCGCCTCGTGCAGAACCATTGGATCGGGTTGCATGAGCAGTGTGAGCCCTTCATCGCCGAGAAAGAACAGCCGCGGAGGCGAGAAGCCCGAGCGCCACCGCCCTCCCGCACGACGTGGAGGCGGGGAGGTCGAGGGCCCGCGACGGGGACGAGGACTTCTCTGTCTTGCCTCGTGGGAAACTAGGAATTGTCGTAATGCTAGAATCTTCGATTATCGGTTCTCCTCGCCTCCAATCAATATTTTCTAGGATGATTGATGAGTGTTAGAATAAGAGTCGGTTACGACTTGTTTTAGAGTTTGCTTGTAATTCAAGTTAGAGTTTGCTTGTAATTCAAGTAAGGGTTAGCCGCCGGCCCCTCATATATATCCCTTGTAATCTCCAAACTATGCAATCAATCTAGAGACAAATATTATTCTACATGGTATCAGACTAAAACCGATCTAGGGCATGTCGCCGCCCACCCCACCACCACCGCCGCCGCCCGGCTTTTTTGAGTGGCGCGCAAAGCTCGCCGCCGCTATGGCGCAATCCTCCTGCTCTACCTCCACCTCTATCCCCAACCAAAACCTAGCAAATCCTACCCCACCCACCATCCAATATGCCGATACAATTCAAGATGTTAGTCCTTTTATCCCTGTTACTTTAGATCTTCCCAAGCACAACTACTACCATTGGCGCCACCTCTTTGAAGTTCATCTAGGCCGCTGCAATCTCCTCGGCCACGTCGACGCCAACTCCGTCCCCTAGCCTTCGGATCCTCGCTGGGTAAAGGACGACCTCGCCATCATTCAATGGATCTACCAACGGGTGTCCACCGAGATCTTCAATCTCGTCTTCCGCGACTGATACGTCCATTTTGCATCACTATTTTGTATCATAATTTACTGTTATTCATTGATATATTTCATATTTAGAGATGATACTTATGTTATTTCCTCTGTTTTTACATGTTTGATGATCATTGGAGGATTTGCTGCCGGAGTCAGGATTCTGCCAGAAAAGGACCATCAAGGCACCATATTTTGAAGATCAGGAAAATTCTAGAAAATACCAGAAAATTATATTTTCCCAGAAGACTCAGGAAGCCAGAAGAAGGAGGCGAGAGGAGCCAGGGGTAGGCTCACACATAGGGGGCGCGGCCTGACCCCTGGCCGCGCCGGCCTGTTGTGTGGCCACCCTGGCCCACTTCAGGTCTCGCCCCTGCGCATACTTCATCATCCCTAAAAACCTAATTGAGGGGGGCTGAGAGATAGACACCGCCGCCTCTGCGGGGCGGAAAACACCAGAGAGAGAAAAGCTCTCCGGCAGGCAGAAATCTGCCGGGGAAATTCCTTCCCGGAGAGGGGAGATCATCGCCATCGTCATCACCATCGCACCGGACTTCATCGTGATCATCATCATCATCTCCATCACCAGCACCTTCATCTCTACCATCACCACGCCATCCCGCTGTAACATCTTGAGTTGGATCTTGTTAAATTCTTAGGGGAAACTTTCCCGGTGTTGATTACTCTTGTAGTTGATGCTATTGAGTGGAACCGTTGAATTAAGGTTTATGTTCAGATTGTTATTTACCATTATTTCACCTCTGATCATGATCCATATGATGTCTTGTGAGTAGTTCGTTTAGTTCTTGAGGACATGG
Organism: Dactylis glomerata; assembly: GCA_007115705.1. Classification (NCBI taxonomy): domain Eukaryota; kingdom Viridiplantae; phylum Streptophyta; class Magnoliopsida; order Poales; family Poaceae; genus Dactylis; species Dactylis glomerata. The sequence goes on from QXEO01000222.1 coordinate 1,451,628, forward strand.
GAGAAGTCAAGATGTTAGTAGTGAATTATTGTTGAGTAATATTTAGTGGTTTGATATTTATTTGTTGTGGTGCTATTTCACTAGTGGTGTCATGTGAACGTCGACTACATGATACTTCACCATTTATGGGCCTAGTGAGATGCATTGTGTATTTGGCTACCAATTGTGGGGTTGCTGGAGTGACAGAAACCTAAACCTCCGTTGGGAAACCATTGCACCAGGGAGCGTAGGATCTTAGAGTTTAAGACTGTGGTTAGATTTATCTTAATTACTTTCTTGTATTTGCGGATGCTTGCAAGGGGTATAATCACAAGTGTGTATTTATCCTAGTAAGGATAGTGCGCTAGCACAGGTTCACCCCCATAACACTTATCAAACCAGTAAAGATTATTTAGCGGAATGAAGCGAAAGCACTTGACAGAAACTCCCGTGTGTCCTCGAGAACGTTTGGTCATCATAAGTTACACAACTGGCTTGTCCTTTGCTAAAAAAAGGATTGGGCCACTTGCTGCAATTATTACTACTGTCATTTGTTTACTCGCACTTTATTTATTTGCATTACCAAATACCCCTGAAAACCTGTGTGCTAGTATTTACAGTGAAACCTTGATCAAAACCACTAGTCAACACCTTCTGCTCCTCGTTGGGTTCGACACTCTTATTTATCGAAAGTACTACGATACACCCCTATACTTGTGGGTCATCAAGACTATTTTCTAGCGCCGTTGCCGGGGAGTGAAGCGCTATTGAAGAGTGGATTTGGTAAAGGTAACCGTCGCTGTGAGTATTGTTTTTATTTCTATATTTTATTTTTATTTTATTTTGCTATGGAGAATTCTCCATTTGGTTTCCTATTTGGGAACACTTCTACCACTACTGCACATGTGGATGAACCACCACCACCACCACCTGCTGAATTAGATCCTTTTAAAATACATATGAAAATTGTTGAGCGTGTTATGGATAACTGCTATTCAGGAGATGGAACTGTCCATCCGGGTGATTATTTACTATTTATACATGAATTATGCGAGTTGTTCAAGTGTGCAGGTATTTCACCAAGCCAGGTCAAGAGGAAGCTATTCTCTTTATCATTGAAAGGCAGAGCTGAGGAGTGGTATCGGCTGCTCAAAGATGGTCCATCTATTGCATGGGAGGAAATTGTGCCTCTCTTTTATTTTAAGTTTTATCCTCCAAGTGAAATTCATAAAGATCGTAATCGGATATATAACTTTTGGCCTCATGATGGAGAAAGTATTGCCCAAGCGTGGGGGGGATTGAAGTTACTAATGCTCAAATACCCCATTCATGAGCTCCCCAATAATATTGTTATTGATAAATTTTATGCGAGGCTTACTCTTCCTGATAAGGATTATTTGGATGCTTCTTGTTTTGGATCATTTACTCATATAAAAGAAGATGCTAAGTGGAAACTTCTTGACCGTATTCAAGAGAATGCTGAAGGATGGGAAAACGACAAAGGCAGGAAGTCAGGTATAAATTATGATTATGAATGCATGAAAACTTTTATGGGAACCGATGACTTTCATAGCATTAGCATTTCTTATGGTCTTGATTCTCAAATACTTGCTAATTGTCTTAAGGCCTTTGCCTCTTATCTTGATGTTCCAAAGAAAGACTGAAACAAATATCATGCGCCTTATAAAGATTCCATTAGTTATATTCCTGCTGCAGCTACTGAAGTTTGTATTGTTGATAGCATTGTGCCTGAACCTTATTTTGAGAAGACACCTTTCCCTGCTAAGGTAAAAAAGTATTCTACTTTGGTAAGAGTGTCTAATAAAAGTACTAAGAAAGCTGTAGAGCCTAATGAGCAAATTACTATTAAGTCTCCTGTAGCTATATTGAAGGACCTTGTTACTAAAGATGTAGGGGATGAATATATTCTCTTTTGTGAAGATGCTTCTAACATTCTCTCACATCCTAAAAGGCATAGGAAAACAAGTGTTCATGTTATTTCTGTCAGGATTGGAGATCATTGCTATTATGGTTTATGTGATATTGGTGCTAGTGCAAGTGCTATTCCTTTAGAGCTTTACAAAGAAATTATGCATGAGATTGGCGCTTGTGAACTTGAAGATATTGATGCGGTTGTTTAGCTTGCTAACAGAGAGACTGTTTGGCCCCTTGGTATTGTTCGAGATGTGGAAGTTCTTTGCGGTAAGACTAAATACCCCACTAATTTTCTAGTACTTGGTAAGGAGGCTAGTAAAACTTGTCCAATTATTTTTGGTAGACCCTTCTTGAATACTTGTGGCGCTGTGATAGACTGTAAGAAGGAGAAAATTTTCACTAAGTTTAATGGAGAATCTTATGAGTTTAATTTTTCTAAGTTTGCTAAGACTTCTTATGTAAATGAAACGCCTAATGAAAATTTTCGAGTTGAACAGCTTGCTTCTATTGCTCTTGCTCCTAATAATGCTTTGCAGCAATTCATGGAAGATCATGAAAGTGATGTTTTCACTAAGGAAAGAGAAGAGATTGACGACATTTTCCTTCGTCAACAACCACTGATTAAGCACAATTTACCTATGGAGGATCTTGGTACCACTTTGCCGCCTAAGGAAGATCCTGTTTTTGAATTAAAACCCTTGCCTGATAATCTTAAGTATGCTTATATAGATGATAAGAAAATATATCATGTTATTATCAGTTCTAAACTTTCAGGAAAGGAAGAAGAAAGGTTATTGGAGATATTGAGGAAACACCGAGGAGCTATGGGATATACTCTTGATGATTTAAAAGGAATTTGCCCCACTTTATATCAGCATGCTATTAATATGGAGAAAGACGCAAATCCAGTTGTGGAGCATCAACGCCGCTTAATTCCCAAGATAAAGGATGTGGTAAGAAATGAGGTGTTAAAGCTCCTTGATGCTGGTATTATTTATCCTATTGCTGATAGTAGATGGGTTAGTCCTGTTCATTGTGTTCCTAAGAAAGGAGGTATGACTGTCGTATCTAATGGGAATAACGAGCTTATTCCTCATAGGGTAGTAGTTGGTTATAGGATGTGCATTGACTATAGAAAAGTAAACAAAGTTACTAAGAAAGATTATTATCCTTTACCGTTTATAGATCAGATATTAGAGAGGTTATCTAAGAAGACTCATTTTTGTTTCCTTGATGGTTATTCTGGTTTCTCTCAAATTGCTGTTAGAAAGGAAGATCAAGAGAAAACCACTTTTACTTTCCCTTATGGAACTTATGCTTATAGACGTATGCCGTTTTGTTTATGCAATGCTCCTGCTACTTTTCAAAGATGCATGTCTGCTATTTTTCATGGTTTTTGTGAGGAAATTGTGGAGGTCTTCATGGACGATTTTTCCGTCTATGGAACTTCTTTTGATAACTGTTTGCACAACCTTGATAAAGTTTTGCAGAGGTTCAAAGAAACTAACCTTGTTCTTAATTGGGCGAAATGCCACTTTATGGTGAATGAAGGAATTGTCCTTGGACATAAAATTTCTGAAAAAGGTATTGAAGTTGACAGAGCAAAAGTGGAAGCAATTGAGAAAATGCCCTGTCCCAGAGATGTTAAAGGTATTCGTAGTATTCTTGGTCATGCTGGTTTCTATAGGAGGTTTATTAAAGATTTCTCTAAGATTTCAAAGCCTCTTACTAATCTTCTTCAAAAAGATGTACCATTTGTCTTTGATGATGATTGTAAGGAAGCTTTTGAAACTCTTAAGAAGGCTTTAACTACGGCTCCTATTGTTCAACCACCTGATTGGAATTTACCCTTTGAAATTATGTGTGATGCTAGTGATTTTGCTGTTGGTGCTGTTCTTGGACAGCGCGTAGATAATAAGTTGAATGTTATTCATTATGCTAGTAAGACTCTTGATGCTGCTCAGAAAAATTATGCTACCACTGAGAAAGAGTTTCTTGCTGTTGTTTTTGCATGTGATAAGTTTAGATCTTACCTTGTTGATTCTAAAGTTACTATTCATACTGATCACGCTGCTATTAGATATCTTATGACTAAGAAGGATGCTAAGCCTAGGCTTATTAGATGGGTGTTGCTTTTACAAGAATTTGATTTGCATATCGTAGATAGGAAAGGTGCTGAAAATCCTGTGGCTGACAACTTGTCTAGATTGGAAAACATTTCTTTTGATCCTATTCCTGTTAATGACAGTTTTCCAAATGAACAGTTAGCCTCTATAAACGTAACTTCGCGAGACCTTCCTTGGTATGCTGATTATGCTAACTTTATTATTTCCAAGTATTTGCCTCCAACTTTTACAGCTCAGCAAAGAAGAAAAATCTTCTATGATTTGAGGCATTACTTTTGGGATGACCCACATTTATATAAAGAAGCAGTTGATGGTATTATACGAAGATGTGTACCGGAATATGAGCAACAAGAGATATTAAGAAAATGCCATGGCAGTGCTTATGGAGGGCATCATGCCGGAGATAGAACCGCACAAAAGGTTCTACAATCAGGTTTTTATTGGCCAACCCTCTTTGAAGATGCTAGAAGGTATGTTTTATCTTGTGATGAATGTCAAAGAGTAGGTAATATTTCTAGATGAAATGAAATGCCTATGAGTTACACTCTTGTTATTGAACCATTTAATTGTTGGGGATTTGACTTTATGGGTCCTTTTCCTCCTTCACAAGGCTATACTCACATACTTGTTGTTGATTATGTTACTAAGTGGGTAGAAGCCATACCTAGAAAGAGTGCCGATGGTGAGACCTCGTTAAAAATTCTTAAAGATGTTATTTTTCCTAGGTTTGGTGTGCCTAGATATCTTATGACTGATGGAGGTTCTCATTTTATTCATGGTGGATTCAGAAAAACTCTTGCTAGATATGATGTTAATCATAGAATTGCTTCTGCTTATCATCCCCAAACTAGTGGGCAGGTAGAGCTTTCAAATAGAGAGATTAAGTCTATCTTGCAGAAGACTGTCAATAGATCTAGGAAAAATTGGGCTAGTAAGTTAAACGATGCTTTATGGGCTTATAGAACTGCTTATAAGAACCCCATGGGAATGTCTCCTTATAAGATGTTTTACGGAAAAGTGTGTCACTTGCCTTTAGAATTAGAACACAAAGCTTTTTGGGCAGTGAAAGAGCTTAATAGAGATTTTAAAGTTGCCGGTAAGAAAAGGTTACTTGATTTGAGTTCTCTAGATAAGTGGAGAAATGAAGCTTACGAAAATGCCAGACTTTTCAAAGAGAAAGTCAAGCAATGGCATGATAAGAGAATTCTTAAAAGAGAGTTTCATGTTGGTGAGAAAGTTCTATTGTATAGGTCTCGTCTCAGATTTTTTGCAGGAAATTACTCTCAAAATGGGAAGGACCATATGTTATTGTGGAAGTATACCGCTCAGGTGCGATAAAGATTGCTTCATTGAAATATGACACTACACAAGTGGTGAATGGACAAAGACTCAAACATTATATTGCTGGAGATTCATATAATGAAGATGTTGATGTAATTGAAATAGTTTCTCCAGAAGAATTCATCCAAGACAAATTGCAGGTACCTGCAGAGTTCGTTTATGAATAGGTAACAGTTCTAGTCATAGAAGTTTCGCGTTGAACTCTTCCTTTATTATTTTTGCTGTTTTTACTAAATATGAAAAATCACGAGACGAAAACGGGCAGGAAAAGGAGTCCGGGTGCTCCTCACACACAGGGGGCACGGGCCCACCCCTGGCCGCGCCGCCCTGGTGTGAGGACACCTTGGAACTCGTTTCCGTCCCGCTTTCCTCCTGTGATTTCCCCTCGATGTATAATTTTCGCCTATATAACCCCCCGGAGTACCCGAGGTCTGTATATCATTTTCTCATCGTGTTTTTGTTTTGAGCTGTTTCTGTCAGGGGATTGTTCTCAGTATTGAGTTGCAATGTCTTCGCCTGGTCCATCTGAGGGGAACTCTCTTGCGGACATCATTAATCCGTACATGAGGGAGCTGAAGATGCATCCGAAGGAGTTGTCGCTCAAGGATGGGGAGTTGCAGATCAAAGATGTCCAAGTTCCTAAGGGAGGGGGGAGCCTCAAAGCCAGGATGGAAGCACTGGAACAAGAAGTTTTTAAATATAAGAAGATGGCGGAGCGCGAAGTGGACGTCATCCATAGGATTAATCAAGAGCTTGTCACCAAGTACAAGAAGGAGACTACAGAACTCTGGAAGGACATCTTTTCGCTCCATGAGACCACTAACCAGTTGCAAGCACAACTCTATGACTTGCAGAACCAAAACTGTGAGTATGAAGCTAGGTTTAAACAAATGAGTGCTGCTGCAAGTTTCAGGATATTGGAGACCAAGACATCCTTCCTCGACGGAGGACCTCTGCCTTGGAAGTATGACAATGATGAAGACTCACAACCACCGCCAAAGGAGTAACTCGTCATCAGTATAGGCATCCCCTTGGCTTGTTCCAAGCTTGGGGGAGTGCCGCGGTATCACATCATCACCTTTTGCTCATTTACTTTTCAAGTAAATTCATATCATGAATAGAGAAGTTATCTTATAGAATAGTTTGTAGTGTGGAAGTATCCTCCTTAGTTGGTTATCTATGTATCCCTTGGTGTGAGTTGCGGTAATAAAATATTAATGAGAAGTTTTATCGTTTACCTTCCGCACACTTTATTTTAGTTTGCAATCTCACTTATACGACTAGTCTTGTTGATTAGTATTGGTATCTGTTGCGTCTGATGGCGGCCGGTTAATGACCAGCCCGTTGGGAACCCCAAGAGGAAGGTGTGATGAATATAGCAGCAAGATTTTCCCTCAGTTAAGAAACCAAGGTTTATCGTTCTTGGAGAGGAGAGACAAATGACTGAAGGTGATGCGAACTGGCTTAATAGCACTCCAACAAGGGCGCCATTTACAATACTTGTTGACTCGTCTTCGGCCAGTAGCAACGCGGAACCTGCACACACACAACCAAGTACTTTGTTCCCAACTTGCGATGAGGTTGTCAATCTCACCGGTTTGCTTGAAACAAAGGGTATGAGCGTATCAAGTGGAAAACAGTGAAAGTATGCGAGTAAAGTAAACAGTGCGAGTAAAGTAAACAGGTGATAGCAATATGATGGAAATAGGACCGAGGTCCACAGTTCACTAGCGGTGTCTCTCCATAAGATAAAATAACACATGCTGGGTAAACAAATTACAGTTGGGCAATTGATAGAATAAAGATAAACGTGATATGTCAAGAAGATCACTATGCGATTTACTCTGGGCATTACAACAAAATACATAGACCGCCATCCAACTGCATCTATGACTAATAATCCACTCACGGGGATATCATCCGAACACCCCATGAGTATTAAGTTGCGAATAACAGATAATTGCATTAAACAAAGTGTGTAATGTAAACAAAGCATATGCCCTTGAGCATATGAATGTTGTTTTCTCCCTAGTAGCAACAGCACACACTAGTGGGAAAAGGCTTATAGATAGATGTTTTACTAGTGGAGCACATTAATCAATATGCTCCACTAGTATTTACTAGTGGCGCATTACCAAATATGCTCCACTGATAATTTTGTTACTAGTGGCGCATTCTTCTAGAAATGCGCCACCAATACGTCTGTGGGACCCACCAGAAGGGTGATCGACAAAATATCTTGGATTATAAATGGCGCATTTACAATATGCGCCACGCATATTTTACCCTTTAGTGGCGCATATTATGCATAATGCGCCACTGATAAGTCTGTGGGACCCACCTGGGCCCCACTGGCCTGACCCCTGCCAGTGTTATGCGTGGCGCATATATAAATATGCGCCACGCATAACTTGTGGGGACCACACCTCTGAAAAGGTGGCAGACTTATCAGTGGCACATATTGTTCAATATGCGCCACTGATAAGGTCGGCCAGATCTATAAGTTGGCAGCCCCACCACTACCATTTCATTCTTCTCCATCCAACATCAAACTAGATCTAGGTCGTCCTCCTCCTCCCCACCACCTCAATTTCTCCATTATTGCCTCTATTCTTGGTGTTTAAACCTACTTTGCTCCATAGTTTTGAGAGGGGAAGCCTTTCTAAGTTGTAGATCTACTAAGCCAACTAGGTGAGTACAAGATGATCATCATGAAGGAGATGGCGGCGGCGGACATGATGAAGTCTCACGACTGTCACGTGTTGATGACACAAATACTTCCCGTTGCGATCCGAGGGATAATGGACGAGCACGTCCGTGAGACGTTGTTTGGCCTCTGCAACTTCTTCGACGTCATCTCGACGAAATCTATCGGCTTGAAGCAGCCCGACGCGCTGCAAGAAGAGATCGTCGTGATACGGTGCGAGCTTGAGATTTACTTCCCGCCCGCGTTCTTTGATATCATGGTGCATCTGCTCGTCCATCTCGTGGATGGCATCATTCATCTCGGTCCGACATTCCTGCACAACATGATGCCGTTCGAAAGGCTGAATGGTGTTATCAAAGGATTCGTTCGCAATAGGTCCCGTCCAGATGGAAGCATCGCCAAGGGCTTTCTGACCTACGAGTGTGTCTCGTTTTGCCAGAATTATCTACGCACCGAGGAGGACGACACGGACGACCCTGTTGGTCTGCCCAAAAGGACGCACCTCGGTAGGCTTGCCGGATATGGTCACCGCGAGGGTTTTCGCGCCTTGCATGTCGGCGTGAAGGGTCGACGCCCCGACTTTGTCCGGGCACACCTCGTCGCGCTACAGCACATCGAATTGGTTGACCCTTGGGTGGAGGAGCACAAAAGCTTTGTAGAGCAGAAGTTCATTGACCTAGGTCGGCCGAGGAAGAAGGGAGACGTAACAAGAGAGCACAACTCCAGCTTCACGGCTTGGTTCAAGGAAAAGCTTCACGGCCTGCAGTCGACGCCTTCTACGGAGGATGAAAAAATAATTTTTGCATTATCACAGGGCCCCGGGCACAACATGAGGACATATCAGGCCTACGACATCAACGGATACAGATTCTACACGGAGGAAAGGGACAGGAGTAACGATGCTATCCTATGCCGATGATGAAGCCACCGTCAAGGAAAGATTCTTTGGAAGGATCGAGGAGATCTGGGAGCTCGACTACGCCGGAGAGAAGGTGCCGATGTTCCGTGTCAGATGGGCCAAGAGCGTCCAGAAAGAGGGCCGGTATTTCACCACCATGGTTATACCCGATGCCTCCGCAAAGAACGCCTCCGCAAAAAATGAGCCATGGGTACTCGCGAGCCAAGTTGACCAATGCTTCTTCATCACCGACCCGTCAAAGCCAAGCCGTGTTGTCGTGAGAAGGGGCAAGAGGAGCATCATCGGAATGGAAGGACCCGCCAACGACCAAGACTTAGAAAAGAATGGCGATCCAAAGATCGAAGAGGAATTCGACAAGTACTTCGACAAGCCGACTGCCGCGGGAAGAAGGAAGACCACCCTACCTACTAAAGGTTGTCCATTCACGAGAAGAAACCTCAACATTCCCGGCCTAAAGTATTCAACCGCGAGGAAGAAGGGCAAGAAGATTGCAAAGAGACGCTAGCTCTAGCTAGCTAGCGCGGAATCGAGATCATGACATTTTGTATGGATATCGATGTGTAGTGTGACACAACGATATATATTCGTGGTTTTTTGAATAAACTAACTATTATGATACTCGCAAATAAAGTGAGAAAAAGATGTGAGACATGACAATGTTTGTGTTTTTTTACTATTACAAACTATTATTTTAAAGTAACTTGTATTTGTTAGAAATTGTGAAAAAACAATTTAAAACTATTACAAACTATTATTTTGAAGTACCTTGTATTTGTTAGAAATTTTTTTTAAAAAGGTGTGAGGGCAACCTCCAGGGTTCGAACCCCGGATCCCCCCCGCTGGCTGCTGCAGAGAACGCTACCACTGAGCCACTGAACGATTCTTGTCATATGGCATGTGCTCGCGCTATTTGACTAAGTGTCAAATATGCGTGGCGCATATTGCACATAATAACGCTTCGCCGGCTGTGTTCTTTCTTCTTCCCCCCATTTCCCCCGCGCGCACCTCCGCCCTAACCCTAGCCGCCGCCGCTCGAAGCCATCGCCGCCGCCCTCTCGCTCTGGCTGCTGCGCTCCGGCCGCTGCGCGTCGCTCCAGCCCTCTCGCTCCGGCCGCTCCAGCCCTCTCGCTCCGGCCCTCTCGCTCTGGCCGCTCCAGCCCTCTCGCTCCGGCCGCTGCGTCGCTCCAGCCCTCTCGCTCCGGCCGCTGCGCCGCTCGAAGCCTACCGCCGCTCGAAGCCTGCCGTCGCACCAGGAGGAGAGAAGGAGACCCTCTGGACCAGGAGGAGAAGGAGACCACCAGGAGCAGGAGGAGGATCCCCGCCGCCACAGGAGGAGGAGGAGATCAGGACTGCGTCTGTCAGTCCAGTCACAGTAAGATTCAGCCCTTTCTCTTCTTTCCCCTCCCCTCCACTCCCCTTCAGTCTGTCAGTCTGTCTGTCACTCGTCCTATCATATCAGATCGTTCCTGCGCTGCTAGTTATTGTCAATTATTATTAATATTATAAAATGCTTAAATCTGATCATTAGATGCGTCTGGGTGTAGCAATCATCACACACATGGATTTTAAATCTCATCAGTCATCCCCATTCACTTTAAATCTACTGCAAGATTTATTTATCTGAACAGTGCTTCAGTGGATCTCTTGGCCCCTGTTTGTTTTTATGGTTCCATCATCCATATGCGATTCATTTTGTTTTGGTAATCGCTGCATCCTTACACTGGTGTGCTTGTCTATAGCAAGATACTATAAATAAAGGGTTACAACCGATCGCCTGCAAAATTTAAGATCAATCCAGTTTTCACAATTGATCAAGCATTCATAGCATCTCTGTTTTAGACAGATGAGCCCTTTGGATTCATGGACCCATGGTTCAAATTGTACTATTCTAGTCCTTCCAAGTTGGTGCTTTTGCATCTGTTGTTTCAGTGCATTGTCTCTGATGCCTTTTTTATTAGACGGTGTTCTTTTGTATACTACAAGATATGCATTTTTTGAGATTGACCTGATGCATAATCCAAACAGAGCATGTGTATATGCAAGTGTTCTTAGTCCACACCTCTGATGCTTGTGTTAGTAAAATAATATAATTGGATAGGGTATGTACACTGATCTTGATATTATGTTCTCCTTCTTGTTCTGCAACTCTTAAGATACAGAATCCTTTCATTTAGTATGGCACTATGTAAATGACAAATATTTTTCATATATCTGTTAAACAAGAAGGTGCACATAAAAACTAAGTAGCTCACTAAGTAACATTGGTGGGTCCTCTCTATTAATAAGTCTGCTTTGAATAAGTCTGCTGGTGTTACTACCATGGTTACAGTCATGTGTTGTTCCTCTGTATTAATTAACTTGTATATGCTTTTGTAGGTTCCGCCATGGTGCGCCGCAAGATCACCACCTACGCTATGATGAGCCGACGCCCACCACCACCCCCTCCCCCTCTGACGCCGCCTCCAACGCCGCCACCTCCAGCGTCCGACGGCGAGGAGGAAGAAGTCCCCGAGGTGGACTACCCGGAGGACGAAGAGGAGAACGACCGCCTGGAGGCGGAAGTCCAGGCGGAGATCGACGACATGGAGTGGGCCATCTCGGACCCCGAGAATGAAGAACAGGCGGCCATCCACGCCTCGTGGCGTTCTCTGCGGATGGAGAACAAGGAGGCGGCGCGCGACGACGAGTTGGACGGCCTGCTTCTTGAGTCGGGGCTCAAGGAGTCCCGCGACCGCCACCCGACGGAGGAGGGAGCGCGCGGCTTCATGGAGTTGGAGCGGCGGCGCCTCTTGGCGCTGCTCGCGGAGGACTCCGGTCGCCTCCACAAGATTGTGGAGGATGACTTCCTCCCCGCCCCCGCCGCCGCACGAGATGCTCGATCGGGCCTAGCGGCGACGAAGAAGCGCGTGAGGGCCAACGACGACGAGGCGGGCCCCTCTAGGCGCTAGAACTTTTTTTTCGTATTATGAACTACTTATATATGATCATATGAACTGCTATGTTTTATTCTAGGCTTATGAATCCTTGCCATAGTATTTGTGATCATGCAAGCATGCTTTTGAACTTTGTCATTCCTTTCGTTGCATAACATATATACTCCATTCTAGGCTTATATATGATCGATCGTCATCCATGCTATGTTTTATTCTAGGCTTATGAATCCTTGCCATAGTATTTGTGATCATATGCAAACATGTTTTTTAACTTTATCATTCCTTTCGTTGCATAACATATATACTTCATGTCTATACAGAGATGGCGAAGTGGTACGTGGTGTACAGTGGTCGGGTTCTAGGAGTCTACGAGGAGTGGGAGGACTGCCAGGCACAGGTGACCAACTTCAGCGGCAACTGCTACAAAGGGTACAAGACAAGAGAGCTCGCGGTATCCAAGTGGAGGAGACACGTGTGGAAGAAGAATCGGATGAAGTTCTTGATCATGGTCTCGATCTTGCTCATCGTCGTCGCCGGTGTGATCTATTCGAACTTTTTTTTCGATGTTGGACTTGCTTATATATGATCGATCGTCATCCATGCTATGTTTTATTCTAGGCTTATGAATCCTTGCCATAGTATTTGTGATCATGCAAGCATGTTTTTGCACTTTGTCATTCCTTTCGTTGCATAACATATATACTACATGTCTATAGAGAGATGGCGAAGTGGTACGTGGTGTACAGTGGTCGGGTTCCAGGAGTCTACGAGGAGTGGGAGGCCGCTGCCAGGCACAGGCCGGTGACCAACTTCAACGGCAACTGCTACAAAGGGTACAAGACAAGAGAGCTCGCGGTCTCCAAGTGGAGGAGACACGAACCGGTCTTGCTCACCATTGCGGGTGTAGTCTACTCGGTCTTTTGGTGAGATGTGTAGTGTGTGTAATGTGCAATGTGTGTAATGCATGGACTTGGGCTATATATGTTCTAACACTTCTAATATTCGGGAACTTTGTCACTATTATGGATCTAATTGTTTGTGATGATGATATATTTGTTTTATACTGCATGCTGTGTATTCTGCAGTTATATTGTATACCTATATATATTCTTGTGCATTGCTGTGTATAAATACCAGAAAATATCAGTTTTTTTGGACCTGTACGAAATATCAGTGGCGCATATTATAGGTGTTTAGTGGCGCATTATGTATTGGTGGCGCATATAGAAATATGCGCCACACATAAGACACTACTGGCGCACATGCAATATGCGCCACCAATATTTAACATATGCGTGGCGCATATTGACATGCGCCACCAATAAACTGTTATTAGTGGCGTGGCAGTGGTGGCGCATCCCATATGCGCCACGCATATGACAAAATGGTGCGCCACCAATAGGCTTTTTTCCACTAGTGACATCTACAACCTTAGAAGTTTCGGTCACTCCCCTAGGTTACAATAGAGGCATGAACCCACTATCGAGCATAAATACCCCCTCTTGGAGTTACTAGCAACTACTCGGCCAAGATAGCTACTAACAACGGAGAGCATGCAAGATCATAAACAACATAGAGATAACATTAGATATATTTCAGTATAGCAACTCAATCATAACACAAATATTCATCAGATCCCAACAAACCAAACATGTAGAATTTCATAACGGTGATCTCAATCATGTAGGGCAGCTCATGAGATCTAAACATGAAGCACATGGTGGAGAAGACAACCATCTAGCTACTGCTATGGACCCATAGTCCAAGGTAGACTACTCACTCATCGCTCCGGAGGCAAGCATGGCGATGAAGAAGACCTCCGGTGGCGATTCCCCTCTCCGGCAGGGTGCCGGGAAGAGCTTCTGGACCCTCCCGATCTCGGGTCGACGACGGTGGCGGATCGCGATGTGTTTCTGGAAAATTGATCGGGTACTTAGGTTTTTCCCGTCGGGGGGTCTTTATAGGCGAAGGGGCAGCGTCAGAAGTGGACCCAGGTATCCTCACACATAGGGGGCACGGCCAGGGGCCAGGCCGCGCTGCCCTGGTTTGAGGGTGGCCTGGGGCCCCTCTCCGTCTCCTCTTCGGATCTCTGGAAGCTTCCGGGAAAAATAAGACTTCAGGAACTTGTTTCGTCCAATTCCGAGAATATTTCCTGTGTAGCTTTTCTGAAACACAAAAACAGCAGAAAACAGGGAACTGGCACTATGGCAACTTGTTAATAGGTTAGTTCCGGAAAATGCATAAAAGTGCCACGAAGTGTAACGAAACATTAGGCAAATGGTGTAAAAACAAGCATGGAGCATCAAAAATTATGGATACGTTGGAGACGTATCAGCATCCCCAAGCTTAACTCCTGCTCGTCCTCGAGTAGGTAAGTGATAACAAAAGAAATAATTTTTGAGGTGACATGCACCTACACAATCTTGATCACGTATGTAAGCATTGTGAGCTGGGATCAAAAGAACTTAAAACATGGGCATGAAAGATATAATCTTGATAATAGAAACTTAGCAACCATGTTATAAACATGAAAATGAACACAAACAAAAGATCATAAAAATGAAACAATGAAAGTCAAACGTGTGTTCAAATCATAAGGAAAAACATATAAATGGTTTTCAGCTTGTCCTTCATAGAGAGCAAAACATAAATGCATAGGACACCTTCAAGTTTAAGAGGGCGACTAGATACAAATAATTTAAGAACAAGTGAAACCAACAATATGAATCAATCAATGAAAACTTTGGGACAATGCACATTATACTAAGAATGACAACTATGCTCTCTTAATGGTGCATAAAGATAGAAGGTGGTGACTCAACATAAAAGTAAAAGAAAGGCCCTTTGCGGAGGGAAGCAGTGATTGCAAGTTTTATAACCTTCAAAAATTATGTTACTTACCGGCTTTGAACTCTCATTGCCCCCATCATAAGCATCTTGAATGGTTAAAGTTAATGCGAGAACAATTATGATGCATATGCTTGATAAATCATAAGTTGAAAACCTCGTGTCCCGTGAATACGAGTACCCAAACCTCATGCTACTTTACTTAGAGTCCCAAGCAAGGCTCTTGTCATTGTAAGTATATGCGTATCATCGAGAACCGCCAACGGGGTACCTCCGTGCCCGATGACATGGAACAAGCCCACATCAAAATGACAGGACAAGCAGACAATGAACACCTCGACATCTCTTTTATTTACCATTTGTATAGCTTTTTATTTTGAGATGCGTCGTCGAATGTCCACTATGGGTATGCTGCAAATTTCCACCATGAATTATGCATGGCTTAGATTGGCGGCCCAGGCGTTTCCCTAACACATATACAAACTCTATGATCCCCACAAGATTCCCAATTCATTTCACACTGCGGGCATCCATAAACAAAAGATCACGATATCAACTCAAAAGAGAAGTGCAATGTTGAAAGCTTGCCCATGACTGCATGGCTAGGCTAGTCTCCAACTTACAACTTGCAAGCATAACAAATCAACATAAGAGACCACAATGTCAAATTTTTAAGAACAAGAAAAAGTAAAGTGTGCCTTCCGGTTCGTGAGAGCTTTACTGACCAATTTTCGCATAACACTGGTAAGAGTTTAATTTGAAAAGAAAATAAAAACAAGTCAAATTTACTTGGAATAGCAAATTGCTAGTAGGTATGTATGGTGGACACTTTGGCAAACTTGGTTTTTAGGAGTTGGATGCACGAGTAGAGCTCATACTCAGTACAAGGCGAGGGCTAGCAAAAGACTGGGAGCGACCAACTAAGAGAGCAATAATGGCCATAATCATGCAAAGCAACAAAGCGACATTAAAAGAAGCATAAGATGGCATCAAAAGTCAAAAACTAAATGATCATAGAGGCTATTGGCGACTTTGTATGAGTCTAACATGTGTGAGCATGCGCCAAGTCAACCCAAATAAAGCATCAAGGAGAAAACCAAAATAATGCTTCCAAACAATAAAAACAACGCATGATTTTTTCAAAGGCTCATTAAGCAATCTCAGTTATTTGAGACAAGTCATGCTATAGCAAAACCACTAATCATACTATCAAAAAGATATCAAGCATGACATGAAAAAGCCTAAACCGCAGTCTACACAAGGTCCATCTTGTACCACTTTTTTGCATAAAGCTTTTTCTCTTTTCCAACACCATTCGAACTTTTTATAAACACCTCTTTTGATGAAAACCAACATGGTCCAGAGGCAAAAATACACCTTGATAAATAAATATAAGAAGATCTGAACACAAATCAAGGCGAAAACAAAAATCAAAAGCAGTAGCAGAAAAAGAAGAACACTCGGTTTTTGATAAGAGTGAAAACTGGAGCGTTCTTGGCAAATGAAAAGCAAGGCAACTTCTCCAAAAGAAATTTATTGGGGTCCAACCATTTATTGCAGAAAACAAACAAACTAATAAATAAAACTAAAACAACTGACGCTCCAAGAAAAACACATAGTGCATGAAGCAATAAAAATATAGTGTCTTGAAAGGTGACCTGATTTTTGCCGATGAAGAACGGGTGCCTCGGGGGCATCCCCAAGCTTTGACGCTTGTACTTCTTGGATATTTCTTGGGGTGATGCATGGGCATCCCCAAGCTTGAGCTTTTGTCCATTATTCAACTCATCTCATCATTCTCCAATCCCTACACTTGAAAACTTCCTTCATACAAAACTAAACACAAATCTATTAGCAACATTAGTGTAGCATAACATATAATCAACCTCTTTTTGCTTCAGGTTTCAACCCAAAACCACCACATATATAGCATATACTACTGTATCAACTTCCCCAAAAGTTCCGTGATCAAAAGAACTCAAAAGAAAGCGATAAAGCGGCAAACACAAATATTGGCAGAAATCTGTCAAAACAGAACAGCTGACAAAGGTCGAATTTTTATGGGGTTTTCTGTTGCTCAAATCAAAAAGTGTTCAACTAATGAAAGTTTATATATAACCTGGGGCATATGCACAAGAAATCTCAGGTCCAAAAGATATACAGATAATTTTTACGAATTTTTACGGTGCAGCACCATAAACAGTTTCAGGACAGCAACATCCCTAAATCTTACCTCACTCGAATTAGAGGCTTCTCTTGGCACAAAAACAAAATAAACAAGATAAGGAGCGGTCATTACAGTAGTAATGACTTCCAAGACTCAAATAAAAGAAAAAGTACTGAAAATAAAACATTGGGTTATCTCCCAAGAGTGCTTTTCTTTAACGCCTTTGAGCTAGGCGCAGAAAATTGCGAATCAAGTAACATCAAGAGATGAAGTAATTATGAAAGAAGCATCGGGATCCACAATAGGAGTCTTTTCAACAATGAAAGGAATTATGTCCAAATGAGTTTTTGAAGATCCTTTATGATCACGCTTTGGTACACTACTTTCATCGAAAGGATTTTCAGGACAAATCCAACTAGAATTATTTTTCTAAAACATCATGTATTCCTGAAAGTTTATAAGGTATTGGCACTCTAAAATCATTGGGTGTGCCAACCACCGTTACAGGTGAGCCAAGCTTATTGAATTTTTTAAAAACTTTTCTAGCCTCATTGGCAACATCTTTAAATTCTAAGCGCGTAGTTTCCAAAATGAAAGCTTTCTTTTCAGGATCTTCAATTTCATGAAGCTTAAGGAACATGTATTGCAAAAAGGGATTAAGATTAGCAAACCTAGCTTCTAACATGTGAACTAAATAAGTGGAAGCAACTTCATAACTAGGAGCTAGCTCAACCAAAGACTTTTTCTCAACTTCTTTATGCATACTAATGTGATTAAAGAACTCCTCAATGTTATCTTTCCCAATAATTGAACCACTACCTACTGAGAGGTCCTCCAGAACGTACTTAGGGAACAACATGATAAACTAAAGTAAAGAAATAACAACTACCAAGGATTCTAATTTTTTTTGGGTTTTTGATAAAACGATGCAGGTAAAATAAATAAAGTAAAGCAAAACAATAAACAAAGTAAAGGATGTGCGTGCAAAAAATTCCTCTCGCAGAAGTCTTCTACTTCCTCCCCGGCAATGGCTCCAGAAAATAGCTTATTGCGTCTGAACCCCAAGAGGAAGGTGTGATGAATATAGCAGCAAGATTTTCCCTCAGTTAAAAAACCAAGGTTTATCGTTCTTGGAGAGGAGAGACAAACGACTGAAGGTGATGCGAACTGGCTTAATAGCACTCCAACAAGGGCGCCGTTTACGATACTTGTTGACTCGTCTTCGGCCAGTAGCAACGCGGAACCTGCACACACACAACCAAGTACTTTGTTCCCAACTTGCGATGAGGTTGTCAATCTCACCGGTTTGCTTGAAACAAAGGGTATGAGCGTATCGAGTGGAAAACAGTGAAAGTATGCGAGTAAAGTAAACAATGCGAGTAAAGTAAACAGGTGATAGCAATATGATGGAAATAGGACCGGGGTCCACAGTTCACTAGCGGTGTCTCTCCATAAGATAAAATAACACATGCTGGGGAAACAAATTACAGTTGGGCAATTTATAGAATAAAGATAAACGTGATATGTCAAGAAGATCACTATGCGATTTACTCTGGGCATTACAACAAAATACATAGACCGCCATCCAACTGCATCTATGACTAATAATCCACTCACGGGGATATCATCCGAACACCCCATGAGTATTAAGTTGCGAACAACAGATAATTGCATTAAGCAAAGTGTGTAATGTAAACAAAGCATATGCCCTTGAGCATATGAATGTTGTTTTCTCCCTAGTAGCAACAGCACATCTACAACCTTAGAGGTTTCTGTCACTCCCCCAGGTTAAATAGAGGCATGAACCCACTATCGAGCATAAATACCCCCTCTTGGAGTTACTAGCAACTACTCGGCCAAGATAGCTACTAACAACGGAGAGCATGAAGATCATAAACAACATAGAGATAACATAAGATATATTTCAGTATAGCAACTCAATCATAACACCAATATTCATCGGATCCCAACAAACCAAACATGTAGAATTACATAATGGTGTTATCAATCATGTAGGGCAGCTCATGAGATCTAAACATGAAGCACATGGTGGAGGAGACAACCATCTAGCTACTGCTATGGACCCATAGTCCAAGGTAGACTACTCACTCATCGCTCCGGAGGCAAGCATGGCGATGAAGAAGACCTCCGGTGGCGATTCCCCTCTCCGGCAGGGTGCCGAGAAGAGCTTCTGGACCCTCCCAATCTCGGGTCGACGACGGTGGCGGATCGCGATGTGTTTCTGGAAAATTGATCAGGTACTTAGGTTTTTCCCGTCGGGGGTCTTTATAGGCGAAGGGGCAGCGTCAGAAGTGGACCCAGGTGTCCTCACACATAGGGGGCGCGGCCAGGGGCCAGGCCGCGCCGCCCTGGTGTGAGGGTGGCCTGTGGCCCCTCTCCGTCTCCTCTTCGGATCTCTGGAAGCTTCCGGGAAAAATAAGACTTCAGGAACTTGTTTCGTCCAATTCTGAGAATATTTCCTGTGTAGCTTTTCTAAAACACAAAAACAGTAGAAAACAGGGAACTGGCACTGTGGCAACTTGTTAATAGGTTAGTTCCGGAAAATGCATAAAAGTGCCACGAAGTGTATCGAAACATTAGGCAAATGGTGTAAAAACAAGCATGGAGCATCAAAAATTATGGATACATTGGATACGTATCAGTATCACTTTGGGAGCTTGAGTAAATTTAGTTGGCTTTGGCAAACTTAGCTTGGTCAGTAGCAACATTACCTTGAGGTTTGTGTAGAAAAGAAGAAAGAAGTGCTTGTAGCCACATCACTTCAGTTTACCCTTCATGTTTGGCTTATAAGCAATATTATTCTCAAAGTCAAAATCATTGTACCTTCAAGGAAGTTTGCATGATTGTTCCTATTATATGTATGTTTGTTTGTTTCATGCAACTCTTATGCTTGCTACCCAGCCTTGCTAGCCAAAAACCTGTACTGAGAGGGAATACTTCTCGTGCATCCAAATCCCAAAAGCCAAGTCACTTCCAAAGATTCCACTATAAATTCCTATGCATGGTATTTTAAGCCATTCTAAGTAAATTTTTATGTGCTACCTTTCAAAAACCTTCAAATACTTCTCATTTTGTGCCACTGTTTTTAGCTCATGAGGACGTAGTGGATAGGTTTGTTATCTTCCATACTAAATTAAGTACCCCTCGACTAGGCAGCTTCATCTGCTCGTCATTAATTTTGCAAGGAAGCTGGTCAGACCATTATAATCTCAAAAACAAAAGAAAAAAAGAGCACTCCTCCATGGTATGTGAAAGTTGGTCGGCACCCGATGGAATCGGTTAGCCATGGTTTGAGAAAGGAAAAGGTGGGGAGGAGTGCAAAGCTATAAAAGAGCACCAATGTGCCAATTAATCAAACATCTCGGAACCGCTCTCACTTGTTTAGTATGGAAGATATCAAGAACTCCGTTGCTAGTCGTTGACAAAAGCAACCACCTCTCAAAATAACCTTTTACCTCTGTTTTACAAATGAAAAGCTCTAGCACATGTTTAATCCCTGCTTCCCTCTGCGAAGGGCCTGTCTTTTACTTTTATGTTGAGTCAACCTATTCCCCTCTATCTCAAGCAAGCATTTGAGTTGTTATGTTTCACTCATTCATATGTTGATCTGTTTAATTATGTTTACTATCTTCTTTTGATTAATACAATGCTTTTATCTGAAGGAATATATCTTTGAAAGATTTCTATGAATATAAAAAGTTTGTTTTGTTGAGTATATGGTCTTTGCTATATTAGCTCTGTTTTTAAAAGGCTCCGCTCGAAAGAAAGAGTAGCTTGTTCATCATTCTCTGACCAAGAACTAAGGTTTGCCATCGCCAATTATAGTTTACCTTGTGCATCCTTATATGTGATTCCCTTTTACTTATTGCAAGTCTATATCTTATAAAGGGAAGTTGCTGTCTATTATAATTTGTGCTTTGGTAAATGTGATGCTGCTTGTCCATATTTTGATTATCGACACTTCACTCCATAAACCTGTGGTCATGTTTACCGAGTTTAGTTTTCCCTTGGGGACAAGCGAGGTCTAAGCTTGGGGGGGTTGATACGTCCATTTTGCATCACTATTTTGTATCATAATTTACTGTTATTCATTGATATATTTCATATTTAGAGATGATACTTATGTTATTTCCTCTGTTTTTACATGTTTGATGATCATTGGAGGATTTGCTGCCGGAGTCAGGATTCTGCTAGAAAAAGGACCATCAAGACACCATATTTTGAAGATCAGAAAAATTCCAGAAAAATACCAGAAAATTATATTTTCCCAGAAGACTCAGGAAGCCAGAAGGAGGAGGCGAGAGGAGCCAGGGGGGTAGGCTCACACACAGGGGGCGCGGCCTGACCCCTGGTCGCGCCGGCCTGCTGTGTGGCCACCCTGGCCCACTTCAGGTCTCGCCCCTGCGCGTACTTTATCGTCCCCGAAAACCTAATTGAGGGGGGGGGGGCTGAGAAATAGACACCGCCGCCTCTCGGGGCGGAAAACACCAGAGAGAGAAAAGCTCTCCGGCAGGTAGAAATCTGTCGGGGAAATTCCTTCCCGGAGAGGGGAGATCGTCGCCATTGTCATCACCATCGCACCGGACTTCATCGGGATCATCATCATCTCCATCACCAGCACCTTCATCTCTACCATCACCACGCCATCCCGCTGTAACATCTTGAGTTGGATCTTGTTAAATTCTTAGGGGAAACTTTCCTGGTGTTGATTACTCTTGTAGTTGATGCTATTGAGTGGAACCGTTGAATTAAGGTTTATGTTTAGATTGTTATTTACCATTATTTCACCTCTGATCATGATCCATATGATGTCTTGTGAGTAGTTCGTTTAGTTCTTGAGGACATGGAAGAAGTCAAGATGTTAGTAGTGAATTATTGTTGAGTAATATTTAGTGGTTTGATATTTATTTGTTGTGGTGCTATTTCACTAGTGGTGTCATGTGAACGTCGACTACATGATACTTCACCATTTATGGGCCTAGTGTGATGCATTGTGTATTTGGCTACCAATTGTGGGGTTGCTGGAGTGACAGAAACCTAAACCTCCATTGGGAAACCATTGCACCAGGGAGCGTAGGATCTTGTAGTTTAAGGCTATGGTTAGATTTATCTTAATTAATTTCTTGTATTTGCGGATGCTTGCAAGGGGTATAATCACAAGTGTGTATTTATCCTAGTAAGGGTAGTGCGCTAGCACAGGTTCACCCCCATAACACTTATCAAACCAGTAAAGATTATTTAGCGGAATGAAGCGAAAGTACTTGACAGAAACTCCCGTGTGTCCTCGAGAACGTTTGGTCATCATAAGTTACACAACCGGCTTGTACTTTGCTAAAGAAAGGATTGGGCCACTTGCTGCAATTATTACTACTGTCTTTTGGTTACTCGCACTTTATTTATTTGCATTACAAACACCCCTGAAAACCCGTGTGCTAGTATTTACAGTGAAACCTTGATCAAAACCACTAGTCAACACCTTCTGCTCCTCGTTGGGTTCGACACTCTTATTTAACGAAAGTACTACGATACACCCCGTATACTTGTGGGTCATCAGCGATGCCTCCAACGCCGCCACGTTTTGGGCGGCCCTCCGTCAACTGTTTCAAGACAACGTTGACGCCCACGTCAACACCCTGCACACCGAGCTCCGCAAGACCGTCCAAGGTGACTCCCCCGTGGGGGTTTATTGTCAGCGGCTCAAGTCCCTCGCCGATGAGCTCCGCGAAATCGGCGACCCCATCGACGACCGCCAACCTATCAATGTTCTTCTCGTCGGACTCGGTGAACATTTTGAGAAGCAAGCCTCCTTCATCCCCATGATGCATCCGCGACCCTCCTTCTCCGAGGTCCGCTCCATGCTTCAATGGGCAGATCGCCCCATCACCAACAAGGAGGCTCGTCCCCAAGTCTTCGCGGCCATCCAACGCCCTCCGGCTCTAGCACCACCACCGCTGCCTCCTCCTGCATCGGTGCAACCACCTCCAGGATGGCTCCCCAGCCCCAACTACCGTGGCACACGGCCGATCTACCGACCTCCACGGCCATCGGCACCATTGGCTCTGGCTCCTTCAGGCGGCGCGCCATGATGTCTACGCACTTCTATTCTTGTAGACACTTGTTGGGCCTCCAAGTGCAGAGGTTTGTAGAACAGCAGCAAGTTTCCCTTAAGTGGATCACCCAAGGTTTATCGAACTCAAGGAGGTTAGAGGTCAAAGCTATCCCTCTCAAGCAACCCTGCAATTACGATACAGAAAGTCTCTTGTGTCCCCAACACACCCAATACACTTGTCAGATGTATAGGTGCACTAGTTCGGCGAAGAGATAGTGAAATACAAGCGGTATAGATGATTATAAGTAGCAAACGTGATGTGAAATAAATATCGCTGCGAGCAAACATGTAACAAAACAGCAAGTAAACGGTGTGCAATGCTTGGAAACAAGGCCTAGGGATCATACTTTCACTAGTGGACACACTCCCAACAATATAACATGATTGAACAAATAAACAACTTCTCTCCACTATGGTACTCTGAATTACTCTCCTATTGAATAACACTAATCATTGCGTAGTGGCTACAGAAGCACCCCTTAAAGTTCATCAAGTACTTGACAAACACCACTCATAGAGACATCCAAATCAGATCACAACTCAAGATAGAAATCATTGCAACTTAGACCAAGTACTAACACGGTGCACACACTGTCAACTTTACACCATGAAAGGAGGAATAGATCACTCAATACTATCATAGTAATAATTACTCTCATAATCCACAAGAGATCACGATCATAGCCTAAACCAAGTACCACCACGATGCACGCACTGTCACCATTACACCATGGCAGGAGGAATAGATTACTTTAATAACATCACTAGAGTACACTATAATAATTAAGCATAGGAGTAGCATAATATCTGAATAATAACATCTACACTACAACTGAATAGCCCGTATTGCAATGGATAGCTAGCAACGGAGGACATATGCGTTGTGGACCCTACGCTCCCACCTCCCACGTCCTTATCCAAACCTCTCCCACGTCTTATTTTTTCTTAACCATCACATCTTCGCCTTTTCTGTTTGACACCTAAAACGATCCGCCTCTAGCGGGGGACGGCCATGGCGGCGCCTCCTCTCACTCGAATCTCCTTCCAGCCGGTGGCCTCTGGCATCTCTGATCCCTCGTTCTATGGTGTGGACTTGTGGGTCGCCTAGTGGCCGTGCGTGCGTGCGCGGCATGGACAATCAGGCAGGCTACGGCGTTGGTTGTGGTACATGGTTATTCTTCTCCGATCTAAACAATCTTGCTCTGATTTATCTTCCAGCCTGCTCGTATCTGTGTAGCTTCTTTCAATTTGGGCCAATTGCGAGAGCAAGCATCGGCGGCACCCTGTCGAGTTTGGGACAAGGCTGATAGCGATCGAGTGATGCCTCCATCTCCCAAATCCATCATGCACATTCTTGTTCAAGTTCAACGCCATGGGTAACGGGTCACCATCTATTGCCAATCTGATGATGCATATTATATTTTATTATTCTTCTACAAAGTGCAGACTAGCTGGTTTGTATGCCCCTCAAGTTCCTCGAGAAATACTTCGTACACAGTTTCCTCGATGTGAGTGCATCTGTCGTTGTGCCACAGATTTTCCCTAAGGCCTTTCACAATGCATAGTTTCTTAGCACATTTTTATAGGAATAATTAAAACTTAAGATATTACTTCTCCAATGCATTGTCTCTTAAGGATTGTCTCTTAATTAATAATTTTGGTCTCATGCATCTATATGATTGGGCTAGAAACAATTTTTGCCTATGAACTCGTGCAAGTGTTGTATCTTAGCTAAGCTACAACACCACTCTCTTTCCTCATTTAATATAGTGCCACATAAGCAAAGTACCTAGGATACCGCGCTAAGAAACCCTCATTGTGAAAGGCCTAAATTTATATGCCAATAGAACTTGTCAACAAGCAAGTGGTCGTAGAAAATCTGATGCGGACTAACTGATGCATGGAGCTACAAAAAATAGGAGTTATCACATTATGTACTAGCACTAACCCAGCTTGGTAATTAGTGAAAGGAAGCATCAGTCAGGTACATTTCAAATACTAGATAATTAGTTCGAAAGTACTAGCACTAACCCCCAGCTTGGTAATTAGTGAAAGGAAGCATCAGTCAGGTACATTTCAAATACTAGATAATTAGTTCGAAATAAAACTTATCTAGCTTCTTTCCTATGTTGATCCATACTGGAATTGTTTTCCTTCTCGTGAGTAATCAAGTGAACTAATGCAGCCTTGTTCCATTCAGGTAGCACAAATATACGTACTATGCAGTTCAATGTGTGGACTTCAGATACAAGTAAGCTAGGCAAGTTCCAACTCATTGTTCTGTAGTGCAAATTCTTAATAAAAATAAGCTTCACATGATAGATTATTTTCGCGAAGGGAGGCATCAACTTATAATTTATATTATAATCCTTGTTTTATGGACACTTTACATTATAAGCAAGTTATTATGATGTAAGAAAACATGACCTAACTTGGTGCATAATTTCTGTTATAAATCTTTATGTAACAATAGATAACATTACTCTTCCAAACTCTTGACTCTCTAGCTAGGTATATATACATGCTACATGTCTTCATGCGCCTACTAATCTTCTGACCACACCTAGAACATTTAAATAGACCGTATATAACATTAGCTTGGCCAAAGGTATACTTAAATGATTATATGAGCTTTAATTTATTACTTGTAATTGTTATGCAGATTATGCAAGTGAACTTGAACATTATTTATGATGGAATTGCTTCCTTCAAACATCTTGGCATGTAAGTTTTGTTTTCAAGCAGCCCCAAGAAACTCCAGAAATATATACAATAATGCACATATCTATCCAATTATGGAAACAAACCTCTGATCTTTGTTGCTTAATCGTCTATGCTTACCCAAGTTTATGTTGTTGTTGTAGATTACAAAAATAAATGGATGATGCATGGCTGGGATGCCGAGAGCAAGTTCATGAATACTGCTATTGCCATATAGTTATACACTATGTTTTAGAATGTTATTTTCAGATGTACAGATCTTGTATCAATTAGATCAGCTTCTTTGTAAAGCTACCGAGTTGATTTAATATATGAGGTCTTTATGTTTACTATACTGTCTCATGTGCACTCTCTGCTTTGAACAAATGATCATGCTAGAAATATATAAACTACCATTAGTTATTCAAGCAATCTAGCAATTTTTGAGCTTCCGCAATGATCAATTTCAAAATTCATTCATAACCACCAAGGCACCAACACATATAAACTGTTGCTAGGCTCAAACTATATATGTTGCTATCTTACAATGCTTCTTCATATCGCTTACCAACGCATCTATATGTGTTGTTGTAGACCCTTGCAACGCCACCAACGGCAACGCATACTAAATCCGTTGGTGTAGACGTCACCAACGCATATATAGACATTCGGCAACACATCGGTGCGTTGCTGAAAGGGGGGTCCTGTTGTAGTGCTACTTGTTCAACATGATACAAAGCTCACGATCACATAAAGATCACATCATGGGAGAGAGAGGTGAACCACATAGCTACAGGTAGAGCCCTCAGCCCCGGGGATGAACTACTCCCTCCTCATCATAGGAGACAACAAGGTTGATGGAGATGGCGGTGAGGTCGATGGAGACGGCGGAGACGGCGATGGAGACCGATGGAGATGGCTCCGGGGGCACTTCCCCGTCCCGGCAGGGTGCCGGAACAGAGACTTCTGTCCCCCGAAATTCGTCGGTAGCGGCGGCGGAACTGCGGAACTCTTTCTGGAAAATTGCCGACTCCCCTAGGGTTTTCCGTCCCGAGGCTTTATATAGGCGAAGGGGCGATGTCAGAGGGCTGCCAGGGCCTCCTCACACAGGGGCAGCGCGGCCAGGGCCTGGGCTGCGCCAGCCCTGTGTGAGGGAGGCCTGTGGCCCCTCTCCTTCCTCTCTTCGGATGTCTGGATGCTCCCGGGAAAAATAAGACTTCTGGGTTTTGTTTTGTCCAATTCCGAGAATATTTCCTGTGTATCACTCTGAAACACAAAAACAGCAGAAAACAGGGAACTGACACTGTGGCAACTCGTTAATAGGTTAGTTCCGGAAAATGCATAAAAGTGCCACTAAGTGTAACAAAACAATAGGCAAATGGTGTAAAAACAAGCATGGAGCATCAAAAATTATAGATACGTTGGAGACATATCACGCCACCAGCTCCGGCTCCTCCACCGGCTCCAGCACCTCCAGCATCGCCGATCTACCGCCCACCCCATGACCCGTGGACCGGCCTTGTGCAGGCCTGGCCCATGCCCTGGACGGCTCCGTCTCCAGTCGGCGCTCCACCCGCCTACATCGGCTCCTGGATGCCGGGCATGCGCCCGCACACTGGCTCCCCCGGACTACTTGGTCTGCGCCCTCCATCGCAGGCCTACGTCGCTGCTCCGTCCTACTATCCCTACAGCGCACCATCACCAATGAACTACAACACCTCAACATGCGGCAACTATCCGATGTACCAGCTTCCGCCGCCACCGCTCGTTTCAGCGCCGCCAACTGCACCAACCTCGTTTCCTGCGACAACCCCTAGCTGGGACCAAGCCGCGTTCCTCCAGGCCATGAACAACTTTGCTGCTCAAGGAAACTCAGGTATGGATTGGATTTTCGATTCTGGTGCATCTAGTCATATGTCTAATTCGCGTAATATGCTGTCATCGTGCACTTCTTCACCTTTTTCCGCTATTACCCTTGGAGATGGTTCTTTAATCCCTATCCATTGTGTTGGTCAAATCCATCTTCCATCCACCACCAAACCACTTCTTCTTTGCGATGTTCTTGTTGCCCCTGCCCTAATTAAAAACTTAATTTTCGTTTGCCAATTTACACGTGATAATCTTGTCTCCGTCAAATTTGATTGTTTTGGCTTATCTGTGAAGGATTACATGACCAAGGCGGAGATCATACGCTTCAATAGTTCCGGAGACCTATACTCTATCAACGGCGCACCCACCACCGCTCAGCCCTCCTCCATGGTTGCTTCGGTGGATTTATGGCATCAACGACTCGGACATCCTCAAGCTGCCACACTATCCAATCTTCTTAGTGAATTTTCAATTTTATGTAATAAAGATTATTATGATACTTCAGTTTGCGAGTCATGTCAATTAGGCAAACATGTTTGTCTTCCCTTTAGTACCTCCCAATCTTCTAGCATTTTTCCCTTTGAATTACTACATTGTGATTTATGGACCTCTCCACATGAAAGTTTTTCTGGTTTCAAATACTATCTTGTTATTCTTGATGATTTCACACACTTTATTTGGACTTTTTCTATGTGCAACAAATCTGATGTCCACACAATATTTCTCAATTTTCAACGATATGTAGCAACTCACTTCTTTTTGCCTATAAAATTTATTCAATGCGATAATGGTAAAGAGTTTGACAATAATCGAAATAGAAGTTTCTTCCTTAGTCATGGCATCCTCCTTCGTTTTTCCTGTCCCTATACCTCTCCCCAAAACGGCAAGGCCGAACGAGCTCTCCGAATAATTAATGATATTATTCGTACACTTTTAATTCACTCATCTATGCCTCCTATATATTGGGCTGAGGCCCTACGCACTGCAACATATCTTCTCAATATCTGACCAACTAAATCCAATCTTCATAACACTCCCTATTTTTCTCTTTTTAGATGTCATCCCGACTACTCCGAGCTTCGTGTTTTTGGTTGCCTTTGCTTCCCTAACATGTATGCCCAATCACCAAATAAACTAGCCCGCCGATCCATCTCCTGCGTGTTTCTTGGTTACTCCGATGAACATAAAGGTTTTCGTTGCCTTGATCTCCTCTTTGGCCGTATTCACATCTCTCGACACGTCACTTTTGTTGAAAATGTTTTTCCTTTTTCACAACGTCACACGCCATCCGAGACCGACACTTCTACCACGACTTCCTCACCTCGCCGACCCACCTTCAATCCTCTCTACATCACACCAAATCCAACACCGCCACACTCCTCCCCGACCCCTGCCGCGGCAGCATGCGATAACACCGCGGCAGCCGAATTGGCTGAAAATGCTGCCACGGCAGACTTTCCTGCCGCGACTCCCAACCCTGCCTCTCCAATGCCCACATCCTCCGCTGCGCCGGGCAATGCTTCCCCGTCCCCTCTTCAACCTCCCGCACGTGCCGTTCCTATCACTAAACCCACTAATGAACACATTATGCGCACACGTGCAAAATCCGGATTTAAATTGCCTACTCAAAAATTAAATCTTAATGTTACTCCATCTATATCTCACATCCCCAAATCTTATAAATCAGCTCTTCTTGATCCCCACTGGACTTCTGCTATGCGAGATGAATTTCAAGCTCTTATAGATAATCAAACTTGGCACCTCGTCCCTCGTCCTCCTGGTGCAAATGTTGTTTCTGGTAAATGGGTTTTTCATCAAAAATTTCACTCCGATGGTTCTCTCTCTCGCTATAAAGCTCATTGGGTCTGTCGGGGCTTCCCTCAACAACACGGTCTCGATTACGATGAAACCTTTTCTCCTGTAGTTAAACCTAGCACAATTTGAACAGTTCTTAGTCTTGCAGTCACTTCCTCTTGGCCTATTCATCAACTTGACGTTAAAAATGCTTTCTTACATGGATCACTCAATGAAACTGTCTATTGCCAGCAACCTTTAGGATTCGAAGACTCCATTAATCCAAATCATGTTTGCCTCCTTAAAAAATCTCTATATGGTCTTAAACAAGCTCCTCGTGCATAGTTTCAACGTTTCTCTACTTTTATTCTCACTATCGGATTTCGTCCTTCACCCTTAGATTCCTCTCTTTTTGTTTATCACAACAACTCTCAAACTGCCTATCTTCTCTTATATGTCGATGATATAGTTTTAACAGCTTCTTCTCAACAATATCTTGATCACATCATCTCTTTACTACGATCTGAGTTCTCTATGACTGATCTTGGACTTCTCCATCACTTCTTAGGAATAGCTGTCACTCGTGATTCTCATGGTTTATTTCTTTCTCAACGTCAATATATTTTAGATCTCCTCACTAAATCTGGCATGCTTGACTGTCAACCTTCTAAAACTCCTGTAGACACTACAACTAAGCTTTCATCTTCTGGTGATATCTTCTCCGATGCCACTCTTTATCGTAGTATAACTGGTGCTTTACAATATCTTACTCTCACTCGCCCAGAAATTTCCTTTGCTGTCCAACAAGCCTGTCTATACATGCATGATCCTCGAGTCCCACATTATAATCATGTCAAACGTGTCCTTCGCTATCTCAAAGGTACCTTAGACCATGGTTTGTACATTTATTCATCATCTCCACACACACTTTGACAGCATACTCCGATGCCGACTGGGCTGGTTGCCCGGATACTCGTCGATCCACATCCGGATACTGTGTTTTTCTTGGTAACAACTTGATTTCATGGTCTTCGAAACGGCAGGTTACAGTTTCGCGTTCGTCTGCAGAGGCCGAGTACCGTGCAGTGGCACATGCTGTCGCCGAAACGGTTTGGTTGCGTCAGCTTCTCTCGGATCTCTGTTGTCCTGTCCAGCAGGCTACTATGGTTTATTGTGATAACATTTCAGCTGTTTATATGTCCAGCAATCCTATACAGTATCGACGAACCAAGCATATCGAGATTGACATACATTTCGTTCGGGAGAAGGTGGCTCTTGGACAAGTTCGAGTTCTACATGTTCCTACTACTGCGCAGTTTGCAGACATCTTCACCAAGGGGCTGCCTACATCATCGTTTACCGACATTCGTTTCAGTCTCAACATTGGCGAACCCCACGTTGACACTGTGGGGGATGTTAGAATAAGAGTCGGTTACGACTTGTTTTAGAGTTTGCTTGTAATTTAAGTTAGAGTTTGCTTGTAATTCAAGTAAGGGTTAGCCGCCAGCCCCTCATATATACCCCTTGTAATCTCCAAACTATACAATCAATATAGAGACAAATATTATTCTACAATGAGGGAGCGAATTGGGTATATATAGCAGGGGCTAAGGCTAAGCACTTAGAATAAATCATATGTGGTTAAACCAACCTGCACGTACCCCTCATCTCACGATCGATATGAATTGATCGATCAACGACGGTGATATCGACCAAAGTGCGGAAGAAACACGTACACAAAACGGCAATTCATTGATCACTATCGATGGGTTAGATTAAGCGGAGATGGAGAAATCCGAGCTCCGATCCCTTTGATTTCCGACTCCCTGGTTCATACTTCCGGTGACCCGCAGGCAGGGCGTCTCAATTTAAAAAGCGACGGCGACCGTGATTTGGCGCCAAGCATAGTCAAGTCAACTAATCATTGACGCGAAAATGGGGAGGGCGCCATCAACGTAAGTACACGCGGTGTGGATTAGTCGAGCTAAGGAAATACAGGGGAAGATCGTGTTCACTGATCAGATCAGCTAATTGATTTT
This sequence comes from Dactylis glomerata, assembly GCA_007115705.1. NCBI lineage: Eukaryota > Viridiplantae > Streptophyta > Magnoliopsida > Poales > Poaceae > Dactylis > Dactylis glomerata. The sequence continues at coordinate 1,483,114 of QXEO01000222.1, forward strand.
TTTGTTGCAAGAACAAAAATAAGCTTACCTCGTGTGTTAATTAATCTTATATTTTTTTTACTAAAAAGAACAGTTTCCTCTCCATTTTGGTTATCAGAAGGCATCGTTATGATTCCGATTTTCTTTAGAAATAAGCTAAACAAGGTGGCGCAGGTACATCTCAAAATAAGGTACTCCCTCCGATCAGAAATAAGTGTCGGCAATTTTGTACTAGCTTAGTATAAAGTTTGTACTAAGTCCTCGACAGTTATTTCCGATCGGAGGGAGTACTAGCAAAGATAACACACTAACGGAGTAACTTTAATATATATATTCTCGTGCTTATTTCTGTAAATGATATTCCCTTGTTCCTGAATACGTTTTGGGAGTTCATTAAAACTCCGAAGACATGTTATATTTAGGAACAGATGTTGCATGATTAATGGGCAGTTGAGATGGCCGCTTGTGATGCTTATGGAAGGATGAAGCGCGCTGCCAGCCACAACTTACGGGACAAAAGATAGAGGATACATTTATTTCTCTGAAGAAAAATAAATAAAAGCATCATATCTTTCTGCATGACCCAAATGATAGTCAATGAACTATGTGGAGAAGAACCTACAATCCCATGATATGTACTGGAAATTCATCCTCAATATCATATCATGCATACGTACGTACGCACTTATCAAAATGATTTAGTCACCACTAGAACATTCAACCACTATGAGTGCTAGTGTGAACGGAAAGCAGTTACATTCAACGCTATGTTTGATTATATATGTATCATCCACTATCATACTATGATTTTTTTTACAATAAAATCTAGGGCAATACATTCCTTGCTGCCCAAAACCCAAATCCTAAATTATAATCAATAATTGTATATTATGGCCCCTACTTGGAATTGAATCGACAAACCGGTCCATTTATGACTGTGTGCCCGCTTTAGCCATGCATATGGATGTTGGGGAGCCAGATCCTCTCACTTGGCCCAACCAGACATTCCTTGACTAGTGAGTCACTAACTAATGGGTCATGCTTTTGATGGGCCCTACGTGTTAGTAACCCAAAGTCAGAAAAGGTCGAGGTGGCTTGATCATGTTACACATGTCAGTTATTTTGTCATTGCAACCACAAATATTTCATACACTATCTTTTTAATGATACAGTATCACGGGCATACTTCTTAAGATAAATATTATGATTTTATAATAATTTATGTGTTATTGGACTAATCTTGGTTCAATATAGAATTCAATAGTGAAAAATATCTTGCATTTGTGACATAAGGAAAGAAATATCAACATTAGGTCACCAATCAGGAGGAAAATTGTCAATTTGGGCACGTGATGCCCCAATCAGAACATAGGGATGCGACGTACTACATACTATAAGCAACAGATGGCATTGTCTAGGTGGTGAGAAATGCATACTATTTTATTTTGACCAAATTAAGGCTATGCTCGACCTTATAAATAACTTAAAATGGTAGTGAAGGTAACACACTAGTAGAGTAACCATAACAAATATATTTGTGTTTTTTGCTTGCTTCTGTAAATGACACTCTCTTCCCATCCTAAATATAAGATGCTTTGGGATTTTTGAACTTTCAAAACATCTTATTTATGAACTGAGGTTGTATGATTAAGTGGGCAGTTGATATGGCCGCTTGTTCTTGTCATGCACATGGATGGACTCGTAGCGCATATGCTACCAGCTACGACTTACAGGGAAAAAGATAGGGGATATAATTTTGTCTAATAAATAAGTAAATTCATCATATATTTAAGGCCCGACATATTGATAGTTAATTAAGTATGTGGAGAAAAACCTAATCCCGTGATATGCATTGGAAAATCCAACCTCAATATCATATCATGCATACATACCTAAGCACTTATCAAAATGATTTAGTCAGCACTAGAATTCAACAACTATGAGTGCTAGTGTGAACATAAAGCAGTTAGATTCAACTTTATGTTTGACTATATTTGTATCATCGGCTGTCATACCATGGTTTTTCACAATCATCATGTAGAATCGTTGCCGAAATCTGCAATCTTATTTTTCCAATAAATAAGTATATAGTAAGACCCCTATAAGACAGTGGGTCTATGCCTGGTTCAACCATATCGGCTACACTCTCCACTGCAACCGCAAACATCTCATATACTATCTTCTTGATGGTATAAAATCACGGGCTTATGGAAGTGCTTCTGAATATAAATCTTATGATTCTACAATAAGGTATAGTGGTTAAACTTGCAAATAAATAGTGAAACTATGTTGCATTTCATGACAGAAGGAAGTCAATTCAGCGTTGTGTCACCAAACTTCCTGAGGGGCGGCAAGCCAATGAGTTTCCTGGACATTGAAATCAGGATGACTCAATATACATAGTTGCATGATAGTACGTGTTCATATGCAAGAAACAAACTGATCGGAATTTCACTTTGGCTCCTAGGTGTATATGCACTCATTGGCCAAAAATTATTTTTCAAAATGTCTAAAAATTCTGAAAAAAAATTCTTAGCGTGCATCTAGACATTTTATGTTCACTGCACCAAGTTTTGTAAGAAAAAGATAATTTTTGTGACCTGTGTAAAAAAGACAATTTTTATGCTACAAAATTGCTATTTACGTAGCTATTTTTTTGACTTTTTTACACAGGGCACAAAAAATGTCTTTTCACACCAAAACTTTGGTGGATGGACATAGAATGTTCATATGCATCCGGGAATTTTTTATTCAAATTATTTGAATTTTTTAAAATACATTTAAAATATATTTTCATAATAGGTGCATTTGCTCCTATGAACCAAAACACCATGTTCCAAACTGATGTTCTTTACTGATGTGGGACTTTTAAGCACATACATGGCCGATGTGTTATTGAGTGGCATCTATTAGTGAGAACATGTAGACTAATAAAGCCCCATATGGCCTTTGTAATACAAGGTGTTGACAAAAATAGGTTGCAAGGAAAGAACAACATTCTAAGAGAAACATCAAAACACACTAGTAGAAAACCGGCCTAATATTCCTGGGCATTAGTCCCGGTTGCTGTCTGAACCGGGACTGATGCCCAGGGCCCCACCGCTTTTTCGGCCGCCAGACCGCAGACCTCATTAGTCCCGGTTCGTTTTAAACCTATAGTCCCGGTTCGTAATATGAACCGGGACTAATGACTCTGGGGTCGAATCCGACCGTTGTCAGACTCATTAGTCCCGGATGGTAACACCAACCGGGACTAAAGAGTGAGCCTTTAGTCCCGGTTGGTATTACAAACCGGGACTAATGACTTCCCTGTATAAAAGCAGCTCCTTCTTCCTCCCCGAGCCAGGCACTCCCACTCTCCACTCTCAGTGTTCTTCATGCAACTCGAGTTCATCCTCTTTGATCACCATTTTCTGTCACAAATTGATGTCCCCACTTCAATCTAAGTGGACTAAAAGGTGAGGAATTTTGTGCTTTTGTCTTTCATTGGTAATTTAGCTCATTTATTGCTCTAGAAGTAGAGAGATTTGTGATTTTTTTATGGGAGCAATTATTAGATGTTTATTTGATTTTATTTATGTTAGATTTTATTAGATTTTATAGATAGAGGTAAAAATAGAAATGCTATATAGATAGACATAGCTATTAGATTTTATTTATGTTAGATTTTATTAGATGTTTATTTGATTTTATTTATGTTAGATTTTATTAGAAATAGAAATGCTATTAGAAATAGAAATGTTAGAATTAAAAATAAAATAGAAGTAGACATAGCTAACATAGAAATAGAAATAGAGATAGAGATAGAAAAATAGAAATACCGATAGAAATACCGATAGAGGTAAAAATAGAAATGCTATATAGATTTTATTTATGTTAGATTTTATTAGAAATAGAAATGCTATTACAAATAGAAATGTTAGAATTAAAAATAAAAATAGAAGTAGACATAAATAAAATAGAAATAGAGATAGAGATAGAAAAATAGAAATACCGATAGAAATAGAGATAGAAATAGAGATAGAAATACCGATAGAGGTAAAAATAGAAATGCTATATAGGTTTTATTTATGTTAGATTTTATTAGAAATAGAAATGCTATTAGAAATAGAAATGTTAGAATTAAAAATAAAAATAGAAGTAGACATAGCTAACATAGAAATAGAAATAGAGATAGAGATAGAACAATAGAAATACCGATAGAAATAGAGATAGAAATACCGATAGAAGTACCCACCAGCCGGGACTAAAGTTTTGTTAACTTATTCTTACTTATCAAACTAAAATTAGAGATAGAAATAGAAATTGTATATTTGATTTGCGTTTGATATGTACTTATATAATGCAGATGAGCCGAGCATGGATGTACGCCGATCGACGCTCTGGAGATTTCATTAAAGGCGTGCATTCTTTTCTCAAGGTGGCTGAGGCAACCAAGCGGAATGGTTTTATGTGTTGTCCATGCGGAGGTTGTCGAAATGAGAAGGATTACCCCTCCACAAAGACCCTTCACATCCACCTGTTCCGGTTCGGTTTCATGTCCGGCTATAATTGTTGGACTAAGCATGGGGAGAGAGGGGTTATGATGGAAGACACCGATGAAGAAGAGAATGATGACAACTATCCTGAGTTCCCTGAAACCACCGATACCGCAATGGAAGATAATGAAGAAGAAGAAGGTGAAGAACGGGCATCAGATATGCCCGCTGATGATCTTGGTCAGGTCATTGTTGATGCACAGATTGACTGTGAAAGTGAAAAGGAGAGGGAGAAGTTGGAACGCATGTTAGATGATCACAAAAAGGATTTGTATCCAAATTGCGAAGATGGCCAGAAAAAGCTAGGAAGCACGCTGGAATTGCTGCAATGGAAAGCAGAGAGTGGTTTATCTGACAAGGGATTTGAGAAGTTGCTGAAAATTATGAAGAAGATGCTTCCAAAGGAGAACGAATTGCCCGCCAGTACGTATGAAGCAAAGAAGATTGTCTGCCCTCTAGGATTGGAGGTGCAGAAGATACATGCATGCATTAATGACTGTATTCTCTACCGTGGTGAGTATGAGAATTTGAATGCATGCCCGGTGTGCAGTGCATTTCGGTATAAGATCAGGCGAGATGACCCTGGTGATGTTGAGGGCGAGCGCCCCAGGAAGAGGATTCCTGCCAAGGTGATGTGGTATGCACCTATAATACCACGGTTGAAACGTTTGTTCAGAAATAAAGAGCATGCCAAGTTGTTGAGGTGGCACAAAGAAGACCGTAAGAGTGACGAGATGTTGAGACACCCCGCTGATGGGTCGCAGTGGAGAAAAATCGACAGAGATTTTCCGGAGTTTACGGAAGACGCACGCAACCTGAGGTTTGGTCTAAGTACAGATGGCATGAATCCTTTTGGGGAGCAGAGCTGCAGTCATAGCACCTGGCCCGTGACTCTATGTATATATAACCTTCCTCCTTGGTTATGCATGAAGCGAAAGTTTATTATGATGCCAGTGCTTATCCAAGGCCCGAAGCAACCCGGCAATGACATTGATGTGTATCTAAGGCCATTAGTTGATGAACTTTTACAGCTGTGGCAGACTGAAGGTGTTCGTGTGTGGGATGAGTACAAACAAGAGGAATTTGATCTACGAGCGTTGCTGTTCGTGACCATCAATGATTGGCCTGCTCTTAGTAACCTTTCAGGACAGACAAACAAGGGATACAATGCATGCACGCACTGTTTAGGTGAGATCGATAGTATATATTTGGATAAAAGTAAGAAGGTGGTGTATCTCGGGCATCGTCGATTTCTTTCGCCCAAACATCAATTGAAGAAAAAAGGCAAGCATTTCAAGGGCGAGGCAGAAGTCCGAGGCAAGCCTAAACGCCATACTGGTGATGATATATTTGATATGGTCAAAGATTTAGAAGTAATCTTTGGAAAGGGTCCTGGCAGTCTGTCTGTTCCGAATGACGCTAGCGGACATGCACCCATGTGGAAGAAGAAATCTATATTTTGGGAGCTTGAGTATTGGAAATTCCTAGAGGTCCGCTCTGCAATCGACGTGATGCACGTGACGAAGAATGTTTGCGTGAACCTACTAGGATTCTTGGGCTTGTATGGGAAGACAAAAGATACACCAGAAGCACGGGAGGACCAGCACCGTATGAAAAGAAGAGACGGCATGCATCCGGAGGATTCTAAGGGTCCTGCGAGCTACGCTCTTACCAAAGAAGAGAAGGAAATCTTTTTTGAATGCCTGAGCAGTATCAAGGTCCCATCTGGATTCTCGTCAAATATAAAGGGAATAATAAATATAGCCGAGAAAAAATTCCAAAACCTAAAGTCTCATGACTGCCACGTGCTTATGACGCAGTTGCTTCCGGTTGCACTGAGGGGGATTCTACCGGAAAATGTTCGAGTACCGATTGTGAAGCTATGTGCATTCCTCAATGCAATTTCGCAGAAGGTAATCAATCCAGAAGATCTACAACGGTTACAGAATGATGTGGCTCAATGTCTTGTCAGCTTCGAGTTGGTGTTCCCACCGTCCTTCTTCAATATTATGACGCATCTCTTAGTTCACCTAGTCGAAGAGATTACCATTCTCGGTCCAGTATTTCTGCACAATATGTTCCCCTTTGAGAGGTTCATGGGAGTCTTAAAGAAATACGTGCATAACCGTGCTAGGCCAGAAGGAAGCATCTCCAAGGGCTATCTAACAGAGGAGGTCATTGAGTTTTGTGTTGACTTTGTTCCTGACCTGAACCCGATTGGTCTTCCTCAATCGCGGCATGAGGGGAGACTAAGTGGAAAAGGCACGCTAGGAATGAAATCAGCATACTGTATGGACGGACATTCTTTGAGTGAAGCACACTACACAGTTCTACGAAATTCCACGTTGGTGGAGCCGTATATGGAGCGACACAAGAATATTGTACGCTCGGAAAACCCTGGGCAATCAAACTCCTGGATTACAAAGTTGCACATGGCGACTTTTGGTGGTTGGTTGCAAACACTTCTCATAAATGATGCCACTATTGGATATGAGCTATCCATGTTGGCCAAGAAACCATCTTCAACTATATTGACTTTCCAGGGTTACGAGATAAATGGGAATATATTTTACACGGTCGCCCAAGATAAAAAGAGCACCAATCAAAACAGTGGTGTCCGCTTTGATGCATTACATGACAATGGGACAAAGGACACATATTATGGTTACATTGAAGAGATATGGGAACTTGACTATGGACCATCTTTTAAGGTCCCTTTGTTTCGGTGCAAATGGGTCAAGCTGACAGGAGGCGGGGTAGTTGTAGACCAAAAGTACGGCATGACCACCGTGGATATCAACAATCTTGCGTACATGGATGAACCATTCGTCCTAGCCAACGACGTCGCTCAGGTTTTCTATGTGAAGGACATGTCTACAAAACCGAGAAAGAGAAAAGATAAGAAAACGAATACATCACACGATGAGCCAAAGCGACACATTGTTCTCTCAGGGAAAAGAATCATCGTGGGAGTGGAGGACAAGACAGATATGTCAGAAGATTATAACAAGTTTGATGAAATTCCGCCCTTCAGAGTGAACACTGACCCAACCCTCCTCTTAAACAAAGAAGATACTCCATGGTTACGGTGCAGAAGGAAACCCAACACTAGATGGGGATGTTGGTGATGTGTAATAATGTATTAAACTTTGATGTAAATATATGATTTTGGGTTAGTTATTCAAATTCGAACACATTTTATATTCAAAGTTTTATCTAATTCCAAAATATGCAAAAAGATTTTTAATAAATATTGTTTTAATTGAAAATAGCAAAATAGTTAATTGTTTGAATAGTTTGAATAATTGATTTTGAAAATAGAAAATATTTTGAATTAGTTATTCAATTTCAAACACCTTTCATATTCAAAGTATTATCAAATTCTAAAATATGCAAAAAGAATTTTAATCAATATTGTTTTAATTGAAAATGGCAAAATAGTTAATTGTTTAAATAGTTAGAATAATTGATTTTGAAAATAGAAAATATTTTTGAATTAGTTATTCAATTTCAACACCTTTCATATTCAAAGTATTATCAAATTCTAAAATATGCAGAAGTTATTCAAATTGAAATTCAAAATTCATATTTTCATATGAAATCTGAAAAAATCTGCCATTGGCGCGCATTTATTACGCCTTTAGTCCCGGTTCGTTTAACCAACCGGGACTAAAGGTCTGGATCTGGGCGCGCGAACCGCCCAAGGTCTTTAGTCCCGGTTGGAGGCACCAACCGGGACTAAAGACCCCCCTTTAGTCCCGGTTTAAGCCACCAACCGGGACTAAAGGGGGGGGGGGTATATAAAGCGCCGCCTCTCCTTCTTCTTCCCCACTGCATCAACACATAGCAGTTTTCGGGAGCGCGAGGAGAGAGATTGCCGATCGTTGCGGTCGGCTAAAATCTCGGGCCGCCGCCGTCGCTCCGCCGTGCCGCCGCCGTCGCTCCGCCGCGCCGCCGCGCCGCCACGCCTCCTCCCGAGACCGCCGCGCCGCCACCGCCCCTCCTCCCGAGACCGGCCGGCCGCCGCCCCTCCTCCCGAAGCTTGCCACGCCGGCGCCGCCCCTCCTCCCGAGACCGCCGCGCCGCCACCGCCCCTCCTCCCGAGCGCCACCGCCACCGCGTCGCCCGCAGGTACCGCCGCCACCGCGCGCCCGCAGGTACCGCCGCCGGCCGGCCCTGCATGCAAAAAAAATTAGAATTTTTGTTAGAAATTTTTAGAAAAATGTAGTTAGAAATTTTTAGAAAAATGTAAGTAATAGAAATGAATAGTTAGTAAAATGCTATATATTACTATTAGTAATAGAAATGAATAGTTAGTAAAATGATATATATTACTCTTAGTAATAGAAATGAATAGTTAGTAAAACTGCTATATTACTATTAGTATTTATGTTAGTAAAATACTATATTACTATTAGTATTTAGGTTAGATATATGCTATATTACTATTAGTAATCGAAATAAATAGTTAGTAAAATGCTATATATTACTATTAGTAATAGAAATGAATAGTTAGTAAAATGCTATATTACTATTAGTAATAGAAATGAATAGTAATAGTTAGAAAATAAGTTAGTATGTTAGTTAGTAATAGTAATAGTTAGAAAATAAGTTAGTAATAGTAATAGTTAGAAAATAAGTTAGTAATAGTAATAGTTAGAAAATAAGTTAGTAATAGTAATAGTTAGAAAATAAGTTAGTAATAGTAATAGTAAATGCAATTACTATTTGTTAGATTTTATGTTAGATTTTATATGTTAGAAAAATTGTTAGATTTAATGTTAAAAATAAGTAATAGTAATAGAAATGCTATTCATATTAGTAATAGTAATAGAAATAGAAATGCTATTCATATTAGTTTCTTATAGTTAGATTAGTTTATTAGTTTCTTATAGTTAGATTAGTTTATTAGTTAGTTTCTTATAGTTAGATTAGTTTCTTAGTATTCTAGTATCTTATAGTTATTCTTAGATTAGTTTCTTATAGTTAGATAAGTTTCTTAGTTTCTTATAGTTAGATTAGTTTCTTAGTAATAGTAATAGTAAATGAATAGAAAGTGAATAGATCGAAATGTTGTTGATCTATATGTTATATGGATTTCAGATATGGATTTCGGCGCCGGAAGAGAAGGTGAAGAAGAGATGTTGAAGATTATAGGAGAGGGTACCACCCGTGCACAAGAAGAGGGTACCACCCGTGCAGAAGGAGACGGCTCGGAATTTTTGAACGAGTCGGGTGAGGGAATGGAGGAGGAGCAGCCGGAGAATGATGATTGCGAGGACGGCTCACACGGGACTGGACGTGACTTAATAAAACGGTCCGGCGAGGTATATATATATATGAAGATTAGCTCTATTCATGAATCAGTAGATGACGATGCATTATGTGGTATATATATTAACGAGTGTTTTCTTATTTTAGAGCTCTGAATCTTCTAGAAAGAAGCGAGGCCCGGCCAAACGGCTGGCATCGAATCAGCATTACACGATTGGGCGTCTCTCAAGTGAAGGCGAACCGTTGGAACCCAAGAGTGTCGCAAATGCGTTCACACATCATTGTGGATGTCTTGTCAGGGACATGGTGCCGATAAGCATTCAATATTGGTATAAGCCCAAGGCGGCAAAGGGAGAGCCAGCACAGCCAGTGCCAGAAGAGGGTGCAGCGGTCAATTATGTCACCAAGGTCTTGAAAGATAGACTTTGGGATTCCCTCATTCCACATTTCAATCTGCCGGTCACCGAGTCCCTGGATGAAGCAGAGCAACAGAAGGAGAAAGTCAGGGAGTGGGCTCTTAAGAAGATGGCTGCACAGTTCAATAACCACAAGAAGAGGTTATGGAACACCTATGTCAACGCCGATCGACAAGCTCCAGAATTTACTGGCCCCAATGAGTTCCTGCGGGATCACTGGGATGCATTTGTGGAGTACAAGGAGTCAGAGCTGGGTAAGCTAAGGAGTCAGAAAAATCAGGCAAATGCCGCGAAAAAGAAATATCACCATAAGTTGGGTCCAGGCGGCTACAAAAGGGCCGAGCCTAAGTGGGATATGCAAGAGGCCGCCCTACGAGAAAAAGGCATCGAACCAGAAACAGAACAATGGCCCAGAAGGTCAAGAAATTGGGCACTTGCCCATGGAGCTGTCTATGATGAGAGAACAGGGAAATTAGTTCAAGAGAAGAAACAAATTGCTGAACCCCTGGGAGCACTTGTCAAGACAATCGCCGAGGTTCAAGAGGGGACGTTCAAGCCGGACAGAGAGAACGACGAGCTGACAAAGGCCCTCGGGAACAAAGAACACACAGGACGAACACGGGGTCTGGGTTCTGCTATTCCGTGGAGGTCTGGGTTCTCCGAAGAGAGCCAGACTTATAGAAGCCGAGAGAGAGCGAAGAAGCGGAAGGCGCAGGAGGAGGCCTCACGGATAGAGAGCATAGAAAGGCAACAGGCTGAGCTGAGAGAGTTGTATTTGCTGCAGCAGAAGGCACTGGAGGAATTAAAGTCGCAAGGGGCAACTCAGCATCAGCAACACCTAGAACATGCATCAGGCGACCGATCTCAGCGGAGAAGCAGCGTGGCTTCCACGGAGGTACCGATGGTTCACTACCCCCGTGGATGATATCACCAAGAAGACAGACTGTCAGCTGCATTATCCCATGAAGAACATATCGATGAAGGTGGCGGTTGGCTATGTCTTGCCATCTGGACCTGGACAAACCTGGCATGGCCGTGAGATTCGACCTGGCTATGCTAAGGTCGGGGTGGATGCAATTGAAAGGGGGTATGAGTCCCTCCTTCTTGACGTCGCTGGACCTGAAGAGGAGGAAAAACTGGGAGAAGTATTGGGTGGTATAATTCTTTGGGATAAGAAACACATCGTGTTTCCAGGCTCGGCGCCAAGGCGGCCACCCTCTCCTCCTAGTCCTCGCAATTCACCACCTCCCGACGACGACAGGGACGACTACCACCATACCCCGAGTCCACATCGATCTCCACCTCAATGTCAGCCGCCTCCGCCACCTCCGCCGCCTCAGCCCACTCGTAAGTCCCAGAGTTGTGGCAAGTCCGCTGCTATGTCCACTAGCAATGTCTCTCCGAAGAAACGGGCCAAGATAGCTAAGGCGGTGCCGCCTCCTCCTATCGAGAAGACTGCTGAAGAAATTGAGGCGGAGGACAGAGCCAAAGTGAAAAGGAAGCTCGCAGCCCTACGCCCGACCCCTACACCGAAGCAGGTATATACTCTGGAACAGAAGGAGTGGGCCTTTGATATGCTTACCCAACCTTCGCAATATGAATTGCGTAAGCCAGATGACTACAAGCGTTGTTTGGATAAGCAGGTAGATGCAAAAAAGAAGCTAATAAGACAAACGTAACTGCAAGAGGGAAAAGAGACGTTGCCCAGCTTGGAGCACAGACCAAAAAATCAATCTCCCCGCTAAAGGTCTTTGCTAGTGATGCTGGTGGGAGTGTTGCTCAACCCAATCCCGCCGACTTTGCTAAAGAAGCTGGTTTGACTCTTTCTCAATTGCTAGATGAAGGTATCACCCCAAAGGCGCCTATAGCACGGCAATATGAAAAGGGGAAGAGTCTGGTCCCACCTGAGATTGAAATGAATCTACCAACGCAAATGCGAAAATTGCATAAGTGGTACCTGCAAGCCGCAAAGGGCACGCAAGATTTTCTCCTTATGCAAATCACAAAGGACCATTTCTTAGGTCAAGACTTGGTGCATATTGAGTTTGATGAATTCTTTCAGCTATTCAATCAAGACGCGCTCGACAAATATCTCGTCAGTGCCTATGTTCTGTAAGTGATTCATTATTTCTATAAGTCTCTAGCTCAACTCGTTCTTTGCATGTAATTTTCCTCACTACGCTGTTTATTATGCAGAATGAAGAGTATGGAATCTAAGAAAAGGAATGACCTCCAACTTGGATTCATTGATCCAAACCGAGTTAACGGAGCGATGATACAAAGGAATCGCAAGGAGACGGAGGATAACTTGCTAGAGTTCCTACTTACGCAGGAATACCGAGCTAGAATACTCTTTCCGTACAACATCAGGTGAGTGTTACTATCTTATACACAGTTACTTTTCCTTACTCGATGTTATAAGTGTAATTGATGAGTTTATTAACTTACATAATTAAACTTGCACGCAGTTACCATTGGATTTTGCTAAAGATTGAACCTGACTATGGAAGGGTTCAAATCTTTGACTCGATGGATAAACCACTTAATGAATACCAAAGCATCCTTGATGTGATGGATAGGTAATTTTAATCATTATGGCATTATATCGGTCTCTTTCGTTCATCTATAACTCATCTATTTATTTTCTTTGCTCGGCAGTGTTTGGAAACGGTTTATACGCATAGTTAAAGGTGAATGGAAAACTGAGCTAATTTACCGTCAGATCGAGGTAAGTCGTACGAGCTAGGTCCACACATCCCTTTAATTCTAGTTTCAAATACCATTAAGTATATCAATCTTGATATGTCACTGACTAAAATCTATTCTCGTAAAGTGTGCGAGGCAGCCTTCGGGAACTAATCTATGTGCATACTATACTTGCGAGAACCTTCGTGCACAGGTCACTGAAGGAATTGATTTTCAAACAGTAAGTAAATAATATACTGACAAATTCATTTTATTGGCATCAATTTTGTTATGATGATTCATATTCATATTATTCTTCTTCTTCGTAGTTCGAAGCAAAGCGGAAACTGCTCTCACCGACTGAACGCGTAGTAGGAATTCAAGAGGAATTAGCCGGATTTCTGCTTGAACATGTCATTAACCCAAAGGGTGAATTTCATGCCGGTTTCGATTAGACAATGTTTATAATTAAACACAAGTCGTGATCTTATGTGTGTGAACAAGTTGTATATATACTTGTATGCATGTATATGCTCGGTGAACCAAATATATTATATATATGTATTGTTTTATATATTATGTTGTAATGCTGTATGAATAAGTATATAAGAAAACTTGTTTGAAATGAATCAAACAATTGAATGGAGCAAAATACAAATATACCCTAAACCCTAGACCCCTAAATAACAATTGAAATCCAGAAAAATAAAGAAGCAGAGAGGCTGCCACGTGTGGACTCTTTAGTCCCGGTTCTTAACACGAACCGGGACTAAAGACCTACGCCCACGACCGCCCGGCCCCTGCCACGTGGTCACTTTTTAGTCCCGGTTCGTATAGCAACCGGGACTAAAGATAGGGCATCAGTCCCGGTTGGTTAGTCCCGGTTGCGCAACCGGGACTGAAGGTCCATACGAACCGGGACTGATGCCCTGTTTTCCACTAGTGAACATAAGTTTATTTCTCCTCCTGCTAGTTTGATTAATTTAACATTTGAGCTGACCTTTTTCAAGAAGACTACCTGGAAGGTAGTAAAGACTGAACGATCAATCCGTTTGCCTGCACCTCTTTTGTTTAACCTTGATCACAGGAATGGATGGTCGCTTACAGAAGATGAGCTTGATGCATACGTAGAGGAGCACCCGCCGCCTGTGCACGACGAGGAGGGCGGCGAAGAGTTGGGGCAGCCCTCCAACACTATGAATTTTCCATATGCGCAGCCTTATTATGATTATGCGCCATCAGCTTCATCTTCGCGAGAACAGGGGTACGATTACACCTATGATGACCCACCGGCTTGGAGCAGCTTCCAAAGCCGGCATTGATCTCCACTTAGGCCAAAAGCCTAAGCTTGGGGGGAGGTACGCCGACGATTCACTCATCTACATATCATATTCTGTCGGACCTTTGTATATTCATGTTTCGCTTTCTTTATTGTTTTCGTTCTTGTTTTCATTGCTTCCAAAACACAAAAAGACCAAAAATATTTCTGTTGTTTCTCTTCATTTGGTTCTTTGGTTTTTTACCTTTGGTTTACTTTATTTGCTATTTTCGGTTGCTACTTGAAAAACCCAAAAATATTTGGCTTTGATTGCTATTTCCTTCCGCTTTTGCTTCAAAAATCGAAAACACAAAAATATTTGTTGTTCTTCTTTGGTTTTGTAAAGCTTGTTGCAGAGTTTAGTCTCCCGTTACTCCATTGGAGCTTGGTATTCACTTTATATTATTCAAGCCACACAAGTGAAGAGCAATAATGACGACATATGACAATCCGGGATGTGGTAAGAGGCTGGTATGAACTCTATTTGTTTTCATTTTTGTACATATACTCATCTATGTGGACATGCTTAGTCAGTTCATGTGAGGTATATGTCATCTAATGGATGCTTTGTAGTTCTTGCTCTCATATGATTAGTTTCAATCTACTATTAGCCTGTAGCATGTCATGTAGATGCTTGCATGCATTATTTTATTCATAGTATGGTATGATTTTATGGTATCCACCTCTGAAAGCTTCATTTGAATCGACTTGGCACATGCTCAAGCATGCATATGACTGAACAAAAAGTCAATTAAGCCTCGATGATCTAAACTGCCTCAGAGTTCTTGTATCATTTTTATGCCTATATTAATTTTGTTTTGTCGCAAGCATGATTATGATAGTTATTGCTCTCTCGATTGTCGCTTCCCAGTCTTTTGCTAGCCTTCACTTGTACTGAGTATGAGCTCTACTCGTGCATCCAATCACCAAAAACCAAGTCTTCCAAAGAGTCCACTATAAATTCCTATGCATGGTATTTGTAAGCCATTCCAAAGTAAATTTTCATGTGCTACCTTTCAAAACTTTCAACTACTTCTCATTTTGTGCCACTGTTTTTAGCTCATGGGGACGTAGTGGTCGGAATTACTATCTTCCATATTAAATTAAGTACCCCTCGACTAGGCAGCTTCATCTGCTCGTCATTAATTTTGCAAGGGAGCTGGTCAGACCATTATAATCTTAATTCTAAAAAAAGGGGCACTCCTCCAAAGGAATGTGAAAGTTGGTGGGCACCCGATGGAATCGGTTAGCCATGGTTTGAGAAAGGAAAAAGGTGGGGAGGAGTGCCAAAGCTTTATAAAAAAAGCACCAATGTGCCAAATTTCAAAGAACTCGGAACCGCTCTCACTTGTTTATTATGGAAGATAGTAAGTCCCCATTGCTAGTCGTTGACATAGAACAACCACCTCTCAAAAGAAACTTTTATCTCTGTTTTACAAATGAAAAGCTCTAGCACATGTTAAATCACTGCTTCCCTCAGCGAAGGGTCATTCGTTTACTTTTATGTTGAGTCACCATCTTCTAACTTTTAAGCACTTCTTGAGAGCATAGCTGTTATTCTTAGTGTAATGTGCTTGTCCCAGAACACGGTTAATTGTGGTATAACTATGATGCTTGTATCTTTGATATTTCTACTTCTAGTCTTCCCTTGGACTTCAGAGGTGCCTCAGCATTTATGTTTTGCTCTACAAATAAAGGCAAGTGGGATACCATTTTCTCATATTATTTATGCATATTACAATCTTGTAGCTTCTCATGCACATGTTACTTGCTATTAGTGCATTGGCACTCTTTCATAGCTTGCTTGACTATGAGGTGACATTAGTTGCATATTTCTTATTATGAATTGCCTGAGTACTTGATCACATAGTTAGTATATATACATCATATGAGCAAATGTGTTCGTCAAAGTTTCTTTTATCGCTCACAGTTGTTAACTGAATTGCTTGAGGACAAGCAAATAGCTAAGCTTGGGGGGAGTTGATACGTCCAAAACGTATCTACTTTCCCGAACACTTTTGCTATTGTTTCTCCTCTAATTTGTGTGTTTTGAATATAACTAACACAGACTGACGCTGTTTTCAGCAGAATTGCTCTGGTGTCTCGTTTTTGTGCAGAAATTCAACTTCCAGTAAAAATTCGGGAAAAATTACCAAAAATCATATTTCACCAGAAGACCCACGGAGCCAGAAGACCGGAGGGAGAAGTGGCTCGAGGAGCCGTCACAAGGTGGTGGCGCGGCCCAGCCCTGGCCGCGCCACCCCTATGTGAGGAGGCCCCAGGCCCCCTCTCGACCTCCCGTCTCGCGTATATATACCCCCTGACGACTTAAGATCGGGGAGACGGCGTTTTTCCCAGATAGACTTCCGCTGCGCCACCGCCATCAGAAACCGCGATTCGGAACCAGAAACTCCGTTCTGGCACCCTGCCGGGACGGGGATTCGGAGGAGATCTTCATCACCATCACCACCGACGCTCCTCCATCGACCATCCATGACTCCCCCATCCATGTGTGAGTAATTCCCCCGCTGTAGGTGAGGGGATGGTAGGGATTGGATGAGATTGTTCATGTAATTTGATATGAGATTGATAGGGCATAGTGCATAGTATCTTTATTTAGTGCCTATGACATTGTTGCAACTTGTTGTGCTTAATGCTTGTCACTTTGGGCCCGAGTGCCATGATTTCAGATCTGAACATGTTATTATTTCTATGATGATACTTGTTGTTTATGGTCTTACCTACAAGTTGTATACACATATTGTTGTCCGGAACCCGAGGCCCCAAAGTGACAGAAAT
Source organism: Dactylis glomerata (assembly GCA_007115705.1). Classification (NCBI taxonomy): domain Eukaryota; kingdom Viridiplantae; phylum Streptophyta; class Magnoliopsida; order Poales; family Poaceae; genus Dactylis; species Dactylis glomerata. The sequence goes on from QXEO01000222.1 coordinate 1,500,123, forward strand.
TGGGATAACCGGAGGGGATGGCTATGATGTGAGGATCACATGTGTTCACTGAGTGCTAATGCTTTGCTCCGGTACTTTATTAAAAGGAGTACCTTAATTACCAGTAGTTTCCCTAGAGGCCCTGCTGCAACAGGCTGGTAGGACAAAAGATGTCGTGCAAGTTTCTCCTTGTGAGCACGTACGACTATATACGGAACACATGCCTATGATTGTTTGTACTAGGATGCTTTATCATTATTTATCTGCAATGCCCGTATCTCATTGATTTCATGAATTATCTTATCCATGCAACGCCCGTTATCCATCCCTATACCTACAGTATTTGTTCCTACTGTTTACAACCGTTACTTCTACTGCTGCTATTTTACTACTGCTGTTACTGTTTTCCTACTGTCACTGCTATAAAACTGTTGCTACTGATAAACCGCTGCGAGTAAGACTGTTTCCAGGTGCAGCTGAATTGACAACTCATCTGTTAAGGCTTGCATATATTCTTTGGCTCCCCTTGTGTCGAATCAATAAATTTGGGTAATACTTCCCTCGAAGACTGTTGCGATCCCCTATACTTGTGGGTCATCAGTCCCTAGAGCCATTTTTAGGTGCTCAAGATCCTCAAGAAGTTTAGCATTAACAAAAACAAGCTTATCATTTTTTAATTTTAAATCATTTGCCACCTCAAAAGCACTATCATGGGTTTCCTTTACTCTAGACAATTCTAGAGCAAAATTCTCCTCAAGAGCTTCGTTGGTGCATTGTTCTTTTAAAAGAGTCTTTTTAAAATCATTGGCAAGACTATGAAGATTCTCAATAGTTTCTTCTTGCTCTTCGTCATGAGATTGAAGCTCAACAATAATTTTCTGGCTCTCAATAGCAGCAACCAAAATATGAACGAAGTTAGAGCAAGCAATTTTGTTCTTACCAATAGCATGAAAGACTATTTCTCCCTTCTTTTTTAAAGAGGCGACATAATCATCCTCTTCTTCATGATCACTAGATATAGTGGGTTCCAAAGAAGGAGTTACCTTTGAATCCCTAGCCATAAGACATATGTGGGAACCGAGAGATGATGATGAGGATGAATTACTTGAAGCTCCAATCAAAACTTTGTCTTGGCCAATAGAAACTCCGGTTTCCTCTACATTGTTAGCCACACAAAGACTAGAGGAAATAGAGGCATTTTTATCATGGCCACTAGACAGAGCAAGCATATCATCATGAGATTTATTTAAGCAACTTACACATGATATGCAAGGACTAACACAAGCATGTAAAGCATTTATGGTGCTAGAAGTGTTAAAGTCCAAAGATGAAGCATTGCAATGAGATCGAGATGAATGATTATCAAAAGTAAGCTCACTATCAACATTAAAATTTCCATCACCACTCACCATGTCATTACCTTGTGTCTTGCCACACATCAGTGAAGTGGAAGAAAGTTTATCACGGCCGGAAGTGGAAGAAATACACTCATCCTCAATAAACTTGGACACATCATATTTTTCTTGAAGCTTTGTCCATAACTCATGAGCATTCCGAAAAGGCATAATGGACATCACAACTACAATGCTCACAACATTGGATAAGACATTAACAGCTTGAGCAGTGAGATAAGAGTTCTTCTCATCCTCTAAAGATAGATTTATGGGATCCTTAGGAGGAGAAAAACCCATATCTACAATTCGCTCTATATTTGGGTCCATGACCCAAAAATGATTAAGCATGCGAATTCTCCAAGTATCATAATTTGTGCCATCGAATATAAAAGTGTCATTGTGCACTAATCCCCTAGCCGACATCTTTGCTCTCAAGGCGGTGAAGCCTAAAATGAGAGACCTAGCTCTGATACCAATTGAAAGGACACGAATGTCGCCTAGAGGGGGGTGAATAGGCGATTAAAACTTTTACGAAAGGCTTGAACAAATGCAGAAATAAACTAGCGTTTAATTTGTCAAGCTTACAAAACCTAATAAACTAGGCTCACCTATGTGTACCAACAACTTATGCTAAGCAAGACAAGTAGCAAGGTGATAGCAAGATATATAACTTCAAGCACGATGGATATCACAAATGTAAAGTGCATAAGTAGTGGAGCTCGGATAAGAGTTACCGAGGCACGATGAAGACGAAGATGTATCCCGAAGTTCACTTCCAAAGGAAGCTAGTCTCCGTTGGAGAGGTGTGGCGGCTTAATGCACTCCGAACGCCACAAAGGCCTCACCTTGAGATGTGGTAGCACAATGCTCACAAAATGCCACAAAGGCTCACCTCAAGATGCGGAGGCACGCTACACACCAAACGCCACAAAGGCTCATCTTATTCTCCTCGCGCTCTCGCACAAAGCAAGATGCCACGATCCACTATGGGACACTTGAGGGCGGTCACCGAACCCGTACAAGCTTGGGGAAATCTCCACAACTTAATTGGAGGCTCCCAAGAATCGCCACAAAGGCACCACAAAGGGTGGAGAATCTTCACAAATTAATTGGAGACCCCCAAGTATATGCCACAAAGGCCACTAAGCCGTCTAGGGTTCCAAGAACCCAAGAGTAATAAGCTCACAACTTCCACTTACCGAATCTCCGAGGAGAACTCAAACTGATGCACCAAATGCAATGGCAAGAGCACACAAAGTGCTCAAATCCTTCTCTCCCAAATTCTACCAAAGCAACAAATGCTATAGAGGAATATGAGAGGAAGAACAAAGGAAATCCACAAAGAACTCCAAGATCTAGATCCAATAGGTTCCCCTCACTTAGAGGAGATTTTGATTGGTGGAAAGATAGATCTAGATCTCCTCTCTCTTTTCCCTCAAGAAGATGCAAGAATCATTGGAGGGATTGAGAGATAGCAAGCTTGAGAAGGTCAACAATGGAGGAGAGAACTTGCAAGGATGGTTGGGGATCCATTGGGGAAGAAGACCCCCTTAAATAGGTCCCCCAAAATCCAACCGTTATGCCCAGAAATCATTCGGGACGGAGTCTCCGCCCCTGGGCCGGAGTCTCCGGTGCCCCGAGGTCATTCGGGGGCCTTAGGACGGACGATTCAGGTGCCAGGCCGGAGTTGGGCCGAAGACTTTGCGTCTCGGGCCGGAGACTCCAGCCACCCAAAAACTGGCAGCAACACCATTATGAAAACGACCATAACTTGAGCATCCGGACTCCGTTTTTGATGATCTTGGGCTCGTTGGAATCACAACAATGAGCTCTACAAGTATATGCATAGAAACATCATAGTCCAACAAGGGAGGATAAAACAAAATGATGAGAGGTTTGACCTCTCTTCAAAGACGAATCGGTAAAACCTCCAAACACCAAAAACTCAATAAGTGTTTCATGCAAAATCCGTTTTTGATGAGCTAGAGGTTGTCATGGAAATAACCACAAGCTCTAGAACCTCACATGGATAAAAGCCAAATAAGAACCAAGAAAGATGATGCCAAGAATACAAAGGTTTGAGCTCTCTCCGAACGATACGACTAAGTTACTCACTCGAGAGCCCCTCTTGATAGTACGGCTACCGATCCTATAACCCGGTCTCACAACTAACACTATGAGACCGGTAAGAAAGAAACCCTATCAAGAACATACATTTTCCTTGCGCATTCCACTTGAGCTAGATTATGACCGTCTTGTCTTCCTCAAGTTGGAACACCTTTCTTGATCTTGATTGCTTGGTGAAGTCTTGCGAATTGCTCCCCCATACACACTATGGGAAAGACTCTCTTTAAGCATATCTTCACATATCCATGATCACAATATATGTGGCAAGCTTCAAGCATATGATCTCTTCTAGATTCCATCTTGAACTTGCGCTTCGGCTTGATCAATTCTTGAATCAACTCTTCTTTATCCACAATGATGGTGTCTTGAAGATTCACATGAGATCTCACTCAATCTTATTCTTCAAGACACACTTGATATAGGCTCAACTCTCTTATGACTGACTTTAGATCACTCCTTGAATAACACCTTGGTCATCACAAAACCTTCTTTATTTCCATCTTCATACAACCTTGAAACCAACAAATGGTTCAAGCATTGTCTATGGACAAGTCCTACAAATATAACTCAATGCAACCATTAGTCCATAGGGATTGTCATTAATTACCAAGACCACACATGGGGGTACCATGCTCTTTCAACTGCCAGTAGATGTATGAGGGCAATATGCAGCTGCTGACCAAAAGCTAAATAGCCGGGATTTCACTGAACATCCGGGACATCTCTTTACTGGCTGGCCAACCTGTCTACCAGGAAAGAATTGAGACTGCCAAAAAAGGTATAGCTCGGAGGGCAGACAAACATCCGGTAAAAGAAAAACAGTCGGCAAAGAGTATTGTCGGCAGGGTTATAGCGGGCAGGCTGAACAGCCGGGGAAAAACCTTTGCCGACAGTTATGCTGCCGGCTTAGGTGACCTTTCCCGGCAGAAAATGTGCCTCCACATTTGGTCCATGGTGTAGTGGTTGGTGCTCTGATGCGCTGGTTATTTAGGGAATCTTATTGGTGGCATGCCAAAATCAGCGTTAATGGCGTACAAGCGGCATGCTACCGGTATATTGTCACTGGTAATGGTTACCGGTGGCATGTTAGTTCCATGCCACCGGTAACTCAAATACTTGTAGTGTGCCTGCAATACATGTCACTGGCAAATATTACCGCTCGCATGACATGGCTGCGCCACTAGTGAAATACACTATATTGGCGTGTTACTTAACACGTTGTTGCTATAGTTTCCAATGGAAAAACTACGCAGTGGTGGCAGGGAATATCGATTTTGATACGGCCTATTCACTGCCATGGCAGCTTTTTCATGCATAAAATAGTAGGGTGAATAATTTTGTCTATCTCATCTAAAGTTGTGGAAGATCTTCTATTCATATAGTACTAATTGGTCCATCTCATCTAAAGAAATTACAATGGATCAATACATCAAGTAGAACCATTTAACATAAGTTAAACAAGATATCATCTAACACATAAAAACAACAATAAGGAAAAAAGGTAAGGGCATTAAACATATGTAAAACAACCTATCATCTAACATAGAACAATCACATGAACACAATCATGATGAACTGGATGAAGATTACAAAATTATTCACCCTACTAAACCTGATGTTATTGCCAACTTCATGGTTGCTCCTTCTAGTCCCATAATTCTACAACATGAAAAAGTGGGGTCATTATATTTATTTTTCACTAACTCACACTAGTGTCAACTTTATGTTTGCTCGTCTTTGTTGGCCTTGTGGACTAGAAGTCTAGTCCTAAACCCTTTAAATGTGTTGTTGCTTTAGCCGATCACTTATTCCTCACACTCGTCCTACGAGTTATAGAGTCTTAGAATCTCTCGCTTTGCATGCCATACCACTTCTTCTACCAACACTGGATATCGTATGTAACATAAGCAAAGCATCACAAGTTCATGCATGATTAGAAATGGCAAAGCATCACTAGTTTATCATACCAAATGTGTCGACAGAGAAGAAGATTTCACACTGCAGGCATGATGCACATCGTGATGGGTTATGATCGTGCTCACCCTTAGCTAGGACCTCCCGGACTGCAACCTGAGAGGCCTGTAGAAAAAGGACGGAGTGAACAAGTTCTTTAATCAACATACATTGTCAAGTAAACACCTTTGTTTAGTAATAAACCTGAACGAAAATTTATGCTGTGTCCCTGTCTCGGCTATTATTTGTACCAACTAGCATGATGGCCCTCGCAAATGCGAGGACATCACCTTTAATTATTTTAAATGAAGAGCATGATCTCTAGTCTATCAAAATTTATAGGAAAAAATTTAAACCTTCATAAATTTGTGCATTCCTTTTTAACCTACATAAGCTAAATTCTTTTATGTGTCCTCTAGTAAAATTAAGATGTATGGCCACATGAAGGAGAGCTTAGCCCCTTTTTTACTCTGGAATTACTTTCGTCTTGAACCTCCTTTCTGCTATTTCCCTTTTTAATGAAAATACTTTGTTTTAATCTCAATCTATTTCAATTGACCTTCAAAAACTAACAAACACTTCAGGTGTGAGGGAGGTTTTAATCAATCTCTAAATATAGTTTATATTTTTAGGTTCATGTGATTTTCACGATAATATCTTGGTGGTTGAGATGGTGTTCTATAGAATAAAGGCATATTGGCTCCATATAATTCTTGGCATTTTTGAATGGATCAAGTTTTATCGAGCAATAGTGTCCTTTTGTTTTTCTCTCGGTTGCTAGGATTGTCTATCGATCTAGCAACCTTGTGAGCTTTATTGACTTAGGTCATATTCTCTATAATTAATGACATATGTATTTTCAAAGGTTAATTTAAAGTTTACAAAATATAATTTTGAATTTTGTACTCCCTCTGTTCGAAAAAGGGTGTCTCAAATTTATCTATATTTGCATGTATCTAGACGTCTTTTAATATATAGATACATACGTATCTAGATAAAGCTAAGACATCATTTTCAAAGGGAACATATATTCACTATTCTATGATTTTTTAATATAATTTGTCCATTGATATGGGTATATCTATACGTATAAATTAGTCTAATTTTTGGAGATTAATATTTTTCTGGGTTGGCTGCCACCATGTCATACGCAGTACTTCCTATATGGTCACACGCATGCCTATGTAATCTAAAATCAGATCATATCGATGTGCTTTGGAGAATTTTTCCATCACTGACGATCAGTTCCTTTGACTTAGTTCCTAGTCTCTCAAGTTAATGTCTCATATATGCATTTTCAAAACATGTGAGGCTAGTTTGAAGTTTACAAAATACATTTTAAAATTTTGTATGTATTCACTATTATGTGATTTTTTAACAAAATGTATTCAGTGATATAGGTATAAGTACATACAAATCAGTCTAATTTTGAAGACTCCGATATAATTTTTTCCTGGCAGGCTACCATGTCGCATGTAGTACTCCTATATGGTGATATGTATGCTGGCCTAGCTAAAATTGGACCATATTATGTGCGTTGAGAATTTTTCATCGCAGATCAGTTTTCGGGTTAGATTAGCATACATGTCGCTCCGGTGTTGGAGGTTTTTCCATTCGTGAATGATCGATCAGCTTTAGTGTACATAATATTGTATTTAATCATGTTCTACACATTTTTGTTTGCACTTAACACATGTACATAGCGTCCATAGATCCAAAAAAAGTGACAGCCTAAGAAAAAAATCTGTTTACGTGTCCATATCATCAGATAGTCAAATTTTGCATCTCAAATATAGTTTGGGTAACTTCTTCTGATTTTAAATCTTAGCAGTTATAATTAAGACCGACGAATCAAATATCGTGTGCTTTGAAGAATTTTTTTATGGTCAATCAATTTTGGAGTTAGCTTTGCATGCTTGTCGGTTTAGTTTTGGAGTTTTTTTTTTCAGCCACCAATGACCGACCAGCATTAGAGTCTATACCCAGCACAAAACGTTTTGTAATCGATCCTGTCCTTTGTATGCACGTAACACATGTACGTGGGGTCTGCATATCCAAAATTAATTCCTTTTATGTGTACGTATCACATATTTATCTTTTGCACCTACGTGACAAATTGTACATAATAATAGTTTACGTAACCTTTTCTAGCTTTAAATCTTAGCTATTCTAATTAAGATCAACGGATCAAATATTTTTAAAAGATGTGGATTAACGTGGGTCATTCGAGAAATAAGTATTGAGGGTTTATAGTACTCATATAATACAATTATATATAATAAGATTCTATGCACCATAAAATTAAGGTAAGTAACAATTAAGCTCCACGATTCTATCGACTACGATATGAATTTCTATCAGTTTTGATTACTTTAGGTACTGCCTCAGTCACATAGTATAAGATGTTATTACAATGAATATACCCTCATAATGGTTGTAATACATCTTCTATTATGAAACAGAGGGAGAATAATTATGAAGATTTTTTGTCATAGTATATTTAGGTCACTAAATTAAATCTATAGATTGTGATATGTTTAGGTACAATTATGATGCTATATTGGCTATATTTATTCAAAAATAGTTGTCTATGATTTATTTAGTGCTGGAAATTCAGTAATTTTGAACTATGAAACTAAAATATAGCCTAGAAGACTCTTCCACCTCTTCGTTCTCCACTGGGTTCTTTCACCTTTTAAAGCCAAGAGACTTGACCCCCAGACTTCAGGTGAAAATGCTAGAAAATACTTTATCCAAAGTATGTGTATGTTTTCATATTTATTGACTAATCATTGATATAGTTGTGTTCTGGTTATTTTCTAAAATCTACTCATTAGTGTACACAAATAAATTATTTACACTTTAGGTACAAATCTTACAACGCTTAATGTCTAACATGGATTTTACCTGGCACGTCCTATCATTGTTTGCCCTTTAGACTTCTATTTATTGACACATGGATTTTACCGGGTATGTATTGAGCCCATGTTTGCTCTAGATTGGATTTTCTTTTGTCAAAATCAGCCACGAAAACATCTGACCAGGAAATGCATCAGAAGAGCTAGACGATCTATGTATTTTGGTTTGGCAATCAGATATAGCTATACTTATTCTTCTGGTAGATATTTCCTCTGCTTCTAAATATAAAATATTTTGGTTGGCCAAAATAGTCTACCAAAATATCTTATATTATACTCCCTCCGATCGAAAATAAGTGTCAGTGATTTTGTACTAACATAGTATAAAGTTTATACTAAGTCACCAACACTTATTTCTGATCGGAGGGAGTAGAATATTGTACTAAAAGAATTGACTGAGAGAACTCATACAAAGCTAGCTATATAGAATATCAAATCCTTGGAAATCTATGTTTTTTTTGCTTTTCTTGTTTAGAGCCGGATGCATGCATGTAATACAGGGCTCACCAAGAGTTTGCGACATATACTACGGTTACCTAAAGGCTTATTGCCTGCACATACTTTTTTTTTCAGAAACTTGCACGTACAATCGTGTTATGTTTCAATATGGGTCTAGTTCAACATGGTCAGCCGGACCATGAAAAAAAGTAGGAATTTTCTTTTCTTATACAATCCGTTCTGTTCTATTTGTTTTGTCACGTGTTTTGGTCTCTTTGGTACACAAATAATGTTTTACATAACTTATTTATCTTTAAATCTCAATCGTTAATTACAGATCTAACTGTCTAAATAATTTAGATGATGTGGATTAATGTGGTGGCTTTATTTTAAAACCCCGTATTGTTCTTTTAGTATATAGTAGATTAGCGGGGGTTCAGGTTCAGAGCTTAGACTTCAGATTGGTGGTCTCTTGTATAATGTATTTGCAGAGGAATTATTGTAGGTGGGACTGGCAGCGAACCCTATATAGTCAACTGTTTGTACGGTTCTGTACATGACAAATTGGCAACACCAACTGCTACTGTCTTGCTGGACTATCATATGAACACTCTGGACAAACAATGATAATTTCGAAGGGGCGGATACACTCTGCCTCTCTGATTCCCTGTCCGCATATCTCGTTCATCTCTCTGTTGGTTATGTTCATATATTGAATAAACAAAAGGGAACATCGAACAATATAATGATGTACACCAATGTAGTAAACTGGAAATTAATTAAGGATCCGTCTGAAAATGGTGTGTGGGAGCTCGAGATAGTACCAGCTTTGGCCATGAAATATTACTAACTAGCACACGTCTCCGGATGCAGGTTCGGGGCTATCTGCCTATCTCGACAGTCGATACGTCACCAAGCGGGGGCAATCCTTATTAGTTGGTGCATAGGTCGGCCGCAACAAAGCTTTCTAAACAAAAAATATGAACAGCCACATGGACCGACAACGATGCTTCTCCTCCTTGCATGCTGTTAGGTCAATGTTGACAGACAGAGCCAGTTTGCAAAGTCAGAGCATCGACTGAGTGGCCGCTAACGCGTATAGTACACCGTCATCGTCGCCGTGGCTGGCCGTTGGATGGCTGCAAAAGTTGCACGCCACAAACTGAAACCGTGCTCATGTACTCGCCGACAGCTAAAACTGAAACCGAGTACTTCTCCGAACATAACCAAATTAATAAGTTCATAATCAAATACTGCGAGGAAAATGCTAACAATTTTTCTTGGTACTATTACAGAGTACAGACCCTTTTTTTGGCCGGGAGGCCGAGCACACACGCTTTGCCGGTGTAGGAAACTGAAACTGAAACCAACCTGCAGGCAGGACCGTGTGTCGATTTTTCAACTAAACTTAGCGAGTGATAAGCATTCTTGAGCCACTGGTGGATCCCGCGGGGTGACGCCGGAGATGCGCGCGGCGCCGAGGTTTAATACTTTTCTGTCTGTCGCTATGACTCTCTCGACTCCGTTCCTTGTCTGTCATTTAAGCCCAATAATTCCATCCTTTTTGGTCGAACCTATAGGTAGGTTGAAGAAGTGGCTCAACACGTCGCCAGAGATTAACTGAGGCTCGAATCGATGATGGGTTTTCTAGCTTACCATCGACTGCTCATGGCACCTCCGCCTTGTGGGCAGGTGAGTTTCTGTGTGTCACAGCCAGGCTGAACTCGGCACGGAACGAGAACGCACAAGGCGGAGAAGCTGCCAATTTTCCTCTTCCCATTTTTCTTGCAATTTCCTAATTTAGCAAGAATGCTTGTGGCTTGTGAATCGCGATTACGGTGATTGGCACGGAACAAATGTTCCATCCAGTTCCGTCAAGTCAAAATTCTTCGTAACCGTTGGATTAAATCATTGATAACTTTTGCCAAATATGTACCATGATTCAGGATCACGAAATATATTCCCAGCAGTCGTTGAACTTGCCATACCGATCGGGATCTTCTCTTTTTCTGTCGTTGGGTTCCTCGATAGCAGCCGCCCATCAGCATCACACCGATCCAGTCGCCGCGCCCTCCGTTGAACGCCGGTCGATCACCGCTGCGTCCAGCTCTTCCTTTCATTCCGACTATGCCGTCCGAGCTCGGAAACGAGATCGCGCCTCCTCTGCTTTATCTACACGGAGGCGTTCGCCGGACGCGGACGTGGAGACACCGGATCTGTCCTCCTCGCCCACGGGATCGGATGACGCCATCTTCTCATCTACGGGATCGGGCCACAACCCTCTCGTCATCTGCGGGAACCCTAGACGTTTTCCTTGGCTGCAATGCTGCCGCCGCTCTCCTCGCCGGCGGGATCGGAGCCGCCGCTCTCTAACAGCGTGATGTGATTGGAGTCGGCGGCCACAGCGCCCTCCTTGCCCGGGGATCGAACGCCAGTGCCTCAACTCTCAGGTTAGTCCACTGCCTCAACTCAAATTCAGTGTTTTGCACGTCCGTCAGTGTACATATGATGCGGTGTTTAAAATTGAACCATCTTTGTAATAATGCATGCTATATGAAAGTGAAGTCTTGTAAGTACATGCTATGAAAAAAAAGTACATGCTATATACCTGAACTCACGCATCTTCACACATCACAGTTTACTAGGGACTGGATCCTCTAACGTTGAGAAGGAAAGTTAGATTCATACTATTTTGTCTCTAATTTAATTCAAATTAATTTATATAATGCAAATTTAGGATATGAATTGACTATTATTACCTGCAATCAAAATTAGGGTGCAAAAAAATTATTTAGGCAATTTATGCTACAGTAATCATCTACAGTAACTGAGCTTAGTACATAATTAGAAACTTAATGCCAATATACCCTGACTTTGCTTCCTACTTCTCCCTGACTTTTCTTCTCACCGTCAGAGGAGCCGGTTCCAGTTTACGGAACCGGATCCTCTAACGTTGTGAAGTAAAGTCAGAAATAACGATGAAGCAAAGTCAGGGAACTGTAGCTTAAGTACCCTATTATGTAGCCTAATTAATCATTTTAGGTGATTACTGTAGATACGGAAATTTTAAATAAAATTTTATACACCATAATTTTGTTCGTATAGAATTACTTCGAATGTATAACATAATTTTATATTATGCAAATTATTTTAACTAATTTTAGTCGTAATTGTATAGTTTGAAGGAAGCAAAGTTAGGAAATTGTAGCTTACCTGACTTTGCTTCAGAATGTCAGAGGATCTGGTTCCCCAGTTTACTAGTAGTTTGCTAAAGGAATGGAGGGGCGTTGCATACCTGAACTCCAACAGGTTTCCGTGAGCCAATTACGTGACTAGACAAGCTGCATCTTTCCATCCCACAATGAAAAAAGATATGCTCGAATAGTCGGACTGACAAGGTAAAAACACCACACTAAGATTCTGAATCTGCATGTGCGGAAACACTGGATGGGTTGCTGATTTGGATTACCAGTACAAGTATCAGGTTTCACAAAACAACAGAAAAAGCAATCATTCTTCATCTTAGCATATAATGTTTCTGTCATACGAAATAGAAGGCAAGTATGCCCACAAAGAAGCATATTAAAATGAGTAATGACATAACTTGGCAGCAGTTTACTGTCAATTTACAACTTGATACAAGCTAAAAAAGACAGATTTAGTAGCATTAGGAATGTTATCACTTGGAGATGTGCTACTTGATAAGTTATTTTTTTTTCAATATTCCGCATGCCCTGCTAACAAATCTGAAATTTCAAAACATGGATACATACAACTTTCGTTTAAGCATACACATGTTTTTCTTCTCAACCTACCTTTTATTTGTAGTAGAAGTTAGTAGGCTACTAGGCAGACTGCAGACATTATATTGTAAAAAAAAAAAAGCATATCCAGTTTCTGAATTTTATGGTAACTTAAACGAATTGGCATCCCACACAAGAATGACAGAAAATCGAATAGTGTGCTTCATGGCAGAAAATAGTAGAGGTTTTTAACAATTTCTTTAAAGTTTGAGGTGAACTTTTTTCTTGACATATGCACAAAAATTCAAATAGCAGTTTGTCGAGCTAGCTCATTAGATGAAATTCTAACAAATCAACTTTTCACCCGACAAATGATTGACATTTAACAACACAGAGTATATTTTTTCATCCGGCAAATGATTGACTTCTGATTGTTTATTTGTATGTGATTTGCAGAAAGATATGGCCGATATGAATGATGAGTCTAGTGAGTACCATGCCATCATCATCAAGACGTTTGCTAGCGAGGATGACGGATACCAGTTCTACAACAGATACACTCTTGAGAAAGAATTTAGTGTGCAGAGAAGCTATGTTGAGTGGGATGGAGCCAACAAGGAGATAGTTCTGAGGAAACTTGTTTGTAGTCGTGAAGAGAAGCACACGAAGAGGAAAAGAGAAGATAGGAAGATGAGGCTACGGAATATCACCCGTGATGGGTGTAAAGTCAAGCTGGTCTTTGGAAGAGTCGAGGAAACATGGCGGTGGTTCGTGAAGGATTTCATCAATGAACACACCCATCCTTTGGCCCGAGATGACCTTGCTTGTTTCTTGCGTTGTTGCGTTCATGCAGAGTAATCACGGACGAGCTGAAAGCGAACATTATAGAGATGGAAACTTGTCGAGGGCCAACGCAAACGCAAACGCAAAGCATCAGACGAGCCCATTCAAGTCACCATGAAGTTTACATGGGGTGGCAGTTCAATGGCAGTTTGAGATGAATGACCGTAGTACCATGTTCTTAAATTTAAGAGTACATTTATATGAATTTTAGACCGGTAAATCTACTTGACTGGTGTGGCATGCACATGTGCAGACACAGAAGTTTCAGTTTTCAGTGTTGTCACAGTCATAGTTACTGGTATTGTATAGTTATTGATTCAATATTTCAATTAGCAAAGCTAGACCTTTGGAGATTGTGGCCTGCACTGATACATGTATGTCTACTCATTTCGGGCTGAGAAAAGAGCGGTGTCGAGTGTTATGATGCTCCCAGCAAACTAATTAAGCTCAAACGAGGCACGTGGCCGAAGGCAATTTAGTATCTGGAGATAGTGCTACCTGATAATGTTAAGTTTTTATATTATTTTTAAAAATAAAGGTTAATGCAATCCTTATAGACTGGAAACTACATAATTCATCCTAGGGAATTGGCCAACTAGCTACCGTAACTTGACATCACAGTTCCTGTAGCTCGTACAAAACACAAAACGGATGGTCGTTGTGCTTGTTTCTTAGAGCATTAATCTTATGTGGTCAAGGAGGCGGTTCAAATCAAGCAAAAAAAAGTCTATCTAATTCAGCACAGCCCTTATATTAAGCTCTCTATGTCCATGTTCTAAGAATATCTAATCAAACTTTTACCAGATTATATAACTCAAAATTCAGAAGAAAATGTGGAACTAGGAGCTCACAGCTGAGATGTGGCTGTTATTATGTTCTAAGTTCAGTGATTTGGAGCTACCTTTGCATCTTTTAACTTGACAAAGACTTGCTGGGGATATAGAGTTCTTAACTTCTTATCTTCTTTCTTTTGCCCCTTCAGCATGATTTTATACCAAAGTACAGGACCATAGAACATGTTGTTCTCGGAGATTGCAGTTTCTTACCTTCTGACGAAGAACAAACCACACTGTCATACCCAGCGAGCTCTAGGACGTGCTCGCTCGGATTCGCCAGGGTGACGGCGCAGAATACGAACGCCACTAGCTGTTGAAATATAGGGTGGGCTTTAGGCCCACTTAACAATTTCAGAAAATCCCTAAGGGCCCATTCATGCTTGGCAAGAGAAGTGGTGGGAGTTTAGTCCCACATTGCTAGTTGGGAGAGATGAGCACCAACATATAAGGTGAGCTCTTCCACCACTAGTATGTGGAAGTGTGAGAAGGAAGAGGAGCTCCACACGCGCGCTCCTCCTCCGACGACGCACGCACGCCCGTCACGACGCGCGCGCGCCGCGGGTTGCGGGTTGCGGGTTGCGGGTTGCGGGAATCTCGCCGAGCCGAGTTTCTTTTTGTCGCGCAGAAACAGACACAAACTGTTGCGAATGAAACGATAATTACGGGCCGTTAATGAGAATGAATACGAGCTGAAACGTCTGTATTAAGTGCTCTTAAGTACGGGCGTTTCCAGTCCTTCATTGCGGGCGATTATGGCCTTTATTACGTGCGTTTCTTTTCCATCCGCCCCTGTGTCCGTGCCTATATATTGGAGGGGTCGCTCCTCTCTGATACACAGAACACAATCCCTGCGCGCCTGCCTAGTCGTTTCCTTCACTGTTGCTGCCTCCGGTGATCCCATTCCGTCCACCGCGTACACGGTGTGCGGGAGAGCAGGCCTCCGAAACCCCGCCCTCTCGAGATCCTGTACGGGAGAGGGGCGATTAGGTTTTTGGGGAGCGTCTTGTACGCGACTGCTCAACTTCGATTGTCTGCTTCCTCTTCTTCCGCGTCGTCCTCGTCATCATCATGTCTACTGAAGCTGAACAAGCTGCTGCCGCCAAGAGGATGGCCGATGAGGCTGCCGCCGCTGCTGCTTCAGAGGCTGCCGCCGCCGCTGCTGCTGCTGCTTCGGCCAACTGGCCTACTGGAGGGTACTATATGCTTATCCCTCTCCTGCTTACTTCTATGTGCATAGTACTAGCGATTTCTGTAGGTGGCTCTACGATTTGCCTAGTATTGCATAGTTATATGATCAAATATCAGTATGTCCACATCATGTTCATGTTTTATTCATGGATTAATTTAATCGGAAAATTGCCTAGATTCTTAACAATCCAAAAACCTAATTTGTGTAGGCAATTTTCGATTCAAGGTTTTGCTGCTACACTGAAACCTGCCCCGTTTACGGGGACATACTTTAAGCGTTGGCAGACCAAAACCATCTTATAGCTCACGGCGATGAACGTGTTCTGGGTCGCCAGTGTCACTCCCACTGGAACGATTGCTCCTGATCAGGAGAAGGCGTTCAGGGAGGCCACTGTCGTCTTTGTTGGAGCAGTTCTGAGCGTGATCGGAGATAAGTTGGTCGATGCATATTTACATGTGCGGGTTGCCAAGGATTTGTGGGAAGCACTCGAATCTAAATTCGGTGCAACTGATGCTGGAAGCGAGATGTATATTATTGAGCAGTTCCACGATTACAGAATGGTTGAAAACCGTTCTGTTTTGGAACAGGCTCACGAAATACAATGCATCGCCAAGGAGCTTGAGCTCCTGAAGTGTGAATTACCGGGCAAATTTGTCGCGGGATGCATAATCGCTAAGCTGCCAAATTCCTGGAGGAACTTTGCCACCACTCTGAAACATCAGAGGCGTGAATTCTCAGTGGAGGATGTCATCGGTCATCTGAGTGTTGAGCAGAATTCGAGAGCAAAGGACTCGCATGGAAAAGGAGAAGGGACTTCAGTTGCCAATGTGGTACAGAAGAACTTCAACTCCCACAAGTCCAAAGGGAAGATGGGTGTCCAACAGAATACCGACTTCAAGAAGAAGGGCAACAAGACCTTCAAGAAGGATAAGAAGAAGAGTGGCTGTTTCACTTGTGGTTCGGATGAACATTGGGCTAACAAGTGCCCAAACAAGTTTAAGAAGCCAGGGCAGGACTCCAAGACTGCCAACATGATTGTGAGCAACAATGAAAGTGGGGCATCTGGGTACGGTAATCTATTTACAGTATTTTCAGTAAGTCAATCTACCGATTGGTGGATTGACACGGGTGCAAATATTCATGTATGTGCTGACATCTCATTGTTTTCTTCTTATCAGGCCACAAGGAAAGGCTCCGTACTGATGGGGAACGGCGCGAGTGCTTCTGTTCATGGTGTTGGCACGGTCGATCTGAAGTTTACTTCGGGAAGGATCGTGCAGCTCAAGAATGTGCAGCATGTCCCCGCAATCAAGAAGAACCTAGTTAGTGGCTCCCTTCTTTGCAGAGAAGGATTTAAGTTGGTCTTTGAGTCTAATAAAGTAGTTGTTACGAAATATGGACTGTTTGTTGGAAAAGGTTATGAATGCGGAGGTCTGTTCCGCTTCTCCCTTGCTGATTTCTGTAATAAAGTCGTGAACAATATTCATTCAAATGTTAATGAAACAGAAGTTTGGCATTCACGTCTTTGTCACATTGGTTTCGGTTCTATGACACGGTTAGCAAAACTAAATTTAATCCCAAATTTCACTTTAGCCAAAGGTTCTAAGTGCCATTCGTGTGTGCAAGCAAAGCAACCTCGCAAGCCTCATAAAGCTGCGGAGGAGAGACACTTGGCACCATTAGAACTCATACATTCTGATCTGTGTGAGATGAATGGTGTGTTGACTAAAGGTGGAAAAAGATACTTCATGACGCTGATAGATGATTCCACTAGATTTTGCTATGTATATCTGTTAAACACTAAAAGTGAGGCTCTACACTACTTTAAAATCTATAAAGCAGAAGTTGAGAACCAACTTGAAAAGAAGATTAAACGAATCCGGTCAGATCGTGGTGGAGAGTATTTCTCTAATGAGTTTGATTCTTTTTGTGCGGAACATGGTATTATTCATGAGAGGACGCCTCCCTATTCTCCTCAGTCAAATGGGGTTGCCGAACGGAAAAATCGTACTCTAACAGACTTGGTTAACGCCATGTTAGATACAGCGGGTTTATCCAAGGCATGGTGGGGGGAGGCTATACTGACATCATGTCATGTCCTGAATAAAGTTCCGACAAAGGACAATGAGATTACTCCTTACGAGCAGTGGGAGAAGAGAAGAACAACACTCTCATACTTACGTACATGGGGCTGTTTGGCGAAAGTCAATGTGCCGATCCCCAAAAAGCGTAAGCTTGGACCAAAGACGGTGGATTGCGTTAATCTGGGCTACGCTATGAATAGCGTCGGCTATAGATTTCTAGTAGTGAAATCTGAGGTACCTGATGTGACGGTCGGTACAATTATAGAGTCTAAAGATGCTACATTCTTTGAGGATATTTTTCCTATGAGAGATATGCCAAGCACTTCTAGACAGGAATCAGAGGAGACTCCTGAGCCTGCCATTCCTATGGAATATTATGAACAATCACCTGATGAAAATCCTGAGGAGGATGACGAGGAAACCCTTGGTAGGGGTAAGAGACAGAGGACTGCAAAGTCTTTTGGTGATGATTTCCTTGTGTACCTCGTGGATGATACTCCCACTTCTATTTCAGAAGCCTATGCATCTTCAGATGCTGACTACTGGAAAGAAGCGGTCCGTAGCGAGATGGATTCGATCATGGCTAACGGGACATGGGAAATTACCGAACGTCCCTATGGCTGTAAACCATTGGGATGTAAGTGGGTGTTTAAAAAGAAGCTTAGGCCTGATGGTACTATTGAAAAGTACAAGGCTAGACTGGTGGCCAAGGCTATTCTCAGAAAGAAGAGGAAGATTTCTTTGACACTTATTCGCCTGTGGCCAGACTGACCACCATTCGAGTGTTACTCTCATTGGCGGCCTCGCATGGTCTTCTTGTCCATCAAATGGATGTTAAGACGGCTTTTCTAAACGGAGAGCTAGACGAGGAAATCTATATGCAACAGCCCGATGGCTTTGTGATAGATGGTCAGGAAGGAAAGGTGTGTAAGTTACTGAAATCTTTATATGGCCTGAAACAGGCGCCTAAGCAGTGGCATGAGAAGTTCAATACAACTTTAACATCTGTTGGCTTTGTTGTCAACGAAGCTGACAAATGTGTATACTATCGCTATGGTGGGGGCGAAGGAGTTATACTATGCTTGTATGTGATGACATACTGATACTTGGGACTAACCTCAAAGTCATCGAGGAGACTAAGTCTTTTCTATCTCAGAATTTTGAGATGAAGGATCTTGGTGTGGCTGATGTTATCTTGAATATCAAGCTACTGAGAGATAACGAGGATGGGATTACGCTTCTGCAATCCCATTATGTTGAGAAAATTCTGAGTCGTTTTGGATATTCAGACTGCAAAATTTCTCCAACCCCATATGATCCTAGTGTGCGGATTCGAAAGAATGAAGGCACAGCTAAGGATCAGCTGAGATATTCTCAAATTATTGGTTCACTCATGTATCTAGCTAGCGCCACAAGACCTGACATCATGTTTGCTGTGTGCAAACTAAGCCGGTTTGTTTCTAATCCGGGTGATGAGCATTGGTGTGCTGTGGAGAGGATTATGCGCTACTTGAAAGGTACTGTGAACTATGGACTTCACTATACCGGACAACCGTCAGTACTTGAAGGGTATTGTGATGCAAATTGGATCTCTGATGCTGATGAGATGAAAGCCACAACGGGTTATGTGTTTACCCTTGGAGGTGGTGCTGTTTCCTGGAAGTCTTGCAAGCAAACGATCCTAACAAGATCGACAATGGAAGCAGAATTAACAGCATTAGACACATCTAGTGTCGAAGCAGGATGGCTTCGAGATCTTTTGATGGACTTGCCGGTGGTTGAAAAGCCAGTACCGGCTATTCTTATGAACTGTGACAATCAAACTGTAATTGTCAAGGTAAAGAGTTCAAAGAACAACAAGCAGTCCAACAAATTCATAAGAATGAGATTAAAAGCTGTCAGACATTTAAGAAACTCCGGAGTGATAGCATTGGATTATATCCAGTCGGCTAAGAATCTGGCAGATCCCTTACCAAAGGGCTATCACGTGTTGTGATAGAAAATGCATCGAGGGAGATGGGTATGAGACCCACATGAGTTGCCATGGTAGTAACCCAACCTACGTGATCGGAGATCCCGTGAAGTAGGATCTGGGAAACAAGCTAGTGGTGAACAGAGGAGAGTAGTTTACTAACCCACTCCGTTGGAGATGCAGTACTCTCAGAAACTGTATGGCAGGATGACTTTTGTCTTAATGTGTTCCAAAGCTTGTATAAGCAAGACGCTATCCTACAGAGCGATCTTTGGAGGAACACACCTATATGAGCCCGACTGCTGGTCACAGTCTATGAGATTAGGGTGGTTTCTAGTAAGCTCATGAATAGGCCAGGAGTATGACTAATATGCTCCACCCGAGGGGTCATCCTTCGGCAGCCTAGTACTTGGTAAGACATTTGGTGGAAACTACTTTACGCCAAACTGACAATTCAAGGCATAGTCCATTGTTCATTTGTAAAGGAGTGTAGCTATCTGTTCTAGGTGGATGTTCAACCCTAACAGGTCTCCACTGAAAATACCGGTATATCAAAACAATGTTGGGAACAGAGGACCAATATTATGGGCCTTTGGGATCTGGTGGGGGATTGTTGAAATATAGGGTGGGCTTTAGGCCCACTTAACAATTCAGAAATCCCTAAGGGCCCATTCATGCTTGGCAAGAGAAGTGTGGGAGTTTAGTCCCACATTGCTAGTTGGGAGAGATGAGCACCAACATATAAGGTGAGCTCTTCCACCACTAGTATGTGGAAGTGTGAGAAGGAAGAGGAGCTCCACATGCGCGCTCCTCCTCCGACGACGCACACGCACGCCCGCCTCGCCACGCCACGCCTCGCCTCGTCACGAGCGCGCTGCGCGCGCCGCGGGTTGCGGTTGCGGGAATCTCGCAGCCGAGTTTCTTTTTGTCGCGCAGAAACAGACACAAACTGTTGCGAATGAAACGATAATTACGGGCCGTTAATGAGAATGAATACGAGCTGAAACGTCTGTATTAAGTGCTCTTAAGTACGGGCGTTTCCAGTCCTTCATTGCGGGCGATTATGGCCTTTATTACGTGCGTTTCTTTTCCATCCGCCCCTGTGTCCGTGCCTATATATTGGAGGGGTCGCTCCTCTCTGATACACAGAACACAATCCCTGCGCGCCTGCCTAGTCGTTTCCTTCACTGTTGCTGCCTCCGGTGATCCCATTCCGTCCACCGCGTACACGGTGTGCGGGAGAGCAGGCCTCCGAAACCCCGCCCTCTCGAGATCCTGTACGGGAGAGGGGCGATTAGGTTTTTGGGGAGCGTCTTGTACGCGACTGCTCAACTTCGATTGTCTGCTTCCTCTTCTTCCGCGTCGTCCTCGTCATCATCATGTCTACTGAAGCTGAACAAGCTGCTGCCGCCAAGAGGATGGCCGATGAGGCTGCCGCCGCTGCTGCTTCAGAGGCTGCCGCCGCCGCTGCTGCTGCTGCTTCGGCCAACTGGCCTACTGGAGGGTACTATATGCTTATCCCTCTCCTGCTTACTTCTATGTGCATAGTACTAGCGATTTCTGTAGGTGGCTCTACGATTTGCCTAGTATTGCATAGTTATATGATCAAATATCAGTATGTCCACATCATGCTCATGTTTTATTCATGGATTAATTTAATCGGAAAATTGCCTAGATTCTTAACAATAGCATGCGGGAGACGCGCAGGAAGACTAGCAGGCACGGAGGCACCGTGCGGAGGGGCCCTATGCTCCAGCCATGGGTGCGCCAGTGGCCGCCGCCTCGGTCTCCGCCGTTCCCAGGCGTGAGCGCGCTGGTGGCCGCCGCCTCGGCCTCCGCCGTTCCCAGCCGTAGGCGCACTGGACCATCGCCTCCGACTTTCCCAACTGGTGGCGCCCTGGTGGCCACGCGCGCGACACGGGAAGCGACTTCGACGGCCGCCCCGGACATCCGCCCTGGAGTTCGACGCGCACGCGAACAGGCCGCAGTGACGCCGTGGCCACCGCCCCGGAGCCGCCCGCGAGCACCCTTTCCACCTCGGGCGAGCCGGTGCAGCATCCACCGCGCAGCCCCGGAGACGGCCGCTGCCGCCGCGAGCTTCCACTCCTCCTGCGCCTGGCTCCCCGCCGGAGCAGCATCCAACGCAAGGCCCAGGACGACCCGAAGCCGCCCGCCACCGCCTGTGAGCTCCCTTTCCAACTCGCTCCAACGCGCGGCCATCACCGCGACCTCCCATTCCGCTCCACCGTGTAGCCTCCGAGCCAGCCAACACACGCCTTGACCCGCCTCCAGGATATGACCACGGACAGGAGATCCTCCGCCGGGAGAAACTCGGGGAGCACCGGCGCCAGCTGCCGATTCCCCGCCGCCGCTAGTATAGGGACAGGCCATCGCCGCGACCTCCCGCTCCGCTCCACCGCGCAGCCTCTGAGCCAGCCAACACCCGCCTCGACCCGCCTCCTGGAGATGACCACGGCCAGGACATCTGCCGCCGGGGAAATTGCGGGAGCGCCGGCGCCAGCTGCCGATTCCCCGCCGCCGCCAGTACACAGGGACAGTGTGAAGAAGAGGAAAGGAAAAAGAGTGAGGTGTCCGAACATAAGAGAGTGAGGGGAAAAAATTAAACGGTACAAATTACAGAAAATGGTCGGCTAAATAGCATTTTACAAAATAGGTTAAATTAAATTTTTAGTTTTGGGCTCACTTTTTTAGTTCCGGTCCCATGATTTCTAGCACCATTCAGTTCCGTTCATTTTGTTCCGTTCAGTTCCGTTCATTTTACCACCGTTAGATCGGCTCGATCAACGGTTCCTAAAAATGCCAATCACCATAAAACTTGTTCTGGGGTGAGGCTTTTAGAAAACAGAGATGGGTGTACATGGTTATTGGAAGAAAATGGCATTTTTTCAGTGAAGTCTATGTATATAGCCTTGAAAACCAAAAAAATAGTGTGTGTAAATTTAAGGACTTCCGGAAAATTAAGATTCCTCTGAGAGTTAAAGTCTTTATGAGGTTGGGAGATTAATGATAGGTGCTGCTTTTGTTGTGAGAAAGAAATGGTAGTAGATCATATGCTTTTTAAATGCCCTGTGGCTCGTAATACTTGGAGTATAGTTGCATGTGTGTTACTCCCTCCGTTTTAAAATATAAGTGTTTTAGGTTTGTAAAGTAAATGTATCTAGACATGCTTTAGTGTGTATATTCAAGTGAACCTACACACTAAAAGATGTCTAAATACACTTGCTTCACAAAGCTAAAACATCTTATTTTTGAAACGGAGGGAGTAGATGATAAGAACATTCCTAATGATGTGGACCGGGTTTGTGCTTGGGTCAAAAGTTTCATGAGCATTGAGATGCAACAATTTATTGCGTCTGGCGTGTCCCTGGTTTTTTGGGCTCTGTGGAAGTGTAGGGAATAGAGCTTGCTTCCAGAATATTTTCCTTGTTGATCCTAAATGATCATTTTTAGTATTTCACAAATGTTATCTTTCTGGTCCAAATTGTTGGTAGGAGCCAAGGTTTTGCTAGCAGTGGCATCGGAGATCTTCAATAAGAACAATGGCTGGGGGCCGGTGATTAGGAGACTGGAGTGAGTCTTGCTAGTCGTCATTGCCTGCCGGAGAAAACCGAAGCAAGAAAGTGTGGTGACCCAGCATACCACTGCATGTTGTAGTATGCAAGTCATTGATATAACGCTCGTGAAGTACCAATTCACAAATATTACATCCCTCAGAGTGGTACAACAGAAACATAGCGGTCTTTATTCAAGCACTAAATATTACAAGCCATAAAGTTACAAAGGATTCCAGTTCCTCCTCGGTCCAAAGAGGAACACTAGGTGGTTCTAAGTTGATACTACAAACTTTAGTTACAATAGAAAGTAGTAGACTAAACATGGTGCTTAACTCCACAGTCGCTTTATTCTAAGTGTCCGATGCGACCAAAGTTCCTATCCTTCGATTCTAATTGTCGGCCTCCTCGTCGTTTTCTTTGTCGGGACCATAGGAGATGGTGTAATCAATGCATTCGACTCCTCCGGATAAGTCCGGTTCTTTATAG
Source organism: Dactylis glomerata (assembly GCA_007115705.1). Lineage (NCBI taxonomy): Eukaryota > Viridiplantae > Streptophyta > Magnoliopsida > Poales > Poaceae > Dactylis > Dactylis glomerata. The sequence continues at coordinate 1,523,660 of QXEO01000222.1, forward strand.
TAGACCTCCTCGTAGTCCTTCGGGCTTCTTTCGGTTTCTTCAAACTGGTTCTCCGACTCTAAGCAAGGGTTAAAAAGGAGTGGGATGAGTAACGAGCGTTACCCAACAAGTTCATTTACAGGATAGAGGTGTTTGATGCACTAGCTACGACCATGGACTAAAAGTCTTAGGCCAAATGCAGTTTTTTGTAAGTATTTATTCAAAGATTGGTTTTATTCAAAGAACTATGTCCGTCAGTCTTCACAGGTTGATTAGAGCTTCGATGGGCTCCTTTCCTGTCGTGTTCGTAGCTCCTTCCCAGAATAGGGAGTATCTTAATACTTTTTGTACACTCTGCAGACGTGGTCACTTGTACCCATAGGAGATCAACACTTTGCTGCACAGTCGGGCGTACTTTCCCGTCCACACTTCCTTGGTATGGGGCCCAGCCGTTGATCCGAGCCAATCACTGTTCCTTCCCGTGACCGTGCATACCCACCCTTTTGTGGCTCCAACTTCGGTTCGCTACCCTCGCCGGTCTACAGTTTAGTAGTTGCCGACCTCGGCATACTTGCCTTTCCTAGGCAAAGAGTCACCCCCTACCGGTTTCAGGTTACGCACTGTGGTAACACCGGCCTCGGCACTCTACCCCCGTCGTTGCCGCAATCCATCATAGACCGCCAGAATCGTGAATTCATTAAGGGGAATCCACCCAATCCCGAAGCTCCGCGCAGGGAGACGACTGCTCCGAAACGGCCAGTACGTTGATATCATGAGGGAAAAGATACAGCTGACTCTTCCGTCCCATTCCAGACCCTATGGTTGACCGTATTTTACGGCACAAGAATCACTGGCGACATTGGTTATTAGTCCTAGGTGAATATTCCCGGTACAGTGGGACCTCCACCATACTCTTACCATGGTCCCACTGCCCACCTTCCTAGGTCGACAACCACCGTGGTTGCTAACCACTAGTCATATTCATTAAAGAAAAGCAGAACCTTTGCTTTTAAATGCAATTATAATAATACCACCGGTATATTTACAAGTACTTTGTTAAAAATACATAAGAGATATGAGCAAGAGTGAACTTGCCTGCAAACTGCAAGGTAGTGCAGTCGGGTTTGTTGAAGTGACCCGGGACCTCGGGTTCTGGAAAACAGCATCATTGTCCGATAAGGGCAATGTTTAAGATTCAAATAATGCATGCTCTTTGATAGTGTGTGTATTCCCTTTAACCCCTGATGACCCACAAGTATAGGGGATCGCAACAGTCTTCGAGGGAAGTATTACCCAAATTTATTGATTCGACACAAGGGGAGCCAAAGAATATATGTAAGCCTTAACAAATGAGTTGTCAATTCAGCTGCACCTGGAAACAGTCTTACTCGCAGCGGTTTATCAGTAGCAACAGTTTTATAGCAGTGACAGTAGGAAAACAGTAACAGCAATAGTAAAATAGCAGCAGTAATAGTATCGGTAGTAAACAGTAGGAACAAATACTGTAGGCATAGGGATGGATAACGGGCGTTGCATGGATAAGATAATTTATGAAATCAATGAGATACGGGCATTGCAGATAAATAATGATAAAGCATCCTAGTACAAACAATCATAGGCATGTGTTCCGTATATAGTCGTACGTGCTCGCAAGGAGAAACTTGCACGACATCTTTTGTCCTACCAGCCTATTGCAGCAGGGCCTCAAGGGAAACTACTGGTAATTAAGGTACTCCTTTTAATAAAGTACCGGAGCAAAGCATTAGCACTCGGTGAACACATGTGATCCTCACATCATAGCCATCCCCTCCGGTTATCCCAATTTCTGTCACTTTGGGGCCTCGGTTCCGGACAACAATATGTGTATACAACTTGTAGGTAAGACCATAAACAACAAGTATCATCATAGAAATAATAACATGTTTAGATCTGAAATCATGGCACTCGGGCCCAAAGTGACAAGCATTAAGCACAACAAGTTGCAACAATATCATAGGCACTAAATAAAGATACTAGGCACTATGCCCTATCAATCCCATATCAAATTACATGAAATCTCATCCAATCCCTACCATCCCCTCACCTACAGCGGGGGGAATTACTCACACATGGATGGGGGAGTCATGGATGGTCGATGGAGGAGCGTCGGTGGTGATGGTGATGAAGATCTCCTCCGAATCCCCGTCCCGGCAGGGTGCCAGAACGGAGTTTCTGGTTCCGAATCGTGGTTTCTGATGGCGGCGGCGCAGCGGAAGTCTATCTGGAAAAAACGCCGTCTCCCCGATCTTAAGTCGTCAGGGGGTATATGTAGGCGAGAGGGGAGACCGATTGGGCGCCTGGAGCCTCCTCACACAGGGGTGGCGCGGCCAGGGCTGGGCCGCGCCACCTGTGTGTGACAGCTCCTCGAGCCCCTCTCCGTCTCGTATTCTGGCTCCGTGGGTCTTCTGGTGAAATATGATTTTTGGTGATTTTTCCCGAATTTTTACTGGAAGTTGAATTTCTGCACAAAAACGAGACACCAGAGCAATTCTGCTGAAACAGCGTCAGTCCGTGTAGTTGTATTCAAAACACACAAATTAGAGGAGTAACATAGCAAAGTGTTCGAGAAAGTAGATACGTTTTGGACGTATCAACTCCCCCCAAGCTAGCTATTTGCTTGCCCTCAAGCAATTCAGTTAACAACTGAGAGCGATAAAAGAACCTTCACGAACACATTTGCTCATATGATGTATATATACTAACTATGTGATCAAGTACTCAGGCAATTCATAATAAGAAATATGCAACTAATGTCCACCTCATAGTCAAGCAAGCTATGAAAGAGTGCCAACGCACTAATACAAGTAACATGTGCATGAGAAACTACAAGATTGTAATATGCATAAATGATATGAGATGGTATCCCACTTGCCTTTATTTGTAGAGAAACATAAATGCCGAGGCACCTCTGAAGTCCAAGGGAAGACTAGAAGTAGAAATATCAAGATACAAGCATCAAGGTTATACCATAATTAACCGTGTTCTGGGACAAGCACATTACACTAAGAATAACAGCTATGCTCTCAAGAAGTGCTTAAAGTTAGAAGATGGTGACTCAACATAAAAGTAAACAAAGGCCCTTCACAGGGGAGGGAAGCAGTGATTTAACATGTGCTAGAGCTTTTCATTTGTAAAACAGAGATAAAATTTATTTTGAGAGGTGGTTGTTCTATGTCAACGACTAGCAATGGGGACTTACTATCTTCCATAAACAAGTGAGAGCGGTTCTGAGTTCTTTGAAAATTGGCACATTGGTGTTTTATAAAGCTTTGGCACTCCTCCCCGCCTTTTTCCTTTCTCAAACCTGGCTAACCGATTCCATCGGGTGCCCACCAACTTTCACATTCCTTTGGAGGAGTGCCTTTTTTCTTTNTTGGGAGCCTCCAATTCAGTTGTGGATGTGTGCCCCAATCTTCGTGTAAGGGATTCGGTGAGTTCCCCCAATACCACCGCTTAGTGGAACGAGCTAGCCTCTGTGGCTTGCTCACGAACAAGGTGAGCCTATGTGGCGTTGGTCGACTCCGTGTCACCACACCTCTCCAACGTAGATGTACTTCCCCTCAAAAGGAAGGAACTACGGGAATACATCCTTGTGTCTCCGGTCTCCGCTCCTCGGTTACTTCTTACCCGAACTTGCTTACTTGTTTACCTGCTTGCTTGTCACTTAGGAAATTCACCTAGTTGCACATATAGAGAATTTACTTTGTGTCAAGCCTTAAACTTGAAAAAGATAAAAAAAATATGTAGCGCCTATTCACCCCCCCTCTAGTCGCCCATTAAGATCCTTTCAAGTCCCGCCAGGCGTATTCCTCGAGCACCTGCACGTACCATCGGTCAAGATGGTGGATCCAAAAAATCTAGAACTAGCGAGGTCCCCCGTTATGGCGGTTTTGCCAAGCAACCTGCCATGGGCAGAGCCCTACCTGGAGTATCTGACGGACAAGAAATTACCCTAAGACGAAGTCCAAAAGAGACAAATCGAGCATAGAGCAAAAGTATACACCATCATAGATGGCCAACTCTACAAGCGAAGCACCTCGGGAGTATTCATGAAGTGCATATCCCAAGTGGACGGAATTGAAATACTAAGGGAAATCCACAAAGGCGAATGCGGGCATCACGCCGCCGCCAGATCCCTAGTAGCCAAGGCATTCCGCCATGGGTTCTACTGGCCAACAGCCAAGGCAGATGCAGACAGAATCGTGGAGCTCTGCTAAGGTTGCCAGATGTACTCCAAGCAAACCCACATGCCCGCCACAGCACTGCACACGAAACCTATAACTTGGCCTTTCATGGTCTGGGGGCTGGACATGGTAGGTCCGCTAAAAACAGCACCTTCAGGATTTACGCACCTCTTGGTAGCAGTAGACAAATTCACGAAGTGGGTGGAAGCTAAGCCCATCAGAAAGCTCGATGGCAAAACCGCCCTAAAATTCATCAAGGACATTGTGGTTAGATTCGGCATCCCACATAGCATCATCACCGACAACGGCACTAACTTGTCTCAGGGAGAAGTTGAAGAGTACTACCATCACAACGGAATCCGCCTTGACCTTGCATCTGTGGCACATCCACAGTCCAATAGCCAAGTTGAAAGGACCAACGGACTAATCATGTCAGGGATCAAGCCACGCCTAGAAGCACCGCTACATAGAGCAGCAGGAGCCTAGGCAGAAGAGTTGCCATCTGTGCTATGGAGTCTATGGACCACGCCAAACAGATCAACAGGCCTCACCCCTTTCTTCTTAGTCTACAGAGCAGAAGCAATCTTGCCAAGTGATGTCCAGTATGATTCTCCAAGAGTCGACGCCTATGAGGAAGAACATGCAGAAGCGTCCAAACAACTATCCGTGGACCTGCTAGAAGAAGAGCGAGACCTAGCAGCCCAAAGATCCGCCATCTACCAGCAGAACCTCCACCGCTATCACAGCCGCCGAGTTCGCGAACGCTCGTTCAAAGAAGGGGACCTAGTGCTACGCCTCAAACAGCAGAAGTCACACAAGCTATCCCCGCCTTGGGAAGGACCCTTCGTCATCAGCAAAGCTCTACTGAATGGTTCCTACTACCTCGTTGATGTTCGCAAGCTAGATAAGCGACCCAGTAAGAAGCGCAAATGAAGAGACCCTGACGATATCTACGACGAAACAGATCGTCCATGGAACATCGCACAGCTACGTTCTTTCTACACTTAGCACTTATCTAGGCTATGTAATAGGCACCTCTATATGATCAATGAAATAAAGCATCTGGTTCACTCTTGATTTTTTCTGAGTCTTTTACCTCCTTTATTGTTCATTTAGATCGTATGGAACCTTTGCGCAATTGTGCTATGCACTTGTGTCTTTTTAAATCCGCCATAAGCGGTCCGCGTAGCATATTTATGTTTTAATCTTCATCTGACGTTCTTTGTGTGGATTCCCGAGTAGTGACTTTTTGATGATCTAAGCCGCTATCTGCTAAGGGTTTTGGACGGTTGCTATTAAGTATCGTCGCCCTGGCGGATTGGTCGTGCGAAGATTCTGCCATCTCATGAAAAGTCAAGCACAAAGAGCCAGATGGCGGATTGCATAATCCTACACGTGATTTTTTTTTCAAAGTGTTGTTTTTTGAGCATGTCAAACTGCTGCAAGTTGCATAAAAATAGGCCTGGCAGTTTTTTCGCACATAAACCACTGAAAAGACTTGATAAAACTGTGCCATAAGTTCAAAAGCATTATGTAATCTGCCACAGGTAGATCAGGCACAGTACAAGCATACACGTAGTTTAAAGTTTAAACTTACAGACCCACTCAAGGGCCGAATTGATGCATTGTTTCTTCCTGCCACATTGCAGGGTATCACTTAAGATTGTGGAACAGCAGAGGTAACATCATCGCCGCCATCAGCACCTACAGTGGCCACAGAGACCGACGCCGAAGCTTGGCTGGGAGACCCTGGCAGATCGTATGCTTCATAGTATACGTTCAGCTGAGTGCCCAAGGCACAAAGCTGATCGTACCCCAGCATGCTCTGTCGGATGGTGGCTTTGTCCACCGGCGCTCCGTCCTCGCCGCTCTCCGGGATGCCGGAGGTGATGAGATCCAGATCCATCTCAGGGGTAGTGGGCCTTTGCCAAAGTTAGAGCAGTTCTGGCACCACCCCGAGCGGAAGACTGCTTCAAGTCCTATACCAGCCCAGGCACGAGCAGTAGCTTCTTGGTGAGCCCAATGGTGGAAAGGCCAGATGAACCCGCTATCTGCAGGCCGCCGCACGCCTGACGACCAGCATTAAGAAGGCCATCCAACTCCTTCTTTGCAGCATCGGTGGCCATGCGTAAGCCCGTGGCGGAATCCACCTCTCCTTGCTCTAGGGTCACTGCATAGCAGAAACAAACAAGGCGTCATACTCTACATAGCATATTATCACAAACTACACAGTATGGAGAGCCATCGCTACCTAGCAGTGTCTTCTGGAAATGATCGAGGACCTCGTTAAAGCTATCCTGCCGCTTTTCAAATTCAGCAGCGGCTTTATGGAGATCCTCCACCTCCTTCTGCTTCTGGCGGTTCTGGCATTCCTGGTCCTTGAGCTTCTCTTCTAGGAGGGTATTCGAGGCCAAAGATTTTTGGAGCTGCTGATGCAACCCCTCCATCATGATAGCATGGCCCTTTTCCACCCCCTCGAGTGTGGACTTCAGCTTGGCAGCATCTGCATGGCGGAAATAATAGCAGAGTATTGGTCGGCTAGCGCAAAGGTACTTAAACTTGTCAAAGGCAAAAGAAAATTACCGCTATTCTCGAGCTGTTTCTGCAAGTCCACCACGAGCATGCTTTTTTTTGCAGCTCCTTCTCCTGCGAGCTGACGACTTGGACCAGGTCCTCCACAACTTTCTTGTAATTCTGGTAAAACGATATTATGTGTTAGTCACTCTTAGAGCTTTATGCCTAACAGTTATCCGCCATAACGCTCGGGGGCTACTCATGATGATTTTTTAAATTAGTCACTCTTAGAGCTTTATGCCGGACAGCAGTCCGCCATAACGCCCGGGGGCTACTCATGATGATTTTTTAGTCTTCTTAGAGCTTTATGCCGGACAGTTATCCGCCATAATGCTCGGGGGCTACTCAGTGCAAAATTTAAGTTCTCTAAGAGCACCTCAGAATATGATGGCACTCGGGGGCTATATTATGCAAAAATTTATAGTAGTTTGTCTTAGAGCACCAATACGGATCTACGAAAAATCCGCCATGTTGCTCGGGGGCTACTGGGAGTACATACCTTCTTCATTGTTGTTGTCTTCTCTACAAAAGCGGAAATACCGCTGGATAGCTGATTGCTGGCATCTTCTTGGCTGGTGATAAGGTCGACGATCTCAAGTTGTTTCTGCCTCCAAAACAAGCTGCCCCCCGCAGAAGCATCCGCCATGTGACCTTGGAACGAGCCAGAGGCCTTTTCACTTTGAACGACATCATTAGCCGTAGCTTCAGTCGTTGGGTTGGATTCTGGCATCAAGCCAAACTGACCACCAGCATCCTCCATATCAATGTCATTACGAGCAGGGGAGGGAATTAGTGCATCAGGGGTCTGCGGAACGGCGGCGGGAGAGGGCTTGGCACGCTTGGATGGCGGCTCCTTGACGGCAGGTTTCTTCCTTCTAAGCAAAAGGAGATTAGCAATGAAATAAACAACAATGAAGAAAGAGACAATAGAAGATTACCTTGACTTCGGCAGGTTGATAGTAGCGGTATTCTCGGATGGTGTTTCTAGCTCCGCCCTGCGTTGAGCTTCGAAATGGCGGGAATCGGTGGATTTCCCGCCACCACCACGAGGTTTTGCGCTACCGCCCCGCTTCTTGGTAGCCACCTTCATCTTGACCGTGCGGGCTGTGTCATCTACGTCCCCTGCCATCTCCTCTTTGTTTCCGCTGGAGTGGACCTCTTCCTCGTCAGCGGTAGGCTTTGAGTTGGAGCGGCGAAGGGGATGAGCAAAGTCCGCAGGGCCAAGCGATTTGAGCTGAAAAATGAGGAACTGAAAATGTCAGCTCTCAAAAAAATGCAAAGGTATCATGAGTATTATGGCGGAAAAGCAACGACCCAGAGGGCAGCTGCCATTCTCAAACATCGCCATGCCAAACTTCAAGGGCTTCTTCCTGGGAGATTTCATAAGTGAGCGGATGCGCTTCTCGACCACCTTAGGGTCTAGCTCTTTGTCTGAATATCGCATGCCATCCTTTGCACCAGTATACTCGTGCATCAGGCTATCGCGGTGTTGTAGAGGCTGGATCTGCCGAGATATCCAACAGTTGATGGTATCAATTCCTTTGAGACCATCCTTGGATAACTTGGCGATTCGCCGTGCTAGGAGCTTGACATAGGGGGTTGCGGTTTTGTCATTGACGGGATTCCAGGAGTCGAGGGGCTGAGCTGCTATATTCTCAAAAGGAAGAAGGCCGCGGGGTTGAGATGGCACAGGCTTATCCGCCATGTAGAACCAGGATCCTCTCCACCCTATGGCGGAATCCAGAGGAGTGATGAAGGGATATTCTTTAGACCTTCGTGGAAGAAAGCATATTGTTCCACAGGTCCAGAGAAACCCGTCATCCTCGTAGTTGGCCCGCACAGAGAAGTATAGCTGGAAGAGGTCTACCCTGGGGCGAATTCCGAGGAATCCTTCGCACAAGGCCGCGTAACCCGCCACAGAAACCAAGCTGTTGGGAGCTATGTGGTGGAGCTGCAGCCCGTAAAACTTCAGGAGATTTGTGAAGAAAGAAGATGGCGGTATGCTGAGACCCCTCTCCACGTGAGATTTGAGCATCACAATCTCGGTGGAGTTTGGGGCCGGCACCAAGGCTTTGAAATCAGTCCACCAGTGGGACTCTGCTTGAGGGGCCACGGTGCCCTCGTTCTCTAGAGCTTGGACGTGAATATCTTTCACGTGGCATTTTACCCAGTACCCGTGAAGGTTTCTAGGAATCTGCTCTTCTTCAGCTTTGGCTTCGTCATCTTGCTCTTCTTCCTCGGCTCCGCCATTAATTTCTTTTTCTGCAGCCTCCTCTGCGGTCTGTCCTGCCATTTCCTCCTCTGCTTCGGACATGATGTCCTCTGGATAAGAATCCGCCATTAGAGGATGTGAGGTCTGAGTAGATAGCTGCAGAGGAGAATCTTCCTCCTCAGCTTCGGAAGGATGGCGGGAAGGTGATCCAGGGTTCATGGCGGTGGCAAATTGGGATTGACTCCCGCTATGAAATATCCTCTGTGCTTGGATGAACTGCTCCGGCGGAAAGGCTACTGGTGGCAAGAAGCTCTAGGCGGTAGCTCGTCGGAGATCGCGGAGCTCTCGTGGTGGCGCTGAGGCGAGAGAATGCACGGGGGTGAATGAGGTGTGAACCGGTTGGGGGTGAGCGGTCGGGGTATATATAGGCCCTGGGCCTCGAGATTCATGCCTGCCATCAGAACCATTCATCCTAATCGCGAAAACCCTAGATCGGCTACACGTGTCCAAGGGTAAAACAGTAACTTTTGTTAACAGTGTGTGTGCTGTGAATCTTGCCCTAGAAGGAACTACGTGCCGAACGTTACGGCAGATTTTTATGGTATGATCCAACGGATCCCAGAACTCTCGCTGAATTGAAACTACGTCGCATGATCCGCAATTTACGGCGGATTGAGAGATGAAGAAAAGAGGAACATCAAACCGCCATCCAGACACAAAAAAGAAGATGAGCTATGGCGGATGGACTTCACCAAAAACAAGGCATGGCGGATGGAGATGGCGATCTTGAAGTTCCCTGGGGGCTACTGTTGGGGATATACCAAATAGGTATACCAGCGACGTAGTCCTAAACCAGCAAGCCAGGATGGCCCATCAGGGTGGTATGGCGGATTGCCTACCAGGCGGCCCAGTTGCTGGAAAGACCATGGCGGTATTGGATGCAGGAGCTCATGGCGGATCCACAGACAAGCCCATGGCGGGTTGCCTTGTAGTACACGCATAGGACTTAGTCTAGGACTCCAAGTTTTATCCGCTCCGGTACCATCGTGTTGCCCACGCTAGGCGCCTTTATAAGCCGGTGTGGAGGAGCCCTTGAGGCACAACTTAGACATACGGCCAATCGATAGCGAAACAGCCAACCTCATCATTGTAATCGAGCACTTGTTGCCATATAGTGAATTATAGCAGCACGTAGGATCTCGCCACCATCGCGGGATCTGAAGCTGGGTAAAACTCGTGCTACCACCGTCCTGGATCGCTCCTCCGTGTTCACCCCTTCCACAAACCGCCATACCCCTACCTCTATGGCAGATCTGTTGACGAAACCACGACAGTTGGCGCCCACCATGGGGCATAGCGCGTCTGGAGCGCGGATCCAGGCGTGATCCGCCTTTGCAGGCATCGGCGACACCGTCGCCATCGGGCGCGTCCTCTACGATTCCGGCTTCCCCATCGTCCCAGCGGATATAACCTCTGGGTACCGGCTAGAGAGAAGCCATGCTCGATTCACCGTCGTTCCGATTGGAGATATCCATATCTTCATTGGAGAGACAAACCCTACCCCCGCCACGGAAACCAATTTCCGGCGGATCGGTATGGCTGAAATCCCCAAACGGACCGCTTTCGAGCTGGAGACGGAGGATGACTCATCTGACCTGGAACTTTCCAAGTTGCCCAGATCGGATCTGAAAATAATCCCACCCAGCCCGCCTTAGAGGTAGAAAGTGGTGGAAGACCGCTGTGAATCCGCCATGATAATCTGGCGTTAGAGACACCACGGTACTGCCTTGTTGCATTCGCAGGCATCACTTCGGGATCCACCTCCAATGGAGGAGAAGATAGCCCAGGTGAATCCATCCTTGAGGCACTTAACGAAGTGGTGAATCGGATGACTGGGACAGCAAGGGCTATGATTCTGACATTACGACGCCGCCATGAGAAAAATCGAGGCAGAATTAGCGCAGCAGGCACTTGAAGAACAACAAGCAGCTGCAAGCAGGTGTTCATAACCAACAAAGGAGATGATGCTGGGCAAACAACTGGTGATCCGCCATCTCAGGCAGTCCACGACAGAGATGCCGGCAAAGAGCAGGGTAATCCGCCACCACCGCCGATCCAGCCACGGAGCAAATTCCTGAGATCCACGGCGGACCTAGGCCTCCGCAACCCGCCATGGACGAAGACCCTGCGCCCAAACCCGCGGAAAAGGCGGAGGGTGGCGCTGGCAAGGGCAACCCAATCAAGGACAAAAAAGGTGCCTTTCACACATTCCTCGGACCCCCCATGGCAAAGGCACAAAGAGCCGCTATGCGCTCCCTCAACGCCACCGTGCCCAAAATCCGCCAGTACGTCCGATGGTCCGAAAGTACCGGTGCACTGGAGCCGCGATGATCATCCAGAGCACATCCCAGACGGATATTACGCCATGGTGGTATGCCCTGTAATCCATGGCTATGAGTTCTCCAAATGCTTAATGGATGGCGGCAGCAGCCTGAACATCATGTACGTGAAAACTTTGACGAAGCTCGGCCTTACCAAGACCCAACTCCGCCATAGCGCGGTCACCTTTTATGGGGTGGTTCCTGGTCGCCAAGCCAAGTCCCTCAGGTCCATCACACTCAAAGTTGCCTTCAGTACCGAGGAAAATTACCGTGAAGAGCCTATACCCTTTGAGGTAGTCCCGTTCAAGAGCACATACCACGTGATCTTCGGTCGCCCTGCCCTCCACAGCTTCCTGATACGTCTCCAACGTATCTATAATTTTTGATGCTCCATGCTTGTTTTTACACCATTTGCCTATTGTTTCATTACACTTCATGGCACTTTTATGCATTTTCCGGAACTAACCTATTAACAAGTTGCCACAGTGCCAATTCCTGTTTTCTGCTGTTTTTGTGTTTCAGAAGTGATACACAGGAAATATTCTCGGAATGGACGAAACAAGTTCCTGAAGTCTTATTTTACCCGGAAGCTTCCAGAGACCGAAGAGGAGTAGGAGGGGGGCCACCAGGGCCCCACACACAGGGGTGGCGCGGCGGCCAGGACCTGGCCATGCGGGGCCCGCGTGTGGGCGCCTGGTCCACCCCTGACATCGCCCCTTTGCCTATAAGAAGCCTCGGGCACAAAAACCCTAGGAGATTCGGCAATTTTCCAGAAACAGTTCCGCAGCTCTGCCACCGTCGACGAATTTCGGGGGACAGAAGTCTCTGTTCCAGCACCCTGTCGGGACGGGGAAGTGCCCCCGAAGCCATCTCCATCGGTCTCCATCGCCGTCTCCGTCTCATCGACCTCACCGCCATCTCCATCAACCTTGCTGTCTCCTATGATGAGGAGGGAGTAGTTCATCCCCGGGGCTGAGGGCTCTACCGGTTAGCTATGTGGTTCACCTCTCCCATGATGTGATCTTTATGTGATCGTGAGCTTTGTATCATGTTGAACAAGTAGATGTTATTATTCAGATATTATGCTACTCCTATGCTTAATTGTTATAGTGTACTCTAGTGATGTTATTAAAGTAATCTATTCCTCCTGCCATGGTGTAACGGTGACAGTGCGTGCATCGTGGTGGTACTTGGTTTAGGCTATGATCGTGATCTCTTGTGGTGGAGTATGAGAGTAATTATTACTATGATAGTATTGAGTGATCTATTCCTCCTTTCATGGTGTAATATTGACAGTGTGTGCACCGTGTTAGTACTTGGTCTAAGTTGCAATGATTTCTATCTTGAATTGTGATTTGATTTGGATCTCTATGAGTGGTGTTTGTCAAGTACTTGATGGACTTTAAGGGGTGCTTCTGTAGCCACTACACAATGATTAGTGTTTTTCAATAGGAGAGTAATTCAGAGTACCATAGTGGAGAGAAGTTATCTATTTGTTCAATCATGTTATATTGTTGGGAGTGTGTCCACTAGTGAAAGTATGACTCTAGGCCTTGTTTCCAAGCTTTGCATACCGTTTACTTACTATTTTGTTACTTGTTTGCTCGCAGTGATATTTATTTCAAATCACGTTTGCTACTTATAATCTATACCACTTGTATTTACTATCTCTTCGCCGAACTAGTGCACCTATACATCTGACAAGTGTACTGGGTGTGTTGGGGACACAAGAGACTTTCTGTATCGTAATTGCAGGGTTGCTTGAGAGGGATAGCTTTGACCTCTAACCTCCCTGAGTTCGATAAACCTTGGGTGATTCACTTAAGGGAAACTTGCTGCTGTTCTACAAACCTCTGCACTTGGAGGCCCAACAAGTGTCTACAAGAATAGAAGTGCGTAGACATCAAGCTCTTTTCTGGCGCCGTTGCCGGGGAGGTAAGGTAAAGGTACTCGCATCCTCCTGTGTGAGTGCTCGGAGTTATTTCCTTTAGATTCTGCAATTATATCTTTTTGTTTCTTTTTTTATTTTCACTAGTTAGGCTTAATGGAAAATAAAGATTTCTTTAGTCTTTTTCCTAATTTTAGATTTGAAGAGAAAATTGAAAAGCCTTTGGAGCTTATTTCGCATAGCAATGTTATTAGTACGAATGCTTTGAATACCGTTAATGCTAATGCTATAGAAAAGTCTAAGCTTGAGGAAGCTAGTTTTGTTGAGTATGATATTTTAGTCCCCCAGCTTTAGTGGAGAAAGTTTGCTCTGATGATATTTTATCTCCCATATGTGATGCTTCTAATGATGCTTGTGTCCTCATCCTTTTAAAATACCTACGAAGATTGTTGAACGTGTTAGGGATAACTGCTATTTAGGTGATGGAACTGTCCATCCTGGTGATCATTTGCTCTTTATACATGAATTATGTGAGTTGTTCCAGTGTGCAGGTATTTCGATGAACCAAGTAAGAAGAAGCTATTTTCTTTATCACTGAAAGGCAGAGCTGAGGAATGGTATCGGCTGCTTGAAGATGGTCCATCTATTGCATGGGAGTAAATTGTATCTCTCTTTTATTCTAAATTCTATCCTCCAAGTGAGATTCATAAAGATCGTAATTAGATATATAATTTTTGGCCTCATGAGGGAGAAAGCATTGCCCAAGCGTGGGGAAGGTTGAAGTTACTAATGCATAAATGTCCTATTCATGATCTTCCCCGTAATATTATTATTAATAATTTTTATGCAAGGCTTTCAGGACATTACAAGGACTATCTAGATGCATGCTTTGATGGGTCTTTCACAAGCAAGGATGTCGACACCAAGTGGCTCTGCTTGAGACAATTCAAAATAATATTGAAGGTTGGGATAGTGACAAAGGTAAAGGATCAGGTATGAATTACGAGTTTGATTGCATTAAGTCTTTCATTGAAACTGCTTTTCAAGAGCTTAGTGCTAAATATGGTCTTTCCTCAATTATGGTTGATTGCTTTAAATCCTTTGCTTCCCATATAAATGTTCCTAAAGGAAATGGGGACGTGTATCATGAACCTTTTAAGGATACTTGCATAGAAAGTGATATTATTATTGATGATTGCAATAAACATGCTCAAACTTCTAAAAGTCCTATTTCTTATAAGCATGTTAATTTTTGTGGAGTACATAGACCTTGTGAACAGAGTTACAACAAGGAAGATTATTGTGTCCATCATGCAAATGAAGAAACCCGAATGTGGTACAAGGATATAGGTGAGATTGGTAAGAAGGTTTGTGAGCTTTATCCTTTCTTTGTAAACATTGCGATGACATAGGTCATTTTAATTTCCAATGCTCAAACCCTAATAGTTACTCTTCTAGTACCCTAAGTTTGTATTGTGATGACAAGATTACTCCTAATCAGCATGATGAGTTCACTTTGTTCTTGGCGTGTGACGAGATATCTAGAAAGGTTGCTTTGATAGATATGAATGATGTTGATATTAATAGCACCCTTCGTGGTTGTCGTCTCTATTGTGCTAAAGATTGCCTTGCAAATACTTACATTCAGAATCTTATAAAACTTGATATTTTACCAAGCTATGACAGGACTGATAGATGTTTTTATCTTATTATAAGAGGAGGAATCCTCCAAAGTTTCTTCTGTTGTTTCTGTCAGCAAACCAGATTTTGTGGAGAAGATGCCTTTCCCTCATAAAGAATATATGGAGAAGATGCCCTTCAAGTCTCTCCTCCTAAAGAGAGAGTAAGAGAGTAAGAAGAAGAAGAGAAGAAGAAGAAGAAGAAGAAGAAGAAGAGGGGAGTAAGAGGCAAGAGGACACGGTATCTTCCCCTAAGCGTTATGATCCTGCTATAGATTATGATATTCTGATTGGGATGATGTTCCTATGCCGTACCTATGTTAGTGATCATGATTGGGAAAAGCACTCTACTTTTGATATTGAAAATCTTTTTGGTACCAATTCTAAGGTTAATAATTGTTGTACCATTAGTGCTATCCATGTTCCTTCTTATGATGATATGTTTGAGGAGTATGCTTTGCGACATAGTAGTTCTCTAGCTTGTGATGATGGGTATAATATTTTCAGTTCACCTACTTTTGAGGATAAAATTAGTTATGATTACAATATGCCTCCTGTTTTTGATGATTATGGTGATGAGAATAATTTTTATGTTGAATCTACTCCTACTACGATTGTTCATGTGGGGAGTATTAATCCTTTTATGCATGTGGCTCATGATAGGATGCTTTAAATGATAGTTATATTGTTAGTTCTATTCATGATGCTACTGAAAGTTTTATGAGAGAGGGAAACATGGTTTGATGGATCTCAACAATATTGAGTTTCCCCTCTTTATGTTGCAATTCTTGAAGTTGTACTTGTTTTGCCTTTCTATGCTTTTTGCTTTGCGCTTTCATGACTTGTCTCTTTACAAGATGATTTTTCATAGAAAGTGGTTTAGATTTAAATGTGTTCCATACTTGCTTTTTTATGCTCTCTATTGATTTAAGTTCCTATATGGCGCCTTTGCCTCAAGCTCTTATATGGCGCCCACATGAGCATCTTTGCAAATTACTGCGCCTAGCTCAAAAGCGTTAAAGAAAAGCACTCTTGGGAGATAACCCAATGTTTTATTTTCAGTAATTTTCTTTTATTTGAGTCTTGGAAGTCATTACTACTGTAATGACCGCTCCTTATCCTTTTTATTTCGTTGTTGTGCCAAGAGAAGCCTCTAATTTGAGTGAGGTAAGATTTGGGGATGTTGCTGTCCTGAAACTGTTTTCGGTGCTGCACCGTAAAAATTCGTATAAATACTCTGTATATCTTTTGGACCTGAAATTTCTTGTGCATATGCCCCAGGTTATATCCAAACTTTCATTAGTTGAACACTTTCTAATTTGAGCAACATAAAATCCCTCAAAAATTCGACCTTTGTCAGCTGTTCAGTTTTAACAGATTTCTGCCAATATTTGTGTTTGCCACTTTATCTCTTTCTTTTGAGTTCTTTTAATCATGGAACCTTTTGGGAAGTTGCTACAGTAGTATATGCTTTATATGTGGTGGTTTTGGGTTGAAACCTGAAGCAAAAAGAGGTTGATTATATGTTATGCTTGCACTAATGTTGCTAATAGAATTGTGTTTAGTTTTGTATGAAGGAAGTTTTCAAGTGTAGGGATTGGAGAATGATAAGATGAGTTGAAGAATGGACAAAAGCTCAAGCTTGGGGATGCCCATGCATCACCCCAAGAAATATCCAAGAAGTACAAGCATCAAAGCTTGGGGATGCCCCCGAGGCACCCTTCTTCATCGGCAAAAATCAGGTCACCTTTCAAGACACTATTTTTTATTGCTTCATGCACTATGTGTTTTTCTTGGAGCGTCAGTTGTTTTAGTTTTATTAGTTGGTTTAGTTTTGTTTGCTGCAATAAATGGTTAGATCACATCATGTTTCTTTTGGAGGAGATGAACTCGCTTTTCATTTGCCAAAACACTCTAGTTTTCACTCTTAACGTTCAATGAGTGTTCTCTTTTTCTGCTACTGCGTTTAGCTTGCACTTTTCGCCTTGATTTTTGTTCAGATCTTGTTTTATCTTTGCATCAAGGTGTATTTTTGCCTCTGATATTTATTGGTTTTCATCAAAAGAGGTGTTTATAAAAATTTCAAATGGTGTTGGAAAAGAGAAAAAGCTTTATGCAAAAAAGTGGTACAAGAAGGAGCTTGTGTAGACTGCGGCTTAGGCTTTTGCATGTCATGCTTGATGTCTTTTTGATAATATGCTTAGTGGTTTTGTTGTAGCATGACTTGTCTCAAATAACTGAGATTGCTTAATGAGCCTTTGAAAAAATCATGCATTGTTTTTATTGTATGGAAGCATTATTTTGGTTTTCTCCTTGATGCTTTATTTGGGTTGACTTGGCACATGCTTACACCAAGTTGACTACAAAATAAGTCACCTATAGCCTCTATGATCATTTAGTTTTTGACTTTTGATGCCATCTTATGCTTCTTTTAATGTCGCTTTGTCGCTTTGCATGATTATGGCCATTATTGCTCTCTTAGTTGGTCGCTCCCAGTCTTTTGCTAGCCCTCGCCTTGTACTGAGTATGAGCTCTACTCGTGCATCCAACTCCCAAAAACTAAGTTTGCCATTGTGTCCACCATAAATTCCTATGCATGGTATTTGCAAGCCATTCCAAGTAAATTTTCATGTGCTACCTTTCAAAACCTTTAAAACACTTCTCGTTTTGTGACACTGTTTTCAGCTCATGGGGACGTAGTGGTCGGATTTGCTATCTTCCATATTGCTTATTCCAAAAAGAAAAAAAAGAGAAAAAAGAAAGAAAAAAGGCACTCCTCCAAGGAATGTGAATGTTGGTGGGCACCCGATGGAATCGGTTAGCCATGGTTTGTGAAAGGAAAAAGGTGGGGAGGAGTGCCAAGCTTTATAAAAGAGCAAAAAGTGCCAATCTCTCTCTCAAAAACTTGCTTATTTTTGTATGGAAGATAGTAAGAACCCCATTGCCAGTCGTTGACAAAAGCAACACCTCTCAAAACTCAAATTTTATCTCTCTGTTTTACAAATGAAAAGCTCTAGCACATGTTTAATCACTGCTTCCCTCTGCGAAGGGCCTTTCTTTTACTTTTATGTTGAGTCATCACCTTCTATCTTTATGCACCATTAAGAGAGCATAGTTGTCATTCTTAGTGTAATATGCATTGTCCCAAAGTTCATTGATTGATTCATATTGTTGGTTTCACTTGTTCTTAAATTATTTGTATCTAGTTGCCCTCTTAAACTTGAAGGTGTCCTATGCATTTATGTTTTGCTCTCTTTGAAGGACAAGCTGAAAACCATTTGTATGTTTTTCCTTATGATTTGAACACACGTTTGACTTTCATTGTTTCATTATCATGATCTTTTGTTTGTGTTCATTTGCATGTTTACAACATGGTTGCTAAGTTCTTATTGTCAAGATTATATCTTCATGCCCATGTTTTAAGTTCTTATGATCCCAGCTCACAAATGCTTACATATATGATCAAGATTGTGTAGGTGCATGTCACCTCAAAAATTATTCTTTTGTTATCACTTACCTACTCGAGGACGAGCAGGAGTTAAGCTTGGGGATGCTTGATACGTCTCCAACGTATCTATAATTTTTGATGCTCCATGCTTGTTTTTACACCATTTGCCTATTGTTTCGTTACACTTCGTGGCACTTTTATGCATTTTCCGAAACTAACCTATTAACAAGTTGCCACAGTGCCAGTTTCCTGTTTTCTGCTGTTTTTGTGTTTCAGAAGTGATACACAGGAAATATTCTCGGAATTGGACGAAACAAGTTCCTGAAGTCTTATTTTACCCGGAAGCTTCCAGAGATCTGAAGAGGAGTAGGAGGGGGGCCACCAGGGCCCCACACACAGGGGTGGCGCGGCCAGGGCCCTGGACACGCGGGGCCCACGTGTGGGCGCCTGGTCCACCCCCTGACATCGCCCCTTCGCCTATAAGAAGCCTCAGGACGGAAAACCCAAGGAGATTCGGCAATTTTTCAGAAACAGTTCCGCAGCTCCGCCGCCACCGTCGACGAATTTCGGGGGACAGAAGTCTCTGTTCCGGCACCCTGCCGGGACAGGAAAGTGCCCCCGGAGCCATCTCCATCGGTCTCCATCGCCGTCTCCGCCGTCTCCATCGACCTCACCGCCATCTCCATCAACCTTGTTGTCTCCTATGATGAGGAGGGAGTAGTTCATCCCCGGGGCTGAGGGCTCTACCGGTAGCTATGTGGTTCACCTCTCTCTCCCATGATGTGATCTTTATGTGATCGTGAGCTTTGTATCATGTTGAACAAGTAGATGTTATTATTCAGATATTATGCTACTCCTATGCTTAATTGTTATAGTGTACTCTAGTGATGTTATTAAAGTAATCTATTCCTCCTGCCATGGTGTAACGGTGACAGTGTGTGCATCGTGGTGGTACTTGGTTTAGGCTATGATCGTGATCTCTTGTGGATTATGAGAGTAATTATTACTATGATAGTATTGAGTGATCTATTCCTCCTTTCATGGTGTAATGTTGACAGTGTGTGCACCGTGTTAGTACTTGGTCTAAGTTGCAATGATTTCTATCTTGAATTGTGATTTGATTTGGATATCTCTATGAGTGGTGTTTGTCAAGTACTTGATGGACTTTAAGGGGTGCTTCTGTAGCCACTACACAATGATTAGTGTTATTCAATAGGAGAGTAATTCAGAGTACCATAGTGGAGAGAAGTTATCTATTTGTTCAATCATGTTATATTGTTGGGAGTGTGTCCACTAGTGAAAGTATGATCCCTAGGCCTTGTTTCCAAGCTTTGCATACCGTTTACTTACTATTTTGTTACTTGTTTGCTCGCAGCGATATTTATTTCAAATCACGTTTGCTACTTATAATCATCTATACCACTTGTATTTTACTATCTCTTCGCCGAACTAGTGCACCTATACATCTGACAAGTGTATTGGGTGTTTTGGGGACACAAGAGACTTTCTGTATCGTAATTGCAGGGTTGCTTGAGAGGGATAGCTTTGACCTCTAACCTCCCTGAGTTCGATAAACCTTGGGTGATTCACTTAAGGGAAACTTGCTGCTGTTCTACAAACCTCTGCACTTGGAGGCCCAACAAGTGTCTACAAGAATAGAAGTGCGTAGACATCACTTCCATGCCAGGCCATGTTACATCTACAATCAGCTGAAGATGCCAGGCCCGGATGGCATAATCACCGTTTATGGCAGTTTCAGAAAGGCAAAGGAGTGCGAGGAAGGAGAAGCCGCCTTCGCGGAAGCAGTGTTCTTCGGTGAGGAGTTCAAAGAAAGTCATGCCGCTATGGACCCCGCGGAGATGCCGGCATCCAAGTAGGAGATTTCCGCCTCCCCGCCCACCTTCAAGCCTACGATCGACACAAAATAGGTGGAACTTGTCGCTGGCGATGCCGCCAAGACCACCTCCATTGGGACAAACTTGTCCCCTAAATAGGAAAGCGCGCTCGTCGAGTTCCTCCATGAGAACCGGAACATCTTCGCATGGCAGCCATCAGACATGACGGGTGTACCCAGGGAACTCGCCAAGCACGCTCTGCAGGTAATTCCTGGCTCCAAGCCAGTAAGACAAGCCATGAGACGCTTCGGAGATGAAAAGCGCCGCGCCATAGCAAAGGAAATTTCCAAGCTGTTGAAAGCAGGCTTCATCAAGGAAGTGATCCATACTAAGTGGGTGGCAAATCCGGTGCTAGTTCCTAAGAAAAACACAAAAGTTCTGCGCATGTGTGTAGATTACACTGGCCTAAACAAAGCGTGTCCAAAAGACCCTTTTCCCTTGCCTTGCATTGACCAAGTCGTTGACTCGACGGTGGGATCGGAGCTGCTGTGTTTCTTAGATGCCTACTCAGGATACCACCCAGATCAAGATAAAAAAGTCCGATCAGCTCGCTACGTCGTTCGTAACACCTTATGGCACATATTGCTATGTCACAATGCCATTCGGTCTGAAAAACGCAGGAGCAACGTATCAGCGCACTATGCAAAAGTATCTGGCAGATCAAATTGGACAAAACATCCATGCATACGTGGATGACATAGCGGTTATGTCTAAAAAGGAAGATGGCCTTATAGCGGATTTGCAAGAGACCTTTGACAATCTTAGGAAGTACAACATGATGCTTAACCCCACGAAGTGTGTCTTCGGGGTGCCAGCTGGACAACTTCTAGGATTCATCATCTCCCACCGTGGAATTGAGGTTAACCCGGAGAAGATCAAGGCAATCCTCGCCATCTCCCGGCCCATAGATCCAAAAGATGTACATCGACTCACAGGCTGCGTGGCAGCAGTGAGCAGATTCATCAGTCGTCTTGGCGAGAAGGCTTTGCCACTCTACAAGTTGATGAAGAAATCAGACGAATTCGTCTGGACCGATGAGGCAGACGCTGCACTTAAGGATCTGAAGAGAGTGTTATCCACTGCACCAGTTCTAGCGGCTCCCGAAGACCAGGAACCCATGTTACTATACATGGCAGCAACTAACAGGGTGGTCAGCATCATCATGGTGGTAGAACGTAAGGAAGAAGCGCAGGAATATGGCGTACATCGACCAGTCTACTATGTCAGTGAGGTCCTGACGGAATCCAAGCAGCGCTACCCTCACTACCAAAAATTGGCATACGGAGTTTTCCTAGCTTCTCGTAAGTTGAGGCATTACTTCTATGACCATAAGATCACAGTGGTGAGCAAAGCCCCACTGAAAGACATCATCAACAACAGCGATGCAACAGGACGAGTTGCGAAGTGGGGTATTGAATTGGCCTATTTCGACATTGACTATAAGCCTCGCACCGCCATCAAGTCTCAGGCTTTGGCGGAATTTATGGCGGATTGGAAGGAAGCGCAGGAAACTACGCCAGTCCCAGAACCAGAGCATTGGGTGATGCACTTTGATGGCTCAAAGTTGCTACACGGCTCGGGAGCTATGTTCTCCAGATCCACTTCCCCACCACCAACAATATCGCAGAGTATAAAGTTTTACTGCATGGGCTACGTGTCGCAAAGGAGATCGGCGTACAACACATCATGTCCTGTGGAGACTCTGACCTTGTGGCTCAGCAGGTGGTTGGCACATACAAAGCTCGGAACGAAGTTATGGCGGCATATAGAGGCGAAGTGGATGAGATGGCCAAAAGTTTCCTCGGCTACGACATAAAGCACGTACGATGAGAAGATAACATGGCGGCCGATACTGTCGGTGTTCTGGACACCGGGGTATCCCGGTCCACCTGCTCCTGGGCCCTGTCATCAGCCCATCTTTAGCCCAGGGGAAAGACAACAAACCAAGCTACAGAGAAGACCCTCACGAGGAGGTGCCTCGTGAGGAGAACGATGACAGAAACTACTAAGGACCAGAAGACCTCCTCGTTAGCCCCTGCTGGTGAGGAGAGGAAGCACGCCCACGTCAGCTCGGCATGTTTGCGTGCAGCAAGAAGATAACGGGTAGAAGACCGCGTACCGCCCATGCTACCCCCGATAGGGAGGAGACCAACTTTCGCTGTGCCTGCCCAAAGCGGCACAGTGGTTGTTGGCCGCCCCCCTAAAATAGCGTGGACGGTGTAGGGCGCCAGAGGAAGACATCAGCTTCCTCCACCCACTTCGATGGACCGGCGCCTCTACCCTATGAAGACTACGTCCACCGAAGAATAGAATCTACAGCTGTCCTCCCTCCTTGGCCGTGTGTGGCAACCCCTTCCCCAAGAAGATAAGGGGAAGGAGGACCTTGGCGATATAAAGGAAGGGAGAGGCCACCCCTTAGGGGAGATCGGATCGTCATCTTCTTTAGGCTGCTAGCTGGGCACGCAGGTTCTTCAACCTCTGGCCAGCTAGAGCTTTGTAGCCAAGACCTTGTACTCCTCGCGAGGTGTCGCGTTGCAATACAGGAAGGCAGGAAGTAGGGGTTTTACCTCACCACGAGGGCCCTGAACCTGGGTAAAGCTCGGCGTCCCTCTCTGTAGTGCGTAGCGCGTTCGATGACTCGAGGCTTCCGTCACCGTGTTTCGTTGCGATCCTAGATCTCACACGTTCAGCCCCCTGCGTTCGAATCTTTGGGTCCATCGCGTGGTACCCCGTGTTCTTGCAACACGAAATCCACCGACATTTGGCGCGCCAGGTAGGGGGTTGTGGTGTGTTTTCCTCCAGATCTGCTTCAACATGGGTGATGATCGTCGTCGCCGTGTTCGCCTTCGCGCTGCCTACGCGAGCTGTCATCGAGATCGTCTTCCGGTCCTTGATGGCCTGGAGGCCATTGGAGAAGGCCCGCCGGCTCCCGGCAACCTCGGCTTCGAGGGCTTCGCGGCGCTCGACGGGCCGCTTCACCGCGCGACTTGGCCGTCTCGCTTCCGGCCGGAGTTCGGCGCGCGTTACGGCGGGACCTCTGATCCTGTGGAGTTCTTGCAACATTACGCGGCCGCCATACGGTCGGCGGGAGGAGACGGGCGTGTCATGGCCGGCTGGTTTATGATGGCGACAAAGGGAGAGCCTCGCCAGTGGCTCTGTGGGCTACCGCCGAGATCCATCTCGTCCTGGAGGGACCTCTGCGAGCGTTTCCTCGACAGATACGCACCCCTGGGGCCTGAGCCAGAGGACGTGTAGGCCTGCGCCGTCTTCGATGGCCCCGTCCCACAGTGCTTGAAGATGGGGGGTAGGGGCTTGAGGAGCTCACCCCTTTGCCCTCCGCTTAGGAAACGGATGCTCTTCGTCTACGCAAGGAGCAAAGAGTAACGACAGCCTCACTCGTCATTGATTTTTTCTAATCTATAGAAACTGCTTGGAATTGTGAGTTTTGGCTCCGCCAGCCTCGCGATTCCCGCTAATGGCGGCTTAACGCGGATGTGAGTTTTCGCTCGGCTGCCCTTCCAGAAAGAGCCGGAGCACGGTGTCTATGCTGGGGCCTTCGCCCGGAAAACAGCAGGCCCGCAAAACCCAGAACGGATCGAGCTCTGACTAGGGAAGGGACCCGCTACAGTCACCTCATACGATCCATGGTGCTCTCTCCTCTCGAGCGACAATCGAATGAAGGCGCATGAGCGCGCAAGATTCGCACAATTTGTGTAGATTTCTCCAAGTACTCTGCTGTCCTTGTCTGCGGCCTTGTGTTTCTTCTCCTGGAATCCCTTTGTTGTGTTTGAACGCCAAGGGGGCTGCAGGGAAATAGTCCTGTGTGCCATTCCAGTCACCTCTGGAGCGCCAGCGCCTGCTAGCCTTGCACCACGAGCTGCATACTAAGCGTTAGGCTGCTATCCCGCTCGGAGGATGGACCCTAAACGGCATAGAGCATTCCCCAGACAAAGACGAGACAAGGAAAAATGTGCAAGGGTGCAAATGAGGACAATGTGGCGGATGACACCTTAAGTGCGATTACAACTTAAACTGGCCTAGTAGGGCAATGTCTGATGGCTGCCAAGTGTGCAGCTAACTTAGTTCTTCTGGAGGAGGTCTAGGAGGAGCTTACTGGGCGACCGCTGCTTTGCCCTCGCCATCGCCGGTGCTTTGGCTTGAGCCTGAGGATGCATCTCCGCTGGACTCTGACGACCCGTCGCCTTCCTCCTCAGCTTTGCCGCTACCGGTATCCTCGGAGCCGGAGGTGTCGCCGCTGGAGGAGCTCTCCGGTGCGGGTGCTCCAGGGCGGGCGTAGATGGCCTACAACCGTCGTAGGGCAACGTCCTGACGCCCTGCCCTGGCCACCGCTGTGTGGTCAGGAGTTCCCAGCGGGGAGGCGGTGGCCTCTGCAGCACCTCTTCCAGGTTGAGGTTGGGGCGAAGGCGTTGGATGTTGGTGAAGATTCGCGTCCCCGCGAGCCCCAACAGCTCTCGGCACTCGGCGTCGATAAGCTCCAAGACCCTCGCCGACGCGCCGTCTAGCTCTTCAGCCAGCTGGCTGAAAAAGAGCAAGATCGACCCGTCGTCCTCAGGGACGGTGGGCAGTGTCAGCCCATGGATGCCGAGGCGGTGTGCCGCCGTCATGACGCGGGCTGAGAACCCACGGAACATCTGCACCCGCTGCCTTCGTAGCACGCGTACCTCCTGCTCGGAGTCCCTAGCCTCCTGAAGCTCCCTGGAGGTCTCAACGCCCTGCAGGGCCGACACCAAGTTCTCCTCCTCAAGCCTCTGCACGTCGCCGGAGCGAGGTGACGGTGGCATCCGCTTCAGCAAGGGCACGCTCGGCGCCCCGGCGCGCCTCGTGTGCCCCCCTCAGCTCGGTCTCCAGGTCGCGGACCCGATGCTCCAGGATCTCGCGCTTTTGCTTGTACATCGCCAGGGCGTCGTCGGTCTTGGAGCGGAAGTCTGCGCGGCACGCTTCGGTGAACTCGGTGCGCCTCCGCTCGAACTCCTGCTCTAGGTTGATCCATCGCTGGTTCAGCATGTGGTCCATCTTCACCTAAAGGGAAGCCTCACGCTGGTTCAGCGTTTCCTGGCGTCGAGTCAGGTCATCATTGGACCGGCTGGCCATTTCCTCTCGGCTCTCGAGGTCCTCCCGCTCCCTGTTAAGCCGGTCCTCAAGGGCATGGAGCTGCTCCTCTCGGAGGCGAAGTCCCCGCTCGCGTTCACGGTCCTCTGCTTCTCGGACATTGAGCCCAGCCTCTTGCAGGCTTAGGCTCTCCGCCCGGGAATCAGCGCTCTCCTCGCGAGCGTGAAGGAGGGCCTCCCGGTCTTCGACCTCGTCCAGCCTCTGTTGAGCGTTGGCGAGAAGGCCATCGGCGTTGGTCCTGGCTTCGTCCAGGAGGTGCTGAGCTGCCCGCTTAGCCTCCTCCCCAGCCAAGGCTGGGTTGGGAGGCCCGAGGGTGGGGGGAATCTTCTGGCGCGCCTCGGAGATGATCTTCATGGCCTCTTGGTGCGCCCTGGCCAAGACTCCCCTCGCCGACTCCCTGGCGTTCGCCAGAGCTTCTTCGGCCTCCTCGGCAGCGCTGGCGCGGATCTCCTCCGCCTTCCTCGCCTGCTCGCAGCGCTCGGAGGCACGCTGATCAAGGAGATGGCATCTCTCCGTGGCTTGGTGCAGGAGAGCCCAGCCCTCGTTGATGCGTGCCTTCTCGGCAGTATGCCCTAACGACCTCGTCATGGAGGGCGCCGGTCACCGTCGCGAGCACCCTTGCCCATGGGTCGGCAGCATGGGGCTCGGCAGCGATCCTCGCGGGCCTCCCCAACATCTCCGGCAGGGGAGGCGATGTAGCCCTGGAGGGCCCCAGCTTGGTGGAGGTCGTTCCCCTCTCGCCGCTGGGCTCGGGGGCTGTTCCTGAGCTAGGTGGTGCGGTGGTTCCTCCCGGAGGAGCCTCCGGGGTGGTGGTGTTGCTGGCTACAAATGGGGCTGGAGGAGCTGCCCCCATCGTCTCTGGTGTGCCCCCTGCGCTAGGGGGCTCGGCCGCGCTGGGAGCCATGGAGGCTCCCGAGGCGGGCTACGCGTCCGTTGACACGCGGTCCTCTTCTTCTCTGGCGGCGCGTGGCGGCGTCATCGGTGTGGCCGTGGCGGCCGGGTCAGGGCCCAGCGTGGCCAGGCCTGTCTTTCTTCTTCCTCCTCTTCTTCTCTTCCTTCTTCTCCTCAGTGTCCCTGGAGATGAGAAGAAGGTATGAGGTTAGGGGAAAGGTAAGGCAAAAGGTAAAGGTCTTTGTGCAGGATCACTCATGAGGCATCTCGCTCCACCCATCCTCTTTGCTCGGGAGAGAGGAAGGTGGTGGCGGGGGCGCGGAGCACTCGCCCGACGGCTTCCCTTGGGAGGCCTCAGCCTCGGGTTGCCGGCTGGCGCGTTCATCGTTAAACTTGGAGCGGCGCTGCCTCCAGGCGAGCTCGGTGCTCCTCCTCCTCCAGGCCTCGCGAGGAGGATGCGCCGGCGTCTCCTCCGGTGGGCTGGTCCGGCAAGGAGGAGTCGCTGGAGGAGGAATCTGAGAGCACCACCGGGCCCTTAGGACGCCTCCGGCAGACCAGTCGCTCACCGGACTCTGCGTCGTCATCATCGTCATCTCCAGAGGCCGTGGGCCTCATCCCCCTTGCTGCCGAGTCTGCTCTGAGCTGGCCGCAGGTGCGCTCGGGAGGGGACCGGGGATGACGCCGTCGGCAAGGAACAGGCCCCAGGCATTGAACTTCAGGATCCCCGCCGTGACACGGTTGGTCTCGCGAGCGCCCAAATTGTAGATCAGCAAGGCGTTGCGCGGGATGGCGGGAATGGCAGCGAAAGAGAAGAAGGCTCTTATTACCTCCTCCCGAGCGTCGGCGTTGAGCTCGCTGATGTGCAGCCTGAGGTCGTCCCTGGCCCTGTGCCTCCAGATCTCCCGGCGATGGTCTTGCAGGGGGGCGATGCGTCGGGTGACGAACTCCACCCTGACCATGGTCCCTGTGACGCCTGCCTCCCGGAGATCTCGGATTCGCGGGCGGAGCGTCCTCAGTGCTTCCTCAGGAAGGGCCTCGCTGGCCCAGGTGGTGAACTTGACGGGAGGGACCCCGGTGATGAGGAAGAGCTCTGACTCTTCGAGGATGTCAACGAAGAGCCAGCGGCTCTGAAAGTCTTCAACTTTCTTCATCCACTTCAAGTCGATGAAGTCGCCCTCCGTTCTGGCGGTGGCGATGAAGGAAACGCATCCAGAACTCTGGTTCAGCCCAGAGGACCGGAGGGAGAAGAGGTGGTGGAAGTACGCCACCGATGGCTTGATGTCGATCCAGGCCTCGCAGGCGTAGGCGAAGACCGCCAGCAAGGTGACGGACTTGGGATGCAGGTGGATGGCCTGGATCCCGTAGGTCTCCAGGATCGCCAAGAAAAAGGGGGAGAACGGCGGTAGCAGGCCGGCGAAGACGGAGAAGAGAAGAAGAATGGCTGCGCCGTCGGGGGCAGGGTGTCCCTCGGCGCGCAGCCGTGCCAGATGCGGGTGGTGCCCCACTCATTGTTCTTGCTCCCGACCATCTCTCGGACGGTCTGGAGCTCGCGGCTGCTCTTGATTCGAGAGTCGAGCAGGGGCGCCGCCGGCCGCGGCACAACTACGGAAGACCTCGCCGTTCCAACAGCCCAGCGCGGAGCCATGGATCTGGGCGTGGGCGAGGTGCGGCGAGAAGATTGGAAGCTAGGGAGATTTGGATGTGCAAGATCTTCAGGAAGGAGGTGGCGGCGGCGATGTGCTGTGGGAAAGGGGAAGGAGCCTTCTCTGCCAAGCTTTTAAGGGCGGCGGCCAGGGCGCGGTTTCCGAAGCATCGGCCTTGACGCAACGGTTCGAAAAACGCCCGTTACCCCACCCACTTGCACGATCTCCATGCCGCCTCGCTCGCCAGGACGCCACGTGCCCACGATCTCTGCTTCTTCACATGGTCCTCTGACTGCGCGATGGACGCTTGCCGTTGGAGGCCCCAGTAGCTTCGGGGGCCCCCGGCCCTTCGCTTCCTCAAGAGGACGTGTTCGCGGGCCGGGCTCCTGGGGGCTACTGTCAGTGTTCTGGATACCGGGGTATCCCGGTCCACCTGCTCCTGGGCCCTGTCATCAGCCCATCTTCAGCCCAGGGGAAAGACAACAAACCAAGCTACGGAGAAGACCCTCACGAAGAGGTGCCTCGTGAGGAGAACGACGATGGAAACTACTAAGGACCAGAAGACCTCCTCGTTAGCCCCTGCTGGTGAGGAGAGGAAGCACGCCCACGTCAACTCGGCACGTTTGCGTGCAGAGCAAGAAGATAACGGGCAGAAGACCGCGTACCGCCCACGCTACCCCCGACAGGGAGGAGACCAACTTTCGCTGTGCCTGCCCAAAGCGGCACAGTGGTTGTTGGCCGCCCCCCTAAAAATAGCGTGGACGGTGCAGGGCACCAGAGGAAGACGTCAGCTTCCTCCACCCACTCCGATGGACCGGCGCCTCTACCCTATGAAGACTACGTCCACCGAAGAATAGAATCTACAGCTGTCCTCCCTCCTTGGCCATGTGTGGCAACCCCTTCCCCAAGAAGATAAGGGGAAGGAGGACCTTGGCGATATAAAGGGAGGGAGAGGACACCCCTTAGGGGAGATCGGATCTTCATCTTCTTTAGGCTGCTAGCTGGGCACGCAGGTTCTTCAACCTCTGGCCAGCTAGAGCTTTGTAGCCAAGACCTTGTACTCCTCGCGAGGTGTCGCGTTGCAATACAGGAAGGCAGGAAGTAGGGGTTTTACCTCACCACGAGGGCCCTGAACCTGGGTAAAGCTCGGCGTCCCTCTCTGCAGTGCGTAGCGCGTTCGACGACTCGAGGCTTCCATCACCGTGTTTCGTTGCGATCCTAGATCTCACACGTTCAGCCCCCTGCGTTCGAATCTTTGGGTCCGTCGCGTGGTACCCCATGTTCTTGTGACACGAAATCCACCAACAGATACCTTGTCAAAACTAGGATCTAGCCGTAAGGCAGTTCTGCCAGGAGTATTCCTCGAGCATCTACGCGTACCATCGGTAAAGATGGTGGATCCAGAAAACCCGGAACTAGCACGCTCCCCCGTCATGGCGGTTTTGCCCAGCAATCTGCCTTGGGCAGAGCCCTACCTGGAATTTCTGACGAACAAGAAGCTACCCGAAGATGAAGTCCAAAAAAGACAAATCGAGCGTAGAGCCAAAGCGTACACCATCATAGATGGCCAGCTCTACAAATGAAGCACCTCAGGAGTTTTCATGAAGTGCATATCCCAAGTTGATGGAATCGAAATACTAAGACAGATCCACGAAGGCGAATGTGGGCATCACGCCGCCGCCAGATCCCTAGTAGCTAAAGCATTCCGCCATGGATTCTACTGGCCAACAGCCAAGGCAGATGCAGACCGTATTGTGGAGCTCTGCCACGGTTGCCAGATATACTTCAAGCAAACCCATATGCCCGCCACAGCACTGCATATGATTCCTATAACTTGGCCCTTTGTAGTCTGGGGGCTGGACATGGTGGGT
Organism: Dactylis glomerata; assembly: GCA_007115705.1. NCBI lineage: Eukaryota > Viridiplantae > Streptophyta > Magnoliopsida > Poales > Poaceae > Dactylis > Dactylis glomerata. Next base: position 1,553,474 of record QXEO01000222.1, read on the forward strand.
CCGCTAAAAACAGCACCTTCGGGATTTACGCACCTCCTGGTAGCGGTAGACAAATTCATGAAGTGGGTGGAAGCTAAGCCCATCAGAAAACTTGATGGCAAAACTGCCCTCAAATTTGTCAAGGACATTGTGGTTAGATTCGGCATCCCACATAGCATCATCACTGATAATGGCACTAATCTGTCTCAGGGAGAAGTTGAAGAATACTGCCATCACAACGGAATCCGCCTTGACCTAGCATCTGTGGCACATCCACAGTCTATTGGCCAAGTTGAGCAGACCAACGGACTAATCATGTTAGGGATCAAGCCACGCCTGGACACACTAGTAGAAAACCGGCCTAATATTCCTGGGCATTAGTCCCGGTTGCTGTCTGAACCGGGACTGATGCCCAGGGCCCCACCGCTTTTTCGGCCGCCAGACCGCAGACCTCATTAGTCCCGGTTCGTTTTAAACCTATAGTCCCGGTTCGTAATATGAACCGGGACTAATGACTCTGGGGTCGAATCCGACCGTTGTCAGACTCATTAGTCCCGGATGGTAACACCAACCGGGACTAAAGAGTGAGCCTTTAGTCCCGGTTGGTATTACAAACCGGACTAATGACTTCCCTGTATAAAAGCAGCTCCTTCTTCCTCCCCGAGCCAGGCACTCCACTCTCCACTCTCAGTGTTCTTCATGCAACTCGAGTTCATCCTCTTTGATCACCATTTTCTGTCACAAATTGATGTCCCCACTTCAATCTAAGTGGACTAAAAGGTGAGGAATTTGTGCTTTTGTCTTTCATTGGTAATTTAGCTCATTTATGCTCTAGAAGTAGAGAGATTTGTGATTTTTTTATGGGAGCAATTATTAGATGTTTATTTGATTTTATTTATGTTAGATTTTATTAGATTTTATAGATAGAGGTAAAAATAGAAATGCTATATAGATAGACATAGCTATTAGATTTTATTTATGTTAGATTTTATTAGATGTTTATTTGATTTTATTTATGTTAGATTTTATTAGAAATAGAAATGCTATTAGAAATAGAAATGTTAGAATTAAAATAAAAATAGAAGTAGACATAGCTAACATAGAAATAGAAATAGAGATAGAGATAGAAAAATAGAAATACCGATAGAAATACCGATAGAGGTAAAAATAGAAATGCTATATAGATTTTATTTATGTTAGATTTTATTAGAAATAGAAATGCTATTACAAATAGAAATGTTAGAATTAAAAATAAAATAGAAGTAGACATAAATAAAATAGAAATAGAGATAGAGATAGAAAAATAGAAATACCGATAGAAATAGAGATAGAAATAGAGATAGAAATACCGATAGAGGTAAAAATAGAAATGCTATATAGGTTTTATTTATGTTAGATTTTATTAGAAATAGAAATGCTATTAGAAATAGAAATGTTAGAATTAAAAATAAAAATAGAAGTAGACATAGCTAACATAGAAATAGAAATAGAGATAGAGATAGAACAATAGAAATACCGATAGAAATAGAGATAGAAATACCGATAGAAGTACCCACCAGCCGGGACTAAAGTTTTGTTAACTTATTCTTACTTATCAAACTAAAATTAGAGATAGAAATAGAAATTGTATATTTGATTTGCGTTTGATATGTACTTATATAATGCAGATGAGCCGAGCATGGATGTACGCCGATCGACGCTCTGGAGATTTCATTAAAGGCGTGCATTCTTTTCTCAAGGTGGCTGAGGCAACCAAGCGGAATGGTTTTATGTGTTGTCCATGCGGAGGTTGTCGAAATGAGAAGGATTACCCCTCCACAAAGACCCTTCACATCCACCTGTTCCGGTTCGGTTTCATGTCCGGCTATAATTGTTGGACTAAGCATGGGGAGAGAGGGGTTATGATGGAAGACACCGATGAAGAAGAGAATGATGACAACTATCCTGAGTTCCCTGAAACCACCGATACCGCAATGGAAGATAATGAAGAAGAAGAAGGTGAAGAACGGGCATCAGATATGCCCGCTGATGATCTTGGTCAGGTCATTGTTGATGCACAGATTGACTGTGAAAGTGAAAAGGAGAGGGAGAAGTTGGAACGCATGTTAGATGATCACAAAAAGGATTTGTATCCAAATTGCGAAGATGGCCAGAAAAAGCTAGGAAGCACGCTGGAATTGCTGCAATGGAAAGCAGAGAGTGGTTTATCTGACAAGGGATTTGAGAAGTTGCTGAAAATTATGAAGAAGATGCTTCCAAAGGAGAACGAATTGCCCGCCAGTACGTATGAAGCAAAGAAGATTGTCTGCCCTCTAGGATTGGAGGTGCAGAAGATACATGCATGCATTAATGACTGTATTCTCTACCGTGGTGAGTATGAGAATTTGAATGCATGCCCGGTGTGCAGTGCATTTCGGTATAAGATCAGGCGAGATGACCCTGGTGATGTTGAGGGCGAGCGCCCCAGGAAGAGGATTCCTGCCAAGGTGATGTGGTATGCACCTATAATACCACGGTTGAAACGTTTGTTCAGAAATAAAGAGCATGCCAAGTTGTTGAGGTGGCACAAAGAAGACCGTAAGAGTGACGAGATGTTGAGACACCCCGCTGATGGGTCGCAGTGGAGAAAAATCGACAGAGATTTTCCGGAGTTTACGGAAGACGCACGCAACCTGAGGTTTGGTCTAAGTACAGATGGCATGAATCCTTTTGGGGAGCAGAGCTGCAGTCATAGCACCTGGCCCGTGACTCTATGTATATATAACCTTCCTCCTTGGTTATGCATGAAGCGAAAGTTTATTATGATGCCAGTGCTTATCCAAGGCCCGAAGCAACCCGGCAATGACATTGATGTGTATCTAAGGCCATTAGTTGATGAACTTTTACAGCTGTGGCAGACTGAAGGTGTTCGTGTGTGGGATGAGTACAAACAAGAGGAATTTGATCTACGAGCGTTGCTGTTCGTGACCATCAATGATTGGCCTGCTCTTAGTAACCTTTCAGGACAGACAAACAAGGGATACAATGCATGCACGCACTGTTTAGGTGAGATCGATAGTATATATTTGGATAAAAGTAAGAAGGTGGTGTATCTCGGGCATCGTCGATTTCTTTCGCCCAAACATCAATTGAAGAAAAAAGGCAAGCATTTCAAGGGCGAGGCAGAAGTCCGAGGCAAGCCTAAACGCCATACTGGTGATGATATATTTGATATGGTCAAAGATTTAGAAGTAATCTTTGGAAAGGGTCCTGGCAGTCTGTCTGTTCCGAATGACGCTAGCGGACATGCACCCATGTGGAAGAAGAAATCTATATTTTGGGAGCTTGAGTATTGGAAATTCCTAGAGGTCCGCTCTGCAATCGACGTGATGCACGTGACGAAGAATGTTTGCGTGAACCTACTAGGATTCTTGGGCTTGTATGGGAAGACAAAAGATACACCAGAAGCACGGGAGGACCAGCACCGTATGAAAAGAAGAGACGGCATGCATCCGGAGGATTCTAAGGGTCCTGCGAGCTACGCTCTTACCAAAGAAGAGAAGGAAATCTTTTTTGAATGCCTGAGCAGTATCAAGGTCCCATCTGGATTCTCGTCAAATATAAAGGGAATAATAAATATAGCCGAGAAAAAATTCCAAAACCTAAAGTCTCATGACTGCCACGTGCTTATGACGCAGTTGCTTCCGGTTGCACTGAGGGGGATTCTACCGGAAAATGTTCGAGTACCGATTGTGAAGCTATGTGCATTCCTCAATGCAATTTCGCAGAAGGTAATCAATCCAGAAGATCTACAACGGTTACAGAATGATGTGGCTCAATGTCTTGTCAGCTTCGAGTTGGTGTTCCCACCGTCCTTCTTCAATATTATGACGCATCTCTTAGTTCACCTAGTCGAAGAGATTACCATTCTCGGTCCAGTATTTCTGCACAATATGTTCCCCTTTGAGAGGTTCATGGGAGTCTTAAAGAAATACGTGCATAACCGTGCTAGGCCAGAAGGAAGCATCTCCAAGGGCTATCTAACAGAGGAGGTCATTGAGTTTTGTGTTGACTTTGTTCCTGACCTGAACCCGATTGGTCTTCCTCAATCGCGGCATGAGGGGAGACTAAGTGGAAAAGGCACGCTAGGAATGAAATCAGCATACTGTATGGACGGACATTCTTTGAGTGAAGCACACTACACAGTTCTACGAAATTCCACGTTGGTGGAGCCGTATATGGAGCGACACAAGAATATTGTACGCTCGGAAAACCCTGGGCAATCAAACTCCTGGATTACAAAGTTGCACATGGCGACTTTTGGTGGTTGGTTGCAAACACTTCTCATAAATGATGCCACTATTGGATATGAGCTATCCATGTTGGCCAAGAAACCATCTTCAACTATATTGACTTTCCAGGGTTACGAGATAAATGGGAATATATTTTACACGGTCGCCCAAGATAAAAAGAGCACCAATCAAAACAGTGGTGTCCGCTTTGATGCATTACATGACAATGGGACAAAGGACACATATTATGGTTACATTGAAGAGATATGGGAACTTGACTATGGACCATCTTTTAAGGTCCCTTTGTTTCGGTGCAAATGGGTCAAGCTGACAGGAGGCGGGGTAGTTGTAGACCAAAAGTACGGCATGACCACCGTGGATATCAACAATCTTGCGTACATGGATGAACCATTCGTCCTAGCCAACGACGTCGCTCAGGTTTTCTATGTGAAGGACATGTCTACAAAACCGAGAAAGAGAAAAGATAAGAAAACGAATACATCACACGATGAGCCAAAGCGACACATTGTTCTCTCAGGGAAAAGAATCATCGTGGGAGTGGAGGACAAGACAGATATGTCAGAAGATTATAACAAGTTTGATGAAATTCCGCCCTTCAGAGTGAACACTGACCCAACCCTCCTCTTAAACAAAGAAGATACTCCATGGTTACGGTGCAGAAGGAAACCCAACACTAGATGGGGATGTTGGTGATGTGTAATAATGTATTAAACTTTGATGTAAATATATGATTTTGGGTTAGTTATTCAAATTCGAACACATTTTATATTCAAAGTTTTATCTAATTCCAAAATATGCAAAAAGATTTTTAATAAATATTGTTTTAATTGAAAATAGCAAAATAGTTAATTGTTTGAATAGTTTGAATAATTGATTTTGAAAATAGAAAATATTTTGAATTAGTTATTCAATTTCAAACACCTTTCATATTCAAAGTATTATCAAATTCTAAAATATGCAAAAAGAATTTTAATCAATATTGTTTTAATTGAAAATGGCAAAATAGTTAATTGTTTAAATAGTTAGAATAATTGATTTTGAAAATAGAAAATATTTTTGAATTAGTTATTCAATTTCAAACACCTTTCATATTCAAAGTATTATCAAATTCTAAAATATGCAGAAGTTATTCAAATTGAAATTCAAAATTCATATTTTCATATGAAATCTGAAAAAATCTGCCATTGGCGCGCATTTATTACGCCTTTAGTCCCGGTTCGTTTAACCAACCGGGACTAAAGGTCTGGATCTGGGCGCGCGAACCGCCCAAGGTCTTTAGTCCCGGTTGGAGGCACCAACCGGGACTAAAGACCCCCCTTTAGTCCCGGTTTAAGCCACCAACCGGGACTAAAGGGGGGGGGGTATATAAAGCGCCGCCTCTCCTTCTTCTTCCCCACTGCATCAACACATAGCAGTTTTCGGGAGCGCGAGGAGAGAGATTGCCGATCGTTGCGGTCGGCTAAAATCTCGGGCCGCCGCCGTCGCTCCGCCGTGCCGCCGCCGTCGCTCCGCCGCGCCGCCGCGCCGCCACGCCTCCTCCCGAGACCGCCGCGCCGCCACCGCCCCTCCTCCCGAGACCGGCCGGCCGCCGCCCCTCCTCCCGAAGCTTGCCACGCCGGCGCCGCCCCTCCTCCCGAGACCGCCGCGCCGCCACCGCCCCTCCTCCCGAGCGCCACCGCCACCGCGTCGCCCGCAGGTACCGCCGCCACCGCGCGCCCGCAGGTACCGCCGCCGGCCGGCCCTGCATGCAAAAAAAAATTAGAATTTTTGTTAGAAATTTTTAGAAAAATGTAGTTAGAAATTTTTAGAAAAATGTAGTAATAGAAATGAATAGTTAGTAAAATGCTATATATTACTATTAGTAATAGAAATGAATAGTTAGTAAAATGATATATATTACTCTTAGTAATAGAAATGAATAGTTAGTAAAATGCTATATTACTATTAGTATTTATGTTAGTAAAATACTATATTACTATTAGTATTTAGGTTAGATATATGCTATATTACTATTAGTAATCGAAATAAATAGTTAGTAAAATGCTATATATTACTATTAGTAATAGAAATGAATAGTTAGTAAAATGCTATATTACTATTAGTAATAGAAATGAATAGTAATAGTTAGAAAATAAGTTATTATGTTAAATAGTAATAGTAATAGTTAGAAATAAGTTAGTAATAGTAATAGTTAGAAAATAAGTTAGTAATAGTAATAGTTAGAAAATAAGTTAGTAATAGTAATAGTTAGAAAATAAGTTAGTAATAGTAATAGTAAATGCAATTACTATTTGTTAGATTTTATGTTAGATTTTATATGTTAGAAAAATTGTTAGATTTAATGTTAAAAAATAAGTAATAGTAATAGAAATGCTATTCATATTAGTAATAGTAATAGAAATAGAAATGCTATTCATATTAGTTTCTTATAGTTAGATTAGTTTATTAGTTTCTTATAGTTAGATTAGTTTATTAGTTAGTTTCTTATAGTTAGATTAGTTTCTTAGTTATTCTTATAGTTATTCTTATAGTTATTCTTAGATTAGTTTCTTATAGTTAGATAAGTTTCTTAGTTTCTTATAGTTAGATTAGTTTCTTAGTAATAGTAATAGTAAATGAATAGAAAGTGAATAGATCGAAATGTTGTTGATCTATATGTTATATGGATTTCAGATATGGATTTCGGCGCCGGAAGAGAAGGTGAAGAAGAGATGTTGAAGATTATAGGAGAGGGTACCACCCGTGCACAAGAAGAGGGTACCACCCGTGCAGAAGGAGACGGCTCGGAATTTTTGAACGAGTCGGGTGAGGGAATGGAGGAGGAGCAGCCGGAGAATGATGATTGCGAGGACGGCTAACACGGGACTGGACGTGACTTAATAAAACGGTCCGGCGAGGTATATATATATATGAAGATTAGCTCTATTCATGAATCAGTAGATGACGATGCATTATGTGGTATATATATTAACGAGTGTTTTCTTATTTTAGAGCTCTGAATCTTCTAGAAAGAAGCGAGGCCCGGCCAAACGGCTGGCATCGAATCAGCATTACACGATTGGGCGTCTCTCAAGTGAAGGCGAACCGTTGGAACCCAAGAGTGTCGCAAATGCGTTCACACATCATTGTGGATGTCTTGTCAGGGACATGGTGCCGATAAGCATTCAATATTGGTATAAGCCCAAGGCGGCAAAGGGAGAGCCAGCACAGCCAGTGCCAGAAGAGGGTGCAGCGGTCAATTATGTCACCAAGGTCTTGAAAGATAGACTTTGGGATTCCCTCATTCCACATTTCAATCTGCCGGTCACCGAGTCCCTGGATGAAGCAGAGCAACAGAAGGAGAAAGTCAGGGAGTGGGCTCTTAAGAAGATGGCTGCACAGTTCAATAACCACAAGAAGAGGTTATGGAACACCTATGTCAACGCCGATCGACAAGCTCCAGAATTTACTGGCCCCAATGAGTTCCTGCGGGATCACTGGGATGCATTTGTGGAGTACAAGGAGTCAGAGCTGGGTAAGCTAAGGAGTCAGAAAAATCAGGCAAATGCCGCGAAAAAGAAATATCACCATAAGTTGGGTCCAGGCGGCTACAAAAGGGCCGAGCCTAAGTGGGATATGCAAGAGGCCGCCCTACGAGAAAAAGGCATCGAACCAGAAACAGAACAATGGCCCAGAAGGTCAAGAAATTGGGCACTTGCCCATGGAGCTGTCTATGATGAGAGAACAGGGAAATTAGTTCAAGAGAAGAAACAAATTGCTGAACCCCTGGGAGCACTTGTCAAGACAATCGCCGAGGTTCAAGAGGGGACGTTCAAGCCGGACAGAGAGAACGACGAGCTGACAAAGGCCCTCGGGAACAAAGAACACACAGGACGAACACGGGGTCTGGGTTCTGCTATTCCGTGGAGGTCTGGGTTCTCCGAAGAGAGCCAGACTTATAGAAGCCGAGAGAGAGCGAAGAAGCGGAAGGCGCAGGAGGAGGCCTCACGGATAGAGAGCATAGAAAGGCAACAGGCTGAGCTGAGAGAGTTGTATTTGCTGCAGCAGAAGGCACTGGAGGAATTAAAGTCGCAAGGGGCAACTCAGCATCAGCAACACCTAGAACATGCATCAGGCGACCGATCTCAGCGGAGAAGCAGCGTGGCTTCCACGGAGGTACCGATGGTTCACTACCCCGTGGATGATATCACCAAGAAGACAGACTGTCAGCTGCATTATCCCATGAAGAACATATCGATGAAGGTGGCGGTTGGCTATGTCTTGCCATCTGGACCTGGACAAACCTGGCATGGCCGTGAGATTCGACCTGGCTATGCTAAGGTCGGGGTGGATGCAATTGAAAGGGGGTATGAGTCCCTCCTTCTTGACGTCGCTGGACCTGAAGAGGAGGAAAAACTGGGAGAAGTATTGGGTGGTATAATTCTTTGGGATAAGAAACACATCGTGTTTCCAGGCTCGGCGCCAAGGCGGCCACCCTCTCCTCCTAGTCCTCGCAATTCACCACCTCCCGACGACGACAGGGACGACTACCACCATACCCCGAGTCCACATCGATCTCCACCTCAATGTCAGCCGCCTCCGCCACCTCCGCCGCCTCAGCCCACTCGTAAGTCCCAGAGTTGTGGCAAGTCCGCTGCTATGTCCACTAGCAATGTCTCTCCAAAGAAACGGGCCAAGATAGCTAAGGCGGTGCCGCCTCCTCCTATCGAGAAGACTGCTGAAGAAATTGAGGCGGAGGACAGAGCCAAAGTGAAAAGGAAGCTCGCAGCCCTACGCCCGACCCCTACACCGAAGCAGGTATATACTCTGGAACAGAAGGAGTGGGCCTTTGATATGCTTACCCAACCTTCGCAATATGAATTGCGTAAGCCAGATGACTACAAGCGTTGTTTGGATAAGCAGGTAGATGCAAAAAAAGAAGCTAATAAGACAAGCGTAACTGCAAGAGGGAAAAGAGACGTTGCCCAGCTTGGAGCACAGACCAAAAAATCAATCTCCCCGCTAAAGGTCTTTGCTAGTGATGCTGGTGGGAGTGTTGCTCAACCCAATCCCGCCGACTTTGCTAAAGAAGCTGGTTTGACTCTTTCTCAATTGCTAGATGAAGGTATCACCCCAAAGGCGCCTATAGCACGGCAATATGAAAAGGGGAAGAGTCTGGTCCCACCTGAGATTGAAATGAATCTACCAACGCAAATGCGAAAATTGCATAAGTGGTACCTGCAAGCCGCAAAGGGCACGCAAGATTTTCTCCTTATGCAAATCACAAAGGACCATTTCTTAGGTCAAGACTTGGTGCATATTGAGTTTGATGAATTCTTTCAGCTATTCAATCAAGACGCGCTCGACAAATCTCTCGTCAGTGCCTATGTTCTGTAAGTGATTCATTATTTCTATAAGTCTCTAGCTCAACTCGTTCTTTGCATGTAATTTTCCTCACTACGCTGTTTATTATGCAGAATGAAGAGTATGGAATCTAAGAAAAGGAATGACCTCCAACTTGGATTCATTGATCCAAACCGAGTTAACGGAGCGATGATACAAAGGAATCGCAAGGAGACGGAGGATAACTTGCTAGAGTTCCTACTTACGCAGGAATACCGAGCTAGAATACTCTTTCCGTACAACATCAGGTGAGTGTTACTATCTTATACACAGTTACTTTTCCTTACTCGATGTTATAAGTGTAATTGATGAGTTTATTAACTTACATAATTAAACTTGCACGCAGTTACCATTGGATTTTGCTAAAGATTGAACCTGACTATGGAAGGGTTCAAATCTTTGACTCGATGGATAAACCACTTAATGAATACCAAAGCATCCTTGATGTGATGGATAGGTAATTTTAATCATTATGGCATTATATCGGTCTCTTTCGTTCATCTATAACTCATCTATTTATTTTCTTTGCTCGGCAGTGTTTGGAAACGGTTTATACGCATAGTTAAAGGTGAATGGAAAACTGAGCTAATTTACCGTCAGATCGAGGTAAGTCGTACGAGCTAGGTCCACACATCCCTTTAATTCTAGTTTCAAATACCATTAAGTATATCAATCTTGATATGTCACTGACTAAAATCTATTCTCGTAAAGTGTGCGAGGCAGCCTTCGGGAACTAATCTATGTGCATACTATACTTGCGAGAACCTTCGTGCACAGGTCACTGAAGGAATTGATTTTCAAACAGTAAGTAAATAATATACTGACAAATTCATTTTATTGGCATCAATTTTGTTATGATGATTCATATTCATATTGTTCTTCTTCTTCGTAGTTCGAAGCAAAGCGGAAACTGCTCTCACCGACTGAACACGTAGTAGGAATTCAAGAGGAATTAGCCGGATTTCTGCTTGAACATGTCATTAACCCAAAGGGTGAATTTCATGCCGGTTTCGATTAGACAATGTTTATAATTAAACACAAGTCGTGATCTTATGTGTGTGAACAAGTTGTATATATACTTGTATGCATGTATATGCTCGGTGAACCAAATATATTATATATATGTATTGTTTTATATATTATGTTGTAATGCTGTATGAATAAGTATATAAGAAAACTTGTTTGAAATGAATCAAACAATTGAATGGAGCAAAATACAAATATACCCTAAACCCTAGACCCCTAAATAACAATTGAAATCCAGAAAAATAAAGAAGCAGAGAGGCTGCCACGTGTGGACTCTTTAGTCCCGGTTCTTAACACGAACCGGGACTAAAGACCTACGCCCACGACCGCCCGGCCCCTGCCACGTGGTCACTCTTTAGTCCCGGTTCGTATAGCAACCGGGACTAAAGATAGGGCATCAGTCCCGGTTGGTTAGTCCCGGTTGCGCAACCGGGACTGAAGGCCCATACGAACCGGGACTGATGCCCTGTTTTCCACTAGTGAGACACGCCAGTTGAAAGTGCGACAAGGCCTTGTTAGCTTTACAACGTGAAGCGAATGCAAATTCCAGGTGAAGGAGAAGCCGCTTCTAAAGAGATCATGACCAGTTTACTAGAACAAAAGGCTTTATTTCATGGGGACATCTTCCTTCTCCACAACCGAAGAGGGCCCAATGCCCCTCGCTCTAGGTCAAATCATCGTACTGCCACAAGTTGGAGAAGTTGGAGAAGCTTAGCCTGGAGCATGGATAGAGATAGGAGACAGCACGGTTACCAACGCAAGAGAGTCAAGGGGAAGACAACCACCCAACAGACGAGACAACATTGAAAAGGGCACCACAAACTAACCACACCCTATCAACTGATAGTTACTAGGATCTCAAGGGACGCATCCAAGAAGGGAACAAAGCCAAAGTGTAGTGGTCACCCGATCTAGATAATACACCAAGGATCTTCACTAGTAGCCCGAGGACAAAGTGACACAACACACGATGACACCTACAAGGCGGAAACATGTGCCTGGAAGCTTCACTAATGTTCCCATTGACAACTACCATCGTGGCCTTTCCCCTGGGTAGTATGACCACCATCTGAGTGAAGTCGAACCAGCCACTCAGGGGGTCACAAGAAGATATGAAGCATCTAGACCCAACAAGTGACACCTGACCATGAACAACTCATGTAGGTCACCTCATTGACTTCACTATCAAGGAATCTGACCTACACCCACGCTTTGCGGTACATACCACTGTACCACCACGCCCACAAGGATGTGCTACTAGTGGAAATCCACTTTGTGTCATAAGTATAGATGCACCCATTGTCTACAAACATATGTTGAAATTTTAAAACAGATAAAAAAGGTCCACGTGTATATCTAGACATTCTCTATGTCCCCACACAATTTCACGGAAGAATGAACTTTTTTGTAGCATGTAGAAAAGGACAATATTTTATTCTCCAATATGACTATTCACGAGCCATTTCTTACACATGCCACAAAAAATATTCTTTTTCCGCAAAATTTATGTACGAACATAGAACCTCCAGCTGTACAAACAGATTTTTTTGAGATTATCTTACATTTTAACATACTTTTAATACATTTTTTCATAATGTGAGCATCTACCGCATGAATAAAAACACCGCCACCGTGCAACTCGGGCATACATATAATGAACTTGCGAAATAAAGTTTCAAGGCCCAAAAAATGTTAAAGTAAGAGTCAAAACATCGGATGCACGTTATAAACAAAGTGGTTGCAACGAATCATCTCATTATTTTATAGGAAAGAGATACACATAAGAAAATAATTGATTAACTTCAAGAAAAAATTCAATCCACTTATCTAAAAGCAAAACTGATTCATGTAAGTATTAATGTTTATATGATCTCTCATTCTCTCTCTTTCATTACCCAAAAGAACCAATACATTGTTTCTGAACACATGTTCTTCGGTCATGAACATATGTTTATCACATTTTTTGAGAAAAGATGATGTTTGAGCTTGAAAATTCTTGTAAGTACTAATGTTTACTCGACCTCTCATTCTCTCTTTCATTACCCAAAATAACCAAAACATTGTTTCTGAATACATGTTCTTCGTTCATGAACATGCTGATCACTTCGTTTTTTAGCAAAAGATGATGTTTGAGCTTGAAAATTTGAGCTTGAAATTTGTTAATTGTATTTCATTGTGATGAACCAAAAAGTTTGTGTTTTTTTAACATTTCATAAGCAAACGAACAGTCAAGCAGTCTTGAACATTTCGGGAGCAATATAAAAAATATGCATATTTTTTTACCTCATTTTTGTATTACTTTTTAGTAAATAAAAAATACATGCATTAGCTCTTCACCATCGTGGATCATGATCTCTCTAAATTATTGGCATGTTCCGTTCATGCATGGAAGCAATAACTTTACGTAGTTTAATTTTCCGAAATAAACGTGGTGGGTGGACGTCCAAAGGGTGGAGAACAAATACTCTCGTATGCTAAAGTTGTAGGGTTAAAATACGCAAGTTCATGATGCATGCATTATATTATGAACCTCTCGTCCTGATGCATCATCGACAATAGCATAGTACAGAATATAGTTCGGTCAATCCTACTACTAGGATAGGGAAAAAGGTCTCCAGCTAATCCAAATACAATTGTGTTTATTTGAGTTAGCGTTAACCTAATAAACATCTAAACTCTCCCCAACTAATCTAAATATAGCTAAAGTGTTGTGAACTGAGCATTGGATTTACCGGTATTTGTGCACCACGTACCGTTCCAGTTCCAGTTGCGTTAATTCAACTCCCTTCTTTCCAATTTAGGATGCATATTAGGTTTGATTAAAATTAAATTTTATAAAGTTTGATCAACTATATCTTTACTATAGGATTGGAGTTGGTGATGGTGAAGCCACTTTTGGTTAAAACATTTCAATTCCAAATTTACCCCTAGCAAAAAATCAGGGATTGCATGCAGTATTGAAAGGCTAATCAATCTCACAATAAACCCGTCGTGATCTTTTAAAGGAGTAAAGGACCGCATACGCGTCCCTGATTCAACGCATCACACGGATTGCAGGCAGTATTGAAAGGCTAATCAATCTTATATGCAGTATTTCAAAGGCTAATTAATGATCTTTTCTAATCCCACCACATACGCGCCCCTGATTCCATGGACTGGGATTGAACGCACACGTCCGTCCCTGTCTCCATTCGTCGTTCGAGCTGCGCCGCTACAGAGGAGGGGAACCACGCTGCTGTGGAGGAGAAGGTGGAGAACCGCCGGGGCCGAGCGGGATGGCCTCTGCGACACCGCGGAGGAGGGCCATCAACTCCGCAGCTGGCCGGGTGATCACTCAAGCACAACTCGTCCAATTCTGCCTTGAAGCTGACTGTCAAGGCAACGATCCTTCTCGACTAATCTTTGTATTTTCTGATTTTTGCAAATGTGATCGATGCACGTGTGACTAATGTGTGGTCTTTCAATTTTCTGATTTAAGTGATGAGTTGTGCAGTTGGCTGCTATTTGTTAGCATCAGTTTGCTTTAGATACGGTGAGTATCAATCGCAACAATCAAGCGATTCGCTGCAATCAGAGTCATAAACATAAGATTTTTTTATCTCCAGGCCGATGTAGTTAGTGGCGCCAGCTTCCAGTGGATCCGGGGTCAAGCTGCATGTCACCTGCATCTACACGGTCTGGCCGAGGATGTGGAGTCGAGGGCCAGTTCAGTAGATCCTCGTCATCTCTAGAAGCAGATCTTCCTTCTTCTCCAAGGAGTCCACCGCTTTTGAATAAGGCTGTTCAAAGTACTATTGGGTTGCACATCCTGATTCCCCCAGGTAGGCGTACAGAAACGTGCTTTCAAATGAAGTCGCTGCTCGCAACTCTGCAGCGATAGAGAGACAAGCTCAGTCCGGTCCTAACTGTAAAATGAGATGCATTATATTATCACGATCTATAGTTTGTAGATGCACTGCTTGCGCCCTCATAATTAAATTCCACCTTCTAAGTTGGCTTTATGCTCCAGCTTTTGTGGTACACTGATTCCATTTTGACTGCTTAACGTGCGCTTCTCCCTACGTCGTCGGTGGCGGCGGAGGACTCCAAGGGGGAGGGGTTTTGTTTCGAGGCCTCGAGATGGCTTAGTTGTGTTGGAATAGGCATTTAAGCGAGCCGATCAAAATGGTATATTTCCCTCTCACAATTGATTGTTTGGGATGATTTTGGTGTAGTTTGATGGCTCTAGATTGGAGGGACGTTGTTGGTTGCACACAGACTGTTGCTGGAGTTGGCCTCGGTAAGTAATTTAGTTTGTAGTTTGTGTAGTTCAATCTCTGTAAATTGTCCATGTAATTTGAATATAAGCCAATCCTTTGCTCCCTTGTACAATTTCCACATAATAGCATTCCGGTTTGTACAAGTCCATATTTCAGGGATGAACCCAAAGAAACCCAAAAAAATTGATGGTTCTCATTCGAAAAAGTCAAAGGCATAGTGGTACAAGTAATAGGCTACATTGGTCTCTACATAAACAAGCTATATTCAGAGGGCTCACCGGCTCGGTAAAAAATGGGAGTATACGTCTGTCATATGCAGAAGACCAAAGTGTGCTTTTGCAGCATGGTTGGGGCAAATATCTTGCAAAGTCAGCTTGGGGCAAATGACCGGTTTCCGGGCAAATGACTTGCAACTGTGCGTGTGAGCATCTGTCTCATATTGAAGTGTGCTTTTGCATCGTGCTCTATGTCTGGATTACGTAATTTGTTTATTGTTTCCTGCTATGACTTGTGACAAAATTTCCTAAGCAAATGTCTCTATTTTAGTATATATACTATTTTTTCTGTTGGGACCGTGAGGTTTATACGAAGAAAGACTCCCTCTTCATTTCAGTGTCACATCTATTGAAGATTGTGCATCTATGCACCCTGAAAAGAGTATGTGCCTTTCCTGACCTTGCTTAGTCTCTTCAAATGAACTGAACATCTTGAAAATAAAATGCATCACACTGTTGAAAACTCAACTTATCCTTGCGCAGTCCAAAAGCAGAAAAAAAAGAATGATCTAGGGGAGTAGGCAAGAGAAGGCAGTGGCTCTTTTACCAGATGTTTTCCCAGGTAGTTTCAGTCTCTTTATGTATTACCAAATATCTACTTGATGCAAAGCATTCCATGCTCATATTTCAGGGACCTGAATTATTTGTTGGGAGCATAGAAAGAAGAAACGGTAAGCAACTTAGATCTAAATAATGTTTTCATCTAAGTATACCACTCTGATGTGCCTTTCCCGAGCTTGTCTGTCACTGCTAAACTAACATCTCGAAAGTAATTGGATTTTGAAAACTCAACTTGTCCTTGCTCATTCTAATGGGAGAAAACAATGAATGATCTAGGGAAGTAGACAAGAGAAGGTAGTGCTATTTTATGAGATGTTGCCTGGAGCATGTTGTACGGTGGTCAAGACGTTATTTACATCTGACATGGTCATCGTCGAGTTCAAGAAGCTTCAGTCGTGCCTAATGTGTGATGCCTAGAGACCTAGCTACAATGTCTTTGTTTTCTAGCAAGAAGAGAAGATGACCACCCTTATTTAACATAGTCCTTTAATTTTGAGACAAAACAATGTAGTTTTAGATAAATTTTAATTGTTGGGTTATTGCTTTGATGCATACAATGTTCAATTATATATTTTTGAACTACAGTTAAATAAATTTTATATTTTGGAACATTATATGAGTATCTTCTTCTATGAACTTCAATTTTGCATGCGCATTTTGTTTATATTTGCGGTAAAAAAATTAGTGAGCCGTGGCAACGCACGGGCATTCAACTAGTATATATAAATATTAAATTTTATGATATCAAATGCATATAATATGAAAATATATTTCATAATGGTTCTAATAAAATTTAGTTAATGTTGTAGATGTTAATATTATTTGCTATATATTTGCTCAAAATTTGTAAGGTTTGACTTTGACCAAAACTAATATGCATCCTAATTTTGAAAGGAGGAAGTAGTGTGTGACTGCAATCAACATTTTTTAAAGGATACGTCCTGGATAGACGTATCAGATTCATAGAAGAAGGGCCAAGCGGCCAACATACAATGCGGTTGACACAGGTGTCGAGGCCGCAACTCCACGCCGCCTATTTTAGGACAGCAAGAAAGAAAAACACATGCCAACTACTCGCCAACCCTCCACCTATCCCCTAGAGTGAGCTCGGCCTTGAAAAGGCCTGCAGCCTTCCACAACACAGCTTCCGCCCAAATGTTGCGGATGACCGTCGAAGACGATGGAGTTGTGCCTTCAAACACGACATCATTCCGATGCCTCCAAAGGCACCAGCACACTAGGGCAAACCCGGTCCATAAGTCTCGAACATCAGCGGCCCTCCCACGCCAAGACTGCAACCAGTCAGCAAGCGAGATCCCTTGTGAGGGCATCCGGTCCTCCCTATCCCACCAGCGGAGACAGGCGGCCCACACCTCTCTTGCCAGCACACAACCAAGCAGAAGGTGGGTGATGGATTCCTAAGTCTGGTCACAGAAGAGGCACGCCGAAGGGCGCGGGAGCCGACATCTCTCAAGTCTGTCAGCCGTCCAACATCTGTTGCGCAATGCCAACCAAAGGAAGAATCGGCATTTGGCAGGAGCCCGTGACTTCCAGACCTGCAGGGCGCCTGCCATGGCCTCACTCCCGTGGAACAAACCAAGATAACATGACTTTGCGGAGTATGTCTCCTTAGCACCCCAGTTCCACCGGAGGACATCTGAGACGCCCACAGTGACTGCCAGTCTGTCCACGCGATCAGCGACCGCTAATAACTCCTCGATAGCGAGAGCACCAAGGTTATTCGGAATGTCATCCAACCATCCACCATCGAGGCAATCCTAGACCATTCTTGCTTGGGATAATCTCCTCGGGATCGAAGCAAAAAGGTGCGGTGCGAGGTCCTTGAGGCGTCCATCTGGTAGCCACTTGTCGAACCAGAAGAAGGTGGAAGCTCCGTCACCTACTATCGAAGAAGTCGCCACTTCGAAAATTGCCATCACCATGGGCGGCACCTGGATCTCAAATTCTTTCCACGGCCGTGAGGCCTCCACTCGACTAAGCCAAAGCCAGCGCACTCTAAGCGCAAGGTTCATCTTCCGGAGGTTAATGATCCCCAACCCCCCGAGTTCCTTAGGCATACTGACAAGGGTATAGATAATAGAGCCCATCAGTTAAGTACCCCTGAGGCCCGTTAAGCTAGGCCCAATTGTAATGCTAGTTGAAGTACGAGTTCATGCCGTATATCGATATTGTAATCTGTATCGGATCCCACCCGATCCTCGAGACCTGGCCACCTATATATAGGGGCCAGGAGGGGACGGTGTGGGACAGATTGAAAGCAAGCCAGGTTTTACACCCACGTTTACTTTCATAGCCACCTTGTTTGACTGAATTTACCTTCGAGTTCATCCGACGCCCTATCTCCCCGATCCTAAGTCCTTCATCTAGGACATTTGTCGAGTTAACACCTCGTCAATTGGCGCCGACCGTGGGGACTCTGGGCGTTGGAATCATGAATTCGACGGCTTTTCTGCCTTTAGCTAGTAACAATCCAGAAGTCGACGAAAATCAGGAGATGGAGCTGACGTTCGGGAGCTTAAGCTTCTACATCGGACCTTCGGGTTCAACTCGCCTTTCGGATCCGACGAAATCAGGTCCGTCGGCAAGCAAAACTGAGAGAATCACAACATCTGGATCATCCGATGGCTCTTCCAGCGAGGTAAACTCGCCGGTCAGTCTCACAGCAACAGAAGATAAGGTAGAAACACTCGAGGAATTCGACGAAACTCGGGGAAAGCCCGACATAGAAAAAGTAGTGGCCAAAACTCACGACAGCTCAAGGGATTTCGCCATCGAAAATAGTGGCATCTGATACAGAAGCGTACATCAGTTATGTGTCATTATCACTGAAGCAGCAGAAGAGGACAATCATAAAGGCAACAAAGAAGTCGACTTGCAAGTCGACAAACCAAGGAATAACAGCAAAAAGGAAAAGGAGAAAATTCACGTTTCAACCGGAGAGTGGATAATCATCATGTCAGCCATCAATCATGGCACAGAGGTACCCGCAGATTCGAGGAGAGAAGTTCTGATGGGGTACCAGTACGCACTGCACCAGCACAAAAAGAAGCTAAGGGAGGAAAGAGACATGTTCATGAGAAGCCGAGGTGACGACATTACGTTAAGTGGAGGATACTGGGATGAGTACAGCGACACGTCAGAAAGCAGCATGGAAAGACACAGAGACCCAAAGCATAACAGGAGGACAACAGCATAGGTAAGAGAGGAGAGTTACGCAAAAAGTCAAAGCGCACAGCAGTCAGAAGAGGAAGAAGACTTCGTTCAAGAGACACCAGAAGCAGCGTTGATAGCAGCACAGGCGTACCTACTAACTACACAGCCAGAGCCTGGAGATCCATGGGAGCATATGCATCAGGCCGCAATAAGAAGCCTCGGGCTGGTGGAAGACAGGTTGATGGGAAAGCTTCTAGAGGAAAAGGTGACACATCGAAAGGAAAGGCGAAAATAAGAATTCAAGCGCAATCCCTCGCGAAACAAATCCAGTGGTGCATCAGAAGATGAGAGGCGACAAAAAAGGAAGAAGGACGCAAGAAACATAATAGTACAAGCACGAGTAAACAACTCACGCTATGCGTGGAAAGAGGAAAATTACGAAGACGATGAAAAGGAGATGGGTGCGTTATGCCTTACCCGCAGGGTTCGCAAAATGCGGGTACCCAAAGGCTTCAAGTTGCCACATGACCAAGAAAAATATGATGGGTCACAAGAGCCAACTCTATGGTTGTCAGATTACCTGCAAGCAGTACAGATACTAGGGGGAACAAGAGCAACAGCCATGCAAAGTTTACAATTACACCTCACCGGCGCAGCACGGTCCTGGTTAAACACCCTACCCAATGATTCCATCGGAAGTTGGGGAGAATTAGAGAGTCAATTCGCGAGAAATTTTCGCTCAACGTATAAGCGCCCAGCATCGCTAGAAGAAGTCAAGTCGTGCGTGCAACAAAAAGGCGAAACCTTACGCTCTTACATACAACGCTGGAGTGTAATCAAAAACTCAGCAGAAGACGTCTCCGACGAAAGAGCGATAGACGCTTTTTCGAGTGGCCTTCATCGTTCGGACCTAGTGGAAGAGATAGGGAGAACAAGGCCAAGAACAGTGTCTGAGCTAATGGAAGTAGCCAACAGATTTGCCGATGGAGAAGACGCATACAACAACAAAAGGGGACGTTCACTAGAAGTCGATAGAGCAAGCAGGCAGAGGCGAAGGTATCGCAACGAAGATAACCACGCAAGGAGAAATTAGGTAGCAGCAGGATACGAAAGAAGAGACGAGGAAGGCTACAAAAACAAGGAGTTCCAGGCAAGAGGAAAACATGACGCAGAAAAACAGAAATACTATGGCCCATCGGCAGAGGATATGCTATACGGACCTTGTCGAATCCATTACGTGTATCTAGATGGAAAGAGAGTTTCCAACCACCAGATGAAGGATTGCAGAACCTTTTTAAGGTTGCAAAGTGCCATGGACTCGAATCAAGGAGCCCGGCAAGGAAAAAAGAACATGAGTCAAGGATATCAAGTACAGCGGCTACCAAAGCATCTGGAGTTGAAAGTTTATATATCTGCAATGATCCAACCAGTGCCAAAGTCAAAGAAAGAACGGAAGAGCATATCCAGACAGGTAAATCTAGCTATCTCATCGCCACCAGCCACTACAGAGTATTTGCAGTGGTCTGATCAACCAATTAGGTTCAGTAGAGAAGACTAATGTCTACGCACGCGTCTGTTCTTGTAGACAGTGTTGGGCCTCCAAGTGTAGAGGTTTGTAGAGCAGCAGCAAGTTTCCCTTAAGTGGATCACCCAAGGTTTATCGAACTCAGGGAGGAAGAGGTCAAAGCTATCTCTCTCAAGCAACCCTGCAATTACGATACAGAAAGTCTCTTGTGTCCCCAACACACCCAATAGACTTGTCAGATGTATAGATGCACTAGTTCGGCGAAGAGATAGTGAAATACAAGTGGTATAGATGATTATAAGTAGCAAATGTGATCTGAAATAAATATCGCTGTGAGCAAACATGTAACAAAACAGCAAGTAAACGATGTGCAATGCTTGGAAACAAGGCCTAGGGATCATACTTTCACTAGTGGACACACTCCCAACAAATATAACATAGTTGAACAAATAAATAACTTCTCTTCACTATGGTACTCTGAATTACTCTCCTATTGAACAACACTAATCATTGCGTAGTGGCTACAGAAGCACCCCTTAAAGTTCATCAAGTACTTGACAAACACCACTCATAGAGATATCCAAATCAAATCACAATTCAAGATAAATATTATTGCAACTTAGACCAAGTACTAACACGGTGCACACACTGTCAACATTACACCATGAAAGGAGGAATAGATCACTTCAATACTATCATAGTAATAATTATTCTCATAATCCATAAGAGATCACAATCGTAGCCTAGACCAAGTACCACCACGATGCACGCACTGTCACCGTTACACCATGGCAGGAGGAATAGATTACTTTAATAACACCACTAGAGTACACATAATATCTGAATAATAACATCTACTTGTTCAACATGATACAAAGCTCACGATCACATAAAGATCACATCATGGGAGAGAGAGGTGAACCACATAGCTACCGGTAGAGCCCTCAGCCCCGGGGATGAACTACTCCCTCCTTATTATAGGAGACAGCAAGGTTGATGGAGATGGCGGTGAGGTCGATGGAGACGGCGGAGACGGCGATGGAGATCGATGGAGATGGCTCCGGGGGCACTTCCCCGTCCCGGCAGGGTGACAGAACAGAGACTTCTGTCCCCCGAAATTTGTCTTCGACGGCGGCGGCGCTGCGGAACTGTTCTGGAAATTTCACCAACTCTCCTAGGGTTTTCCGTCCCGAGGCTTCTTATAGGCGAATGGGCGTCGTCAGGAGTGGCCCCAGGCCTCCTCACACCTAGGCGGCGCAGCCAGGGCCTGGGCCGCACTGGCCTAGTGTGAGGCTGGCCTGTGGCCCCTCTCCTTCGCCTCTTCGGATCTCCGGAAGCTTCCGGGCAAAATAAGACTTCAGGAACTTGTTTCGTCCAATTCCGAGAAAATTTCCTGTGTATCACTTCCGAAACACAAAAACAGCAGAAAACAAAGAACTGGCACTGTGGCGACTTGTTAATAGGTTAGTTCCGGAAAATGCATAAAAGTGCCACGAAGTGTAACGAAACACAAGGCAAATGGTGTAAAAATAAGCATGGAGCATCAAAAATTATAGATACGTTTGAGACGTATCAGCATCCCCAAGCTTAACTCATGCTCGTCCTCGAGTAGGTAAGTGATAACAAAAGAAATAATTTTTGAGGTGACATGCACCATCACAATCTTGATCATATAGGTAAAGCATTTGTGAGTTGGGATCATAAGAACTTAAAACATGGGCATGAAAGATATAATCTTGACAATAAAAACTTAGCAACCATGTTGTAAACATGAAAATGAACACAAACAAAAAATCATGAAAATGAAACAATAAAAGTCAAACGTGTGTTCAAATCATAAGGAAAAACATACAAATGGTTTTCAGCTTGTCCTTCATGGAGAGCAAAACATAAATGCATAGGACACCTTCGAGTTTAAGAGGGCGACTAGATACAAATAATTTGAGAACAAGTGAAACCAACAATATGAATCAATCAATGAAAACTTTGGGACAATGCACATTATACTAAGAATGACAACTATGCTCACTTAATGGTGCATAAAGATAGAAGGTGCCGACTCAACATAAAAGTAAAAGAAAGGCCCTTCGCAGAGGGAAGCAGTGATTAAACATGTGCTAGAGCTTTTCATTTGTAAAACAGAGAGATAAAAATTGGTTTTGAGAGGTGGTTGCTTTTGTCAACGACTGGCAATGAGGTTCTTACTATCTTCCATACAAAAATGAAGCAAGTTTTTGAGAGAGAGATTGGCACTTTTGTGCTCTTTTTATAAACTTGGCACTCCTCCCCACCTTTTTTTCTTTCTCAAACCATGGCTAACCGATTCCATCGGGTGCCCACCAACATTCACATTCCATGGAGGAGTGCCTTTTTTCTATCTTTTTTCTCTTTTTTTCTTTTTGGAATAAGCAATATGGAAGATAGCAAATCCGACCACTACGTCCCCATGAGCTGAAAACAGTGTCACAAAACGAGAAGTATTTTGAAGGTTTTTTCAAAGGTAGCACATGAAAATTTACTTGGAATGGCTTGCAAATACCATGCATAGGAATTTATAGTGGAGACAATGGCAAACTTGGTTTTTGGGAGTTGGATGCACGAGTAGAGCTCATACTCAGTACAAAATGAGGGCTAGCAAAAGACTGGGAGCGACCAACTAAGAGAGCAATAACGTCCATAATCATGCAAAGCGACAAAGCGTCATTAAAAGAAGCATAAGATGGCATCAAAAGTCAAAAACTAAATGATCATAGAGGCTATTGGCGACTTTGTATGAGTCTAACATGTGTGAGCATGCGCCAAGTCAACCCAAATAAAGCATCAAGGAGAAAACCAAAATAATGCTTCCAAACGAAAAAAACAACGCATGATTTTTTCAAAGGCTCATTAAGCAATCTCAGTTATTTGAGACAAGTCATGCTACAGCAAAACCGCTAAGCATACTATCAAAAAGACATCAAGCACGACATGAAAAAGCCTAAGCCGCAGTCTACACAAGCTCCTTCGTGTACCACTATTTTGCATAAAGCTTTTTCTCTTTTCCAACACCATTTGAAATTTTTAGAGACACCTCTTTTGATGAAAACCAATAAAGATCAGAGGCAAAAATACACCTTGATGAAAAGATATGACAGGGTCTGAACGCAAATCAAGGTGAAAACGAAAGCTAAACGCAGTTCTAGAAAAAGGAGAACACTCGTTGAACGATAAGAGTGAAAACTAGAGTGTTCTTGGCAAATGAAAAGCGAGTTCATCTCCTCCAAAAGAAACATGATATGATCTAACCATTTATTGCAGCAAACAAAGCAAAAGAAAACTAAAAACAAAAACAACTGACGCTCCAAGAAAAACGCATAGTGCATTAAGCAATAAAAATATAGTGTTTTGAAAGGTGACCTGATTTTTGCCGATGAAGAAGGGGGTGCCTCGGGGGCATCCCCAAGCTTTGATGCTTGTACTTCTTGGATATTTCTTGGGGTGATGCATGGGCATCCCCAATATTGAGCTTTTGTCCATTCTTCATCTCATCTCATCATTCTCCAATCCCTACACTTGAAAACTTCCTTCATACAAAACTAAACACAAATCTATTAGCAACATTAGTGTAGCATAACATATAATCAACCTCTTTTTGCTTCAGGTTTCAACCCAAAACCACCACATATATAGCATATACTACTGTATCAACTTCCCCAAAAGTTCCGTGATCAAAAGAACTCAAAAGAAAGCGATAAAGCGGCAAACACAAATATTGGCAGAAATCCGTCAAAACAGAACAGCTGACAAAGGTCGAATTTTTGAGGGGTTTTCTGTTGCTCAAATCAAAAAGTGTTCAACTAACGAAAGTTTGGATATAACCTGGGGCATATGCACAAGAAATCGCAGGTCCAAAAGATATACAGAGAATTTATACGAACTTTTATGGTGCAGCACCGAAAACAGTTTCAGGACAGCAACATCCCCAAATCTTACCTCACTCAAATTAGAGGCTTCTCTTAGCACAACAACGAAATAAAAAGGATAAGGAGCGGTTATTACAGTAGTAATAACTTCCAAGACTCAAATAAAATAAAAAGTACTGAAAATAAAACAATGGGTTATCTCCCAAGAGTGCTTTTCTTTAACGCCTTTGAGCTAGGCGTAGTAATTTGCAAAGATGCTCATGTGGGCGCCATATAAGAGCTTGAGGCAAAGGCGCCATATAGGAACTTAAAGCAATAGAGAGCATCAAAAAGCAAATGTGAAAGACATTTAAATCTAAACCACTTCCTATGCATAGGAATCTTGTAAGAAAATAAATCAACGAGGCACATAGTAGCAAGCATGGATAGATAAAACAAGTGCCACTTCAAGATTTGCAACATAAAGAGGGGAAACTTAATATTGTTGAGATCCATCAAACCATGTTTCCCTCTCTCATAATAACTTTCAGTAGCATCATGAATAGAACTAACAATATAGCTATCACATAAAACATCCCTATCATGAGCCACATGCATAAAAGGATTAATACTCCCCACATGAACAATTGCAATAGGAGTAGATTCAACAGCATAATTATTCTCATCACCATAATCATCAAAAATAGGAGGCATATTGTAATCATAACTAATTTTCTCCTCAAAAGTAGGTGAACTGAAAATATTATACTCATCATCATAACCATCATAAACTAGAGGTTTAGTATCATCACAAGCTAAAGAACAGCTATTTCGCAAAGCATATTCTTCAAACATATCATCATAAAAAGGAACATCACATATGGGAGATAAAATATTATCAGAACAAACTTTCTCCACTAAAGCTGGGGAACTAAAAATATCATGCTTAACAAAATCAGCTTCCCCAAGCTTAGACTTTTCTATAGCATTAGTAATAACAGTGTTCGAAACATTCATACTAACAACACAATTAGCATGCAAATTAAGCTCCAAAGGTTTTTCAATTTTCTCTTCAAACATTTCATATCTAAACTCAGGAAAAAGACTAGAGAACTCTTTGTTTTCCATTAAGCCTAACTAGTGAAAATAAAAACAAGAAACAAAAAGATATAATTGCATAATCTAAAGGAAATAACTTTGAGCACTCACCAGCAACTAAAAGACTTAGTAGCCAAATAATGTGAGTACCTTTTACCTTACCTCCCCGGCAACGGCGCCAGAAAAGAGCTTGATGTCTATGCACGCGTCTGTTCTTGTAGACAGTGTTGGGCCTCCAAGTGCAGAGGTTTGTAGAGCAGCAGCAAGTTTCCCTTAAGTGGATCACCCAAGGTTTATCGAACTCAGGGAGGAAGAGGTCAAAGCTATCCCTCTCAAGCAACCCTGCAATTACGATACAGAAAGTCTCTTGTGTCCCCAACACACCCAATACACTTGTCAGATGTATAGGTGCACTAGTTTGGCGAAGAGATAGTGAAATACAAGTGGTATGGATGATTATAAGTAGCAAATGTGATCTGAAATAAATATCGCTGCGAGCAAACATGTAACAAAACAGCAAGTAAACGATGTGCAATGCTTGGAAACAAGGCCTAGGGATTATACTTTCACTAGTGGACACACTCCCAACAAATATAACATAGTTGAACAAATAAATAACTTCTCTTCACTATGGTACTCTGAATTACTCTCCTATTGAACAACACTAATCATTGCGTAGTGGCTACAGAAGCACCCCTTAAAGTTCATCAAGTACTTGACAAACACCACTCATAGAGATATCCAAATCAAATCACAATTCAAGATAAATATTATTGCAACTTAGACCAAGTACTAACACGGTGCACACACTGTCAACATTACACCATAAAAGGAGGAATAGATCACTTCAATACTATCATAGTAATAATTATTCTCATAATCCATAAGAGATCACAATCGTAGCCTAGACCAAGTACCACCACGATGCACGCACTGTCACCGTTACACCATGGCAGGAGGAATAGATTACTTTAATAACACCACTAGAGTACATATAATATCTGAATAATAACATCTACTTGTTCAACATGATACAAAGCTCACGATCACATAAAGATCACATCATGGGAGAGAGAGGTGAACCACATAGCTACCGGTAGAGCCCTCAGCCCCGGGGATGAACTACTCCCTCCTCATCATAGGAGACAGCAAGGTTGATGGAGATGGCGGTGAGGTCGATGGAGACGGCGATGGAGATGGCTCCGGGGGCACTTCCCCGTCCCGGCAGGGTGCCGGAACAGAGACTTTTGTCCCCCGAAATTTGTCTTCGACGGCGGCGGCGCTGCGGAACTGTTCTGGAAATTTCGCCGACTCCCCTAGGGTTTTCCGTCCCGAGGCTTCTTATAGGCGAAGCGGCGTCGTCAGGAGTGGCCCCAGGCCTCCTCACACCTAGGCGGCGCGGCCAGGGCCTGGGCCGCGCCGGCCTAGTGTGAGGCTGGCCTGTGGCCCCTCTCCTTCACCTCTTTGGATCTCTGGAAGCTTCCGGGCAAAATAAGACTTCAGGAACTTGTTTCGTCCAATTCCGAGAATATTTCCTGTGTATCACTTCTGAAACACAAAAACAGCAGAAAACAGAGAACTGGCACTGTGGCGACTTGTTAATAGGTTAGTTCCGGAAAATGCATAAAAGTGCCACGAAGTGTAACGAAACACAAGGCAAATGGTGTAAAAACAAGCATGGAGCATCAAAAATTATAGATACGTTTGAGACGTATCAAAGACCACCCGAGGAAAGTGCCCAGACCGGGCCACTCACCTATGGTGCTAAAAGCACAAATAGGAGGATATGATGTCGGGAGAGTATTCATGGATGCAGGAAGTGGCATAAACCTAATTTACGCAAGAACGTTGAAGGCAATGTGTATATCACTGGAAAATCTAAAGCCAACAGATTGCTCTTTTCATGGAATAGTACCAGGAGCCGCAAATTATCCTTTGGGGAAAATAGAACTCGACGTCTGCTTCGGTAACAGCAGCAACTATTGCAGAGAGAAGCTGGAGTTTGAAGTCATGGATTGGCCCTCACAGTATCATGCAATCCTGGGGCGCCCAGCATTTGCAAAATTCATGGCAGTACCTTACTATGCATATCCAACACTCAAGATTCCAGGACCCAAAGGAACGATCACAGTGCAAGGCAGCTTTGAAGTATCCAACACTTGTGACAAAGAATTTAATAGGTTGGCACAAACTTTCGGCATGACAGCAGAGTACGCAAGGCTAAAAGGCAAAACTGACCACAACGTGCTACCCAGCGTCGGGCGATCCCTGCCAGATCAGGCTTTCGATGCAACTCAAGACTCGAAGAAAATACAGGTCCACCCCACGGACCCGAACAAGACCACCTCCATAGCAGTAAACCTGGATCTCGCATAGGAAAGCACGCTCGTCGAGTTCCTCTGTGAGCGCTGGGAAATCTTCGCCTGGTGTCCTTCAGATATGCCAGGTGTTCCCAGGGAACTCGTCGAGCACGCACTAAACGTGGATCCTAAAGCAAAGCCAGTCAAGCAACCACTACGACGATTTGATAAACCCAAGAGGAAAACAATAGCATCAGAACTACATAGGCTGGAAAATGCAGGGTTCATCCAAGAAATCAAAACGTCGACTTGGGTATCTAATCCAGTTATAGTCCCCAAGAAAAATACAGACGTACAAAGAGTATGTGTCGACTACACATCTCTCAACAAGCACTGTCCAAAGGATCCCTTCCCTCTACCTCGCATTGATCAAATAATCGACTCAACAGCGGGGTGCGCAAGGCTTTCCTTCCTAGATGCATATTCTAGTTATAACCAGATCAAATTGAAAAAGGAAGACGAGGAAAAAACAGGTTTCATCACACCATACGGCGTGTTTTGTTATCAAGTCATGCCTTTCGGCCTTAAAAACGCAGGAGCAACCTACCAGCGGATGATGCAAAATTGTCTCGAAAGTCAAATAGGACGCAATATCCAAGTCTACATCGACGACGTGGTTATCACCACAAGGAAGGAGGAGTCTCTGATCAGCAACCTGGCAGAAACTTTTGACAACCTGAACAGGTACAAGCTTAAGCTTAACCCGACAAAATGCTCTTTCGGTGTATCCGCAGGGCAACTCCTGGGTTTCTTGGTGTCAGCAAGAGGGATAGAGGCGAACCCAGAAAAGATCCAAGCAATTCTAACAATGGGGAAACCAACAAAGTTACACGACGTACAGAAGCTCACAGGGCGCGTCGCGGCGCTAAGTCGATTTGTTGCTCGATTGAGAGAGAAAGCACTACCTTTCTACGCGCTCATGAAAAAATTAGATTATAAATTCGAGTGGACAGAAGAGGCAGACGTAGCCTTCACGCAGTTGAAAAAAGTGCTCTCCACACCTCCAGTGTTGGTCGCACCAAAGGAAAAAGAACCACTACTACTGTACATCGCAGCAACACATCAAGTGGTGAGTACAGTATTGGTAGTCGAAAGAAGTGAAGAGGGAAAAGCCCACGGCGTTCAGAGGCCAGTATATTTTATCAGCGAAGTACTCTCTCCAACAAAGCAAAGGTACCCGCATTATCAAAAGCTCGCATACAGTGTTTTCACAACAGCACGGAAGCTACGATAATATTTTTTCGTACACCCAATAATAGTGGTTAACGAAGCTCCACTATCCAATATATTGAATAACCCTTCAGCAACGAGACATGTCTCTTTATGGGGAATTGAGCTATCACCCCTGGACATCACGTATAAAAAACGAAAGGCGATCAAATCACAAATCCTACCAGACTTCACAGCGGAATGGTTGGAGTTACAAAGTGCAGGTCCGTCAGATTTATCGAGTGTGTGGACAATGTATTTCGACGGTTCAAAAAGAATCCAAGGCCCAGGAGCAGGAGTAGTCCTGATATCACCACAAGGCGACAAACTAAATTATGTACTAAGAATGAGTTTTCCACAAGCTTCCAACAACGAAGCCGAGTACGAGGCGTTGCTCCATAGAATGAAAATGGCAAAAGCTTGCAGAGCAACTCGACTGAAAATATTTGGAGACTCGAATATCGTCGTCCAACAAGTAATGAACAAGTGTGACGCCATCAGTGACAATATGACAGCGTATAGAAACTTATACTATTATCTCGAAGGAACATTCAATGGATGCGAAGTTTCGCATGTCAACAGAGCCAGTAATGAGGAGGCCGACAATTTAGCAAACATCGGGTCCCAACGCTTGCCCGTACCACAAGGAGTCTTTTGGGAGGAAATCATAGAAAGATCAATAAAGAACAGCAAAACCTCGACTACAGAAGAACAAGGTCAGCGCCAAGCAACAGGCTCGGGGGCTCGAAAAGCAAGTGCAGTAGAACCAGAAGAAGGTATGATGATAGAAGAAACTTGGATGCAGCCATATCTGGCGTACATGATAAACAAAACGCTACCCAAAGACACGGTAGAAGCAAAAAGGATAATACGACGATCCAAGGCTTTTGTCGTGTTGCAAGGAAAATTATATAAGAAGAGTATATCAGGCGTCTTGCAACGATGCGTTACTCCTCAAGAAGGGCAAGAAATCTTAAATGATATTCACGCAGGAGTGTGTGGACATCATGCGAGTAGCAGAGCTATCGCGGCAAAAGCCTTTCGGGCTGGATTCTATTGGTTAACAGCCATCGAGGACGCAAAAGACATAGTTCGAAAGTGTGAAGCATGTCAAAGGTTCGCATCTCGGCCACACGCGCCAGCAGCAGAGTTACAACCAATGCCATTATCCTGGCCCTTTGCGCAGTGGGGTCTCGACATGGTGGGAAAATTGCACAAATCTTGACCAGGAGGGCATGTTTATATGCTGGTGGCAGTCGACAAGTTCACAAAGTGGGTAGAAGCAGCCCCAGTAACAACCCAAGATTCTAAAGCCGCAATAAATTTCATCAAGTCCATAGTCTTTCGCTTCGGAGTACCACACAGCATAATCACAGACAATGGTACAAATTTTACGTCAAAGGAATTCAAGGACTACTGTGAAGGACTGGGAATCAAATTGAAATTTGCATCTGTAGCGCATCCAAAGATAAACGGGCAAGTCGAAAAAGCCAATAGCTTAATATGCAACGGGATAAAGAAACGGCTGTTGGCACCTCTCGAGAAAGCCAAGCACGCTTGGGTAGATGAGTTACCCTCCGTGCTCTGGAGTCTATGAACTACACCCAACGCAGCTACTCAAGAAACACCTTTCTTCTTGGTCCACGGCGCAGAAGCCGTGCTTCCAGTAGAGATCACACACGAAGCTCCAAGAATCGCGGCATATGATGAGACAACTTCTACAGAGGCGCTTCAGGACGATGTCGATGCACTCGACGAGGCGAGGGCTGTAGCGCTCGCCAGAGCCACTCAATATCAGCAAAGTCAACGAAACTACCATAGCAGTCAAGTTCGTCCATGATCTTTCTTAGTGGGAGACCTCATCTTACGACTCAAGCAAGATGGGCATGGAAAACTCGAGTCCCCATGGGTGGGACCTTACATCGTGACAAAAGTGATACCAGGAGGAGCTTATCGATTATAAGACAAGAAAACAGGGCAAAACGAGAGTAACCCGTAGAATGCAGAGCAACTACGACGGTTCTACGCATAGACGACATAAGGCGATAAAGGATTTCTTCGATTTCTGACCTTCTAAACCCAGAACATGAGGCCATAGGTCGGGTTCCTTGGGACAACTCGACAAATATGTGTAAATATTTTTGTCTTTCCACTCGGGGGCTCAGACCCTCGAGTCATACGAAATAAAGAATAAAAGGTTATTATCGAGTACTATGATTGTTATCTTCGACATACTACAAGGTTGTTCACAACCCGACATTCGGCAGCAACACACGCTGGTTCAAAAAAACCTGATAATATATTAAATAAACACCTCGGAACTATGATTTGTTCCTCTGGTCTATTAATAGCACGAGGACAGTACATAAACACGACTTCTTCTTACGGATAGCACAAGGAAGAACAACTCGAACAAAAGGATTACATAAATTTAGTGAAAATGCACTTCAGCTTCATATTCTTTCTGGCATTGGGTGCCATCGTAGACTTTCACGTCGAACTTCGATGTCCCAACGTGGAAGTCGAAAGTCATGAAGAAGCCCTGATGGAGGTCGTAGTCCTCTGCAAATTGCGACCAGCCGCCCTTGAAGTATTGTTCACCGGCGTCGTCGTACCAGACTTCCACTTCATATGGAGTTCCTCCCCCAGAGTGTTCACGAAGAATAGCTTCCCACAGTTCTGGCCCATCCATAAACTTTGTAAAATTCAGAGGTAGACGCTGAATCTCACGGCATTGCGGGCCAGCGATGCAGAAGAACGAGAAGAGTCTGGGCGGAGGAGAAGAAGCATTAGCGGAAGGAGCACTTGGATCGGGTGAAACAGAAGGTACCTTGGGTTTGTTTTTGCTCCCAGCCGGACTGCCGGGACGCCGCTTCACCACAGCAGACGATGAAGCCACCGCAGCATCAATTGAAGCCTTGTTCTTACTGCCGCGAGGGCGGCCGCGACCCCATTTCTCCATTGGGGCACCGATGTTCAGGCGCGATTCACCCGCATCGGCCATGGAGACAGGTGGTGGAAAAGAAGAAACCCTAGATGAGTTAAAGAGGAAGAAGATGATGCGGCGGAAGGAGAAGCTAATGACTGGATTAGGGTTTTTTACCCTCGCCAGGCATGCTTTATTTATAAGCACGCACTAATGGGCCTTTACGAGGGTACGGTCCAACATATTATTACAGGCTCTTATATGCTGCCTAATGCAGACGATAAAAGAAAGTTCAACGTATCAAAAGAGAAGGTACGAGGAAAAATAAAAATAAAAGAGAAGAAATTATCTATAAAGGAGCACAGTATACCTCATTTTTGGACTCGGGGGCTTCGGTCATAAAGAAGGGAAGAATTACCAGAAAGGCGAGATATGTCGATAAATATTGAAAGACGGAATATATGGTATAGATATGTCTATAGTTCTGAGCCTATACCCGACAAAATTCGGCTATAGCCTCGGGGACTACTCCCATCGGGAGCGCTGGGCGCGCATCCGATGATATTTATTCATAAATACTGCAGCAAGGAAGGCGAAAGAGGATTCATGAAGCATCATCACTCCCATCGGGAGGGAGTTTTTCATCGATCAAAGTTGAATAACCTGAATATTTTGTATACTGGATCAGTCAAACAAGGCTGCGACATATGATTCTCGAGTTGCGTCATCGCGACAAAACTCGAATGCCGTGATTGAAATATATCACAAAGGTAAGACCCCAGGATCCGTCCTGTGTGGCCCGGAATATGCACATGGATGCGCTCTGCTGGTATGTATCCGTGTCTACGACGCAAAGAAAAATCCTGGTGGACACACTGGTTACCCTGAGAACCACTGGGACTCATTCTTTATAAGTCCTAAATGCAGCAAAAGAATGGGTTTGACCGGTTTCCTGAATTCAAGTCCAAGGGGATTGAATTTGAAGTAGGTGGCAAGTATCTGTTCCGGCAGTTAACTGACCTCTTGATCCGTCAGAGTTGCCAGGCTTGTTCATCAAAGCCCCTTGCGAGATATTATAATAAAACATAAGTCAAAAGACCAAGTCAAAGATTTCAAGATTTGAAGAAGTCATGTATTGATCAAGTCGAAGAATTGAAGATCTGAGATTCAACCCGAATCTGTAATTCTGGTAGAATCTCGGGGGCTACTGACAAGGGTATAGATAATAGAGCCCGTCAGTTAAGTACCCCTGAGGCCCGTTAAGCTAGGCCCAATTGTAATACTAGTCGAAGTACGAGTTCATGTCGTATATCGATATTGTAATCTGTATCGGATCCCACCCGATCCTCGAGACCTGGCCACCTATATATAGGGGCCAGGAGGGGACGGTGTGGGACAGATTGAAAGCAAGCCAGGTTTTACACCCATGTTTACTTTCATAGCCACCTTGTTTGACTGAATTTACCTTCGAGTTCATCCGACGCCCTATCTCCCCGATCCTAAGTCCTTCATCTAGGACATTTGTCGAGTTAACCCCTCGTCACATACAGGCCCGGTCCCAGGCCACCAGACAGTGGCCTCCATGAGCATCTCTCCTTCCTTTCCACAGGAATCCACGCAGAATCTTCTCGATCGCCAGAAGCGTCTCGATCTGGACATCAAGGGACATCAAGGCGAAGATGGGAATTGCCGCCAACGTCGATCTGACCAGCTCTAGGCGTCCTGCTCGGTTGAGCATGGATGCCCGCCACCCTGGCAATAGGTTCGCCACGGCGTACACCAAGTACTGGAGCTATGCCGCGATCGGCCTCCTGAGCCCTAGTGGAAGACCGAGATACCGAAGTGGAAATGGTAGCACAGGACATCCAAGCACCTGATCCACAAGAGCTGATGTCTCTTCCGAGCACCTAATTAGGTGAGCAGAGCACTTGCTGAGGTTGGTGCGCAGACCAGACGCGGATCCAAAGTCATCAACGATCGCAGCAAAGCTCCTAAGATCACCCATAGTCGGACAAAGAAAGGCAACCACATCGTTCGCATATATGGACGTGCGTTGCCAAAGGCCAGATGCGGCTAGGGGGGGCAGGTGCCCCTGCTGCGTCGCGTTCTCTAAAGCAAAGTGGAGGACTTCCATCACCACAATGAAAAGCTGGGGAGATAGGGGATCTCCCTGCCGAAGTCCACGCATGTTGGCCACGCGAGTCCCTGGAGTACCATTCAGGAGCACACGGGTGGAGGCAGTCGAGAGTAGGGCGCAGATACATGCAAGAAGTCTCGCACCGAACCCCATCTTCTTAAGGACCTCAAGGAGGAAGGACCAATCCACTGTGTCAAAGGCTTTAGTGATGTCGAGCTTCAGAAGGATGGCCGGCTGTTTTAAGCTGTGCAGCTTACGGGCAGTGCCCTGGACCATCATGAAATTATCGTGAAGGCATCGTCCATGCACAAAGGCACTCTGATGAGCCCCCACCATCTATGGGAGTAGAGGTGCTAGCCGGTTGGCTATCACCTTGGCCACCCACTTGGCAATGCCGTGTATCAAGCTAATTGGCCGAAAATTCCGCACTTCTTCAGCACCGGGCTTCTTCGGAAGGAGGGTGATGAGCACTATTAACCGCTCCAAATCCACGACTGTCAAGGCGCGACAAAGAGTTGAACGCAGCCATGACGTCCACTTTGATGATATCCCAGCAGACCACGAACAAACGAGCAGAGAAACCCTCTGGTCCTGGGCACTTATCCAGGGGCATGCCCTTGATAGCATTCCACACCTCGTCCATGGTGAACTCTCCGTCAATTACCCGCAAGTCGGTCGAGGGGATCCCAAGGAAGTCGAGGTCTAGGGAGAAGGGGCGATCTGCTGAGGTGCCCAACAACTCCTTGAAGAAGGAATCCACGGCTTCCGCCTTATCTCCATGCTCTGTCACCCTTCGGTTATCCACCATAAGATGTCCAATGAAGTTCTTGCGCCTCTGATGACTGGCGTGAGTGTGAAAGAAACGCGTGCATGCATCACCCTCACGCAACCACAGTAGACGCGATCGCTGTCACGTCAACGTCCTCTCGAGAGAGGCAAGTCCCAACAACTTCCTCTTCAGAAGGCGCCGGAGTGCGCGCTCCTCAGCAGTCAGCAGACGGGAGTCCATCGCAACATCTAACCGAAGGATCACCTCAGTGGCCAAGAGGATTTGCATCTTCACATTGCCGATGAACTTCGAGCTCCAACTAGATAAGCTCTTCGCTGTGGCTCTCAGCTTCTGGTCTAGTCGCTTGAAGGGGTTGGGTTCCTCCGGTAGCGACGTCCACGCTCCCTGGACCACGTCTAGGAAGCCGTCCACCTTGGGCCAGAAGGACTGAAACTGGAATCGGCGTCCACGATGTAGATCCGGTGACAAGCTCAGGACTAAGGGGCAGTGATCCGATGGCCCAGTAGACATGGCGGATAAAAAGGCGTCAGGGTAGAGCATTTCCCAATCCACGGTCGAGAAGACCCTATCCAGTTTCTCCAAGGTAGGATGCTCTCTCTCATTGGACCAAGTGAACCGGCGTCCATTGAGGTAGAGCTCTTTAAGCTCTAGGACCGACAGAGTCCTTCGAAATCTGGCCATCATGCTTCGATGAAGGCATCCACGACTTGTCCTCTGGGTCCACAATGAGGTTGAAGTCCCCGGCCACTACCCAAGGCCCCACATGCAGATCGCGAATATCCTGCAGCTCCTGGAGGAAGGCACATTTATCCACATCCCTCTGGGGGCCATAGACTCCTGTGAACCACCAACTCTGGTCTGTGCCGATGGAAATTCGTGCCGTGATCGCATTCATGGAGAGGTGCGGATGCGAGACCGAGACTAGCGCAGACTGCCAAGCCAGCAAGATCCCTCCACGAGTACCAACCGCAGGGAGGAAGAACTTATCAAAGGAGGGGCCAAGGCAATCCCTCACCACGCGGTCGGAAATGACCGCCATCTTTGTCTCCTGAATAAATACCACGGCCGCATTGGCCGGTGAGATCGTCTGGTAAACAGCCAAGCGTCGAGCAGGCGAATTCAGTCCACGTCCATTCCAAATGGCAAGTGATAAATCAGGATCCGACATGATTACAATCCGAGGTACAGAAAATAACAACAACTGAAAACCTAGACCATACACTCCACAAGAGCCTCGTCAGAGAGCGGGAGAGCATCAGGCTGCCACCCAAAGAGCCGTAGGATCACATCAACATTCAATGGTACAGCCTCCGAGCGATGGTTTCGGAGTATAATTTTGGCAGCCAAGTTCGACCGGGGATCATGCATTCATGCTTAAGGTGAATTCCATGCACCAAGGACACCGATTAGGACGTAATCAAGGAAGAAATGCAATTGGTTACTGACAATGGAAGAAAGAAACATTGTTAATCGTGTGGATGGATTAGGTTAAGTGGAGATCGGTGGAGAAAGTGGCCGGCCAGCGGATATTAGGCCGTACTCTATCCCTGAGAAGTCTTGGTACCTTCTTGTACGAAATGCTCGATCCGTTAATTCTGCACGTCCCATCTCAACGGCACCGCAATTTGTCAATCCGGCCTACACAGCAGCGACAAATGGTGTCTATCCCGCACTTTCGCTCCGGGCCTCCGCTGCTGATGGAGACATCAGCTTCTCTAAGTCATTGGGGTTTAGAACTTTCGAAAATCTAGTACACTGATCTCCGACAACCATTACCTATCTTAGTATGATAGTATCAATATATTCGGACATATTTTAGTGTTTAGATATATCTACATTAGGATAGATAATAGTAGTCGGAGGGAGAACAACTTTGACATGTAAAATGCACGTACGAATTTCCATAACCATATGTTTTCAATTTCAGAAAAAAAGACAAATATGAACACCAGAATTGAGATTTTCTTTGTTTTTTGCCACGAATTTGTCTTATTTTGCCTAGCCTATATGTGAATTTATTATTTAATACAAATTTACAGATAATTAGAGCACAAATATAAACAGTCTGGTATTTTTTGTAACATTTAACTATCGTTTCAATTTTTTTTAAATAACTTAACATGGAGCCAAACTTAAGCTCCAAATAAGTTGTGCATGTTTGCATAAAAATGATCATGCACCGTTTACACCATGCATCCTCCTTAATCCTTATAATTACAAAAAAATTACTAGTACTAGGAGTATATCTTTTTTTTTAGAATAAGAACTGTATTAATCAACCATCAAGTTTACAGAATCACGATTACAAAACTGCAGAACATCATCAGGGAAATGCAACTGCCACACATGCGTGGACCTGTGCACTTTGGCACGCTGGGCAAGTTCATGCGGAAGAGAATTACAGCCTCTATGAACCTTGCGGATAGTTAAGTCAGGGAAGAAAGGAGACAAGGCTCTGATATTGCTGTAAACGTACCAGAGGCTAGAAGTATTAACAGAACTGCTATTCAGTGCACAAACGACCGTCGCGTTGTCAGACTCAAGCGAGGACAGCTTCAGGTTGTGATTGTAAGCAGTGTTGAGCCCCGTCCAAACCGCAAGAGCTTCAGCTTCCTCCGCGTTCTTGCAATACGGAAGGATAGTGCTTCCGGCCAACACCATCGAGCCATGATGATCCCGGACGGCGAAACCAGCAGTAGCTTCACACGTTGAAGATGAAAACCCAGCGTCCACATTCATCTTCAGCTTGTCGCGTTCAGGAGGGATCCAAGATGGATTGTCTTTTTTTGTAGCCCTGTTGGAGAACTCATTATGACAAAGAGCATCAGTTACAGGTTTTGAAAAATCATGGTATAACTTATTAACTTGGTCGTTGTTATCCTCATTTAGGAGTTTGTCATATCCCAGGAGGAAAGCAACCGATCTTGCTACTGTTTCTTCTCCTTTGTCATGGACAGCATCGTTTCTAAGATGCCAGGAACGCCATAGGAGCATGAGCGTTTGGCTTCTTTGCTTTGTGTTCAGCTTGTACAGGAGATTTTGTAGCCAATCTTTGCCTGTAAAGGAGAAATAAGACTCATTAGGGATATTCCAATGTTTCCTCATCTCATATCTCAGGGCTCTGGACTTTGTGCAACGGATAGTGGCGTGGTGACTGTCTTCTTCCACTCTACCACAAATATTGCAAGTACTGTCAACCTCCAGTGACCTCTTCATCTTGTTTCTTTTGGTAGCAAGGTTATCATTGGCCACTCGCCAACCAAAGATTTTGACCTTCTTAGGAACGTTAGCTTTCCAAATAATATTCCAGGTATCTCTTGAATTGGTGTGGTTCTCACTGCTGCCAGCACGCCACCTGACACCGTTTTTAATATTAAAGGCTAATCTGTAAGCGCTTCTCACCGAGAAAGTGCCAATCTTGTCATAGTGCCAAGCCACCAGATCATTACAGGGGTTTATTGGGAGGTTAATATTGAGAATCCAATCCGCGTCCTGATCATAGCAGACCTTTCTAACCAGCTCTTCATCCCAGGTATTAGTGCCTGCGCGCAGAAGCTGGCAAACTTTCCTGATTCTCGTGTTTGTTTTCCCTCTAGCCACTTTTAGATTGTGGTCCCTTGGGATCCAATTGTCCCTCCAAATATCAACCTCAGAACCATTGCCAATTCTAGAGATGATACCTTCTCTCAGGAGCTCGAGGCCGTGTTCGATGCCCTGCCAAGAAGGTGAAGCATCTTGCCTAAACACCGTGTCAAGTAGGTTACCTCTCGGATAGTAGATGGACTTTAGGAGTCTGGAGCTCAGGCTGCCCGGGTTTTTGATTAATCTCCAACATTGCCTAGCTAACAGGGCTTGGTTCATGAGGTAGGTGTCTTTGAAACCAACACCTCCAAGGTCCTTAGGGTTAGTGAGAATGTCCCAGGAAGCCCAGTGCACTTTCCTCTTCTTTTCATCCTCGCCCCACCAGAAATCTCGCACTAGCTTCATGTACTCATCATGAAAGCCAATTGGTAGCTTGAAAATACTCATCACATTGATAGGAATTGCTTGGGCCACCGATTTAATCAGCTCATCTTTGGCACCCATAGACATCAGCTTCTCAACCCAGTTGTTAAGTTTCTTAGACAGTCTATCTTTGGAGGGCTGGAATTTGCCTTTGTTCATCCGGCCCTCAAGTGTTGGATACCCAAGGTATTTGTCTTCGAAACTGTCCCTAGAAACCTCAAGGGTTTGTTTAATTTGGGCCTGGGTAGTATCAGGGCAGCTGTCACTGAATAGGAGAGAGCATTTGTTTGCACTCAGCTTCTGGCCAGTACCCCTTTCGAAGGCACCAATAATATCTTTAATCACCCGTGCCTGATCAGTATTTGCCTGGAAGAAGAGTAGGCAGTCATTGATGTCTACGCACTTCTATTCTTGTAGACACTTGTTGGGCCTCCAAGTGCAGAGGTTTGTAGAACAGCAGCAGGTTTCCCTTAAGTGGATCACCCAAGGTTTATCGAACTCGGGGAGGTTAGAGGTCAAAGCTATCCCTCTCAAGCAACCCTGCAATTACGATACAGAAAGTCTCTTGTGTCCCCAACACACCCAATACACTTGTCAGATGTATAGGTGCACTAGTTCGGCGAAGAGATAGTGAAATACAAGTGGTATAGATGATTATAAGTAGCAAACGTGATGTGAAATAAATATCGCTGCGAGCAAACAAGTAACAAAATAGCAAGTAAACGGTGTGCAAAGCTTGGAAACAAGGCCTAGGGATCATACTTTCACTAGTGGACACACTCCCAACAATATAACATGAATAAACAAATAAACAACTTCTCTCCACTATGGTACTCTGAATTACTCTCCTATTGAATAACACTAATCATTGTGTAGTGGCTACAGAAGCACCCCTTAAAGTTCATCAAGTACTTGACAAACACCACTCATAGAGATATCCAAATCAAATCACAATTCAAGATAGAAATCATTGCAACTTAGACCAAGTACTAACACGGTGCACACACTGTCAACATTACACCATGAAAGGAGGAATAGATCACTCAAACTATCATAGCAATAATCATTCTCATAATCCACAAGAGATCACAATCATAGCCTAAACCAAGTACCACCATGATGCACGCACTGTCACCGTTACACCAAGGCAGGAGGAATAGATTACTTTAACAATCACCACTAGAGTGCACATAACATCTGAATAATAACATCTACTTGTTCAACATGATACAAAGCTCACGATCACATAAAGATCACATCATGGGAGAGAGAGGTGAACCACATAGCTACCGGTAGAGCCCTCGGCCCCGGGGATGAACTACTCCCTCCTCATCATAGGAGACAGCAAGGTTGATGGAGATGGCGGTGATGTCGATGGAGACCGATGGAGATTGCTCCGGGGGCACTTCCCCGTCCCGGCAGGGTGCCGGAACAGAGACTTCTGTCCCCCGAAATTCGTCGACAGTTGCGGCGGAGCTGCGGAACTGCTTCTGGAAAATTGCCGACTCCCTTAGGGTTTTCCGTCCCGAGGCTTTATATAGGCGAAGGGGCGTCGTCAGAGGAGGAGCCAGGCGCCCTCACACGGGGCTCGCGCGGCCAGGGGCCTGGCCGCGCCACCCCTGTGTGTGGGGCCCTGGTGGCCCCCCTCCGACTCTTCTTCGGATCTCTGGAAGCTTCCGGGTAAAATAAGACTTCAGGAACTTGTTTCGTCCAATTCCGAGAATATTTCCTGTGTAGCTTTTCTGAAACACAAAAACAGCAGAAAACAGGGAACTGGCACTGTGGCAACTCGTTAATAGGTTAGTTCCGGAAAATGCATAAAAGTGCAACGAAGTGTAACGAAACATCGGGTAAATGGTGTAAAAATAAGCATGGAGCATCAAAAATTATAGATACGTTTGAGACGTATCAGCATCCCCAAGCTTAACTCCTGCTCGTCCTCGAGTAGGTAAGTGATAACAAAGAATAATTTTTGAGGTGACATGCACCTACACAATCTTGATCATATATGTAAGCGTTGGTGAGCTGGGATCATAAGAACTTAAAACATGGGCATGAAGATATAATCTTGACAATAAGAACTTAGCAATCATGTTGTAAACATGCAAATGAACACAAACAAAAGATCATGAAAATGAAACAATGAAAGTCAAACATGTGTTCAAATCATAAGGAAAAACATACAAAAGGTTTTCAGCTTGTCCTTCAAAGAGAGCAAAACATAAATGCATAGGACACCTTCAAGTTTAAGAGGGCGACTAGATACAAATAATTTGAGAACAAGTGAAACCAACAATATGAATCAATCAATGAACTTTGGGACAATGCATATCACACTAAGAATGACAACTATGCTCTCTTAGACGATGCATAAAGATAGAAGGTGGTGACTCAACATAAAAGTAAAAGAAAGACCCTTCGCAGAGGGAAGCAGTGATTGCAAGTTTTATAACCTTCAAAAATTATGGTACTTACCGGCTTTGAGCTCTCATTGCCCCCATCATAAGCATCTTGAATGGTTAAAGTTAATGCGAGAACAATTATGATGCATATGCTTGACAAATCATAAGTTGAAAACCTCATGCCCCGTGAATACGAGTACCCAAACCCCATGCTACTTTACTTAGAGTCCCAAGCAAGGCTCTTGTCATTGTAAGTATATGCATATCATTGAGAACCGCCAATGGGGTACCTCCGTGCCCGATGACATGGAACAAGCCTACACCAAAATGACAGGACAAGCAGACAATGAACACCTCGACATCTCTTTTATTTGCCTTTTGTTTAGCTTTTTATTATGAGATGCGTCGTCGAATGTTCACCATGGGTATGCTGCAAATTTCCACCATGAATTATGCATGGCTTAGATTGGCGGCCCGGCGTTTCCCTAACACATATACAAACTCCATGATCCCTACAAGATTCCCAATTCATTTCACACCACGGGCATCCATAAACAAAAGATCATGATATCAACTCAAATAAGAAGTGCAATGTTGAAAGCTTGCCCATGACAGCATGGCTGGGCTAGAATCCAACTTACAACTTGCAAGCATAACAACTCAACATAAGAGACCACAATGTCAAATTTTTAAGAACAGGAAAAAGTAAAGTGTGCCTTCCGGTTCGTGAGAGCTTTACTGACCGAATTTCGCATAACACTGGTAAGAGTTTAATTTGAAGAGAAAATAAAAGCAAGTCAAATTTACTTGGAATAGCAAATTGCTAGTAGGTATGTATGGTGGACACAATGGAAAACTTTGGCTTTTAGGAGTTGGATGCACGAGTAGAGCTCATACTCAGTACAAGGCGAGGGCTAGCAAAAGACTGGGAGCGACCAACTAAGAGAGCAATAATGGCCATAATCATGCAAAGCGACAAAGCGACATTAAAAGAAGCATAAGATGGCATCAAAAGTCAAAAACTAAATGATCATAGAGGCTATTGGCGACTTATTTTGTAGTCAACATGGTGTAAGCATGTGCCAAGTCAACCCAAATAAAGCATCAAAGAGAAAACCAAATAAATGCTTCCATATAATAAAAACAACGCATGATTTTTTCAAAGGCTCATTAAGCAATCTCAGTCATTTGAGACAAGTCATGCTACAGAAAAACCACTAAGCATACTATCAAAAAGACATCAAGCACAACATGAAAAAGTCTAAACCGCAGTCTACACAAGCTCCTTCTTGTACCACCTTTTTTGCATAAAGCTTTTTCTCTTTTCAAACACGATTTGAAATTTTTTTTTAAGACACCTCTTTTGATGAAAACCAATAAAGATCAGAGGCAAAAATACACCTTGAAGAAAAGATATAAAAAGATCTGAACGCAAATCAAGGTGAAAAAGAAAGCTAAACGTGGTAGCAGAAAAAGAGAACACTTGTTGAAATGATAAGAGTGAAAAACGGAGTGTTCTTGGCAAATGAAAAGCGAGTTCATCTCCTCCAAAATAAACATGATGTGATCCAAACATTTATTGCAGCAAACTAAACTAAACTAATACTGAAATCTGAAACAACTGACGCTCCAAGAAAAACACATAGTGCATGAAGCAATAAAAATATAGTGTTTTGAAAGGTGACCTGATTTTTGCCGATGAAGAAGGGGTGCCTCGGGGGCATCCCCAAGCTTTGACGCTTGTACTTCTTGGATATTTCTTGGGGTGATGCATGGGCATCCCCAAGCTTGAGCTTTTGTCCATTCTTCAACTCATCTCATCATTCTCCAATCCCTACACTTGAAAACTTCCTTCATACAAAACTAAACACAAATCTATTAGCAACATTAGTGTAGCATAACATATAATCAACCTCTTTTTGCTTCAGGTTTCAACCTAAAACCACCACATATATAGCATATACTACTGTAGCAACTTCTCTAAAAGTTCCATGATCAAAAGAACTCAAAAGAAAGCGATAAAGTGGCAAACACAAATATTGGCAGAAATCTGTCAAAACTGAACAGCTGACAAAGGTCGAATTTTTGAGGGGTTTTTTGTTGCTCAAATCAAAAAGTGTTCAACTAACGAAAGTTTGGATATAACCTGGGGCATATGCACAAGAAATCGCAGGTTCAAAAGATATACAGAGAATTTATACGAATTTTTACGGTGCAGCACCGAAAACAGTTTCAGGACAGCAACATCCCCAAATCTTACCTCACTCAAATTAGAGGCTTCTCTTGGCACAACAACGAAACAAAAAGGATAAGGAGAGGTCATTACAGTAGTAATAACTTCCAAGACTCAAATAAAAGAAAAAGTACTGAAAATAAACAATGGGTTATCTCCCAAGAGTGTTTTTCTTTAACGCCTTTGAGCTAGGCGCAGTAATTTGCAAAGATGCTCATGTGGGCGCCATATAAGAGCTTGAGGCAAAGGTGCCATATAGGAACTTAAAGCAATAGAGAGCATCAAAAAGCAAATGTGGAAGATATTTATATCTGAACCACTTCCTATGCATAGGAATCTTGTAAGAAAATAAATCAACGAGGCACATAGTAGCAAGCATGGATAGATAAAACAAGTGCCACTTCAAGATTTGCAACATAAAGAGGGGAAACTTAATATTGTTGAGATCCATCAAACCATGTTTCCCTCTCTCATAATAACTTTCAGTAGCATCATGAATAGAACTAACAATATAACTATCACATAAAACATCCCTATTATGAGCCACATGCATAAAAGAATTAATACTCACCACAGGAACAATAGTAGTAGGAGCAAATTCAACAGAATAATTATTCTCATCACCATAATCATCATAAATAGGAGGCATATTGTAATCATAACTAATTTTATCCTCAATAGTAGGTGAACTGAAAATATTATACTCATCATCATAGCCATCATAAACTAGAGGTTTAGTATCATCACAAGCTAAAGAACAGCTATTTCGCAAAGCATATTCTTCAAACATATCATCATAAGAAGGAACATCACATATGGGAGATAAAATATCATCAGAGCAAATTTTCTCCACTAAAGCTGGGGAACTAAAAATATCATACTTAACAAAACCAGCTTCCCCAAGCTTAGACTTTTCTAAAACAGTGTTCAAAGCATCTACTATATACTAAAAGCACAATACGCAAATTTAAAATAGAGACACGAGGTTAATCCACATCATTAGAATTATTTAAACTGTTAGATCTTTAATGAAAGGCTAAGATTTAAAGGTTAGATTAAAGTTACGTAACAGTTGTCACGTCCAACCAACATGTAATATGTAACCATAAAAAAAGGGATTCCTACCATCCCATGTGCCCACGTACAACACTTTTTTTCTTTAGATTAGAAGATAATGTATGGCACTTAGAGTATTAAAAAAATGTATGACACTTAAAAAATTGTATTTCTCTATCCAGATCTGTCCACGTACACCGGTTTTTTTTCTTTATATTAGTGAAAAAGTCCGACACTTGAAAAGTTGTATTTCTTTTTCTTCCTTTTTACTGTAAATAGAAATAGCGTACAACAGTAGAAACATTTTATTTCTACTTCCAAAAAAAAGAAACATTTTATTTCTCCATGTTCAAATTAGATATGTACCAGTATACATGTGTAGGAAAAAAATTAGAAACTTACCTACTATCTCCACGTTACGTGCGA
Source organism: Dactylis glomerata (assembly GCA_007115705.1). Lineage (NCBI taxonomy): Eukaryota > Viridiplantae > Streptophyta > Magnoliopsida > Poales > Poaceae > Dactylis > Dactylis glomerata. The sequence goes on from QXEO01000222.1 coordinate 1,598,470, forward strand.
AAACGATAACCAGGAATTAATCTCGAGGCTCAAGAAAAATACATAAGATATTTTTCTGTTTTCTAGAATTAAGTGGGTTAAGTTCGTCGCCAACAGTTTGTTAGAGGTATGCCATCTCCTAATTAATTTTATTTATGTACAAATCAATGTGGGTGACTAACACAAATAATCTTACAATAATATAGATCCATACCGAGAATCAGCAGTAAAGAGCCTTAGATGTGTTATATCCGATCGGCCATATATATTCTAAAATAGAGGCACCACATTAATCCATATCATTCGAATTATTTTACCGATTAGATCTAAAATATATGGCTAAGATTTAAAATAAGATGAACTATTACGTAACGCTGTGTAATCTAGCTCGACACATTTTGTGTTTTTTTCGTGGGCACACATTTTATGTTAGAGATATGTACCAAATATGAACTACTCGAATGATAAGACGTGAAAAAAATTAGAGCGTGGAGGCATAGGACTCTTAGCACGCGTGCACAAAAATCATGCACCAACATGGTCATAGGTTAAAGTCAGTTTTTTTTGTGTGAAGAAAACACTGCATGTTCATAAGCATGACAGAATACAAGGCGATACACGCATGCAGGATCCTAACAGAACATACGAGGGCATCACATGGAAAAATAATATTAGTTTGTAGAATATTAATATTAATATTCTCTGTAAATATTTGTGTCCAGTTTACGTGTAAAATAATTTATGGTCAACTAGATCATCCGTTCGGCTACTCACAGAAAATACATGATTATTGAGTTATATATTTACGTATAGTTGAATGAGTATGCTAAGACAATCATGCTACTACTTAGACTATAAAATTTAAAATAGATAAAAATATTACTCCCTCTGATCCATAATAAGTGTCAAATGATTTAGTATAAATTAGTGCTACAAAATTGTACTAAACCGACAACACTTTTTATAGATCCGAGAAAGCAATATTTTAAAAATTGTTTAAAACAATACCAACGTAATAATGATTTGTGTCATTTTAAATTATAAAATGGACGATAGACTTCCTTTTCTAACATAACAACACATCAGATATTTGTTTCATTCCAAGGTGATTCCAAAAAGACACGTTTTTACCTATCATTGTACTTATTACGAGAGAGTGGATTTTTGTACCTCGAGCTACATGTAGCTCGGTTTTTTGAAAAAATCGAAAATGATATTTTAAAGTTTTAAAAAATTCTGAAAAAAATCTAGATGTTGACAATGATATGATCTACCAACGTGCAAAATTTGAACTCGAGATTCCTAATATTCTGGCATGTACAAAAATGACAAACTCTGACAGATTGTGATATTTCGAAAATCTGCACTGTTCACTATTATAGATCTCAGAATTTGTCATTTTTGCACAGCTCAAACTATAAGGTATTTTGACTTGAAAATTTGCACGATTGTAGATCACAACATTATCTACTTGTAGATTTAATTTCAGATTTTTTTGAAACTTCAAAATAGTATTTTCGAATTTTTCAAAAAATGAGCTACATGTAGCTCGAGCTACATTTGTGGTTTTCGCTTATTACGATAGCTATAGAATCCAATACTTTGAGTTCCCAATTTTTTTGAGACCATAAACTTATTTTGTTAACATATTCAGCATGATAAATATGATGTCCGAGGGCCACCTTGCTAGTTCATACTAACAAAACTATTAGCATGCAAATTAAGCTCCAAAGGTTTTTCAATTTTCTCTTCAAACACTTCATATCTAAACTCAGGAAAAAGACTACAGAACTCTTTGTTTTCCATTAAGCCTAACTAGTAAAAATAAAAACAAGAAACAAAAAGATGTAATTGCAGAATCTAAAGGAAATAACTCCGAGCACTCACACAGGAGGATGCGAGTACCTTTTACCTTACCTCCCCGGCAACGGCGCCAGAAAAGAGTTTGATGTCTACGCACTTCTATTCTTGTAGATACTTGTTGGGCCTCCAAGTGCAGAGGTTTGTAGAACAGCAGCAAGTTTCCCTTAAGTGGATCACCCAAGGTTTATCGAACTCAGGGAGGTTAGAGGTCAAAGCTATCCCTCTCAAGCAACCCTGCAATTACGATACAGAAAGTCTCTTGTGTCCCCAACACACCCAATACACTTGTCAGATGTATAGGTGCACTAGTTCGGCGAAGAGATAGTGAAATACAAGTGGTATAGATGATTATAAGTAGCAAACGTGATGTGAAATAAATATCGCTGTGAGCAAACAAGTAACAAAATAGCAAGTAAACGGTGTGCAAAGCTTGGAAACAAGGCCTAGGGATCATACTTTCACTAGTGGACACACTCCCAACAATATAACATGAATGAACAAATAAACAACTTCTCTCCGCTATGGTACTCTGAATTACTCTCCTATTGAATAACACTAATCATTGTGTAGTGGCTACAGAAGCACCCCTTAAAGTTCATCAAGTACTTGACAAACACCACTCATAGAGATATCCAAATCAAATCACAATTCAAGATAGAAATCATTGCAACTTAGACCAAGTACTAACACGGTGCACACACTGTCAACATTACACCATGAAAGGAGGAATAGATCACTCAAACTATCATAGCAATAATCATTCTCATAATCCACAAGAGATCACAATCATAGCCTAAACCAAGTACCACCATGATGCACGCACTATCACCGTTACACCAAGGCAGGAGGAATAGATTACTTTAACAATCACCACTAGAGTGCACATAACATCTGAATAATAACATCTACTTGTTCAACATGATACAAAGCTCACGATCACATAAAGATCACATCATGGGAGAGAGAGGTGAACCACATAGCTACCGGTAGAGCCCTCAGCCCCGGGGATGAACTACTCCCTCCTCATCATAGGAGACAGCAAGGTTGATGGAGATGGCAGTGAGGTCGATGGAGACGGCGGAGACGGCGATGGAGACCGATGGAGATTGCTCCGGGGGCACTTCCCCGTCCTGGCAGGGTGCCGGAACAGAGACTTCTGTCCCCCGAAATTCGTCAACAGTGGCGGCGGAGCTGCGGAACTGCTTCTGAAAAATTGCCGACTCCCTTAGGGTTTTCCGTCCCGAGGCTTTGTATAGGCGAAGGGGCGTCGTCAGAGGAGGAGCCAGGCGCCCTCACACGGGGCTCGCGCGGCCAGGGGCCTGGCCGCGCCACCCCTGTGTGTGGGGCCCTGGTGGCCCCCCTTCGACTCTTCTTCGGATCTCTGGAAGCTTCCGGGTAAAATAAGACTTCAGGAACTTGTTTCGTCCAATTCCGAGAATATTTCCTGTGTAGCTTTTCTGAAACACAAAAATAGCAGAAAACAGGGAACTGGCACTGTGGCAACTCGTTAATAGGTTAGTTCCGGAAAATGCATAAAAGTGCCACGAAGTGTAACGAAACATCGGGTAAATGGTGTAAAAACAAGCATGGAGCATCAAAAATTATAGATACGTTTGAGACGTATCAGTCATCTGCAAACATTAGATGAGATATACGAGGAGACATCCTGCAGATTTTGAGCTCCTGGAGAGCCGAGGACTGGATAGCTTGCTTAATAATCAAGGAGAGGCTATCAGCCACGATGAGGAAGAGATACGGTGAAAGGGGGTCACCCTGGCGTAATCCTCTCGTCGGGGAGAAGGTGCTAGTAAGCTGTCCATTAACTTGCATAGAGAATTTCACTGATTTTACACAGCACATGATCCAACCAACCCATTTCCTATCAAACCCCCTTTTCAACAGAGCACCTTCCAGAAAATTCCAGTCCACTCTGTCATAGGCCTTGGAAAGGTCTAGTTTGTAGGCACAAAAAGACTCTTCTCCTTTCTTGGATCGATGGATGGCGTGGAAGCACTCAAAAGCAATGAGTGCATTATCTGATATCAACCTACCTGGGAGAAAGGCACTTTGGGTTTCTGATATCATATCTTGGAGGTGAGGTCTGAGTCTGTTTACCAAGCATTTGGCAATGATCTTGTAGGTGACATTGCAGAGAGAGATAGGTCTGAAGTCTTTGAGGTCATTAGCATCAGAAGTTTTGGGGATTAGGACAATTTTAGTCATATTGAAATTTTCAGGGATAGTTCCAACACTAAAAAATGCTTGATAGCACCGCAAACTTCTTTCTTTAGGAGGCCCCAATTTCTCTGGAAGAAACGGGCTGGGAGCCCATCGGGTCCAGGGGCTTTAAGAGGACCGATTTGGAATAGGGCATCCCCAATCTCCTCGTCAGTGAGATCAGCCAGCAGAGCTTGGTTAACATAGTTTGGAACAGACGGCTCGATCAGGTCAAGTAAATCCTTGGCCTCCACTTCCGGATCCGCGGCATATAGGTCAATGAAGAAATCATTAGCCAGTCCTAGAAATTCGCCTTCATTATCAGTGAAAGTACCATCTTTTCTCGCAAGCTTTCTGATCTTATTCTTCTTAGCCCTTCCAGTAGCCTTTCGGTGGAAGAACCTAGTATTCTGGTCCCCCTCTTTCAGCCAGTTGATTCTTGATCGTTGTTTCCACATAATTTCTTCACGGTGTAGCAGCTCGTCTAATCTTGACGAGATCCTCTTAATCTCCTTGGTGTTTCTGCTATAATTATGGTTCTGTAAATTGCCCAGCTTCTTCTTCAGCTCCTTTATTTCTTTATTTACAGAGCCAAAGTTTGCAGAGCTCCAGATTTTCATGGATTTCATAGCATGGGCCAGCTTGTCTTGCACCTCTTCCAAATTACTGGCAGGTTTAAGGTAGCTCCAAGCCTCCTCCACACAGTTCACGAGGGAGGCCTCTCTTTCCCACATTGCCTCGTACCTGGGTAAGGTGCTGGCAGGTCTGCACTTGTCATCCTTCAAGCTTAACATAATGGGACAGTGGTTCGATCGGGAGGAGACCAAGTGCTGAACAGTGGCTTGTGGAAAGAGCTAGGACCATCTCGGGCATGCAACTGCCCTGTCCAGCCGCACTCTAACATTCTTCCTGCCCTCTTGCTTGTTGTTAAAGGTCCAAGGGCAACCTTGGAAGCCAAGGTCGAAAAGGTTACAGAAGTTAAGGGTTTCTCTAAAGTCAGCCATGCGACTTTCATTTCTTCTAGTCGCTGACCAATGTTCAGATTGGAACAGAGCTTCGTTGAAGTCACCTGTTATGCACCAAGGTTCTTTCGAGTTATCCTTGATTCTCTTGAGGAGCTTCCAAAACTCAGCTCTGTCCTGAGGGCGAGGTTCACCATACACGAACGTGTATCTTATTTTATTACCATCATGGTCGGTTACATGGGTGTCTATGTGACGTTGGCCATAGCTGAGCAGGTCCAAGGTCACACTGTCACTCACAAAGAGGGCCAAGCCCCCTCCTTTGCCTTCCACGCTGATCGGCAGGCAGTTGGAGAAGCCAACCCTGCTGCACACTCTTTGTACTGCTGCTTTATTCTGCCTTGTCTCTGAAAGGAACACCAGATCAGGCTTGAATTCTCGCACCAGCCGTGCGAGCTCCTGAACTGTCCGGGCCTGTCCTAGGCCCCGACAGTTCCAGATCAAGAGCCTCATCTCTTCCTCCAGGCACCCTCCTCGGTGCCCGGTTTTTTGCCGTCCGTCGCCAGCTCGGTCTTCTTGCTCTTCACTTCCTTGAGTTCTCCCTCCCTCCAGCTGCTCCCAGCATTAGCACTTGGGCCTGGTGGTTCTTGAGTAGCCTTATCTACTATGTTTTCAGCTACCTCTTCTACGGGCTTATAATCACCGCCCTTTACATTTTTACTGAGGCTATCAGCTATGCCTTTTAGGATTACAGGGACTACATTCTCTTCATACTCCCTCAGTCTATGTAGCCCTTCTACACCTAGGCTTTCTTCCAGGGGTGGGACCTGGTACAGTATTTTCTTTGCTGGCTTAACAGCATCACATTCTTCTTCACGCTGGCGCGTAGCCCCCATGTTTGTCCCCTGGGTTGCATGCACATCATCGTAGTTCTGAGCACCAGTTTCCTCCCGGTTGCGCCTCTTCCAAGTGGCAGCGTGTTTGCCCTTTGTCATGTCACCATCACTTACATTGGTCTTTTCTTTCTCGATGACTTGTCTCCCCTCAGTTTCTGGTATGCCCAGATTCACATCTCCAGTGTTAGCCTTCTCCTGTGTTGGCATGTCGCCCACTTGAGTGGCAGGAGTGGTTGAGTGCACCACAGGTAGGGCCTCAAGGTGCCCCTCCTGTATGCCTCTGCTTGCAGACCCCTGACCCACGGTGTTGGAGGGGTCTGTGGTGCTGATCTTGATTAGCGTCGCGGTGGAGGGCCCCGTCTTGTTGTCGGTGATGCAGAGTTTGGCGGTGGTCTCCTTGACTAGGCTGCGCACCTCCGTGGCCACAGTCGCCACCGTCGCCGAGGCTTGGCCCAACAACAACATGTTCTGACGATGTTGCTGATGGCGCCAATTTTGGTTGTTGGAGGCATCTGCTTGCATTTCCAGCTCAGTCTTGTCCGGGAGTAGCCATCTCCTGATATCTTCCCTCACGGTCGGGCGGACACTTAGATCTCTGCTGTAGTGCTTCTTCTTCGGTGTTCCAGCCATCTCACAGTCCGTGTCCTTATGCCCGATGAGGCCACAGAAGAAGCAGAAGTTGGGTAGCCTTTCGTAGTGTAGACTGACCACCACCTCCTCGTCCTCTATGCCGTCAATGATCGGAATCCATCTCCGGATTGGGCGATCAATCGGCATGTGCACTCTGGCCCTGATGTATTTGTCACACAGATCTCCATGGGAGAAGTTATCGATGCAGATAAAATCACCAACTTTCACAGCTAAATCTTTGGCCAGCTTTTTAGATAGGAGATAAAAAGGAATGTTCCTGAACTGAACCCAGATTGGTATCGAGGGAAACTTTACCGATTCAGGGTCTTGTCCTTCTTTGAAGGGCGCTATGAGTACAGCATCCTCGCTGCACCTCCAAGGCCCTCCCTTGACGACATGGTTGTAGTCGCCTTCCTCGGTAAACTCAAGCATGAATCTTCTATCGGCGAGCTGGAGAGACTCCATGTGCCCCCTTATGTTCCAGACCCTGCGCATGGTGGCGATGAGGCTCTTCGAGGAGATGGCGAGGACTGACAGGAAGACACCCACGGCAAGTAGTCTGCCGCGGGCAGCTCCCCTGGCCCTGCTGATGTTGGCGACCAGGGGCTTCTTCTCCTCTTCAGTGCCGAGCTCGTGGAGCGGCTCCTTCCCCTTGCGGCGAGGCACTGGAGCCATCAGGAGGGCACTGCTGCCTCCCGTTTCCATGATCGCCTTGCCGCTTCCCAGCTCAGATGTCGGTGCAGGGAGCTCAGGAAGCAGCGCCTTCTTTGCCAGAAGTATATCTAATTAAACTGACTTTGTCACAAGCCCACAACTGCACCAGTATTAAACCGAAGCGCTAGCTTGCCGACCGTACCACCTAATCATTTCCAGTTGCAGCACAGAACACAGCACAAGCTAGAGAAAAAGTTGAGACCACATCGTCTCCCACGCCAACCCAGCAGGAGCATCAACCATGGCGGCCAACAACCCACGACCATGCGCCAATCCCACCACCAACTCCATCTGCTGAATCCATTAATTGATCATCCCTATAGCTTGTCACCTGGTAATCTCGCCACCTCTTCTTTGACGATACAACTCGACACAACTCTTCTTCTTCCACGACACAACGGCGGCGGCGGCGGCGAGCAATCCGCGATCTTGCTTGCGATCATGATGGTGATGGGTTACTTCCGGACGCCCATGAAGGGCGGTGGATGGAAGAATAAGAATGCTGAGGCGCGGGAGGAGGCGGCGGAGCACCGGGAGGCGCTGCTGGAGCAGGGCAGCTCCGAGGGACCGCTGCCGAAGGGGTACTTCGCCGTGTACGTCGGGGAGGAGGCGCGGCGGTTCGTGGTGCCCACCGCGTACCTCCGGGAGCCGGCGTTCCGGGACCTCATGGAGCGCGCCGCCGACGAGTTCGGCTTCGCGCAGGCGGCCGGGCTGCACGTGCCCTGCGCCGAGGAGGACTTCGAAGAGCTGCTCCGCCGGCTCAGCCGCAAGAACGGTGGCTCCGGCAGCGGCAAGGGGAAGAAGGCCATTTAGGTAGATCTTGGATGCATACAAGGATCGATCGTTTCTTGTTTGGTTCTAGAGATTGTACAGATTAGAGTGCAAACAGCCACATGCGTGCGTGATGTGTAGATGCATGCATGGTGTGTTGACTAGTCATCATAGGTTTCATCTCGAACGATGAGTATGAAAATCAACAGTACTCCAACATCCATGCGGGGGAAACAAACATCTGGAAAAAAGTTTTTCATTTTGAGAAGGCGGAGCAAGAAAATGGCAGATGACAGATGATGAAATGTTTCTTTGATTCTTCTACCAGATTCACCTCTCTATCAGGTGTACGGATAGGAGGAATTTAGGTTTTACCCGGCCCGTCAAGTCAATTTCACTTTTTTTTCTGTAGATGTGACTTGTTTAAAAAATACATGGTGTCTAGTTATCAGTCGAATGAGATTTTTTTTTGTTTTCATTCAAGTGATGTCATCCCGATGCTTGTTGGTCCATCACCTCGGCAGTACAAGTGGTGATGTGGTAGCTGAGTTAGGTGACGTCGCGGCGCTCCCGCTCATCCGCTATGGATTTAGATAGATATGACGAAGAAGGCGCCCCTCATTTTGTGTTGCTCACCCACCCGCTAGATCCACTATCTAGAGGCCTTGTCTAGATGGAGTAGAAAAAATAGAGGCCTTGCCTAGATGGAGTTGGGTGTTGGTTTAGGTGGTTGATATTGGGGTGGCGGAAACCAAGGCAAACCCTTGGCCGTTGGTGGCAGCCATGACGATGACGTCGCAAGTGTTCGTTTCCTTCTTCAAGGCTTTGTAGAGGTGTATCTCCCACACAACCCTTCCCTTGATTCGGGGTGAAACTTCCGTTTTGAGTGGCGGTGTTAGATTGTATATTTCTGTATAGTCTCTGTATATGTACTCTGTAACCTGTACGTACCTCTTGGTACCTCTATATAATGAGATAGGCCACGCCCTAGAGCGTTGTGCCAGTTCCACCCAAAACATCACGTGTCTCTCTGTTTAACATGGTATCAGACTATGTCATCTTTTCCTCCTCCTAGCCGCCGCCCTCAACCCTAGCGTAGCCGCCGCCGCCTTCCTTGGCCGCCGCCGCCATGAGCTCCTCCATCGACACCCCGCCTACCACCACCGCCCCACCGCCCTCGACCAACCTGCCCACCACCACCACCACTATCTCGTCGCCCCCCGCTGCCGTCTCGGGTGATCTGCCGCCCTCGATCCCACTCCCGCTCTCGGCCTCTGTACCTTGGTGCCTCCCAGTGGTTCGGTGGATTTTTTTCCGCTGACGCCACCGCAGTTCACCCCGCCCTATGGGCTGCCGCCGGCAGCCTCGCCCTCCATGACCAGCTTCCTCTCGGAGCTCGTCAACTACAGCGGCCCTCCTCTGGCCGCGTCGTTCCCCTCTTCGATGGGTGGCTGGACTGCCACCCCACGGGAGGCCCCCGCCGTCCTGCACAGCGTCCCGACGCCTGACGTCCCGGAGCGCCAATACGGTGCTGTCCCGGGTGCCTACCAGCTGACTCACCTCATCACCGTCTGGCTTACGCCAGACAATTACCTGTACTGGCGCACCCAGATTCTGTCGCTCCTTCGCAGCCGTCACCTGGACGGCTTAATCGACGGGAGCACTGATACGTCCAAAACGTATCTACTTTCCCGAACACTTTTGCTATTGTTTCTCCTCTAATTTATGTGTTTTGAATACAACTAACACGGACTAACGATATTTTCAGCAGAATTGCTCTGGTGTCTCGTTTTTGTGCAGAAATCCAACTTTCAGTAAAAATCCGGGAAAATATTGCAAAAATCCTATTTCACCAGAAGACCCACGGAGCCAGAAGATGAGACGGAGAGGGGCTGGGAGGCCGCCACACAACCAGGGGGCGCGGCCCAGGCCTGACCACGCCCACCTGTTGTGAGGCCACCTCGGCCATCGTCTCGATCCCTCCTTCCACCTACATATACCCTCTGACCTGATAGGAGCGGGGGTTCGGCGTTTTTCCCAGATAGACTTCCGCTGCGCCACCACCATCAGAAATCGTGATTCGGAACCAGAAACTCCGTTCTGGCACCCTGCCGGGACGGGAATTTGGAGGAGATCTTCATCACCATCATCACTAACGTCTCTCCATCAACCATCCATGACTCCCCCATTCATGTGTGAGTAATTTCCGCTGTAGGCGAAGGGGATGGTAGGGATTGGATGAGATCATTCATGTAATTTGCTATGAGATTGTTAGGGCATAGTGCATAGTATCTATTATTAGTGCTTATGACATTGTTGCAACTTTTTGTGCTTAATGCTTATCTATTTGGGCCCGAGTGCCATGATTTCAGATCTGAACTTGTTATTGTTTTATGATGATACTTGTTGTTTATGGTCTTACCTGCAAGTTGTTTACACATATTGTTGTCCGGAACCCGAGGCCCCAAAGTGACAGAAATTGGGATAACCGGAAGGGGTGGCTATGATGTGAGGATCACATGTGTTCACAGCACAAGCTAGAGAAAAAGTTGAGACCACGTCGTCTCGCACGCCAACCCAGCAGGAGCATCAACCATGGCGGCCAACAACCCACGACCATGCGCCAATCCCACCACCAACTCCATCTCCTGAATCCATTAATTGATCATCCCTAGCTTGTCACCTGGTAATCTCGCCACTTCTTATTTGACGACACAACTCTTCTTCTTCGACGACACAACTCTTCTTCTTCAACGACACAACGGCGGCGGCGGCGGCAGCGAGCAATCCACGATCTTGCGAATTGCGATCATGATGGTGATGGGTTACTTCCGGACGCCCATGAAGGGCGGTGGATGGAAGAAGAAGAATGCTGAAGCGCGGGAGGAGGCGGCGGGGCACCGGGAGGCGCTGCTGGAGCAGGTCAGCTCCGAGGGACCGCTGCCGAAGGGGTACTTCGCCGTGTACGTCGGGGAGGAGGCGCGGCGGTTCGTGGTGCCCACCGCGTACCTCCGGGAGCCGGCGTTCCGGGACCTCATGGAGCGCACCGCCGACGAGTTCGGCTTCGCGCAGGCGGCCGGGCTGCACGTGCCCTGCGCCAAGGAGGACTTTGAAGAGCTGCTCCGCCGGCTCAGCCGCAAGAACGGCGGCTCCGGCAGCGGCAAGGGGAAGAAGGCCATTTAGGTAGATCTTGGATGCATACAAGGATCGATCGTTTCTTGTTTGGTTCTAGAGATTGTACAGATTAGAGTGCAAACAGACACATGCGTGCGTGATGTGTAGATGCATGCATGGTGAGTTGACTAGTCATCATAGGTTTCATCTGGAACGATGAGTATGAAAATCAACAGTATTCCAACATCCATGCGGGGGAAACAAACATCTGGAAAAAAGTTTTTCATTTTGAGAAGGCGAAGCAAGAAAATGGCAGATGACAGATGATGAAATGTTTCTTTGATTTTTCTACCAGATTCACCTCTCTATCAGGTGTACGGAGAGGAGGAATTTAGGTTTCACCCAGCCCGTCAAGTCAATTTCACTTTTTTTTATGTAGATGTGACTTGTTTAAAAAATACATGGTGTCTAGTTATGAGTCGAATGAGAATTTTTTTTAGTTTTTATTCAAGTGACATCATCCCGGTGCTTGTTGGTCCATCACCTCGGCAGTACAAGCGGCGATGTGGCAGCTGAGTTAGGTGGCGTCGCGGCACTCCCCCTCATCCTCTATGGGTTCAGATATGACGAAGAAGGCGCCCCTCATTTTGTGTTGCTCACCCACCCGCTAGATCAACTATCTAGAGGCCTTGCCTAGATGGAGTAGAAAAAATAGAGGCCTTGCCTAGATGGAGTTGGGTGTTGGTTTAGGTGGTTGATATTGGGGTGGCGAAAACCAAGGGAAACCCTTGGACGTTGGTGGCAACCATGACGATGACGTCGCAAGTGTTCGTTTCCTTCTTGAAGGCTTTGTAGAGGTGTATCTCCCACACAACCCTTCCCTTGATTCGGGGTGAAACTTTTGTTTTGAGTGGCGGCAATGTTACGACAAAGTTGTCCTTATTGGAGGCACCATGTAAGAACCGTGTGGGCAACGGGCGATTGCTGTGGTGTTCCGTGGAAACTTGTAGTGACAAGGTCGCCTTGTGAAGGTCCTTGGTTTTCACTTGCTACTATCTTGTGGCCTATATTCATCGGCGGTTTGACGTTCTTGATCCTTCAAGATAGAGCATAGGATCCCCCTCAAGTACAATAAAACGCCAATGTTGGTGTGAGCTTGGAGCTATGGCATCCTAACATTTCCGGTCATGGTGGCATTCTTCTTTGTGTGCGACTATGTCCTGCAACTTTCTTATTCAAGGTGGTTGATGTGTGGGTTGTGACTATCCTAGTGGGGGAACTCGACATATGTCCTAGGGCTCTTGTGTTTTTCTCCCCTGACAAGCTAGCAACCAAGGGACTGGGGGTTAACCCTACGGTAGTGCAGTAAAAAATACAAGCTAGGGATCAATGTCCATTCTGGTTCTAAAAACCTCCATAACGTTGTGTCCTTCAAACTAGGGGTAGGGTCCCTCTTTGGACGAGGTGATGGATCAATTTGGGTCCATTTGTTGCCGGTCACGAGCCAATCAGGGCATGTTCGTATATGGTGGTACCTCCCTCACTGGTGGAAAAAAGGCCTTCAATCCCAGTTTGTAAAGCCCATTAGTCCCGGTTGTAGCAACCGGGACTAACAAAGCGGGACTAAAGGCTCCAGCCTTTAGTCCCGGTTGTTTACGAACCGGGACCAATGGTCCTCCACGTGGCCCGGGGCATGTGTTGCGGCTGGAGGACCTTTGGTCCCGGTTCGAATTTCTTTATTTTCTTTATTTCTCTATTTTTCTTTATTTCTCTATTATCTAATCATCTCTATTCTCATATCAAATTAGATACTTATGGCTCTCACTCCATATCTCATGTCAAATTACAAGTACTTGTGGTCCTCACTTCCCGGTCGGTCACCCATCCTCACACTGCTCCACCCTTAGCACGCTTAACTTCTCCATTCCTTTCCTACTAGCTTCCAAGACTGCGCTCGCGACTTAATGCTACCAATTCTATTAACCTATACACTTTGGTAATATATAATATTACTTTTTTAAATTCCAAATAAATTCACAAAATAAGCAACAATGATTAAGTAATAATAAGCACCAATGATTTTCAAATAATCTTTATGCATAATTTAATTATTAATTTTTAATAATTAAAATAATCAAAAAAGCCAAAATACTTGAAAAATCACAAATTCGAAAATTAATAGACTTTGTTAACTGAAACAAAGGGAGTACATTTTTCCAAACATTATACTCATCCAATAGAATAACAATAAGACTCACACAACCACACATCTACGATCATCCACCTAATAAACATTAAGGTTAAGACGATCAATATGGCTATTGTAGCCTTTTAGCTTCCAGTAGCTCCTACCAATCTCAAAGCCCAGGCGAGCGTCTAAAGTGGCATATAACAATTGGTTGAAGCTCAATGGAACTTTGGCCCAACCATACATTAGTTCATCTTCATCATCTTCTTCTTCTTCTCCCTTCTTCTTGTACTTCTTCTTGTCCTTCTTCTTGTCCCTCTCCTTGTTCTCAAGATGTGTCCCAATAGTAGCATTGGCCAAATCATAGAGACTCGGAGTTTGTTTGTTGGTGGGGTTCGGGACAACCTTTTGGAGATCATACACAGATGGAATTTCAATTCAGTATGTCCTCAGCATGCGTAGATCATTGGCGATAGCCGCACCGCAGAATTTGATGGTGGTGTCCTTCAAGAATTCCTTGAGCAGTTGCGGCACGCAATTGGCCCAACGTATTTGAAGATCAATATCTCGGACGCCACAGAGAGTTGAAGGACGGCGGCACGCTGAGGGACCTCATGAGTGGTGAACTCACAGTCCAAGCCCACGCACTTGATCGGTGCGGCGTCGAGGAACCGTCGCTTGACGGCGCAGATCCACTTCTCCACCCTTGATGCACGGAGAGTTTCCGTGATGGTGAAGTTCATCTCTTCAATGACGACGTAGTATAGCCAAGATCGAGGTAGATCTTGCTCCGCCATTGAGAGGGAGAGAGAGGGCGCCGGCGGTGGTGAAGATGTGTGTGGGAGATGTGTGTTTTGGGAAGAAGATTAGGATGAGAAGATGTGTGTGCTTAAGATGAAAATATGAGTGACTATATATAGTAGAGAGAGGTAGATCAGAAGTCCACAGTGCCGGCGGTGTGAAGGCGATCGATTTCCGAAGGCGCCGGCGGTTCCCGAGCGCGCGACGATACGAAGCGACGCTTTGTGTTTAATGGCGATCGATTCCGAAGCGTCGTCGATCGCGTCGTAACTGGCGCGGGAAGAGACGGTTCGTTTGAACGGGCCGTTGGTCCCGGCTCGTGACACGAACCGGGACTAAAGGGTGCCCTTTAGTCCCGGTTTGAGCCACGAGCCGGGACCAAAGGCCCCTACTCATTAGCCCCGGTTGTTGACAAAAACCGGGACTAAAGGGCACCTTTGAACCAGGACTAATGCTCCCTGGCCCACATTTTTGAATGAACCGGGACTAATGCCCCCTTTAGCCGCGGGTTGAACAGTTTAGGGACTAATGGGGTGAATGGAAGCCATTTTTCTACTAGTGCCTCCAAAACCATTTCTCCCTCATTGGTGATGGTTGCGGTGGTGGAAGATGGTCTTGGTGTTCCATGTTATGTTTTTTATTGTTTGAGTATCTAAGAAATTTTATCAGCCATTTTTGGCTGTATTAACTTAAAGCTGGATGGGATGTATTTTTCCTCTAAATCAGGTGGGCTCTAGTACCACTTACTCCTGTCATACTATTTACATCCATAAGAGCATCTCTAGAAAATACACTAAAACAGCCCAACTCTTATAATTTCGGCAGATATGCTATTTTGGGCCATTGGCCCGAGCAGACGCTGCATATCTGCATGTTCTTTAAACTTTATTTATTTTGGTTCACCCAAAATCCACCCCCACGAGTGAAATATATAGGGCTCGGGGGACTTCAATGGTCGCATCACTGTCCATTCTTGTGCAGATCCAACGCAGTATCCCCACTAGTTCTACAACATGTGTCTCGTTAACACCTTCGCATGAGGTCATGGGTCTTCCACCTCTAGCGGTCACGGACCTCTCTCCCAGTGGCGGAGCTTCAAGAAAAAATGTCGGGCATTCCAAGGTAAAATATGCCAAAAAGTTTTCAAAATTTAAAACCTACTTTTTTACAAAAGAGGTTCTCCCCGCTTCATTAACAAAGCATTAGGATTCTACAAGGTTTTTTCACCCGCTTATTAAATCAAATGTAGTCACACACAGAGCTGCACTCACAAATTCAGAAAGCAAGACCATAAAGCGGCAGCAACATATAAAATTAGCTAATCGACAAACAGTTTTTCACCCTCAAGCAGGGACCAGACACAAATTCTTCCCAAATACATCCCACTAGAAAATCTTCGACATAACAATGATCACCCCTTCGCTTTGCTTTAAATGACCTTGGCCACTATCTTTATGACCTTAGATCCTCGCTGCAGCACCTCTTTGGTTCTATTTTTCTATAAATAATTCCAATAATCAATGAAGTGGCATGTCTAAAGATTATCTCACAAAGACCAGCAATCACAATATTGCCAAAAGATGCTTGGTCCTGGGTTTTCCACAAAGATCATAGAACAGCAGCCATGACAGTTTGGTAAACTATGATATACCCCACCATCCTATTTAGCCAAGTTTGGAGTTCACACATCGTTGTGCAGGGGAGTTGAAGACACATTGTACCATCCCCCACACAAACCTAGGAAATTGGCAGGAGTAAAACAAATGATCAATGCTTTTATTAAAAGCACAAAACATGCACTGCTCATCCCCCCTTCCATTTATTAGATTATCTTTAGTTAAAGTTCTAGCCCATATCGGACACCGCAAAAACACTCTGACTTTTGCAAAAAAAAAAATTCAAAACCCACAAATATTTAAATACTTCGATTGGTGTCCTAGTCTGCAAGCCATTGTACAAAGATAAATGTAAATCATTTATTGGTCAGCTTCCAAGACCGCCAGGACTCAAATTCACACTGTGAGTAATATCTAGTAGTTTGCACCACTCCCCAACCAAGTCACCCCACAACCTTCTCCTAAAAACAATACAAGCACCATGGGAATCGACAAGACCACAATAATATTTTAGTAAAAGGAAAGATTATATAATCTAAGAGAAACCTCAGCCAAGGTCTTCTATTCTACCATATATCCTCCCAAATCCTAGTTTTATTACCAGAGACCGAAAATTTGTCACATAACCTATAGAAGATTGATTTAACCTTCGCAAGGCTTGACCGAAATTAATACATGCCTGCTTTTCCTTCTATGTGTGCCAATGTATCCTTATGCAAGTACTTCTTTGAAATATCCTACCAAACCCCATCACCATTCTCCATCCTCGACAATCACTTGCAAAGTAAGCTGATATTCATCATATCAAGATTTAAAACCCCAGATCCCCCTCCCCAATCCTTGGGAGTGCACACAACTTTCCAATCAACTAAATGATATTTCCTCACCCTTGTTCCTCCTGCCAAAATATTCTATTTCTATTCATATTATACCTATTGTGTACCCCCACAAGTACCCTATAAAAGAAGGGCATGTACCTTGGTATCCATATCCAGCATCTTCTCCTACCAGTAAGTCAACTTCTTTTACATTTAGATTTTCAATGGATATTAAAGATTTTTTCCTTATAAACTGGAAACCCCAATTATTTGAAAGGAAGTAGCAGATTTGCATGTGAAAATTCCATCATAGAGCAGGTTTTGCTCTTTGCATTTCCTAGACAAAAGACCACACACTTAAAAAATCACACAAAACATCTCCTCAAACAATGAGAGTAAAAACTTAAGAATTATTCTAATGTTGGAAGATAGTATCATCTGCATACTAGAGAATAGTAATTCCATTCTTCTGTAGATGAGGAACGATGATAGATATAAGACCACTCCATTGTGCACTCTTCACCATCTACTATATACTAAAAGCACAATATGGGGGTCTAAAATAGAGACATCACGTTACGCCACATATGCTAGAAATAAATATACCATTGATTTTATTTCTAATGGTTAAGATCTAACACATATAAAAGTTACGTAAACAATAGACACGGGACAAGTTTACACGTGACAAGTATGTACGCCTTACCAAAAAAATTAAACAAACCGTGTCATGCTAGTACACTAGCTAAACTTGACGTGTATATTTAAGGAAGAAAAAAGAGCTAGCTAGCTTGTCTAATAAAAAGGTAAAACACCCAGACCAAAGTCTGTACACGGGAAGCTACCAACTCATCTCAAAGAGGATCAAACGTAGACGTATGCCTATAGAACTCCATGAGAAATACAAAGAAGCAGTGCACGAGGTATGCAGTAATTAATTATACTTCAACTCCATGTATAAAGACATATATTCTCCCCTTCTTTTTTGTCAAACACCGTGGCAAAATCTGCCAACATGCTAAACTCAATGGCCTATTTATATGGAAAATAGTGTGGTCATGTCATGAATGAAGTTATTGTGTACATTAAAAATTCTAACTTAGGAAGTACATTTTCTTTCTTCTTTGTAAAATGTCGGATGTGATGGTACATAATATACATAAATACATGTATTTTTAGTAATTTTTTTGTTTAGAATACAAGCCCGGGGCTTTCTATTATATTTACCAAAACATATGCATAAGTAGTTAAATAAGTTATTTGCATGTATAAAATGACACCATGAACCTAAAGTAAGGCGGGTATATTTGAAAGCATTTGGAGAGGTGAGATTTCGCTAAGTATAAAAGAACAAATACAGCTCGACCAACCTAGAGGTGGTAAACAAAGTCAAAATATACAATATCCAGGTAGGCGATTAGTGTGTTTAGAGTTATTTTTGGTGAGAACAATCATAAAAGATTACTGATGGAAAAATTAGAATGAGAGGATGTGGAAAAATCATAAAATATTACTGACTGAAAAATGAGCATGAGAAGATGTGAAGTATAAGAAGAGTTAAACAAATACTATAATTATCAATCAAAGTCTATGGTTTTATATGATATGTCACAAGAACAAATACAATTAAAAATTTGTTGTCGGACAACATCCATACTGACAATCAAATACACTGCATTAAATGACTTCTTCAAGACTCCAATCATAATATCTCAAAATGCACATTGTAGATGCACAATAGCTTATCATTTGTAGATTTACAGTCAAAGTCTACGGTTTTATATGACATGTCACAAGAACAAATACAATAAAAAATTTATTGTCGGACAACATCTATACTGACAATCAAATACACTGCATTAAATGAGTTCTTCAAGACTCCAATCATATTATCTCAAAATGCACATTGTAGATACACAATAGTTTATCATTTGTAGATTTATAGTGGAATATGAATAAAAACATAGTGATCAAAATAAATCGAATAATAGTTGGCATGGCAGAAAATTAATGACACTAAAAATGGTTCCAGACAATTTTTAGAATATCTCTGTTAATAAAAATCCCTATAATTTTCAGTGGCAATCCAATGACACATTAATAACACTAGCACCTTAGAGTTAATATAGTGAATACATAAGTTAATGATACTTTGTAATGATAGACCCATAAATTAATGCATGGTAATTGTGCTAGATGGTAACATGTAATATTCAATAATGTAATGGATGTGTATAAAAAAGCAAATGCATGCACATATCTATTGTGAGACTTCCATAGTTCATGTTGGATAAAAGCAATGGATAGGTGGATGATTAGGAAAAAAAATTGAATGTACTAAGGACCTAGTATATGGCACATATGACATGGGCAATAAAAAGTGTGATACATGCTAACATGCTATATGTGCAAGCCAACGTCTCACACAAATAAATATAAATTATATTGTGCGCGAACAGGTAAAGTGAACATAGAAAAATCTTGAAAACATAAATGTGTCTTTATCCAAAAGGTTTTTCTAAACATTTTCATATTGGCCTGACCTACAAAATGTTTACTTATCAAATGTAGTATCAATAATATAGACATATATCAAATACTAAAAAATTTGCATGTTGGCTAGGAAAAAATAACAAGCTAATGTACAACTCCATATAAGGAATCAAATCATCATGGGTGAATTTTTTTCTTATATATATTGTAGGGTCTTCCTCTACAATTTTCTTTTGGAAAATTACATGGTAACAAACTAATAAATATAATTTGCATGGTGAAATTTAATAACATTTTATTTTATTTTTAATGTGAACCTAAAAGGATACTAATTATCAAAGAGAAAATAACTAACAAACAAAAAATATATAGCCGCAAAATGCGCGGATTACCCAAAATAAGCTCATTTCATATATACATATACAGAACTGTACTTGCACATATACTACAACAAACCAAAAACCTAATGTCAACCTCACATCTAACACCACATAATAAACTTGGATCTTGTACTTAGTTTACAAATTCCATTATATGTACTTATTTTCTATCACATACCCACGATATGTATGTCTGGTATGTATGGTTTATTCGAGAATGACATTATTATCATTAGGCCATAAAGTTAAAGATGATTATGCATGATAATTTATTTAGCATTATATCATCGATGTCTATAAAACAGTACTCCCTCCGTTACTTGATATAACGTGTATAGTTTTCTATGAAAAAATCTAGAATATAAAGTATATGGCGGGATTGTGGGATTTTTTACACAATTTAAGAGTCAATCTGATGAGGAGAGATAAGATACCTAGATTTCCCTATTTTTCCTTTATTCTCAGATCGATCACCTACCTGTATTAATGTCTAAACATTTTAAAATTTGCTCCTTTATCAAGTGCATTAATATTCGTACAAGAAAACTATACACCTTATATTAAGGAACGTTGGGAGTATTACATTCAAGATATTATAAATTTATGTCTCGGTCATTTCCACCATATTTAAGATGATGCCCTCACATTTGCGAGGACCACATGGCTAGTTACATTAAAAAGGATTGGTGATAGGGGTCACCCTACCTAAGCCTAACCCCCAAATTGGTAGGGGAAAACACCCAAGTTGATCAGTCATTTTGATGTTAACTTTCCCACTAGTAATGATGCTAAACACGAAGTCATTCTACATTTGTGAAAGGTCTCTTTTCAACATCAGATTGTACAAAAAAAACCAATTCACAAATTTTAAGACATATTAATACTTGTGATTCACAATAGTTAAAGAACAACTCCGATACCTCGATAGTTTGCGAACTATGCCATGTTTTCCTAGGAAACTGTAGCAGGTGTGTCTTGCAATAGGAAAATTGGAGCAGCGGAGGTGTGTCGGGCTAGCCGTAGCTATCCTCTTGGCCGACTTTATCTCCCTCGCCGCTCTCCGTCCCTACTCGTTGATGGACGACCAGCTCGTCGGATCGAATCTGCTGCCCCGCTAATCTAAAAAAAAAAAGAATCTGCTGCCTGGCTCAATCATCAGCTCACATCTGCTAACCATGGGCCGTTGATGAGTAAGGACAACAAAGCCATGAACTGAATCAGGAACAGATAGTTGCCTCTCACATGGACTTGGCTGAGTTTGTAGCCATTAGTCTTTTTTTTTTTTTGAGCTTTGTTTGTAGCCATCTACTATCTATCTACTATATACTAAAAGCACAATACGGAGGGTCTAAAATAAAGCCACCACGTTAACCCACATCATCTAAATTAATTTTAATAGTTAGATTTAAAATATATGGCTAGGATTTAAGGATAACAAAGGTTACGTAAAACTGTAGTTGATACAAACAATAGTCAGCAATGTCACGTACAAAAAGTTACATGTCCAAAAAAAAAATCAACAGCCGTGCCGACCCATACAAGCATATATCACGTACTAAGAGTTACATGTCAAAAAAAAATCAACGGCCGTGCCGACCCACACAAGCACGTCCCTAGCAGTTTGGTCACATAAAAAAATCTTGTTACCTACCAGGTCATGATTCAAGAAATTGATCAGCTATGACATAGCTGATACGTGAAACACCCAAGCAGCGTCCAGTTGAAAAATAATAATAAAAGGAAAAATAGCCGGAACCAGCTATATCATGCATAGCTACGATTCTATCAAGAATTAATAATTCCTACTAATTAATGATACTTTCTCAACAATAAATTAGTAGCCTCAGTTTTGTCTAGATATATCTAGACACATTTTAGTTTGTATATATTCCTAATTTCAAAATTATGTATCTTTCACCCAGCTAAAAAGTATATTAATATGTCTAGGTAGTATAGCTCATTGGATTTGTTCATATAGGCTAAAAATTAAATTTAAAACATATATCAGGTGGATAAATATACCACTTTATCTAAATTAGTTCGATAGCTAGATCCAGTATTCGTGGATATCATTTAATAAAAGATTATTATCCTTACAAACGTATCATTTGAAATAAGTTATTTTTGTGGGGCCATATTGTAAGCAGTGGTACCATTGAATTAAAAAATGAGATTATTGTGAATTTGCATACCATGACTTACATATTTAAAAACAAAATAAAAATTCACTAAGGAAAAATTTAGCACGACCAGACGTGTTAGGTTTGCTTTTATGTTGGACCCGGAAAGCTGCTTTATTGATTGATATATCACATATCATAATTTTTCTCCTACAGAACTCCCACAATATAATGGCTCGGCCTCAATCTCTCTAAAAATATATGATTCCATTAAAAAATTAAATATTTCTGTATGGCTGGCTACCTAGCTAGAAGCGTGGTGTGTATAAATATGCTAGAATGGAGAGTTTATACTTATCAACACGTACACATTTGAGTATATTGATTTATACATACGCATGTTTATGTTTTTTTGGAAAAATGTGCATGGTTAAATATAAAAATTAATCACAAGACACCTACATTTTTAATTTTAGTACAAACACAAAGAGAGATATAATTTTACCATAAAACATACAAAATCTTCAAATATTTGGTCCACATGGTTACATTCAGCATATTGATTATTCCTAATAAATCGAGAATCTTCCCTATAAAGATATTATAATAATCTCTTTGATCTATAATATATGACAATCACATAATAAAACTAGAAATGAGGGATATAGTACAATTTCTGTAGAACAACAAAACATCCAACTGCCGATGTCATCGCACTTGCGAGGGCCACCGTGCTAGTTAGTCATAATGGTATAATTTTCTATTTCGCTCTTGGGCTGGGCTGGCCATGGCTCGGGTTTGCCCTCACTATGCTTCGCACCTGCTCTCTCCGCTGTCGAGGAGGATAACATCTTCTAAGTGTGGTTGAAGGGCATTCGCAAATGCAACACTCTCGCCTGAAACCTCTGGGCCTGGTTGTGTGAATTGTGCGAAAACCATGTACACTATACAGAGGTGAGGAGCTCGCGCACTCCTGCACGTCCGCACAACGGGCAGATGGGGATCTCCCAGGCCGACGATGAGGACGATGACTTCGACAACTTTGTTGAGGAGGAGAGAGTCACGGCGCGACGCTAGGATTGGTGGTTGCAGCAGGTGTGTGCCATTTGCACTAGAGCGGCGGCGTGCTCGGCGAGCATATCCAGCCCATGGTTATCCGCGTACGCAATGCATAGGTGGTCGTCTGCTCCCGTGAAGCCGAGGCAGGGAACGACGTTGACATGGGCATACCCTTTCAGGTAACCCTTATTACCAGATACCAGGTTTGGTCCATTATGGAGATGGACCAGCACAGGGATTCGACAAGTTGAACCCGCATGACTTGTACAATAAAGAGGATACTCAGAAGGCTTAAAGAGGCAACTCTAATACGTAGTCGACTAGGACACTTGTAAACCCTAGCCTGGTTGCATATGTAGTCAGGCAGGGACACCCCTTTGGGATAGGCAAGACTAGACATGCACAACTCAAACACAACTATGACCAATCCTGCAAAGAAGGGTAGAACGGGGTCACCCTTCTATGAAGAGTCAATTATTCTGCGGACAGGTCTGGTCTCAATCCACCGATGGCACCCCGACTACCGAACCACCCTAAAATATCGCAATCACTATCCATCGCCACACGTGTCCAACATCGTCCGCTGAAGTCCGTTGAGTGCTTCCATGCGTCCAAGGCGCCGGAGCACGAGATTCTCCGTGGTTGCTAAGTTCATCGGCTACATTGAGTAAGGTTGGCAGCGGAGCAATCTCTATCAGTTAGGGTTAATCGCAGCTTGAAGTGTTGAACAACATACTATGTATGTGATCAATGTATCAACTATCGAACAACCGATGAATGCTATATTCATCCATGTTTTTTTTGCAGGGATATGTTCATCAATGTTGGAAAGCAACGCGGACTGTTTTTTATATTTTGGAGTATAAATTTGCAGTATCTGTTCTGGCAGATCAAATGGCATACTGGTTTTAAGGCATGACATTATATGGTATTTGGTCTAGCAAATACGGCTTCAAGCCTTCAACTGTCGACCACTAAATGGCTACGTCTTGTGCACTTGTAAAAAATAATAAAATAGGGAAATGTCATTAGAAATCACAGTTTTAGATAAATATGACAAGATTTACAAATGTTCTAAACTCACTGTCACTTAATCGCAACCATGTGGTAAAGGTGGAATTTACATTTGTTTCTCTCAAGAAACTCGGAACGGGAATGTTTCCTGAAACTTTGGGCCATGTATCTTGTTAGTTGGAAATGATGGGGTAGCATTCCCGTCCATCAACCCAGCCCCATGGATGCTAGTTGCGCTTGTTCCATTTAAAACCGAGTGGGCTACGCATTTCGTAGCATTCCTATTTATTGAAAATTGTGCAATCAAAAGGCAGAATGGACAGCTGGATCTGGATCTCAAATTCTCCTCCTTGAATGAATATTTAACGCCTAGAAGGATGTCTGGATACTCACCAGGCACCATGTAACTTAACTCTGTGATCCGTGCTGCATTTGAAGAGAAGGAAATTTCGTAGTAGCCATGACCTTAGAAGAGCAACTTAATTGTTTTGTCTCTGCAGATTCTACTTCCCCGCATTTGGGAATTACTGGATTCAGATGTTGTGCTGCAAAATCGCTGTACTTTCGTCAGCTGTAAGGAAGAGAGGGAGAGAGCGCTTCATTTTGAGCTGATCTGTCCTCCATGTCGTTTGCAGAAATCTGTGTCAGTTTTATTTTGTACCCTAGTAGAAGAGATGCGCGACGCATTCAGTACGACGAAAGTGCAGATTAGTTCAGTTCAGGTGCTTGTTTTGCAGCTTGATCTTCAGAGTTCAGACGCCAACGAAATGATCTGGCTATCTGTACGGATGTACCTGCTACTCCATTATCTATACCTAATAATAAAATACATAAGGGTTCCATGGTTTGGTTTCTTTCAATACTTTTTAGGACAGATTGGCAGAGCACATGCTCTATTGCCTGGATGAGATGTCCTCCCCATGGTTCGATTGTATTCGGGGGCAGCATGCATCATCCAGTAACAAGGAAGATGCGACGGTTCGCACCTCGAGTCATTGGGACGAGTGGTACGGGAAGAGCAGGAGGGAGGCGAGGCGTCAAGATGGTGTTGTCTAGAGAGGGAGAGCACGGCTGAGACGTTGAGTCGCTTATACGGCGACGAACACGTGACGGCGACGGTCTCAGACGCGTACGTGCTACTCCAGTATGCTTGGTACTTTTTGTTCGATCCGCTGCCTGCTTGGCTGCTACCTACGTGGAGCTATGATGGACCAATAGGGGTGTGTACTGCTCCGGTAATAATCTATGTAAATCAAATACGACGGGAATAGTTGCACAAGTTCTTAACCTGAACATGGTACATTGTTGTATTGCACCCACACGTGATGAAATCTTCAGGTGTGTGGTCTATTTCTGAATGCAATATGCATTGCTTGGATCCTCCCTTTGCAAAACATGACGATGCACACTCTGATGAAAAAATCTGTGTGGGGCTAGCTAATCTGCGGTCTGGCCATAGGACTCCGTGTACGTTTCCGGCGGTCAAGTTTCTCGTCTCATTCAATTTATTTACTTGCTTATGTTTTTTACATTACTTCAGAAACAAATGTGGTTTATGGATGATAAATATATTGTGCAAAGAAACATAGAAGTTAACCAAAAACTTGATCTTCGATGGATGAAGTTTTATTTCATGTGGACGCAAATCAATGTGTCGTCCTATGGACGCCCACCAATGTGTCGAGGCCTAAACATAATATGTTGTGTTGACACCCTGATTATTTACTTATATACTGAATGTCAACAGTCATTTAAAGGAATCGCCGCGGGTCGGCAGTGGCCATGTCGGTAAAGGAGGTGTTGTCAGTCAATAGGTTCCTTGAGAGACAATGCCGGCACCTCAACCATGTCGTAGCAGTCGAATGAGATAGAGGCGTTGTTGGCCACCGTAGGGTTATGCGAGGTGGTCAAATAGTTGAGAATTTAGTACAAATTAAAAAATGAGAAATTCGAAAAGTGTGAGTGAGACTACACTCACCTATAACTTTTTCTGGTAATAATATTTTCCGTTGCAACGCACGGACAATTTTCCTAGTAGTAGCTTATGAAAGATTCAGGTAAAGATGCAGAGTGTTTCCTCTCGCATGTGTTGATGCTCTACGACCATGTGTACCTGCCAATTGAGCATATAGTACACTGTTAGACATGTATAATCTGCTTCTTGTATTTTCTCGTAGTATATATAAGGGGCTCTTTGCATATTGCCCACACCTGTACATGTATTGGCCTTTGGCCCCCTGTGAATGCTAGTTGCTCATTCCTAACATGGTATTAGAGCGTGGTGTATCAGGAAACAACAGGAAAGATATGTCCTCCACCGAGAAGGCCGAAGAGGAGGGACGCGGGTAGAAGGAACGCGACTCATCAAACGTGACGTCACGAGAAATGCGCATCCGATGGCCAACAGGGTCCCAACACCGATAGCCCTTGTGCTCATCACTGTAGCCAAGAAACACACACTCAACAGACTGAGCGGTCATTTTGGTGCGCTCGCGAGGGGCCAGAAGAACATAGCAAACACAACCAAAAGAGCGAAGAGCCGAAAAATCAGGGGAGCGAGCAAACAAGCGCTCTAGAGGAATACCACCCTGTAAGGCAGCTGAGGGCTGAAGGTTAATGAGATAGGCGGAAGTAGAAACAGCCTCAGCCCAAAAGTGAGGCGGAAGAGAGGCGGCAATCATCAGGGCACGAGCCGTCTCAAGCATGTGGCGATGCTTGCGCTCAGCCATGCCATTCTGAGCGTGAGCGCCAGGACAGGAGAACTGAGCGAGAGTCCCCTGCTCAGCGAGAAAACCTCACAACATCTGGGAGACATACTCCCCAGCAGAATTAGCTCAAAGCACACGAATAGGTGTGGAGAACTGGGTGTGAACCATGGCAGCAAATCGCTTATATATAGAGAGAACCTCGCTACGAGAAGTCATGAAGTAAAGCCAGATATAGCGAGAGAAATCATCGATAAAGAGAACATAGTAGCGATGGCCCCCCTTCGAACCGAAGGGAGCCGGACCCCATACATCAGAATGTATCAAATCAAAAGGACGCTCCGACACGGAGGTACTAGTAGGATAGGGTAACTGAGTCTGTTTGCCAAGTCTACAACCCTGACACTAAAGCGAAACATCTCCTGAGACATGCCCCAGAAGACCGTGATGAACTAAAGACGATAGGCGAGAGCCACAAAGATGACCAAGTCGATGATGCCATTGCTGAAATGAAGCGGAAGCAGAAGTAGTAAGAGCATGTGAACGACTGGTGGTGATAGTGTCGGCAGAGGGAAGACGAAGCCAATCAAGATCCCAAAGCCCTGGGGAGTCACGGCGCCGAGGGCCAGCTCCAACCAGAAGCTGGGTGTGATGATCCTGAACAAAAACAGAATCGGCATCAAAGATGACATGACAACCAGAGTCAGCAGTTTGAGCGACAGAAAGAAGATTCATAGTGAGGCGAGCAATAAGAGAAACATCAGGAACCAAAAAGGATGGAGTAGAAAGAGTGCCACAGCTGGTGACAGGAAGGGAAGTGCCGTCAGCAGTGAGAACAAAAAGAGGAAAATCAAGAGAACGAAGAGACGATAACGCGGAAGAATTAGAGGTCATATGAAAAGAAGATCCAGAATCAAGAACCCACGAGGAAGTACCTGACTGTGGAGATGGTGGTCGCTCAGTGCGGGAGACAGTAGTCACTATGGTCTTTCTGTTGCCCTCGAGCCGACTTCTTACCAGGATGCTGAGTGCCATCCCAAATGGCAGCTTGCCATGGTCGAGGAGATTGCTGCGCTTGAGCGCACTGGCACTTGGGATCTTGTCTCTCCTCCTCCCGGTGTTCATCCCATCACATGCAAGTGGGTCTACAAGATTAAGACTCGCTCCGATGGATCTCTTGAGCGCTACAAAGCGCGTCTTGTGGCTCGTGGTTTCCAGCAGGAGCAGGGTCGTGATTATGATGAGATGTTTGCACCCGTGGCTCACATGACCACCGTGCGCACTCTTCTTGCTGTGGCCTCTGTTCGCCAATGGTCTGTGTCTCAGCTTGATGTTCAGAACGCATTTCTCAATGGTGAGTTGCGTGAGGAGGTCTACATGCAGCCTCCTCCAGGGTACTCTGTCCCTGATGGCATGATTTGTCGTCTTCGGTGCTCTCTTTATGGCCTGAAGCAGGCCCCTCGTGCCTGGTTTGAGCGCTTTGCCTCTGTCGTGACAGCTGCCGGTTTCTCCCCCAGCGCTCATGATCCCGCGCTGTTTGTTCACACTTCTCCTCGAGGCCGGACCCTTCTCCTCCTCTATGTTGATGATATGATCATCACTAGCGATGATTCTGAGTATATTGCCTTTGTTAAGGCCCGTCTTCGCGAGCAGTTCCTTATGACTGATCTTAGTCCTCTTCGCTACTTTCTTGGGATTGAGGTTTTCTCCACTTCGGATGGCTTTTATATCTCCCAGGAAAAGTATATCCAGGATCTTCTTGCTCGTGCTGCTCTTGATGATGAGCGCACTGTTGAGACTCCTATGGAGCTCAATGTCCAGCTTCGTGCTTCTGATGGTGACCCACTTTCTGATCCCACGCGCTATCGTCATCTTGTTGGGAGCCTTGTTTATCTTGATGTCACTCGACCCGATATATCCTATCCGGTTCATATTCTGAGTTAGTTTGTCTTTGCTCCCACCTCGGTTCACTATAGTCATCTCCTCCGTGTTCTTCGCTATCTTCGAGGCACGATCACCCGTCGTCTCTTTTTCCCTTGCTCCGGCTCCTTACAGCTCCAGGCCTACTCTGATGCTACATGGGCTAGTGATCCTTCGGATCGCCGCTCGCTTTCCGCCTACTGTGTGTTTCTTGGTGGTTCTCTCATTGCATGGAAGACAAAGAAACAGACCGCCGTCTCCCGCTCGAGTACAAAGGCTGAGTTGAGAGCTATGGCCAGTTTGACCGCCAAGGTGATTTGGTTACGATGGTTATTGGAGGATTTTGGTGTGTCTGTCACTACACCGACTTTCCTATTGTCAGACAGTACAGGTGCTATCAGCATTGCGCGAGATCCGGTGAAGCATGAGCTCACCAAACACATAGGTGTTGATGCCTTCTTTGTGCGCACTGCTGTGCAGGATCAGATCCTCGCTCTTGGATATGTGCCTTCCGAGTTGCAGTTGGCAGATTTCTTCACGAAGACTCAGACCCGAGCGCAACATAGCTTCTTTCTCTCCAAACTCAGTGTTGTTGATCCACCATGAGTTTGAGGGGGGTGTTAGACATGTATAGTCTGCTTCTTGTATTTCCCCGTAGTATATATAAGGGGCTCTTTGCATATTGCTCACACCTGTACATGTATTGGCCTTTGGCCCCCTGTGAATGCTAGTTGCTCATTTCTAACATACACAATCTTCCATTTATCTGGTCTGTCTTAAGCCTTTGAAACTCTATGAAGTAACATGATTAGGAATATGCACCATCAACCACTTGACGCTGGATCCAACTGAAGAAAAATGGTGCTTTTAATACTTCTGAATGGAGCAATACCACGCCCTGCAAAATTCATCTCAGAACAGTGAATATCTCCAGCAAAGAATGCGGTACAAGATCAAATACCTAACTCTTTTGATTCTTTTGTATTAAAAACATCCTTGGTCTCATCTCCACATTCAAATTACAGATCCTGGTACTTGCAACTTGCATTGCAAGTGCCGGTTATTCAATCCAACATCGAGATTGATTCTTTTCAGCCGTATCTTCAGAGTTCAGGCACAAAACAAGTGAACTGATGCTCTCCCTTTTGACTCTAGTAGCCCGTGCAAGATTCAGGTAAAGATGCAGAGAGTTTCCCACCCTCGTGTGTTGATGCCCTGGGTCTGAGCCCAGGTGCGGGTGCCATGTGAAAATGTACTCTAAAATCTTCCTTTTATCTGGTTTCTGTCAAGCCTTTGACACTATATGAAGTAGTAACGTGATTCAGAATATGCTGATTACATCCATCATCATTTGTTAACAATGAAGTAGTGGCAGTGAGTCGAGAGCACCGGTGTCCACATGGGGTTGGTCATCCGGTCATGGCGTCAAGCGCTGGTTACCGGGGGTAGATAAGCAACTCCTGATATTTTGCATTTGCTGATGCCAGTGAAGTAAACAGAGTACATGGGTGTGCCATGGGCCAACTGTACTTTTCTTCTGAAATGAAACAGTACCTTGCCTCTGCAAAAGTAATGTCAAGACAGTTAAATTTCCCCAGACACTCTTCTGGTTTACTGCTAGACTGCTTGTGCTAATGCCTTGAGCTGAAACTCTTGTGTTCAATGATGAACTACTATTATTACCTGCAGTGAGATGCAGACATGGTTTCATTTCACTGTTGATCTTGCTCAACTTTGAAGCAAAGGGAACATCGGAGTATGAAGGGCACTGTTCAGATTGTTAATTAGTGCCAATTTCTGAAGCAAGCAGGGGAATGTAAGCAACAGGAAACAGCACAGATAGGATCAAATGCCTAAGCTTTTACATTAGATTAGAACAATCCTTCGTCGTCTCTTCCCGGTGTACAAATTACAGACCCAGCTAAGTCGCAACCTCTTCCCCTTTCTTCAGCTAAAACCGAGAAGAAAGAACGGGAGAACGCAAGAAAGGAGAGAGGAAAAAAATCAAGATCTCTGACTGAATCTTCAGAGCAGAGGCAGCAAGCGAGCAAGAACTCCTTGAGAGTCCGTCGCGCCAGCCCAGCCGTCATCTGCAGAGGATCTCGGTCTCGGAGGAGCAGGAGCAGTCGCACATCCCGGCGCCGGCGTCCTTCTTTCCGCCGGCGACGAGGCGGAGTATGCCCTGGAACGCCTCGACGTCGCAGGGGATCCGGAGCGCGCCCTCGTGCCGGAACCCAAACTCCTCCTCCGCCTCCCGGAGCAGCGCCTCGAACGCCCAGTGGCCCAGGTACTCGGTGGGGATGACGAACCGCCGCGTCTCCTCGCCCACGTACACCGCGAAGGACCCCTTCGGCACGGCGCCGCCGCCGTTCTTGGAGCTGCCTTTGCCGCCGCCTGGCGCGACCGCCATCCTCTTCCACCGCTTGAGCAGCTGCTGCAGCCGCACGATGTCCCTGATCTTGTTGCTCGCCCTGCCCTGCTCCTCCATTGCTGGTCGAATCGAGAGCCGAAGAGACGGCGGCTTTGTGGCTGCTGATGGTTTGCTGGCTCGGTTTGGTTTGGGTGGTGCAAAGAATGCGGCTGGGGGTGGTTTATATAGAGGAGAGAGAGCTTGGAGACTTCGTGTGGTGGTTGCCTCTAGTTGTGAGCCACCTCCTCGTGACCTCTGAGGCTATTCAGTTTGTTTAATCGATGCACTGTATTTTTTTTCTGTTGAGGCAATCATTTCTTTTTCTATGCAAAAAATAGATGTCCTATTGTTGTGATAAAACTAGAACAAATATTCTAATCCTACACCTTTTCGTAAATAGTTTTGTAGTTAAACTTGTCCACATTTTGACTCATAGTACTCCCTCCGTCTCAAAATGTAAGTCGTGTTTTATTTTGAACGGTCTTAATGCACAAGTTTGATCAATTATATATACCAAAATTTTATATGTACTAGTTGAATGCCCGTGCGTTGCTACGGTCTTTTTATTACAATTTAACATATATAATGGATGTGAATATTCACTTGTAAAAAAGATAGTGCATAGTACTGATAAAACTTTAGGATTACGCTTCGCTCAAATTGTAACTTTCTAAAAGGTATAGGTATAATTTTATGTTATATGAATCTAAAATAAGGATCTAACTAATTATCCTTACTTAACTAATATTTAAACCTTTACATGCTTTAAATATTCTCGTGCAATGTTATGGACGTTGTATTTGGCTTCATGCAGAAAGGACGATCATCTCCAAGAAGCTCCCCTAATTTTGTGAAATCGAATGAGTCTTAATTCCCTTGAAGCATGATTGAATCGGGACCTATCATCTCCATAAGAGAGTGTGATCCAAAACTATATATTGAATGAAATAAAAATAAACTTAGAAAAATAAACATGACAGTAGAGGCGGCCTTGTGGCCCAGCTGCCTCATCTGGAACATGCTTTCCGCTCGTCTCTCCGCCTCCTATCCCACACCCCCGGCCTCTCCCGAGTTCGACATCAATGTCGCCAGTCTCCGTCGTATCGACATCATTTTTGGCAGGGTCGAGGGTTTGGTGTGGGAGGTGGTACCCTTCTCTCCCATGACTGGACCTTAAGGTTTACCAGTGCAGGATTGCAGTTATTTTCTTGTACAAAAAAGTTGAATTGAAAATATTATATATGACCGTAGTAAGATATGAAAAGAAAAATGACCGACATATTAGGCTAACCGTGAGACTTTCTATCCTAGCGGTTATCAAATATGTGTCCCTCCTTAGCCAGTGCCCTTGTCATTGACGAAGCCGATGCCCTCATCGCCTCCTCCAATAGTACCTCACTAAATATGATGCCAAACAAATATGATGCTACATTACTATTTCAGATATATTTTTATTGTGAAAGGCTAAAGTCCCCTCAATGTTATTATTTTCCATTAATCCCAGGCCGGAGTATTCTAGCGCCCATCCTCAACGTTATTATTTTCCATTAATCCCAGGCCGGAGTATTCGAGCGCCCATCCTCAACGTTTTTCTCTAACATCACTTTAACTATAAAATAGTGATGCGGAGGGGTTGATCCGTAGGACTAAATATGACTAAATACGTACCAATATATGCATGCCTGATGCCTATGATTATTGCTAAAAAATCCTAGCGTGGTTAACGAGAATTATGGGCAGTTAATACGTGCAGCAAAGATATTTTTATGCAGAATTAAAAGTTGCCTTAATCTGCGCATGTTGACCCTCCCGTCTAGCAAGGAGAAGGTGTATGAAAAAATGGAGAAAATAGTTTTAAAAAGTATATTAATTTGCCCATTTAATTTTTGGTTTGCGAGGTGAATTTTTAGGACTTACCTTTTTTGCTGTGAAATATGGGTGATATCAGATGTACAATTTTGTTAACATGTTTTTGTGATTGTTGCTTAATTAGTGGGCGGGTCAGCATTAATTAGCTCAATTCTATTTTGTGATTTGTTGCTTAATTAGAGGGCAGGGGAAAATGCGTCTTGTATCATAAATTCTGGCCATTTGATGTAAACCGGATGGTCTAGATGCTCCGAATGATGGATGTCAAACGTGTTTTACAACCTACCGCCGTCACGAACTCCCATTTAATAGTAAAGATTTTTGTGATTGTTGCTTAATTAGTGGGCGGGTCAGCATTAATTAGCTCAAATCTATTTTGTGATTTGTTGCTTAATTAGAGGGCAGGGGAAAATGCGTCTTATATCATAAATTCTGGCCATTTGATGTAAATCGGATGGTCTAGATGCTCCGAATGATGGATGTCAAACGTGTTTTACAACCTACCGCCGTCACGAACTCCCATTTAATAGTAAAGATTCTAATGTACAAATTATATCTTTGCATTCCTCTTGCAAAATTCTTTCATTTCATATATATTCGTAATAATTTGATGGACATATTATAAGTAAAAAGTATAGTCAATGTTCTAAGTTCTTGATCGAGCTACATGTAGCTTTTTGAAATGTTTGAAAACTGCATTTTAAAGTTTTAAAAAAACTAAAATAATAAAGATGTAGACAATGTTGTGTTCTACAAGCATGCAAAATTTGAACTCAGGATACCTTACATTCGGTCTGCAGAAAAAGAACAAAATCTAACATATTTTGTTATTGTGAATTTTTGCACTGCAAACTATACTATGTTGGTCAGATGTTGTCATTTTTTTCACGGCTCCGAATATAAGGCATTTCGAGTTGAAAATTTTCATATTTGTAGAATACAACATTGTCTACATGCAGATTAATTTTTTAAAAAATATTTAAATGCCACTTTCTGATTTTAAAAACCGAGCTACATGCTACATTTATGGTTTGGGGGGGGGGGGGCTTTCCTCCTTTTCAAACAAAAAACTATGGGTTAAAGGATCATCACACAAACTTGTTTTACTAAATATTTTGCAGAAACCTTTTTTTCTAGCTGTGATATCTGATGAGAATAGACTAAGGGCCTGTTTGGATGTAGGAATTTTAGTTCGGAAATGAATTGGACTAAAAATTCCAAATCTAAGATGGAAAGGAAATGACCTCTATTTCTAATTTCTTTGTTTGGATGTGCATAGAAATTCTTGTTGGAATCAAAGAATAGCACGTAATTCCAAATCATGTTTGGATGTACAAAACATGGAATTGAATTTCGATCTAGGGTTACGGTTTTTCTCACTTTATATTTCCAATTTTTATTTTTATTTAAATTTAATTAAACATTTATATTTGTTCTATTTTCAAATTTCTTGAATTTTTGGAAGTTTTTTATTTTAAATTTTTCTATTTTTTATTTTGGATTTTTATATTATAATTTTCAAATTTTATTTTATAATTTTTCTGTTTTTATTTGAATTTTTTATGTTTTTTAATTTTTTTAAAAAATTACATTTTTTGATTTTTTTTGAAGTTTTTACAATTCCAACCAATTCGGAGCAGGGCAGCTCGGAAATGTGCGAGGCCGAAATAACACATGGTGGATTTGGCTCGGAATTTTGGTCAGTTTCCAAACTTGAATTCTATGACCACCCTCAAACAGCGAAATTTGGGCCTCTAAATTCTAAATGGGCAATTCCAAGCCCCAATTCATACATCCAAACAGGCACTAATGTTTAACAACCCCAAACAGCAAAAAAATCTATCTTTCCCCCTTGATTTATGTGACGATATGACAGTTACTAAAATACTCATGTTCTTGTTGCACTGAATGCTATGCTCCAACTGCAGCTCATCATAGAAGAAGTCCTCTTTAGATTCCCAAAGTCCAACTCACTTGCTACTTCGTTTTTTTAGGAGTACTGCTGTTTCATCATTGTGCAGAGATAAAACCAAGGAAAAAAATAGCGCGCTATTTCCCGCTATTTAGCGCGCTATAGCGTATTTTGAGTATCGACGCTAAATTTTCACAATTTTGCTCGCTATGGCGCTATTTGCAAATTAACACGCTATATCGCACTAAAACATCATAGCGTCAGCGCTATTTCAGATATAGCACGCTATTTTTTTCTTAGACTAGTGTGAAGAAAGCAATTATAAGATGAGATTGTTGAGTAAGCGAAGCGTACGATACAAATATTAATTATTAAACATAACTAATCATGATAAAACATCTATATGTTTCACTATAGACCTTATCTTTACTGAAATCTTTTATTTTTAACTAAAATTTGAAAACGCTAATTTTTAATATAGCGCGCTATTAGCACGTTATAGCGTGTATAGCGTTTGAAGAAGGGTTGCGCTAAATGAAATAATGCGCTATTTTTAACCTTGGATAAAACTGCCCTTCATTTTAACTGCAGGAGATCACACAGCTAGATAAGATTTTGAATTTCAACCACCAGATCTTTCAAACATCTAGTACGAAATGCCAAACGGCGTTGTTTTTTAATAGAAAGCAGAATCTAGTACTACTCGTCTTACAAATGTACACTTACTTGGGATACATGTACAACTTATCTCGTCTGACATGTATTGATTTATTGGCTGCATATACACAATGGAACAACAAATTTAAGACATGGATTGATTCAGGTTCAGCGCGAATCATTTTGCCTTACGTGCATCCAACTCATGGAAGCCAAAAAACAAGCTGCTGAGGCAGAGTGAAAACAATGGGAGAGCCAAAGACAAACTGCTTACCGATAATTTAATCAGCTAGTCTGCAATAATGCAGATGCAAATTGATTACAAGTTTCTCAGCAGGCTCTCAACCTGTCATCTAGATTTTTTTTTTTGAAACGGAGAATCCCCAGCCTCTACATCAATATGATGCATATGGCCCTTTATTAACTTATTAAGTCTAGAATCCGCACTGTTGACAACTCAAGGGTCACACAAAGTGGACACCTGTCATCTAGATGCATCAGTAGATTGATTAAATTTAAAAATCGTCATGTGGTTTCCTCTGACTCCGTTAGTAGTTTATCATTTCATCCAGCTTGATGAAGACCTCCTCTTTTCAGCTTCAAACTGTGTGCCATCGCCATGCATGCATGCACGGGATCGAGAACATACATGGCTGCTCTGAAGATTGTGGAGGGAGCTGCACGCCTGCATCGATCTGAGGAGGACTCACATGGTATCATCAACAAAGTCCTGCTTCGTACGTTAGCACTTAGCACTTGCCAGAAAGCAAAAAGAAAGCAACCTTTACAATTTTTTGTAGATATAAACTGTACTAGCTCTAAGATGCCTCTAATGCACATGATTAGAGCACTCCTGTCAACGACCTCCCTCGCCCAACTGACGACCAGGGCCCGACTGGAGAGAAGACCGCAGGCCGGCCCACCAGAAGCAGGAAGATTCCAAGCAGGTTGTTGGGCTACGACTTGGGCTAAGGCCTTGTAAGCGTGAGTCGCGTGTGCGTCGCTATGTAAGCGGTAGGTGGAACTGTTCTAGGGTTATCGATGATCAGAACACTGGGACGGCGGCGCCGTAGACGGGAGAGGCTGGATCAGCAGAGCTGATCGGCTAGAACCCTAATTACCTTGTACCTGGTATCGATCTACTGAATTCGGAGTGAGATAGTTACAATTGGTATCAGAGCCACTACGATCCCCCACCGCAAAATTTTCTCCCCACTCTGGATCTTCCGCAACATACCCACGCCACCCGTTTCTCTCTCCGCCGCCGATCTGAAGCCATGGAGAACCTTTCGCCGGAGTCCCGTACCCTGTACGAGCTCCTCAAGACCGCCACCCGCGAGGAGTACGAGCGCCGCTTCATCAGCTACAAGATAGAACTTCTCGACGCCGTCAAGCTCAGCATCGACGACACTACCGCCCAGATCCAGGGAGTTCAGGCTTCCCTCGACGACGTCAAGGCGACGGTCTCTTCCGATCTCACTGCTCTCAGCAGTGACCTCGTCGCCCTTCGCTCCTCCGTCACCACGGACCTCGCGTCGCTGTCGGAGGCGATCTCCCACCTGCCGCGGCCGAACACCGCTGCGGAGACGGCTCGCATGGGGAGTTCCTTCTCGCCGGGACCCCGCGCAGACGCCGTCGGCCCAGATGGGCACTGCTGTCAACAGTTTCACCGGGGGCAGGCCAGTGCTTCGCACTCGTCTCCTCCGGTCGGAGGTATGTGCTCCGACCGCGACCACTCGCAATTTCCTACATCTGGCCCTCCGATCAATTCTGACAGCGGCAATTCTGGCCCACGAGTGGACCTGCCGCAATTTGACGGATCGAATCCGAAGTTGTGGCAGCGTCGCTGCGTGGAGTATTTCCAGCGATGGCAGACACCAGAGGCGCTGTGGGTGTCCTATGCTTCAGGCCAGTTCACTGGGGCAGCCGCTACTTGGCTGGAGGCGTACCTGCAACAATCCCCGGACTCGCTCTGGGTGGATTTCGCTGCGGCGGTGGTGGTCCGATTCAGCAGGAACCAGCATCAAATTTTAGTTCGGCGATTGTTCCACATCTACCAGATTACAACTGTCGAAGATTATGTGGCTCGTTTCTCTGCACTGATGGATCAAATTTCAGCATATGAATCACGTCCAGACCCAGTTCATTATACCACTCGTTTTCTTGATGGCTTGAAGCAAGGAGTGCGCATCCTCGTCGCTATTCAGCAGCCTAAGGATCTGGACACAGCGTATAGCTTAGCCTTACTCTATGAGGAACTTGGGGACGGGTGCTCTCCCAACACAGTTCATTCTCCACCAGCGCTTCCCTCCAGGCGCCACCAGTTTTCTCCTTCAGTCGCCCCATTGCCCTCACCGCCCATGAAATGGCTGGCCAAATCCTCTGATGAGAAGCGACCACAGGATCTTCCAAGATCTTCTGGTGATGCAAAGTGGCAGAGTTTGAAGTCGTATCGCCGATCCAAGGGGCTTTGTTTTGTCTGTGGTGAGCTATGGAACAAGGAACACCAATGCAAAAATACAATTCAGCTTCATGTGGTACAGGAAATGATTGAGTACATGCAACAGTCAGAGGATACTGGCAGTGAACATTCTGAACCTGAAACTGCCTCAGCAGACCCCCACTTTATGATGCTTTCGGTTGCAGCAATGGATTCTGCACATCTCTCACCCAAGTCAATGCAGTTGAAGGTGGAAATCCAAGGGAAGCAGATGCTATTCTTAGTGGATTCTGGCAGTTCAACATGCTTCATCGATTCAACCAGAGCAAAGGAGCTGCAGGGCCGCGCTCTCTTAGCTGCACCAGTACAAGTGAAAGTGGCAGGTGGTGCCCTCTTGCAGAGTGATGAATTCTTTCCAGCCTTGCAGTGGACAACTGAGGGCCACACATTCGTTGATTCATTTCGCATTTTGCCACTGGGCAGTTATGATGGTATTATCGGATTGGATTGGTTGGCCAAGTTCAGTCCCATGACCACACACTGGGCGCAGGGTTGGATATCTTTTTCCAGGGACGATCAGGTTGTGGTTTTATATGATGAAAGCCAGCGTTTCTGCACTCATGCAGTAGTTGAACTCCATTTGGTGCAAGAGAGTGTCACTACAACTGACTCAGCTGTGCCCCTAGAAGTTCAACAGTTATTGGATACTTTTGCTCCAGTTTTCACCAATCCAATGGGATTGCCCCCACGCAGGCAATATGACCACCATATTCCTCTCATTCATGGTGCTAGACCCATTTCAATCAGGCCATACCGGGTTGCCCCCCACTTGAAGGATGAGATTGAGAAACAAGTCCAGGAACTCTTGGAGCAGGGAGTGATTGTTCACAGTCAGAGTGCTTTCAGTTCTCCAGTCTTGTTAGTGAAGAAATCTGACCAAACATGGCGCCTTGTGGTTGATTACAGACACCTGAATGCTCTGACAGTCAAAGGAAAGTACCCCCTTCCAGTAATTGATGAGTTACTTGATGAATTGTCTGGTGCTCAATGGTTCTCTAAGCTTGATCTGAAGGCAGGATATCATCAGATTAGACTTGCTCCAGGTGAGGAGCACAAAACTGCCTTCCAAACCCACAATGGTCATTATGAGTTCAAGGTCATGGCGTTTGGGTTGACTGGGGCACCTGCCACATTCCAGC
Source organism: Dactylis glomerata (assembly GCA_007115705.1). Classification (NCBI taxonomy): domain Eukaryota; kingdom Viridiplantae; phylum Streptophyta; class Magnoliopsida; order Poales; family Poaceae; genus Dactylis; species Dactylis glomerata. Next base: position 1,637,217 of record QXEO01000222.1, read on the forward strand.
ATGCTATGAATGCTTCCTTGGCGCCGGTGCTTCGCAAATTTGCCTTGGTATTCTTCGATGATATACTCATTTATAGCTCTTCTTATGCTGAACACATACAACACTTGTCGGCTGTCTTGGAAATCTTGCAGAAGGAGCAATGGCAAGTGAAAATGTCAAAATGTGCTTTTGCCCAGCGTCAAATTGCGTATTTGGGCCATGTCATTTCTTCGGCTGGTGTCGCCACTGATACAACTAAAATCAAGTCTATTGAGGATTGGCTTACTCCAACTACTATCAAGGAACTTCGTGGGTTTTTGGGTTTGTCTGGCTATTATAGAAAATTCATTCGCCATTACGCCATCATCAGTCAACCTCTTACAGCACTTCTGAAGAAAGGAGCAGTGTTTCTGTGGACACCAGCGGCTGAAACTGCCTTCAATGCCTTGAAGCAAGCACTGATCACAGCACCAGTACTCTCACTCCCTGACTATCAGCAACAGTTCGTTATTGAGACTGATGCATGCGACACGGGTATTGGCGCCGTCTTATCTCAGAAAGGGCACCCTCTTGCTTTTGTCAGTCGTGCTTTAGGACCTCACAATCGTACCCTCTCAGTTTATGAAAAGGAGTATTTAGCCATCCTCCTCGCTGTTCAACAATGGCGGCCATACTTGCAATTGGGGGAGTTTATCATCAGGACAGACCACAAAAGTTTAACACACTTAACTGACCAACGCCTCCACACCGATTGGCAGCAGAAGGCCTTGACGAAAATGATGGGACTTCAGTACAAGGTGGTATACAAGAAAGGTATACATAACGGTGCCGCTGACGCTCTGTCTCGCAAAAACCCGGCATCTTCCCAGGTCCTAGCCATTACGACCGTTCAACCAGCTTGGCTGACAAGTGTTCAGGCTAGCTATGTCGATGATCCTCAAGCACCGCAACTCCTCCAGCAACTAGCTGTCGATCCATCCTCTGTCCAGCACTACACCCTGCGGCAAGGCATCTTGCGTTATCAAGGACGTATATGGGTCGGGCGCGACACCACCTTACAGAATCAGATTGTTTCTGCGTTCCATGATAGCCCCCAGGGCGGGCATTCTGGATTTCCTGTCACATATCGCAGGCTGTCCTCATTGTTCAAATGGCCACGCCTGAAGAACATGGTACGTGAATTTGTTCGCTCTTGTTACACATGCCAGCAAGCAAAGCCAGAACGCATTCACCCACCAGGTATGCTCCAACCTCTCCCCATTCCTTCGGCCCCTTGGGAAGTTGCTTCTATGGATTTCATTGGTGGTTTGCCCCCTTCCAAGCAGTTCAACTGCATTCTTGTCGTTGTTGACAAATTGACCAAATATGCCCATTTCTTGCCTCTTCGCCACCCTTTTACCGCCAGCAAGGTCGCCGACATTTTTGTTGACAATATCTTTCGTTTGCATGGGCTGCCTCTCTCCCTCATTTCTGATCGCGACCCAATTTTCACCAGTCAATTCTGGCAATCTGTGTTCCGAGCTACTGGCACCCAGCTCAAGATGAGTAGAGGTAACCACCCACAGACCGACGGGCAAACCGAACGCGTCAATCAATCGATTGAGTGCTATCTCCGTTGCTTCATCAGTGCCCATCCTCACCATTGGTCTCGTTGGCTCGCCCTTTGTGAATTCTGGTACAACACCAATTGGCACGCTTCGCTGGGAAAATCGCCTTTTGAGTTGCTGTATGGTCACCAGCCTCGCTACTTTGGCATCAAAGCTTCTGGGCAGATTGCTTCCGCCGATATTGCAGCTTGGCTGCGCGAACGCACTCTCATTCTTGCTTCAGCACAGCAGCACCTGCTGCGTATGCAACAGCGCATGAAAGCTCAAGCTGACAAGAATCGAACTGAGCGCAGCTTCTCTGTTGGGGACAAGGTTTTCCTTCGTCTACAGCCCTACATTCAGCAATCTGTGGCTCGCCGCAAGAACCATAAGTTATCATTCAAGTTCTTCGGGCCATTTCACATCTTGGAGCGAGTGGGGCAAGTGGCTTATAAACTGGACCTGCCTTCTGAAAGCAAAGTTCACCCTGTATTCCATGTGTCGCAGCTGAAGCCGTGCATCCACCCCGGCACCCAGGTATCACCCCATCTTCCTTCACCTGCCGATACTTACCAAGTTCCTCTGCGAGTGCTGCAGTCACGCATACGGCAGCGGGGTACCCGGACTGTGGCTCAAGACCTGGTGCAGTGGAGCCACTTACCAGCATCCGACGCTACGTGGGAAGATCGTGAGGCCCTGCAGCAGCAATTTCCCTGTGCTCCTGCTTGGGGTCAAGCAGGTCTTCAAGATGGGGGGATTGTCAACGACCTCCCTCGCCCAACTGACGACCAGGGCCCGACTGGAGAGAAGACCGCAGGCCGGCCCACCAGAAGCAGGAAGATTCCAAGCAGGTTGTTGGGCTACGACTTGGGCTAAGGCCTTGTAAGCGTGAGTCGCGTGTGCGTCGCTATGTAAGCGGTAGGTGGAACTGTTCTAGGGTTATCGATGATCAGAACACTGGGACGGCGGCGCCGTAGACGGGAGAGGCTGGATCAGCAGAGCTGATCGGCTAGAACCCTAATTACCTTGTACCTGGTATCGATCTACTGAATTCGGAGTGAGATAGTTACAACTCCCCATGGTCCTGACTGAAGATTGCCGTATCTCGTCGTCGTCCGTCGTCGAATCCTCTCTCGCCCAGGTTCAACGTCGCCGGTCGTCGTATCCTCGGCTCCTCGCCCAAGGTCACCGCCGTCAGTCCGCGCATCCTCAACGAGATCATCGCCGCCGGTCGTCGTATCCTCGGCTCCTCGCCCTAGGTCACCGTCGTCGGTCCGCGCATCGTCAACAAGATCATCGCCGCCGGTCGTCGTATCCTCGCCCAAGATCGCCGCCGTGGCATCCTCGCCACAGGCCGCAGGAAGTTTTCATGGCGCTACTGCAAAACCCCACCGGAAATTCGGACAAAACCTGGTCGACCCGCGTGTTCACGCGCACCGAGCGACGGCTTCTTCGCCATCGGTTTTCATGGCGCTACTGAAGTTGCTGGTTGTTAACGAACGCCTCAGTACGACGTCGGCTAATTTTGCTCACGTTGGAAACCGGACGATCTTAATTTGTTTGATGGTACATTTGAACAACTTAATTTGTTTGTTTTATCAATGAGATGTGTGTGAAAGCAGCGAATGAGATATTCCTTGGTTGTACCCGCATAGTATTAGCTAGTCTCCTCCTAGCTAGTGTGCTTCCAAGTTCATGTGAGTACCGATTGACTATTTGTTCAAGGTTGCAAGTACACCCAAGTTGGTGACAGATTCCTCCGCCCACCATGCAATCATGAGCAAGAGGGTCCAAAGAAAGCACTAGGTAAATCAGCATCCAAAGACACATAATTTGTTTATCTTCATCTGCAATATGCATATGATTTGCCACACTAGTTAGTACTGTATATCGTTAGGGCAAGCAACTGGGCAGATCTTGAATTGGCAAGGGGGGCAGCCAAATAGCCACGTCCTAGGAATTGCTCTTGTAAGTTGCAAGTTGTATGTGCTACTGGTTTCACTAAGATGACTAACTGTATGTGCATTGCTGTAACACTCTCTCTTCTACGCTTCCCCTCGCAAATTCTAATTCAAGTATACTTTCTCAAAATGTCTTGTTTGGAACTTTTCCAATTCCATGTAAATAAATGGTGTATTCCTTTTTCGCAAATGGGCAGAGCATCAACCATTCTTATAGAAATACTAGATATATCCTATGAAAGTCATGTGATCCGTGGTCCCACTAGTGGAAAAAGAGGCTTTAGTACCGGTTCCAGAGGCCCATTTATACCGGAAAACAAACCGGTATAAAAGATTCGGGACAAAAGGCCCCCCCTCTTTGGTACCGGTTCATTACAAACCGGTATTAAAGGGGCCTCCACGTTGGCTCCCAGGGGAGTGCAGGCTAGGGACCTTTGGTACCGGTTTGTAACACGAACCGGTACCAAAGGTCCGGACGAATTTCTGGTATAAATTTTGAAAAAAAATTGAAAAAATTTGAATTTATTTTTCAGAATTTCTTAATATTCAGATATTTGAATTGTTTGACAGTTTCCACTCTAATCTCTAATCACCCCTATTCTCATGTCAAAGTATATACTCATGGCCCCACTTCCCGGGAAGTCACCCATCCTCACACTACTCTACCCTTAGCACGCTTAACTTCTCTATTCCTTCCCTACTAGTTTCCAAGACTGCGCTCGCGACTTCTTGATGATACTATGCTATGAATTCTATTAACCCATACACTTTGATAACATATGATTTTACTTTTTTGAATTTAAAATAATTTTAAAAATGAGCAACAATGCTTAATTATTAATAAGCATCGATGATTTCCAAATAATCTTTATGTATAATTTAATTATTAATTTTAAAACTCAAAATATTCAAAAAAAATAAAAAACTTAAAAATTCCAAAATAATATAAAAACTTCAAAATAACTAAAATGTAGAAGAAATAATAAAAGGAATTCAAATTTTTCAAAAAATCAATTGCCGGTAGGTACGGCCGACAGGGCGGCAAGGTGACGTGGCACCATGCCGCCATCACCATTGCCGGCACCCTGTAGCATTTCCATTTTATTTGCTTGAAGACCATGCCGCCATCACCATTGATGGCACCCTGGCAATGTAGCATTTTCCATTTTATTTGCTTGAAGACCATGCCGCCATCACCATTGATGGCACCCTGGCAATGTAGCATTTTGCCGGCAACGAGGAGGGCGGCAGGGCGCGGCAGGGGCCTGCCGGCAATGGCAACGGCGGCAGGGACAAAAATTTTCGCAGAGGAAAAAAAAATGGGTGTCAACCCTTTAGCACCGGTTCGTGGCTCGAACCGGTGCTAAAGGTACCCCTTTTGCACCGGTTCGTGCCACGAACCGGTGCTAAAATGTAGTGACCTTTTAGCACCGGTTTGAGCCACGAACCGGTGCTAAAGGGGGGACCTTTAGCACCGGTTTGAGCCACAAACCGGTGCTAAAGGGTTAGCGCCTGCACGCAACCCCTTTAGCACCGGTTTGTAGCCTAAACCGGTGCTAAAGGTTCCTTACAAACCGGTGCTAATGTTCTAGCCTTATGAACCGGTGTTAATCCACCCTCTGTGATCTGTGGACTCAATTGGTAGTAACTTTGTAACAAATATGGTTTGTGGGCATCATTGATGCAAAGGCCAGGGTGTTCCCCTTATCAGAAAAATAAATTCATCTATTAATCTTGTGTTCTCTCAAAAAAATCTATTGCTCTTGTGTTCTAAAGTAGACCCAGCTTGGTTTTTTAAATTTGAAAAATAGGATTCTAAAATGACAGTAATAGATTAAAAATGCAAATGAGATGTCATGACTTTGCAATCATATAAATAATACATGAATTTTTAATCATGAAGCTATTTTTTATGCTTCATAGAATTTTTGTAGGAATTTAAAGAGTGAAAAGGAGTGCTTGACACACATGAGAAATGTGTGAGGTCTAACCTCTTGCTATATAACCATCATGTGGAATATATGGTGATCTCATTCATTTTGTTCTAAATTAAAAGGTCTCTATTGAAAACATATTGTTTAAAATGGAACAATTCACACAAATACCATTTGATACAAATGGTCGTTGATATGAGTTCGTGTTTAGCGGTTCTGTTACTTCTTTCACGCCTTGGAAATTAAGGACTATTTCTAATTCATCGATAAGACTCACTAGATCTAACATGAAAGATTCGTGCAAGAACAAAAGAGATAAGAATATCTCCATAAGACGGCTACCATTGCTGACTAGTAAACAACTACTCCCTATGTTCCATAATTCATGTTCTGGTTTTAGTTCAACAAACTTGAACTACAACCACAACATGAATTATGGAATGGAGAGAGTAGTTCTAAGTCGACTGAGCAATAGTGACTCCCCATATCTAACTAAGGTAGATGGCCAGTATACTTTATATTTTTATAACCATAGTACATATTTCAATCGCTTGCAATTTTATAATTACCTTAGCCTAAAAAAAGAAGTCTATGTACTCAATAATTAAATTGATATAGTGCATTTCTGAATCATCGTCAAGGTAAGCAAGAAGCACGGGGCCACAACTAGTCTTATTTTCACCTACATGGAGTAAGAAATTAACTGGAGATTTGAATGTGCATACTTAGTCAAGCTTGATCTACGTACTCACCACTCGCTAAGTCAAAATACACATTTACTAGTATAGATCGGTACGGGAGATTGTTGTCGCAGGATCAAAGTGTAAGATTTCCTTTTTTCTACCTGCACGCGAACCGAGGCAGAGATCGGTTACTGTAATTTTTGTGGCTGATCACATCTCATACGTACCTTAGTCTAACCATATTATATTAAGAACTAGTTGAATACCCGTGCGTTGCTACGGGTATAATTTTTTGTTGTCATGATTCAATCTTATTTTAGGCATTTTCGTGTAGATACTCGATTATGAAATTGATTGATCTGTGTATCCTTAGCCTCAACTCGCCCTTTCTCCATTCTCTGCTTGAGCAGAGGTATCGATGGCAGATTTATCTCTTTATATATCTATTTGGGGAACTCTCTTAAAAAAAAACTTCAGTTCCTGGCCACCTTGCCAACGTAAAACAACGTATGATTTGAACACATAAAAGAGAATGCTAATGATGAAACATATTAGGTCTGAAATCAAAGATTAAAACACAGATAAATGGTGTGCAATGTTAAGATTTACCAATTTAGTACTTGTTAATGTTACTAAGGTAGGTGAGTTGTTTTGGCGAAAGACATTAGTCCAATACAGAAAAACTATTTTTGTCCTTAAGTACCAAAAAAAGAAGAGAACCCGCGACAATAAACATCTTTTCTTCATCATCTTGATCAGTTGATGGCCTAGATGCTTAGACTACGACCGCGTCACGCATTCGGCCCGTTTGTACAGCTCTGTGCTAGAAAGTGGCACTGCAATTTCCTTTGTCGGCGTGCACTGCATCGCCGTTCCTGAAGCCCCAGATCGGCTTGTGCTGTAGCCTGACTGCTCTTTTAAATTAAAATTTTACATATTTCTTTCAAAAAAAATTGAAATTTATAAAACATGATTTTCAAAAAAAAAAAAAAACTCCATGGAGCTCGACCTCCATAGAGAGTTTCCGATGTGAGTAGTAGCTATATAGAAAGTGATGGATCGGCCTTTTGATTTTTAAAACTCTAGACCCTGGTTGATGCTTTACATACATGTTCTGTGATTCTGTCACATGCTCACATGCATTCGTTGCTATGATCAGTCCCTTCTCACTTTTCCTCTTCTCTTTCAGACTCACCGATCTCAGTGTTTTAATTTATTTTGCTTTTTTTAGAGGTATTCGTTTTGCTTCACCACGGAACAAACATCAAATGTCATGAAATAGGGTTAGCCGGGTCGAGGAACTGGGTCAAAGGACAAGGGTCATATTCACTTCGCTCTCGTTTCCTAAAGTGTCAAGGCAAACATGTGCAAAGTGATGTTCTAACTCATTTTATGTAATCAATCATTTTGTTATTGAAGAGTACTGCCAGTTAGAATGTATTTGGCCAAAATATATCTCTGCCCAACAGGTCACATAGACTTGTGGTGTCCATATACCCTCTCGGTCAATTGATCATGCTTTCTTCCTCATCATCTCTCCTGTGTGCTTGAATCTAAGTCTGCTTGGCATCCAAATCAATGGCAGAGAAGGTGTCCTCCGGTCTTGATCTGAAGTTTTCCTAGCAATAACTTCTTGGTAGGTAAAATACCCATACAAAAGAGTATAAACCAGTTAGCTGAACATTGGTCGCTGGGGTTACAGGTTACTTCTTATTACTCCTGAATAACTCTGGGCATACACGGTTTAGCTAAGTTTGCACGGTTTGCCTAGACTAAACCTAAATTAGCGGTTTTGGACGGTTTGGTTTGACGGGATATACGGTTCAAACCGTTAGAGGTAGCCGCGTGTTCCAACTAATCTGGCGGTGGACACATCAGTATCACCGTCACGATTGAAAGCCTTGAGCAAGCCAAAATCGGCGACCTTGGCCTCGAGATTTGCATTCAGCAGGATGTTGGATGTCTTCACGTCCCGATGCACGAAGGCCGGGCTACACGCCTTGTGCAGGTACTCGAGCCCTGCACATCCATAACACCATTGTAGAACGTGTAAAATTTCGGGCAAAATGAAGGGATGAAAACAAGCAACAACAAAGAAGAACATACTACAGAGTACAGACGGAGAGAATACCTCGTGCTGATTCCAGTGCAATTCGGAGCCTCTGTTTCCAGGTTAAAGTTCCGGCGTTGCGACCTTTCCCTGCAGAAGATCGCGGGGGCAGTCGTCAGGATTGTGGAACTACTTGAGATCTGAAATACTCTGAGCCTATGACAGGATGATGAAACAATACACACCTCTGAGTTTGTCTTCCAGATCCCCTTTGGACATATACTCGTAGACAAGTGCCATGTACTCCCCATCCTTGCAGTAACCGACCATAGACACCAGATTTTTGTGGTGAATCTTTGCCAAGGTCTGAGCCTGAGAGCAAGAGTGGAAACAAATTTACACACACTGGTTCCTCCAAACTCCAAATTGCCTGCCGACCGGTGATCAGCTATACTCCACCAGACGTTAATTACCTCTGTGAGAAACTCTCTGAAGCCTTGGCTCGACGACTCAGCCAGCAGCTTGACCGCCACTTGGGTGCCATCCGGCAAGACGCCGTCGTAGACACAGCCGAACCCTCCCCGGCCGAGCACCATCTTGAAGTTGCTCGTCATGGCCTCCAGCTCCCTGTACGTGAACCGGCGGTTGTCCAGCTGTAGCAGGCTGTGCCCGTCGCCGTTTAGTGAGCGTGACTTCGCGCCGCCCGCCTCGTTGTGCGGCTTCACACTGCCCTTTCCTGAAGATTCATGAGGTCAGTGACAATTGCAAGAACTGAAAGTATTATCTATTCCATTGCTGCTTGCTGTTACAGTTGATGTGTTGACGCCTATTCTCACCTTGCTTTCAACGCCTCGCGCCGCCATTGCCATGCACGAAGCAATCGCTCGAGCACCTTGCACGCACCCAGCGCTGCGCCACTGCGTCACGCTCCTCTGCCTCCACCTCGTGTCCCCCTCCGTTGCCGTCGCCAAGCAAATCCACGCGCGGGCGCTCCGTGCAGCCGACGTGCCCCTCTCCCACGGTCCCACCCACTCCTCGCCAAGCATGTTCCTGTAGAAATTGCTTCCAGGGCCTAACAAAGCAGCTCCCCTTCCACCTCGCCTCCGTCCGTGCCGGCGCTGCCCCGCTCCGCTACGCCGTCGCCATCCTCACCCGCCTCCTTCCCTCACCCGACACCTTCTCCCTCAACACCGTGCTCCGCATCGCTGCGTCCTCGTCCCGCCCCAGCGTCGCGCTCGAGCTCCAACGCCGCCGCCTCGCGCCGCCCGACACGCACACCTACGCGTGGCTCCTCCAGGCCTGCGCGCGCCTCCTCTCCCTCCGCTACGGGGAGAGCCATATCCGGCCATATCCGGATCGCGGGTGCCGGATCGCGGGCGGTTGACCGCGCCGCCACTCGGAGAAAGAGATTGAGGGAGATGAGACAAGGGATTAAAATGCAAATAGCACATGTTATTAAGGACCGCGGGTTGATTTATTAATTACATAAGGGCTAATATGCAAATTACGGGCGACGATGATAGAGATAACATGATACAGTGTCTGCCCCTTCTCGCAAGCAGGGCCTGCTCGCAAGTTGGGAGACGTTAATTAACATAGAATGCATGTGATGTGGAGCTAATCCTTCTCTCTGGCTCTCTCTAGTTTTGTGAGGCTTTCTATTTGAACATGGGAGAGGTACAGCTGTTTCGAAAAATTGTATTTTGTGGTACCGCACAGGACAACAGATTTGTCCCGTTGAAGCCACTTGAAATGTGAATGCCTTTGGTGTTAGGACCAGAACACTCTACATCCACCTACATCATTGTAATTTGTGACTAGATTATCTTCAGATCAGGTGAACATTTGTCCTGTAACCTTAGAGCATCTCCAGCCGTTGGCGCTCCCCACGGCCAAATCCGGCGATGAAAACAAGACTCTGGGCAGTTTCCAAAAATGACCGTTGCCTCTCTCTCTCGCTCTGGCGACAAGGGCGACGCGCTTGGCGATTCTGCGTCGGCGGCCTGCGTGGCGCCGGCGTGCCCTGCCCCTGCTCCCCGCCGGCCACTGGGTGTGGCGGCCGTCTGCGGCTCCAGGTTCTGGGCGCTCGCGGGGGCCTCGTCGGACGAGGAGGACGAGCCGTCGTCTCTTCCAAGCCAAGGTCTGGCGTCGCGTCCGTTGCCGGCGACGGTGAGCGACTTCGTGTCTGAAGCTCTGGCGAATCCGTCGGCCAGCTTCGTGCGAGCTGGCCGGCGCAAAAGATCTGCGTTTGCGCCGGGTGGCAGGGGCCCCCGGTGGCTCTCCCTCTCCCTGTCTGGTGAGCGTCGCCGGCAGGCGCCCGTCTCTCCGCCGCGCTGCTCTGGTGGTTCCTTGGCCGGCGTGGCAAGGACGGTGGTTCCGGCGAGCGTGTCCGGGCCGCCTCCTCTCCTCCCCCGTGCGGCGTCTCCGGCGGCTCCGGTGCCTGCTCGCCCAGCTCCGGCGTCGGTGGCGGCTCTGGATTCTGCGCCGGCGGCGGCCTCAGATCCAGATCTGCGTCCTCCCCCCGGTCAGCGGCTGGAGCCGTTGGATGGGCCCCACGTGTCGGGTGTCCAGACCGCTCCAGATGGTGAGCGCGTGTCGGGGTTCCAGCCCGTTCCGGTTGTTGGGTCGGCCCGGTTAGCCCGCTCCAGGCCCAAAGGTGGCATATTTAAGTGGGTGTGGAAACCGGTCGGGGCGCATTCCTCTCTAGGGTTTCCAGCCTCCCTCTCTGACATCCAGCGCGGCCCGAGATCTAGATCTAGCCCCTCTCATCCGAACTCTTCCGCTCCGCCTCCTCCGCCGCTGTCGTCCATGGACCGTGACCGTGAGCCGCGACACTCCGGGAAGCGCTCCTTCTCTGAGCTCTCCGAGGCGGATCGGGAGTACGAACTCTCGATGCGCCGCAAGGCCCTCGACAACGAAGACCGTCGCCGCAGGGAGCGTGAGCGGCCGCGCTCTCCTTCGTGGCGCCGGGAGGATCCGCGCTTCTACGACGACGGCCGCCGCTCGGACGCCGGAGCTAGCGCTCCTCGTGGTGGCCGGGATGACCACCCTCGCCGGGGGTACCACTATAAGACTATGGCTTCCAAGCGGCACAAGCAGGTGTCCATTGACCAGGTTCAATCAGCTCCCATCCCTTCTACAGTCCTCTCCTCCAACCCTGAGGCCCCTCCTCCTGGTTCGGCGGCCAAGAAGTCCAATATCAAGTGTTTCAACTACAGCCACGACGGCCATTACCAATCGGGTTGCAAGTTTCCTGCTCACTGTAGTCGTTGTGATGAGGACGGCCATACTACGGGCATGTGCCCCATTCCTGTGAAGCCAGCGGTGCTTCAGTGGTACGGCTATGCCGCTGCCGGCGGTGGCTTCCACTGCCTCGAGATGGATGAGGCTGTGCTCGCGGCCAGTGCGGCGGAGCAGGAGAACGCGGCCACAGTTATCATCAACGAGATTGACCCCAGATCCAAGCTTTCGGTGCAGTTGCTCACTGATGATTTGAAGAAATTGGTCGATAATGATTGGGATTGGCAGGTCAAGAGGATCAGTGACTCTGATTTCCTAGTGGTTTTTCCGAACTCTGTGAGCCTCAACCTCTGCAAGAATACGGGAGGGCTCACTCTCCCCATCAGCAAGGTGTCCGTGCTGTTCGTTGAGCCCAGGTGTGTTGCGGCGGCTGCTACTTCTTTGTCCAAGGTTTGGGTCTTGCTGTCTGGGGTTCCAGAGGTCTTGCGTCGTTCTGATCTTCTCTTAGAAGCTACCAAGATGTTGGGGCGTCCTCGGTCAGTGGAGGAGGCGTCTCTGGTGGGTTCTGGTCCGATTCGGATGTTGTTCCATTCTCCTAATCCTGCTGGGTTGCCAGCCTCGATAATGCTGTTCGCAAATCTCCAAGGCTTCAAGATTGGAATCAAGGTGGAGATGCCCAAAGATAAAGAACCTGCCTTTCCTGCTCAGTCCCTCCGTGATCCAGCTGACGATGATGATGAAACTGATGATATGAGCAGGTCAGAAACGCATTGGAAGCGTCTTCCTCCCAAAGGTGATGGCCGGGATAAGCCCACTTCTGCTGATCAGGGTGGTTCCAACCAGCAACAGCCTCCTCCCGTCATCCATCAACACCAGCAAGCTAGTGACCCTCCCCAAGATCAAGCCCAGCCCAAGCCTCTGTACTCGTTCAGCAAAGGGCATTACAAGGTGTCTGCGGGTAAATTGAGGCCCAAGCATAAGCAATCTGTTGGCAGCAGTAGCGCCCCCCTTCCTTCGGCCTTGGATTCTTCGGTGTCTAAGCCTGCCTCTGCCCCAGCAAAGACCAGGGTTCAGCCAATTCCTTTCAATCAATATGGCTCCAATATCCCATCCTCTGAGGCCTTTGCTGATGATCCAGCTGTCAAGAAGGATGCTAAGGCTGATCCTGGTGTCCGTGGCTCTCCTATCCTGCTCTCTGAGGATGACTCTCCTCCCACTCCTGCTCCTGTGCGAATTAATGTGGACAAGATCCAGAAGTTGACTCCTGAAGAGCGTGCTGAGGTGGGCTGGGAAAGCCCTCCAGGATGGGAGTTCGATAACGAAACCATTGCTGCTCGTATCGCCAAGCTGAAGAAGAGGGATGGTGAAGTAGAAAACCCTGCTGTGCTTCCTGATCAAGCTACCTCTGAGGCCTCTACTCCAGTGTCTGGCTCCCGCCGCAGCTCTCGCATCCAGGGCTCAGATGCTGAGCCGGTGCTCCAGAAGGCCATTCGTGCCACTGCTATGAAGAATGCGTCAGGTATGACCCCTTCTGAGGCCTTCGTTTCCTTTCCTGCTTTCTCCGATGCGCATTTTCTGGAAGTTGCTTCGGATAGCTCGCTTGTGTTCGATTCTGCTTTTGGCTCGCCACGGCAAGTCATATCTCTGGTTAGGGCGAAAGAGATCGCTCAAGCTCTTTTGGCCGAAGCCATCGCCAAAGCCAACGTCCCTCAACAGGTGCCGGTTGTTCCAGTGGAAACCCCAGTTTCACCTTCTGTCCCCGTGCAGCCTGCCGATTCTCCAGATCATAACATTCATGAGTCCATTCCGCTTGCTCAGTGGGCAGTGTGCCAACAGAAGCAGGAACTTAAATCTAAAAAGAGAAAGGCAGTGACCCAAGTGTTGGGTCCAAGATTAAACCTGCGCAACACTCCAGCTCGCCAAGCACGGGCCTCTTCTCAGGTTTCCCAATGAGAGTTATGGGCTGGAATATTAGGGGCTTTGGCCGGCGTGGCAGACGCTCCCAGCTCAAACATTACATGAGAAAAGAGAACATAGATGTGATTTGCCTTCAGGAGACAATTAAACAAGCCTTTACTGATCAAGAACTCAAGAGCATCGAACCAGGGGAACCTTTCCACTGGAGCTGGGTGCCAGCTTCAGGTCATTCAGGGGGTTTGCTGTTGGGCTTCAGGGACAGCATGTTTGAGGTGGGCTCGATTGATCAGGGACAGTTTTTCATCAGTGCTGTGGTTTTGCACCGAGCCTATAAGGTTATCTTCGAGTTTATAGGGGTTTATGGCCCTGCGGACCATGCTAGAGCTTCTGCTTTTCTTGAAGAGCTTGAGAACAAAGTCTCTAGAAGCCAACACCCAGTGGTGGTGGGTGGAGATTTTAACTTGATCAGAGGAGCTGAGGACAAAAGCAACAACAACATTAACTGGCCAAGAGTCCACTTATTCAATGATTGCATAGCTAGGTTGGCTTTGAGGGAACTTAACCGCAGTGGGGCTAGGTTTACTTGGACAAATAAACAGGTGAATCCTGTTAGGAGTGTCTTGGACAGAGTGTTCATTTCTCCTTCTTGGGAAGCCCATTTCCCTATTGCTTCTTTGTCGGCTGAGACCAGAATTGGGTCTGATCACACTCCTCTCATTCTGGATTCTGGGGAGGGCCTTCTGCGCTGCTCAAACCGTTTCTTCTTTGAAACTAGCTGGCTTGCTCTGCCTGATTTCAAAGAGGTGCTCCAGGGGATCTGGAATAAACTGTTGATTTCCCCGGGAAGACGTCGTCACACCATCGATAGTTGGCATATTCAGAGTGCTGGCCTGAGACACTACCTCAAGGGCTGGGGGGCGAACAGGGGTAAACTGGAAAGGGAAGCTAAAGCCCACATTCTGGCTCAGATACAGTCTTTGGACGTGCAAGCTGATGCCTCAGGGCTGGATGAGGATGCATGGGCTCTCAGATACCATCTGGAAGATGAGCTGATGCAAATTCTTTGCGCAGAAGAGGAATACTGGCGCCAGAGAGGCCGTCAGAACTGGTTGCTTCATGGGGATGCCAATACAGCGTACTTTCATGCTATTGCTAATGGGAGACGTCGCAAGTGTGCGATCCGCTCCTTGCAATCTGAGGAAGGCGAGATTACAGGTCCAGCAGCCATCCAAGAACATATCTATAAGTTCTATATGGGATTAATGGGAACTGAGGATCCCAAGTTTATCTCCCTGCGCTCTAACTGTTGGTCAGGCGAGGAAATGGTGGCAGATACGGACAATGAAGCTCTGGCTCTGTCCTTTTCTAGTGAAGAGTTAGAGGAAGTTCTCGCGGGTACCAAGACTGCCACGGCCCCGGGGCCAGATGGGTTCCTGGTGGCTTTCTTCAAAAAGAACTGGGCCCTTCTCAAGGACATGGTGTTCCAGATCCTTAATGGCTTTGCCCTAGGCACCATGGACGTTTCTCGGCTCAACTTTGGCATCCTGTCCTTACTCCCCAAGGTGGTGGGGGCGGACTCGATCAAGCAGTATCGTCCAATTGCTCTCATCAACGTGATTTTCAAATTTGTTGCCAAAGCAGTGGCCAACAGGCTTGCCCCGGTGGCTAACCGTATCATTGCCCAGTCCCAAACTGCTTTTATCAAGGGTCGCATGATTCTGGACGGAGCTCTATCCCTTCATGAGATCATCCACGAGCTAAAATCTAGGAAAACAAAAGCCATCCTCCTGAAGTTAGATTTCGAAAAAGCCTATGACAGAGTTAGCTGGCTGTTTCTCAGGGAAGTTTTGATTAGAAAAGGCTTTGACAGCGGTTTTGTTCATAGAATCATGCAACTAGTCTCTGGTGGTCAGACAGCTATTTCTATCAATGGGGTGGTTGGCCCATATTTCAGAAATAAGAGGGGAGTGCGTCAGGGTGACCCTCTCTCGCCGCTGTTATTTGATTTGGTTGTGGATGCTCTTGCCCTAATTCTCAAAAAGGCCAGTGTGGCTGGCCACATTAAAGGAGTGATTTCTCACTTGTTGCCTGGTGGGGTGACACATCTTCAATATGCAGATGACACAATGATCTTGATAGAGAATGATGATAACAGCATCATTAACTTGAAGTTTCTACTGATTTGCTTTGAGCTTCTCTCTGGTCTCAAGATCAATTATCATAAGAGTGAGGTCATTGTGATGGGTGTGGATAGCCATGAGCAGTCCAGGGTGGCTCATTTGCTCAACTGTAAGGAAGGGGAGTTCCCCTTCAAGTACCTAGGCTTCCCTATCAGTGACAAGAAACTAACCATCGCAGACCTAGAGCCAGTGGTGGCAATTTTGGGATCCAGGGTGGATCCCTGGCAAGGGCGGTTCATGTCTTCCGCGGATCGCCTGATTCTGACAGAGTCTTGTCTCTCGAGCATCCCCCTGCATTCCATGAGCCTTTTTATGTTGCCTGAAGGGACGCATGCAGGGTTTGACAAGCACAGAAGTAGGTTCTTTGGGAAGGGACTGGGGATAAAAAGAAACAACATTGGGTGAATTGGCAGGAGGTTTGTCAACCCAAGGACCAGGGCGGCCTGGGGATTACTAACACTCGTATTATGAACATAGCCTTATTGGTTAAATGGATCTGGAAATTGCACAGCGATCCAGTTCAAGATTCTCTTTGGCAGCGTATTATTAGAGCAAAGTACCCCGGGGCGGCGGATATCTTTGGTTCTTCTGCGCAGGGAGGCTCTCCCTTTTGGCGTAGTTTGCACAAAATCAAACACTATTTCAAGCTGGGAGCCAAGTATTCAGTGGGAAATGGCTCCACAGTGAGGTTCTGGACTGACCTGTGGACTGGGGACGCCCCTCTGTGCTCTAGGTTTGTCAGGCTGTTCCAGATTTCGGCTGACCCTCAGGGGCTGATCTCCAATATGTTTCGTGAAGGCAGGTGGCAGATTCGGTTTAGACGCTCGTTTGGCAGAGAAGAGCAAGACAGCTGGGTTTCCCTGTTGCAAGAAATTTCTCTCATCCAAATTTCTGATTCCAGTGACAGTGTGTCATGGAACCTTGATCCATCTGGGGTCTTCTCGACTAGATCTCTTTATCAGAGAATGATTCAGGGGGCTACGGTTGCCCATGCTAAAGATGTCTGGAAGGTGGCATGCCCGCTCAAAGTTCGCATTCTTATCTGGCAGTTGGCCAGAGATAGATTACCTTCTAATACTCAAATTAAACACCGCCATGGCAATTCTGATGGCAATTGTGTTCTTTGCCATAGGATTGAGGATGCTGATCACATATTTTTCACTTGTCCTCTTGCCCAATTCGTTTGGAGCTGTTGTAGGGTCCTGCTCCAGGTCGACTGGAACCCCTCTTCTTTCGCTGATCTTTTCGCCATCTTTCAACGATTTAGAGGGGTTGCCAAGAATTTTCTCTGGATGTTGTTTGCGGCCCTGAGCTGGGCGCTCTGGACCACTAGAAATAAGTTCTCCATTGAGGCTAAATTTCCCAAACACCCAGCTAACGTTGTGTTCAAATCTTGCATCTTACTGCAGCTCTGGAGACCGCTGGCAAAAACAAAGGTGCATCCAATGCTGGACGAGGCAATCGCCAAGCTTAAAGACATCTACAAGCAGTCTCTCCAGTAGTGTCCTCTTCGGGAGTCGCACAGTGTGTGGGCTTTCGTGGTTTATCTATCTATCTATCTGTTGTTAAGCTAGAACTATCCGCCTACGGGCAAGTTTGTAAACCTATAAAGTCTGGTTCGCCAGCACCTGTTACTTCTAGCTGTGAGCTTTATTAATTTAAAGCTGGGGCACTGGTTGCCTTCGTTCTAAAAAAAATCCGGCGATAAATAGCGCCGGATTGGACGAAACTTTGGCGTGGGGAGCGCCGAACTTCCAGCCGTCTCCCCAGGTAGACGCCCGGAGATCGGCATTTTTGGCTTATTTTTACAAATAAACGTTACAGTTCGACAAATTTGATAAAGTTTATCAATATTTGGCTTATTTTTACAAATAAACGTTACAGTTCAACAAAACAAGCAAATAATTTGACAAGTTTTCAAACAAATCAAATGGAAACTAGTTGGTGTTGCCTCGAAGCCTCCATATGTGCTCCACCAGATCATCCTGCAGCAGTTGATGCATTGTGGAGTCTCGAATCTCCTGACGCATAGCGATGAACGCAGCCTACGATGCCGGCACCTGGTGATTAGGCTGTGCAAGAGGACCCTCTCTCTCATATGGTGCAGCTTGTTCGCTCAGAGGAACCAGATACTTTCGCTCATTCTCAATAATCATGTTGTGTAAGCACACACAACAGTTCATCACCTCCCACATCTGATCTTTGGACCAACTCATAGCGGGGAACCGGACTACAGCAAATCTCTGCTGGAGGACACCAAATATCACAGTGCAGCCTTTTTTGTGACCCTTGTACATTCCCTGCCAGGAAAACGGATAGTTCTTCCATTTCTAATGCATGCAGTCAATGCTTCCAAGCATCCCCGGAAATCCTCGAGCTTCATTGAAAGCGAGGATCTGAGCAGTGTCTTGGACAGTGGGTGATCTCAAGTAGATGTCCCCAAACACTGCTATCACCGCCCTGCAGAACCGGTAGAAACAATCAAAGGTGATAGACTCCGCCATCCGAAGATAGTCATCGGTAGAATCACCAGGAGCTCCATATGCCAGCATCCGCATAGCCACCATGCACTTTTGGAGGGCAGAAAACCCTGCCATGCCGGTGCAATCCAACTTGCATCTGACATAGGTGCAGTAGCCCTCCATTCGCTTCCTTGGCTTGCACTTCCAGCGACCTGGTGCCGACCCACCACGGCGACCAATGGCCGTCTCCGCGTACAAGCCCGATAGGCAAGTTAGGATCAACATATGCTCCTCGTCTTGGGCGGCAGCTGCCATCTCTTCTTCAAAAAGCTCGGCGAACATCTGCTCCTCCTCTTCGTCTGAGTCCATGTCCGCCCAGGCAAATGGACGAACACCTGCCGGGCGTGTCGACGAGGCGCGACGGGAGGAGTTGCCCGACGACGGAATATAGGCAGACGGCACGCCGGACGGCGGAATATAGGCTGGTGGGTGGAGGGATGGCGGAGTGCAGGCAACCGGCCGACGGATTGGCGAGGGGTGGTACCGGCGGCGACAGAGCAACGAGGGGAGGGGGGGATTTGCAACGAGAAAGTGGGGTTCGCGTATTCTCTCGCCGACAGAGCGGGACCGTCCCGCTTTTCTCTCGTCCGGAGTCCCCGAGCGTACCCCGGGGGGCGGGGATGGCCTGGGCTCTCCGAATGGATGAAGGCTCAAATCCGGGGGAAAACGAGAAACCGGGGGCGCGGCTGGGCCGAATAATGCCGTCCGGATGAAAAAAAAAAAGGGCTGTCGGGGGCCTCGTCAGGGCAACGGTTGAAGATGCTCTTACCTTCACACTTGGAACGCAAAACCTAATTAATAATCTTTAATTTTATAGATGATGATGATCTTTACCATGAACTAGGTACTCAATCTCGCTAATGCTACCCAACGCTAGTGTGTTATGTTTCTTCCTGCATATATCTACATCCATATATAGCCAACTTGTCAGGGTTGCTATTGGCATCGGTGAAGCTGTTTGGTTTAGTTCCACCTCGTCTACGGAAGAAAGTTACATCCAACATATAAGGGAGAGATTCCTTCTTCCTTTCAGTCCGGGTTTTTGGGATGGAGTGAGCTTTCTTCTTATTTTTTGGGTTATGTGCGTATAAACGTCCAGAACGTAGGCTGAATGCTAGGTTGGGCCAAGTGGATGCTAACACAACTTTATTACTAGGTAAAGTGAGACTTGCCCTAAAGAATTGACTAACAAAATCCATAATCAAGTACCTAATGCATGCATTGCAGTGCATAACTGTCGTACCCGTTGGTCACGCGTAAGCTCTGCCATTATGTGTGCGTCGTCGTTGCACATGGTCACTGGCTTGGCAATTGGATACATGGGCGGCATACAGCGGGAGCGAGCTGCACGATGATGAAGCCACATGCGATGCAATGCAACCAACGGCGCCGTAGACAAATCGCGGCCAGATCCGGCGATGCTGCGGCTGCACGTGCACGCATGCAGAACCAGCGTAAAGTCGTACATGCCATTTCGTCTAATTTTCCCCGCGTATTCCCGGTAAGCATATGTAGAGCATTATATTATTCGTCGCAAAGAAATCATTCCTTCCAAACTATAAGATGCTCTGTATATTTTAATGTAGACTCTATATTAACTGAAATGAGTGAACATACACATTAAAATGTGTCTATATACATGTGATTCAAAAAAATATCAGAACTTCTTATATAATTTGGAACGGAATGTGTACTCTACATTATTTATATTGTCACACACTTGTAGGCATAATGATACAATAACTATATATATATATACTAGCACAATACCCATGCGTTGCTACGGGTACAACAATTATTCCAGACTTCTTTAGCAAAATGACTAGCATCATGCCCGCGCGTTGCTGCGAAACAACCAAATAAATATAGACTTAAACAATTTTTTTTGAGATAATAACTGATGGCATTTTAATCAATGGAGAAACCGATTACAAACGACTCCACAAAAAAAGAAAATACAATATGATCCCAAACTTTTGCAAGAATGACCTCACACCATACTTCCAAAGCACCATCAAGCCCATCGTCCTCATCGTCACCACCCAAAAGCAGGCTACCAGACCCAGAAGCAGCACATCTTCAGACACCATCGAATCACCGCCGCCACTATCGCCACAATGGGCTTTGAACACCGCAAGAGTGCCCACCCCGTGGGGTGAGAGCTAAGATCCATTTCCAGAACATCAGGCAGGCATGAGATGGGGAAGACAATGCAGTGCCTCCAATCCCAGATCCCTGAGCAGTAGGTCCCAACCACCGACGTCACGTCGAGCCGCATCCTCCCCTCGCCACCATGGCCGGCCAGAAGAAGCTTCACGCCGCGACAGTCGCATCTCAAAAAAAGACCCTGAAAAACCCTAACGAGGAAGACAGTGGCGCCATCCTCTTCCACTCCCTCGCCACCACGGCCGGCCGAGGGGAAGACAATAGCATCAGCAGCCCTCTGACTCCCGAACAGACTCCCGAAGCTCCATGGCAGAGTCGAAAGACGACCGTGCCCGGAGAGACCAACCTCTCCAAATCCGCAGATCTGAGAGGATACCAAGCTGGCCGCTCGCCGGCGCCGCCAGAAGTGGCCTTGCCGAGATGGGGATCGAGCTCCAGCACCCTTATTCCGACGCGACACCGCCTCCACCATCCTGACGGCATCTCCTAGATCCCTAGCAGATCTCAAGCCCCCACCGCCGGCGATCCAACGAAGCTCCGCCGCCTCCATGGGCCCACCGCGGATTGAGAAGGAGACCACCGCCGCCGGCCGCCCAGGCTTTGCCTAGGCGTCTTCACCGGCGGCGGTGGAGGGGAGGGGGAGGCAGGGGCGGCCTCGAGCAGGGAGGGCGGCGGCGCCCCGGCGCAGGCGCGGCGGCGCCCGCATGGGAGCAGTTTAGGGTTAGGAGGCGGGCGTGGTTAATATAGACTTAACAAATAGAAACACATCAGAGATAGTGGTACTCTCTCCGATCCATATTACTCTTTGTTAATACGGATGTATCTATCACTAAAATATGTCTAGATACATTTATATTAGCAAAGAGTATTATGGGTCGGAGGGAGTAGTGAATTTTTCTTGATGAGTGCTACGATGTTTACGGGTCAGGTTGAAAACTAAAAGATACAAAATTAGCAAATTAGATGAGCATGCAAATCACAAGTACATATTTGCTATAGTTACTGATTAGAGCCGTAACATACTTGAACATGCAAATCACAAGCAAATTAGATGAGCATGCAAATCACAAGCTCATCATTTTGTTGTCTCGAATTTGTTCTATCCAAAGCATGAAGACACTTGCTGATCTTTCAATGAGAATTTTATGTCTAAAATTTGTAGAATGCATATGAAAAAGCGAGAGAGAGCCAGGTTAGATGCACATGGCCGATCAAACAAGCCTTTCCGCCGAACCATGGGAGTCATCACCATGTAGAAGCCTTTCTTGATTCCTTGTTGTCAGTCAGGACAGGAAGAGGCCAAAAACATCTATAGCCTAGAGAAAAATAGGCATGGCAAAAATGCTCGTGCATTGCTACGGGCAATTTTTATTGAATATTCCATTCAATGTCTTGTTGATTTCGACACACTTTCGGTGAGGTTGATCATCTTTATCATATCAACATGAACAGACTTGAATTTAGGCATCAACCAAAGCGATTGTGGATTTTGACCATCTGACAACAAACTCTGATGTCTTCCTTCCGCCTTTCCCATATGGTGACCACTATGCCTTCCTCTAGACTCTTTTCAATAAGTTCTTGAAGAAGTGAAGAGAGAACTCGTTTCCATCACTGACACCTAAGGACGAATCAGATATTGGCTATGCCCTCTCGGCCATCTTTGTGCCAATTGAGCTGCAATGTAGTTGCCTTGGCACTTGTCCGACACCCAGTAAAAGGTGAAGTTTAATCTATTCGTCCAAAATATTTTGTATAAAGGAAATTGAATTTTCATATGTCTCATGTCTAAAGAATAATTTTTATTATTAAAATGTGTACAATTATAGCTGATTTTATGTGTTAATTAAATTAAATCTTGAACTTAGGTCTGCTTATTATGGATGTACATGATCTGATATGTCCTTTTTCCCATGGAAAAAAGGGCAGGGAAAAAGGCAAGGGGCAAGATCAAACACCTAAGGGAACCCTTACTTTGCCTTTTTATTTTCATCTCTCAATAAATTAAGAGGGAGAGGAGGCGTATAGGGAAAAAAATTCACTCTACAGCGATCATGGTTCAGCAATGTAATCAACCTTTGCTTAAGGCTACTGCAATACTACACTGAATCTTGACTGTTTGAACAGATGTCATCATCTCAATTTCATATTATTGAGTACAAAAGTTCACCTACGCTCACTGTCTATTTGAAACTCCAAACCTCACGACGTTGTTATGCCAATTTGGATCAGTGTCGCAACTTGGCTGCGTTTCTTCGGCTGAAGCTCGAGCGACAAAGCATCATCTAATCCCCTGCAATATGTGAAAATAAGTCCCACTCTTCCTTTCTGATTATAAAGAAAGAATTTAACCTGAGTGGAAACTTATAAGACTCAGCGAACATACGGCTGAACCATATAGAACCACATGGTACACATGAATCAATCTTCTAAAGAAGCCCAACAAAACTGGCACTTAATTGTAAGTACGAGTAATTTAATTTCTCAGATTGGCTGAAGATTGTTGATGGGAGGGAATTCGCTTTACATAATTTGGAAAGTTTAAAATAAGTTCCTAAGGCAGTGAAGTGAGTATTGGACATTCAGAATTAAAATTTAAGGTAAACAACTTCGAAATTTAGAATCAAATCTGAAGCGACAGTCAATGATGTTGCAAATCAAAATTGAAGCATGGCGTGAGTGTGCTCATCATCGAGTCGCCACCAGCTGCCCCCACACCGACGCCTCCGTCGCTAGCAACAGCGTGGGCACGGCCAGCAGCCCAACACCACCGCCCCCATCGCAACATCTGCCCTGGCGCCGCGCGTAGAGGTACCCTAGGATGGGCATCACAGCCTCCACCACGAGGTGCCCCTCTCGGCAGTGCGAACGCACCCGGAGGCATGACAATTGGCGAGGTGTCGCCGCACCGGCGCGACATGGACGGCAGTGCAACGGGAACGTGCGCTGCAGGTGCGCCCGTTGTTACCGCATCGCTTTTAGCTCCCCGACCGCCGTCTCTTCTTCCCGATCCTGATCCTCTTCTTCTCGCAATACCGAAGGAGACGGGAAGGACTTGGCAGTTGCAGCGACATCATGGGTGGTTTACTGGATTGGTAGAGGAACACCATGACGAAACTGTAGTCGAACAAGTCGCCGAGGATGCCGGTCTCGGAGTTGAGGCTCTCCGTTCAGAGGTTCAGGTTCTCGTGGGTCATGGACCGCCGCACTGGCACCGTCTTCGGTTATGTGGCCTTTGGCCGTAGCGCGATGCCGTGGTCGACTCGAGCTTCTCGCTAAACAAACTGGTTTTCCTCGTGAGTGCGATGTTCTAGGGACCCAGAACCGAGCTGCGGTCGGCATGGGCTGGAATCAAACACAAATCTATGGTTGTCCTCCGGTGGAGAAGGAAAGACAGGGAGGGGTTTCATTGGCTATTTCGCCCAGAACGAACAGTTATTTGATAATATATCTTTTTCGTTATTTGACTTATGGGTGGCATAGGTGGGTAAATTTATATTCAGATGAAAACGTATTTTTGGTTGGACGAAAGCGTATTTTACGGACACGGACCAGTCCGATTGCAATATTATTAGTAGAGATATATATATATATATATATATAGCTATTTCTTTTAGAGAGAAAAAAGCTTAGCGCGTAGACCCGGTTTGTATGGAAAGCTTTCCGGAGTTTTTAGATGAAAATGCTGATGGTGCAGCCTCTCCATCACAGTAGGGGCCAGGTTCAAGTTATGGTCTCCAATTCAGTCACTAGACAATAGGGGTAACCCGCCACCATTGCCCTCACAATCAACCCCCGCTCCGCGTGCGGCCGCTGCGGAGCCTCTTCGTAAAGTTCCCACCTCCCTCCACTACCTAGGGGGAGGGGGGCTAGATCTATAGATCGGATGATGTCATGCTCTCTTTCCCCTTGGGGGCATTTATCTTTGAGGTGTACATCAGCCTGAGTGAGATGGCTATGTGGTGGAGTGGTGTTACTTCTAGCGCATTGATGACATCAAGTCTTGGATGCGTGGCGTAGCAGGGTCTTGACGCAGATGCGTGATGTTGGACGCGTGCATGGCTATGGTGTTGTCTGGCGTCGTGGTGGCGTCGATAGAAAGCATCTCAAGGTCAATGCATATATCTCAGTCACGAAGATGGGTCGGCGGAAGACAGAGGCCATATCTTTGATAGCATGCACATACAGTGTACATTGAGGGTCTGTTGGACTGATGTGGCGGTTATTAGATGATGCGCATAAGTTTAAGGTCAAGGCACACAGCCGTGATCATGGCGCCCCTTCATCAAGCTTGCACGTGTGGCGATTCTTTTTTCTAAGAAGATGGCTTCGGGTTGGTCGATTTATTATCTTGTAAGGCTTTGCTGAATAATTAAAAAAAATGATATTTGCATCATTTTGATGCAGGGGCCACACGAATCCAGTCCACTTTGCTACGGTGGCGTAGGCCTAACTTGGGTTAGGCCTTTTCAAAAAAAAAAAAATTGTATGTGCTGGGCCAAACCGCCACTGGGCGGCGGTACACCCTCCTTTTCAAAAAAAAGAGATGAAACTGAAAAGATACCGCTAGCCTCATTACAAGATTGGACTTGAGAAAAACCAAGTTATTTTTTTAAACGGAGGCAAAAGCTTTACCTCATTCAATTAATTAAGGAAAAGTTTGACAAGAAGGTAATGATACAACACAAAAGCCTACTCTCCCAACATGATACTACCCAATTTATTTGCTCCCGCGAGCACCCACAAACGTGCCTCACTTTTAATCTTATCTAGAATTACAAAGGAAGGGGAGTTCTTGTTGTGGAACACTAGCGTTTCTCTCATTCCATATCTCCCAAACGGTAAGCAAGGTGAGGGTCGCCAACGCCTTGTATTGGGGGGGTAGCGCCGGTAGCAAGAAGGTTCCACCATTCATTGATACTAAGGCCCGCCCATTGCCTTGGATTAATTCCATGGATACCAAGCCATTCCCTTAGAAGCTCCCAAATTCGGACGGTGAAACGGCAATGGAGGAAGATATTCTCTCACTTGCTTGCATAGTGGACAAAACCTACAATTTGGCCATCCCCTCTTTTGGAGCCTATCGGCGGTCCAAAGACGATTTTGTAGAGTTAGCCAAGCATGATGCTTCGCCTTTGAGGGAGTCCAAGCTTTCTACACAATCGAATACATGTCGGAAAGCACAAGGCCAAGGAACTGAGCCTCATAGGCCCATGACGTGGAGCATTGACCGTTCTCCGTAAGGTTCCAAGTGATCTCATCCTCCACCTCAACATGAAGTTGAACATTGTGAACAAGATACAAAAGCTCGACAAATTGTGTAATGTGGTCCCAAGTGCATGGATGCGAAACCTCACAAGTGAGTCACAACGAACAGACAGTGAGACGCAGCTCACAACACAAGATCCAGGAAGCTAAGCAGCTATATAAGTCTTGTACTATTCCAGGTAACATAGCTAGCGAAAATCAATCAGCCTACACCACTTGTGTCCCCTGTACGTCTCTCCTCTGTCTATATCCTCCAGCTTAATTCAGGTCGATCTTCAGAACGCTTACCTCGACCCCCAGCGAGCGTTTTTGGGCCGACCAGCACCTTCCACCGCAACATCGGGAAAATAGTCGGCGACACTTTATACCGAAGCACACGATCGTTTTAATATGGTGAGTCACAAAGGCAAGCTTACGCAGCATCAGAAACCAAGATATACACGAAGTTGCGGCGCCTGCAACATTCCTGCCCTTTCGGTGCATGCTTGGGTCGATCGATTTCTGTCCCTGAATGCTAGCTAGCTACTACCGTAGGACACTAATCTATCTACGAGTACTACAACAATTCCATCGATCCTAGCCAAGAACAACAGATGCTAGACGGCCGATGGATCATTGCAATCCAGACCGGAGGGGATGAACACTACTACCGATCGAGTAGCCCGTACGTACGCCGGAAAGTCGTGTAGATGAACCTTTAGCTTTCCGGTTCCCAACGCGATCGATGCAACGTAAGCTTAGCCACAACGGTCGGCCGGCAGAAACAAGCAACAGTTAGACACCGCACAATTGGCTATATGTGCTAGGCTAAGGCTAGATTCAGTTTCTTTTGAGAGATGGATGGTGGATACAGCCGATGGACGCAGCAGCACTCGTTTCAAGGACGGCGGTGGAGGTACGTACGTACGGGGTTGCGTCCGGACGAGTGGTCTCCTCCGTGCACACGCATCGATCGGATAGGCGGATGTACATGGACGGAGATCGATCATCGGAGTCGCGTACAGATGCATTCCTGCTCATATGGTGATCGATTTCCGTACCTACTTGTATGTGTGATGGTGTGCACGAATATACCTAGCCATAACTTGGCCCGAGCCAGGATTTGGGTCAGGCTAGAAAAAGCTTGCAAGGCCCGAGCCCGGCACAGGTGACGGGCCTGATTTTCCAGCCCAAGACTGGCCCAAACATGAAAAAGCCCGATAGACCTTGGGACCGGTGTATTGTTAGCCCAGCCATTTGCAAAGCCTTGTGATACTCAGTTTTTTTTATAAAAAAAGAAACCTTGTGATACTCGGCGGAATTCTCGTTATACTCGGCGGAATTCGCTACGGCCCAAGCCTCCGGCGACGGGCCTCGCTCCGCTCCGTCCGAAGTTAGCCTTTTTTTAATGCACCAATACTTGAATATGGATCTGAATATAACAAACTCCACCTTAAAACAAATTCCTTGTAGCATGAATTTCAACAAACACCTGAATCAACAAAGAAAGCACTTGCTGGCGCCAAACAGCCACTTGGGCTAAACAGTTATACCAATTAAGCTTGAGCAAAGCTCAAACTTAGTAACAGGAACAGGCTTTGTCATCATATCAGTAGGATTATCATGAGTACTAATCTTGCATATCTGTAGTTTACCTCATGCAACCACGTCGCGAACATACTGGTACTTAATATTAATGTGCTTTGTCCTCTCATGGAACATCTGATCTTTAGTAAGATAAATAGTACTTTGACTGTCACAAAATAAATTAATGCAAGAATCATCTTCACAAAGCTCAGCAAACAGACCTTTCAGCCAAACAGCCTCTTTACATGCTTCATTGATAGCCATGTACTCAGCCTTAGTTGTAGATTGTGCTGAAACATCCTACAAGGTAGCCTTCCAGCTAACAGCACATCCACCAATAGTAAATACATAACCTGTGAGGGACCACCTCTTATCCAAGTCGACAGCATAATCTAAATACACATAGCCTACGAGTCCTCCACCAGTCCTGCCAAACTCCAAGCAAGCTTTAGATGTGCCGCGAAGATACCTGAAAATCCACTGAACAGCATTCCAATGCTCTTTACCAGGATTAGCCATGTATCGACTAACCAAACTCATAGCATGTGACAGATCAAGTCGGGAACAAACCATGGCATACATCAAGGAACCAACAGCACTAGAATAAGGAACTCGTGACATGTACTCAATATCATCTTCAGAAGTAGGACATTGCAAAGCTGACAACTTGAAGTAAGAAGCAATAGGTGTACTAACAAACTTTGCATCATGCATATTAAAATGATGAAGAACTTTCTCAATGTATTTTTCTTGACTAAGAAATAGCAAACTAGACTTTCTGTTCCTCTTAATTTCCATGCCTAGTATTTTCTTAGCAGGACCAAGATCCTTCATCTCAAACTCACTACTTAATTGAGCCTTTAAAGTAGTAATCTCTTTCATGCTCTTGGCAGCAATCAACATATCATCAATATATAGCAGCAAATAAATAGGTGATCCATTAACAAACTTGATGTACACACAGCTATCATACTGAGACCTCTTAAAACCATGTGCTAGCATAAATGAATCAAACCTTTTATACCATTGTCGTGGCGACTGTTTCAGACCATAAAGAGACCTCTTCAACTTGCAAACAAGATCCTCCTTACTAGGCACAACGAAACCTTCAGGCTGGCCATGTATATCTCCTCCTCCAACTCGCCATGCAGAAAAGCAGTCTTAACATCTAGCTGCTCAAGCTCAAGATCATGCATAGCAACAATACCAAAGAAAGCACGAATAGAAGTATGCTTCACAACTGAGGAGAAAACATCAGTATAATCAACACCTGGAATCTGACTGAAACCTTTTGCTACTAACCTTGCCTTAAACCTTGGAGGCTCATTAGGAGATAAACCTTCCTTTCTTTTAAATATCCACTTGCAGCGGACAGCCTTCTTTTGTTTAGGCAAGCGCATAATATCCCATGTGCCATTTTTCTCAAGTGATTGCATCTCTTCTTGCATCGCACCTTGCCACTTTTCCTTATCAACCGAAGCAATGGCTTCAGTGTACGTAGCTAGTTTAGCATCATGCTCCACCTGTTCAGCACAACTCAAAGCATAATGAATAATATCACACTCTTTAATTAAATGATTAGGAGGTGCAATATTTCTCTTAGGACGGTAAGCTGCAATAGACCGTGATGGCTGCTAAACAATAGGCGGTGAAGGTGGAACATAAACATCATCATTATTGGTTTCAGGGAACCACATTTTCGTTCTCCTTTGCGTGCTCCACCTGCACGCCAATTCTCTATTGCTCATCATTAGAAACATTAGGAGAATCAATAGCATCAGAAATATCAGTAGACGGACTATCATAAAATATAACCGCCTCATTAAAAATGACATTCCTGCTCAACAAAACTTTTTTGGTTTCAGGATTCCATAATTTATATGCCTTAACTCCTGAACCATAACCAAGGAAGATGCACTTAATAGCCCTTGGCTCTAACTTTCCATTATCAACGTGAGCATAAGCAGTGCAACCAAAAACTCTCAACTCGGAATAATCAGCTGGTGAACCAGACCATACCTCAATGGGAGTTTTTTTTATCAAGTGGAACGGAAGGTGACCTGTTGATAAGATAGCATGCGGTGGAGGCTGCTTCAGCCCAAAAACGTCTATGCATCTTTGCAATAGACAACATGCAGCGACCCCTCAAAATAATGGTCATGTTCATGCGTTCAGCCACACCATTCTGCTGAGGGGTGTACGGGATGGTGTGATGTCTTATCATGCCATCATTGCTGCAAAACTCATCAAATTAATTTGAACAAAATTCCATACCATTATCAGTACAGAGTATCTTAACCTTCCTTTTAGTTTGTGTTTCTACCATAAGTTTCCACTTCTTAAAAGCACCAAAAACATCAGATTTATGTTTCAAAAAATATGGTCACACTTTCCTTGAGTAATCATCAATAATAGTAAGCATATAATTATCACCACCATTAGAAGTTCTACGGGATGGACCCCAAACATCAGCATGCACATAATCTAAAATGCCTTTGGTGGTATGAACGGAAGCATTGAATTTAACTCTTTTATGCTTACCAAAAATACAATGCTCACAGAATTCAAACTTACTCAAGTCACAACCATCAATTAGCTCTCTTTGCCAACTCTGCCATGCCAAGCTCACTCATATGTCCAAGATGCTTATGCCAAAGGTTAGTCTTACTAGAATCATCAGAACTAACAGCAGCAGCAATACCAGGCAAAGTGTTACCTCTAAGAACATATAATTTAGCAAAATTCATATCACCAATCATAACAATGAGAGAACCTGATGATACCTTCAGACGTCTGTCCCCACCTTTGTACTTGTACCCGTCACAATCCAGGGTACTAAGAGAGATCAAATTCCTTGCCATGGAGGGTATGTGTTTCAGTCCAGTCAACGTGTGTGTCATCCCATCATGGGTCTTGATCTGAACAGAACCAACACCAACAATGTTGCACTGGTTGTCATTTCCCACACGCACAAAATCTTCAGTCTGCACAGACTTATAAGAACTGAACCAATCCTTGTTACAGCAAATATGAAACGAACATGCGGTATCAAGAATCCATTCATCATCACGTGAAACACATGCAGTAAGAACAGCTACGCATTCACCATCAGAACTATCACTACCAGCAACAACAGCCGCCTCACCTTTACCCGAGGCTACGGCAACCTTACCATTACCCTCATTATTTTTCGGTTGGTAAGTTCTGTTTCTTTTCTCCTTGTTCTGCAACTTCCAACAATCATCAATATTGTGGTTAGATTTCTTACAATACCTGCAGAACTTGTCACGTCCCTTGGACTTTGAGTGACCTCTGTCGGTCTTACTCTTATCTCTGTTGTTGTGGTGGTGGTAGTTATCTCGCTGCTCAGACCTGCATCGGACCTCTAACGCATCCGCCTTAGAGGATGAACTTTCAGCATGCACCATAGATTTCATCTTTTCCCTCTGCTGGAGGGCCTCATAAATTTTGGTGAGGGTTAGTGTATCACGACTTATACATATGGTGTCACGGAAATTCGTAAAGGAACTAGGCAATGAGACTAACAGTAGAAGTGCTAGATCTTCATCCTCATATTTTACCTCCATGGACAGTAAGTCGGAAACGATCTCCCTGAAGATCGATAGGTGATTCAACACCGACTGACCTTCTTGCAACTTGTGCTGGAACAACTTCATCTTCACTTGCAACCTACTGGTTAGATCCTTTGACATGCAGATCGATTCCAGTTTCAACCACAAGGCCGACGCAGATTTCTCTTGCAGCACTTACTGCAAAATATTATTGGATAGATGAAGTTGAATCAAAGACAAAGCCTTACGGTCTTTCCGCCTTTCTTCCTCTGTCCATGAAGCAACTGGTTTCTTTCCGAAACCATCGAGCGCATCATCGAGATCTAAAGTTTGGGCGACGATCGCCCTCATCTTCACTTGCCACAGGGAGAAACTTGTGGTGTAATCCAGCTGCGGTAGATCGAACTTCAAAGACGCCATGTCGTAAACCCTAGATTAGAAAACCTGGGGCTCTGATACCACTTGTTATAAAAGCGATAGGCAATAACAAAGAACGAAAAGAAAATCGCAGCACGGAGACACAAGATTTTAACGTGGAAAAGCCTCTCCAACAAAGAGAGGTAAAAACCACGGGCACCAGCCAGCAAACTCTTCACACCCCCCAGGCGTCCCTGGTTCAGAAACGATGTGGGCTAACTTTGGCCTACGCTTCGCTTCGGCCCAAGACTCCGGCGATAGGCCTCGCTCCGCTCCGTCTGAAGTTAGCCTTTCTTCAGTGCACCAATACTTGAATTTGAATCATAATATAACAAAGTCTATCAACATGGTATGCTCCCTGACCGCCTACAACTAACTACTGATTCTCTTCCTAGAACTGCACATGCACACAACTCTAAGCTGGTATTTTTTCTTCAAAATGGGAGCATAGCCCCAGCCTGTGCATTGAGCGATGCACACATCTTTTTATTACTCCAAGCTGGTATTTACTCCAAGCTGGTATAATGGCTACTGCTTTCTCCGTTAACTAATATAAGATATTTTTAGACATTTTAAAGTATACTAGATACTTATTAAAATGAGTGAATTACCCGCTAAAAGTAGTCTACATATGAATCAAAATAAGTAAATTTATATAAAGTTAAAATATCTTATATTAGTGAACAGAGCAAGTACTATGCTTCATCGTTTAGACCACGCACACATGCTAGGCTAGATACATTCACCGCTAGGTGGTGATCGAGAGAGTATAGATTCATCCGATGCGTCCACGCCTTTCAAGGACGGGAGAGGATGTACGGCGATGAGGTGTGTAGCAGGTGGCGGAGACAGGAGGACCAGCAGACCCTGCCCCCCCCCCAACTTGGAATTTTTTAATACATACCCCTGGTGTGTAGGAGTTGTACAAATAGCGTACAGGTGCACAGCTGACATCATGTATTGTAATTTGTGATGATCTAGCCATCTATATCTCGTGTTTCCATCATATTGTGATGATTCGCAGCTCCGAAATCATTCGGTTGGATGGTGAGTGAATGAAAGCAGAGCACACAACACATTTATATTGATTCTTAAGTTTTTCAACTTGGCTATGAGCTTCCTTTTCTATCTGACTTAATTTAGTCATTCTTCCTATTATGTCGTTTTCTATCTTAAATCCGAAGAGGATAATTTTAAAATTCCGTCTGCAGCCCATCCGCGACTCACAAGACGGCACGAATCAAGATGCAGTTTAAGTTAAATATTGGTCAACCTAGAATTAGCAAAACCGTAAAAATAATTCATTAGATTACTTGTAAACACTCTTAATTGCTAAAAATGGAGACATAATTTATGAATACAACTAGTAGTTACTTTTTACATTAGTCATTCATATACCCTATTCGGCGTGTTCGCACTCTAGCAATGGAGAACACGCATCTAGGCAAGGCCACTGACGAGGTTTATCCCCGGCAATGCCCATGTCGAAGGGCTTTCGATCTAGGAAGCGTATTGGGGACCTGGCGAACTCGACGGCGATCAGACGAAAGCAGAGGGACACGAGGATTTACCCAGGTTCAGCCCCCTCGAAAGGTAAAAGGCCTACGTCCTGCTTGTCTGACTTTGTATTGATGGTATGGTTGCGGTGATGGTGTTACAGTGGCGGCGTAGATTGGATCTAGCCGAAACAGAGAGCTCTAAGTTGTCGAGCACTCCGGCGTGAGGTGGGTGGAAAAGCGTCTAGGGTTTCGAGATCTCCCTCCCAGCCTTTTATATGCGAAGGCTAGGTCTCAGGATTGTTTTTCACGCCAAGTACAGGTCGGATCGATACGGGAACGAAAACCTGATCTAACTCCGATTCTTCGAGTCCTTGCTTGCACGCAAGTTTAGCTCCTGGGCCACGTTAGACCATTGCCTTGATGGGCCTCGAGAGCCTTCCGTAAGACACCCTTCATGGACCGAAAACCAGGTAGGCGAATATCGGGGCCCGTTTGTCATTCCTTCGTCAGTAGCCCCCGAGTGCCTGGGATAGCCGAAGACTATGGCAGGGACTCCTCCCGAAAGTCTTCCTAGCCACACCCGATATGAGCACTTGGCTTGTAGAACTGCAAATGTACAGAGATCATTCGAGTAGTATGCTTGTTTGGTACGAAATTTTCGAGTTACTCTCATTTAGAGTCTCAAATGTACTAAGTCGGGTTTGCAGAGGGATGCGCATAACCGGCCTGAGACTCACGCCGGGTCTCAGTTAATTTGTTAGCCGCAAAGACATTCGGTTAGCTTACTCAGATTCGAGTCCCCCGACTCGAATCCGCGTGGGCTGGCGCTACCCCGACCTGAGCCGCGTTGGACTTACCAGGTCGAGGCCCAGTTCATTTGTGAGGCACCCGATGCGTCCATCGGTGCAAACTTCATACCGTAGGTATGGAAAATTTCCGGCAGAGCGCGTTTGATACGAATACCGGGCCATCCGGTGTTGCAAACCGTGGACTTACCTTCGTATTTGACATACGGCATCCGAACTGGTATATTGCCACCATGATTCGGGCATGTTGATTGAGGAGCGTTGATAGCTTGAAAGAAAGATTCGAATAGGATGATTCAAAAGCCCACAGCTCATACTCGAATTCTTCGAAGGCATTACTGGGCTGAAAAAAGGCAGCTCAAAGGATCAAGGCCCAGCCTCGAATAACTTAGAGGCGCTGCTAGCCCGAAAGAAACAATTCGAGGGACCGAAGTCCTGTCTCGAATATCTTGAAGGCGCTGCTGGCCTGAAAAGACACTTCGAGGGACTGAAGTCCTACCTCGAATATCTCGAAGGCGCTGCTGGCCCGAAAGGACAATTCGAGGGACTGAAGTCCTACCTCGAATATCTCGAAGGCGCTGCTGGCTGAAAAGACAATTCGAGGGACCGAAGTCCTACCTCGAATATCTCGAAGGCGCTGCTGGCCCGAAAGGACAATTCGAGGGACCGAAGTCCTACCTCGAATATCTCAAAGGCGCTGCTAGCCCGAAAAGACAATTCGAGGGACTGAAGTCCTACCTCGAATATCTCGAAGGCGCTGCTGGCCAAAAAAACAATTCGAGGGACCGAAGTCCTACCTCGAATATCTCGAAGGCGCTGCTGGCCCGAAAGGACAATTCGAGGGACCGAAGTCCTACCTCGAATATCTCGAAGGCGCTGCTAGCCCGAAAAGACAATTCGAGAGACCGAAGTCCTACCTCGAATATCTCGAAGGCGCTGCTGGCCCGAAAGGACAATTCGAGGGACTGAAGTCCTACCTCGAATATCTCGAAGGCGCTGCTGGCTCGAAAGGACAACTCGAGGGACTGAAGTCCTACCTCGAATATCTCGAAGGCGCTGCTAGCCCGAAAAGACAATTCGAGGGACCGAAGTCCTACCTCGAATATCTCGAAGGCGCTGCTGGCCCAAAAGGACAATTCGAGGGACTGAAGTCCTACCTCGAATATCTCGAAGGCGCTGCTAGCCCGAAAGGATAATTCGAGGGACTGAAGTCCTACCTCGAATATCTCGAAGGCGCTGCTGGCCCGAAATGACAATTCGAGGGACTGAAGTCCTACCTCGAATATCTCGAAGGCGCTGCTGGCCGAAAAGACAATTCGAGGGACCGAAGTCCTACCTCGAATATCTCGAAGGCGCTGCTGGCCCGAAAGGACAATTCGAGGGACCGAAGTCCTACCTCGAATATCTCGAAGGCGCTGCTAGCCCGAAAAGACAATTCGAGGGACCGAAGTCCTACCTCGAATATCTCGAAGGCGCTGCTGGCCCGAAAGGACAATTCGAGGGACTGAAGTCCTACCTCGAATATCTCGAAGGCGCTGTTGGCCCGAAAGGACAATTCGAGGGACTGAAGTCCTACCTCGAATATCTCGAAGGCGCTGCTGGCCTGAAAGGACAATTTGAGTACAATTTCGAACGAAAATTCCCTCGAAGGGGCAAATGTTCAGCGAAAGACAGAATCGCCGAAAAACTCTGCGTATATTCGGATGGCACAAAAGAGAGGAGCACAAAAGACCTCGAAGGAAACCCAATCGAGAGGCTGTCTGAGTGCAAGGGGTACATACCTTTGGGACTTGAAAGAACTTTCGCCAATCTTTGCCCTTTGAGTCGAAAGGAATCAACCTACCCAAAGAAATGCGTCATCGCTGACGATGCGCTTCGTCGAGTTGTCACATCATCTTCTGCAGGAATGGCCTGACCCTGCCAGGACTAGACGTATGGTGGGCCCTCTGGCCGCACGTCTCGGCCGTTGACAGAGTTTGACCGCACGTTCCGCGCGTGGGTGAGAATTAACCGGCACGGTTTCCTTGATTACCGTGCGTAGTGGACGCCGCGGCAGCCGCACGCTGACACGTGGACGGCTGGATTAGCTCGGTCGTTTCCACTTCATCGTGGACGGCTGAGATCCGACGTAGATTCCCGGAAGTGGAATAAATAACGGTGGCAGGGTAAACAGTCCGTCCCACTCCGCCGCCACCGTCTTCTTCCTCGCGCACTGCTCCTGTAGCTCTACTCCCTCAGCTCCATTTCCGCGATTCTTGCTGCGCCCTGAGACCATGGGCAAGAGGAGCTCCACCGCCGCCGGCGCCGCTGCCAAGAAGGCCAAGACGGCCGATGCCGACGGATCCGCCGTTGGCCGCTGGGTCCAGACCAAGGTCGGGAACAAGGAGTTGTCCCAGGCCGAGAAGATGGGCCTCCTGAAGAACGCGCCGGCGGAGTCGCGCGCCGCCGGCCCGGAGATCATTCCCCGGCCTCCTCCTGGATTCCGGGTAATCTTCATCGCCTTCTTGCTACGGGGTTTGTCCTTTCCCCCGCATCCTTTACTCCGCAGGTCTTCTCTTTGCTTACGGGATTCAGCTCCACGACCTGAATCCCAATTCTATCCTTCACATTGCGTGCTTTATCACACTCTGTGAGTGCTTCCTGGGGATCGAACCCCACTGGGCGCTGTGGCGCCGAATCTTTGTTATTCGGCACCCTCTGCCATATCAAACCGGCGGTTTCAGGCGTTCAAGTGCGCCCAGACATCGAGTATTTCAACCTCCAAATGCCCGAAAACAATCCCGGGTGGAGGACGAAGTGGTACTACGCCAAGGACAAATCCTCCGACGGCAAAAAGTTCGAACTCGAGGAATTCCATTCCACCGGCGTTCTTCGACCTCGCGTATCCTGGAGACACGACCTTTCGGACGAGGAGCTGAAGATTATAGAGCCGCTGATGGAGAAGATCCAGCAGCTCCGAGCTACTCCGAAGAAGGAGCTTTCGGGGATCCAGCTCATCTGAACCTTCATCGAGCGTCGAATCCAGCCACTCGCAGCTCGAGCCCACTGCATGTGGGATTACAGCGATCGCCGGGATTCGACCCGCATCTCCCAGGACGAGCTGCACGAGGCCGAAATCGACGAGTGCGTACGCACCGTCACGAACATCAAGAAGAAGGATCCCGTTCCGAAAATCTTCAGCGCCGTAGCCTTTAGCAAGGCCTTTCCCCGCACCGAGGTATGATCTTGCTCTTAGTCGAATGCCTTCCTTATTTCTTAGCCGAATCGTCCAGTGTCGAATGCAGTCCTCATCCTTGTGCAGGTGATTGACATAGCTCGGTGCTATCCGCCCCAGCCTGAGATGGGCGAATATCCGGGGCGTGACTTTTCCGAAGTGCCAGAAGGGTCGACCTCCTGCCGCTCCATCGCCACCGAGGGCCCCAAAGAGACAACGAATTGCGGATGTTGTCGAAGATTCGGAAGACCTCGATGACACTCTTTTTACTTCGGGTGATGACGGCAACAGCGCGATCCCCGCCTCGCCTTTAAGTCGCCGTCCTCCCCCTCGAACAGAAAAGAAGGTCCTTCCAAAGTTCGGGATCGACGCGTCGTAAGTATTCCTTGTCGAACTTGTACATCTTATGGTCTTATTTCGAATTAACTGTCCGGTTTTCACATTGATGCTTGCTTCAGATCTTCCACCGAGGAGACGCCGACCTGTCCTGGGGATCAAGACCAATACCTGGTCCGACCCCACGACGACGCCCTTGAACAGACTGCCGACTCGCAGGAAAAGGTTGCCGACGTTGCTGCCCCTGAAGCCGTTCTCACAAAGCCTTCGACCTCTTCCAAGAAGAAGACGACGGAACACGAGTTCGTCCTTGTCTCCTCATCTGGCAGTCCTTCCGGTCCTAGCAACCACGTAAGTCCGAAAAATCTCAACTTGCGTTTCGAGTGTTTGACCATCAGTAGCCCCCGAGGGTGAGTCTAAGTGTTTACACTTAGGCTTGCCCTCCAAACCATGACTCGGAGGTTAATCTTTTGCCTTCCTTCTTTAGCCTGTTGTTAAGGACCTGTCGAAGGTTTGTAGGAGCTTCTTTGCCTTAGAGGAAGAGAACCGAAAGCTGTCCGAGCAGCTCGACGAAACTCGACGTGAGTACTGCCACCATATTTGTAGAATTTTGCTCTGTGTATGCTATGACGCTTCTTTCTCTGACGACACCCTTTTAATGGTTAGGGATTGGAGCTCAGGCTGCTGCTGATAAGATTTCCCTGAAATCTCAGCTGGACAACCTTGCCACTGAAAATTCGGGTTTGAAGGCTAAAGTCACTGAACTGAACGACAAAATCACCCGACTGAAGGTCGAATCGTCCGAAGCTCAAGAGCGCGCGAAGAAAAGCCGCCTGGACGCCGAAACGAGAGAAGGAGAACTAAACCAGCGCCTGCAAACTTCGCTTGATGCCTTACGGGGTGAGTTCTCAGGCTTTGTCTGGATTAATGTTCATGCCAAACAGTCCCATTGTTGACCTGGCAGTATGCTTTTTCTTGTAGCTGCTGCCGAATTGGACGCCGGAGCTATGAAGGAGCCCGCTGGAATCGGCTTCAGTGTTGGCCTCGCCGAGCGCCTGAGTCGAGAGGTTGTTAACCTCCTAGCGCGGGTGCGGTCGACACTTGTTCGTGTTCGGGATACGTCTGTACCCGACTCGACCAGCGACACCATGGCGGGAATCCTCGAAGCTCTGGCGGTGAAGGCGGACGGCGAAGACCCGTTATTTGCCGCGGTACGCCGACAGGTAACTATCGGCACCGAGTCTGTCTTCTCCATGATGATGATGCACGATGTGGAGTTCGATGCTGACAAGGTCACGGGCACGTACCCGAAAGACAAGGACGGACGCGACAAGTCCGCCAAGACTTATGTTGCCCGTGCTCGTGAACTAGCTGCCCGAATGACGAGTTTTCTGGCTGAGAGGAACGAGAAGCGTGCGGCGGCGAGGGCTCGGAAGCGTGGCGCATCCGGCGCCCCGTCTAGCAAGGCTGGTAGTTTAGCGTAGTGCGAGCAATGCTTCTGACGCCCACTTGTAATTAGCCTTCGTGGCTTTACGCCGAGGGCAGTGACCCTAACTAGGACTTCTTTCTGGTGTAAAAATTGCTCCTTTGTTATGTTAATCTGCTTGACATTTGGCTGCCGAATGCTTGTATGTGATGCTCGACTCCTCGTGCAGGATCCTTCGCTGATTCCTGGTGCTTGGCCTGTTTCGTACGAAACGGTTAGCAGTACTTCTGGTGCCGTTGAGCGAAGAACTCCTTCCTCAGGCGAATTGTCGCTAATTCGATCGTTGCGCGACCAGCTCCAAAATACTCAGCGTCAACTGAAGGTAGTTACTGCCAAGGTTGACGTCGCTCTGTCGAAGGCGTCGCATGCTGCGGACTGCGAGAAATTTCTTCTCGACGAGATCGAGAATCTTGGAAAATCTCTGAAGTGTGAGTCTCTAGACCTCTTTCGCTGTGTATTGTGATTTGGGTGTGCAAGCTTTGATCTTCGATCCCTTTTCACAGATGTGTGCCTTGATAGTGCAGCCGAAGCCCGGCGCGTGAACGTGCATCTTGTTGCTGCTCAGACACATGCCAACTCTGTTGCTGACAACTTCTGGGCTGATCGGTCGAAAGCAATGAAACTGACGCTTCTTCAAGATAGGATTTCTCAAACTGGTGTGCTGTCTGAGACGAGCCGAAGCGCCCTCGCGCTGGTGCACCAGGTGATGTTCCCTTTGAACCATCAACCCGAAGGTCTGCCGGCTCTACTCGATCGATTCGAGAATGGGAATGTTGTGTACTCCTTCGTCCGGGAGCACTTGCGCTGCGGGGCCATGGTCGCACTTGCCTTCGTGCGTGCTCACTACTCGGAGATCGACCTGGAGCTTCTGAAGACGCTTCCTCCGTCGCCCAGTGGTCGCTATAATATGGAGCACCACTATGCTGCTTGTAGAGGCACTGGCGACTGTATCGCTCGACAGATTGTCGTCGAAAGTGATCGGCAGAGAGCGAACCAGGGTGCTGCGGCACCATGAATTAGCTCTGTGGCTGTGTCTGTACCTTCATTCTGTGTATGTATTTTTTATATGTGCCGTATTCGTCTGTGGCAAAGAGGCGTAGATCTCGAGCGTAGGTCAGGAGGGCGAAAAGTCCCCAAACATAAGTCGAGAGGACGCAGCCCTCGAACGTAGGTCGAGAGAGCGCAGCCCCCGAGCGCGGGCAAAGTCCCCGAGCATGGGTCGAAAGGCTGAGCCCCCGAGCGTGGGTCAAAGCCCCCGCGCGTGGGTCGAAAAGCTGAGCCCCCGAGCGTAGGCGAAGCCCCCGAGCGTGGGTCGAAAGGCTAAGCCCCCGAGCGTAGGCGAAGCCCCCGAGCGTGGGTCGAAAAGCTAAGCCCCCGAGCGTGGGTCGAAGACCCCGAGCGTGGGTCGAAAAGCTGAGCCCCCGAGCGTAGGCGAAGCCCCCGAGCGTGGGTCGAAAGGCTAAGCCCCCGAGCGTAGGCGAAGCCCCCGAGCGTGGGTCGAAAAGCTAAGCCCCCGAGCGTGGGTCGAAGCCCCCGAGCGTGGGCTGATGTCGAATCATAGAACGATGAATTTGAACTTTATTGCTTGGTGCCGAAGGCACAATGTTGGGTGTGGACTGCTGCCGACACCTGATTACATATTAGAGGGGGTAGAGGAAACAGCTTTGCTAGCTAAGGATAGAAGCGGCGCAACTGCGCGGCGTTCCATGGATTCTCTACGTCTTTCCCCATTTTTGGGTTGCGTAGGCGATATGCTCCTCCCGGGATGACCTCGTGGACAAGATACGGGCCTTCCCATGGTGGCTCCAGCTTCGACGTGCTTGTCTGCTTGAGTCGGAGCACAAGGTTGCCCGGCTTGAAAGAACGTCCGCGTACCCGTCTGCTGTGGTAGTTGCGGAGGCTCTGCTGGTAGACCGCCGATCGAACGAGGGCGACGTCTCGAGCTTCGTCCAGCGGATCTTGGGCGTCTGCTAATGCCTTGTCCGCATCTTCCTCGACGTAGGCGGCGACGCGGGGCGCGCTGTAGCGTACGTCCGTGGGTAGCACTGCTTCTGCTCCGAAGAGCAGGAAGAAAGGTGTGTAGCCTGTCGAGGAGTTGGGCGTTGTTCGCAGGCTCCATAGCACCGAAGGCACTTCCTCGACCCAGGTGCCTGCTGCACTCTTGAGGGGTCGAAGTAGCCGTTTCTTCAAGCCTCCGCATACAAGCCCGTTGGCTTTTTTGACCTGCCCATTAGACTTGGGGTGCGCCACTGAAGCGTACTTGAGCTTGATGCCGAGGTTTTTGGCGAAGTCCTGGAATTCACCCGAAGTGAAGTTGGTGCCGTTGTCGGTGATGATGCTGTTCGGGACGCCGTACCGGTAGACGATGGACTCAAAGAATTTTACCGCCGTGGTCGCCTCTTGGTTGGTGACTGGAACAGCCTCTATCCACTTGGAGAACTTGTCCACTGCGACTAGGAGGTAAGTATGACCTCCTCGAGATGATTTGGGGAGAGGCCCCACTTGGTCGAGCCCCCATTGTGCGAAGGGCCATGCCACAGGG
Organism: Dactylis glomerata; assembly: GCA_007115705.1. Lineage (NCBI taxonomy): Eukaryota > Viridiplantae > Streptophyta > Magnoliopsida > Poales > Poaceae > Dactylis > Dactylis glomerata. The sequence goes on from QXEO01000222.1 coordinate 1,678,141, forward strand.
ATGGTGTGCAGTTCGGACGCCGGCGCGTGCGGCTTAGTGGCGAACAACTGGCATGCTTCGCAGTGCTGGACTATGTTCCTGGCATCGTAGAGGGCGGATAGCCAGTAGAATCCAGACCGAAAAGCCTTGGCCACGAGGGTTCGACTGCAGGCGTGGTGCCCACAGGTTCCTTCGTGGATTTCTCGAAGGAGAGCAATCCCATCTTCCTGCGCTATGCACCGTTGGAGCACCCCTGTGGTGCTGCGCTTGTAGAGTTCCCCGTTGATTATCGTGAAGGCCTTGGAGCACCGCATGACTTGTCGATGGTGGATGGGGTCTTCTGGGAGTTCGCCCCGCGTCAGGTATGCCAAGTATGGCCTTGTCCATGTTGCTTCGACGAGCATGACTGCGGCTGCGTCCTTCGGGAGGTCTTCTGCTCCTGCTGCTGGAGCGGTGTTGGTCGACCGAGCCCCCGGACGTGTTGCTAACGCCGGGTCAGTTACTGGCTTGATCTTGACAGAGCGTTCGAATATCTCTTCGAAGAAGACTCCGGGCGGTATTGGGAGGCACCTTGAGCCGACGTTGGCCAGGTTGTCTGCCTCCTCGTTACTTTCCCTGCCGATGTGCGTTACCTCGCAGCCCTCAAATTCGCCTTCGAGCTTGTCGTACATGGCGCGATATGCGATCATGTTCGCGCAGGTTGCGTCGCACTCCTTCATGACTTGCTGGGCGATGAGGTTCGAGTCTCCATGAATCTTGATGCGGGTTGCCCCGCAGGCCTTCGCCATGCGCATACCGTGAAGGACGGCTTCGTACTCCACCTCGTTGTTGGAGGGATTCGGGAAGCGCATGCGGAGGACGTAGCGCATCCTGTCCCCTTGTGGTGACACTAGGACCACTCCTGCTCCTGCCCCCGAAACCCGCTTGGACCCGTCGACGAAAATGGTCCAGCTGTTCGATAGGTCCGGGAGCTCGGGCATCTGAGCTTCTGTCCACTCGGCTATGAAATCCGGTAGGACCTGTGACTTGATCGCGGACTGGCGCTGGTACGTGATTTCCCAGGGTCCTAGCGTGATTCCCCATAGCGACACACGCCCTGTGGCATCTGGGTTGTTGAGGATGCTGGAGACTGGATTCGAGGCCACTACTATGATGGAGTGGCACTCGAAATAGTGTGGCAGTTTCTTCCCCGTCATGTATATGGCGTATGCCAACTTCTGATAATGGGGGTATCTTTGCTTGGTTGGCGATAAAACTTCGCTCAGATAGTACACGAGCCTCTGTACGCCGTGCTCTTTGCCTTCTTCTACGCGTTCGACCACGAGCACTGAGCTGACCACTTGATTTGTAGCCGCGATGTATAGCAGCATTGGCTCTTTTTCTCGAGGTGTGACGAGAACTGGGGAGGTCGACAGACGGCGCTTGAGGTCGTCGAACGCGGCTTGCGCTTCTTCAGTCCACGAGAAGTTATCCGTTTTCCGGACCAGCCGATAAAAAGGGAGTGCTTTTTCGCCAAGCTTGCTGATGAAGCGGCTAAGCACTGCGAGTCGACCTGTCAACTGCTGGACATGTCGCAGCGTCTTCGGAGGCTGCATGTTGATGATGGCCTGTATCTTCTCTGGGTTGCCTTCGATCCCTCTCTCGGAGATTAGATAGCCCAGTAGTTGGCCGGTGGGTACCCCGAAAGAGCACTTCTTCGGGTTAAGCTTGATGCTATATCTGTCGAGGTTGACGAAGGTTTCTCGAAGGTCATCGAGCAAGCTGTCTGCTTTCGCGGTCTTGATGACAATGTCGTCGACATAAACTTCGATGTTGCGGCCGATTTGTTCTTTCAGGCACGCCTGCATACACCGTTGATAGGTGGCTCCGGCGTTCTTGAGCCCGAAGGGCATCGTCATGTAGCAGTATACCCCGTGCGGGGTAATGAATGCCGTCTTGTCTTCATCTTCTACTTTCAGCCGTATCTGATTATACCCAGAGTACGCGTCAAGGAACGAGAGGCGTTCACATCCTGCCGTGGAATCGATAATCTGGTCGATTCGGGGCAGGGGAAAGTAATCCTTCGGGCAGTGCTTGTTTAAGGCTGTGAAATCGATGCACATCCTGTAGATCTTGGTGTCCTTCTTCTCCACCATGACCGGTGGCGAGAGCCACGTGGCTTCCTTGATTTCTCTGATGAACTTGGCTTCGAGGAGGCGGTTGATTTCTTCGCCCATCGACTTAGCCTTCTCTGGATTATACCGTCGCATAGACTGCTTGACCGGTTTCGCATTTGGAAATATCTTAAGCTCGTGCTCGGCGAGTTCCCTGGGGATGCCTGGCATGTCAGCTGGGCACCAGGCGAACATCCTCCAGTGCTCACGGAGGAACTCGACGAGCGCGCTTTCCTATGCTGGAGAGAGAGAGTTCGACACCCGCGCCATCTTAGTTGGGTCCGTCGGGTGGATCTGGTGCTCTCGGGTGTCTTTGGTGGCATCGAAAGACAGCTCTGGGGCGTTCTGCTGCGCCGGTGGATCGATGTCCATGACAATGGCCTCCCGAATGTGGTGCAGTTCTGCATGCACCCCGAAGGTCTGGGACATGCTGTTGAAGTCCTTGTCGCAGTTTTCTGACCGTGCAAAACTGCCGCTGATCGTTAATGGTCCTCTGTTTGCGGGCATCTGCAGCTTGAGGTAGGCGTAGTGGGGTACCGCCATGAATCGAGCTAACACTGGCCGCCCAAGGATGGCATGGTACTGCGAGGGCCAGTCGACCACCTCGAATTCGATCTTCTCCTTTCTGAAGTTTGCTGGAGTGCCGAAGATGACGTCGAGGTGTATCGCCCCCAATGGGTACGTCGGCTTCCCTGGGACGATTCCGTGGAAGGAAGTCTCCGTTGGCAGGAGATTGTGTAGCGGGATCTTGATCTTTCGCAGTGTGTCTGCGTAGATGAGGTTCAAGCTGCTGCCTCCGTCCATGAACACCTTTTTCGAGGTGAAACCCCCTATTTGCGCCTCGAGAACCAAAGCATGGTGTCCTGGGCGTGGGATCTTCGGCGGATGATCTGACCGGTCGAAACCGATCGGATGTTCGGACCAATTCAGATATTCGGGAGTGGCCGGTGGCGCATGCTCGGCGTGAAATACTTCCCTTGCGCGTTTTCGCTAAACTTTGTTCGTCGGGCGACCCCTCTGGATCATGGGCACGAAACCTCTTGGCGGCGGGAACTCTTCTTCCTCGTTGGCCGGCTTTCGCTGCTCGACTTGCTGGATCGTGGCGGCCTGGTGGCCCTGCTGTACGACGTTTGCTGGTGGGTTCGGCGGTGGCGGTGGAGCGTTGTAGGCTATCGCCCCTGCCACTGGGTGCTCGGTGCTCATCCTCTCCTGAAGTGCCCGGTTGAGACAAAGAAATTCTCTGCACTCGATGAGGAGGTGTGCAGGTTTTCGTACTCCGTCCTTGTCGAGGTACGTATGCCTTGGGCATCCACTATCGAGCATCTCCTCTGCCGACAGCTATGGCTGTCGTCGACGCCACTCCTTGCTGGGTTTCGAATCCCGACTGCTACTGCCATGGTAATTGTTTCCTCATCACGGTAAGTCGCGATTGTCGTCGCGGTCCTCGTGCACGTAGCCTGCTGCTACCATGTCTGTATTTTCCGCGTTGTCGTAGCGGCTTCGGCGACCTTTCTTCTGGGATCCGGGATGGAACTGGTCTTTCGCGTCGGCGTCACGCTCTGCTGACCGACGGCGGCTTCTAGGAGCCGAGATGGAGTCTTCGCCATCGGCCCACTCGTTTGCCAGGCTCATGAGGTGGTCGATGGTTCTAGGCTTGCAACGTCCCAGCTCTTCCTTGAAGTAGCGTCGAAAGAGGCCATCCCGAAAGGCGTCGATGGCCCTTTCGGGCGAGATGTTTTCCGTCGTGTTCCGGAGGCTGATCCACCGTGAGATGTATGATCTCAGGTTTTCCCCAGTTCTCTTCACGCATAGGCGGAGTTCTTCGAATGACGTGGGTCGTCGTGAAGTGCCTCGGAAATTTGCGATAAATGCTTGCCGAAACTCTTCCCAGGAGCGGATGCTATCTGGGGCGAGATTGTTCAACCATGCCCTTGCGTTATCCTTTAGGTGCAGCGATAACAACTGAAGGGCGTTGTCCCTAGATCCGCCGCTGATTTTGACAGCGGTTATGAAGTCATCTAGCCAAATTCGGGGATCCTGCTGCCCATTGAATTTGACTATGCCGTCGCTGAGTTTGATTCCTTTCGGCAACGGTGCGGAACGAATCAGAAGGCTAAAGCATTCTGCCCCACAGAGCCCATTGCTGGGGCCGCCGAACGCTTCCGCCTCGCGCCGCGCTCGCCCCTGGTCGACTCTATGCTGGGCCAGACCATGCCGAAGCTCTCCGTTGAGAGGTTGGACCACTTGCGTCCGAGGCGCTACGGCTGGCGCTGGTGCTGGGTGCCTGGCTTGCTCCGGCGGTGGAGCGATTCTTGTTGTTGCCGCGCCATGTGCTGAACCAGGCGTGCCTTGCAGTACCCTTACTCCTTCGAGCGCTAAGTTTCGCAGATGTCGCATATGTTCGTTGCCGTTAGATGCGTTCGCGGCAATGTATGCTGCCGCAGCCATGATTGCTGCTTCCTTGGTCTTGGGCATCAATTCGGCCTCATTGAACTCTGCCTCCAGGTTTCGGGTGATATTGTGCATATCGGCCCCAGGCTGAGTGCGCGATCTCGATCTGCGTTGAACGCTCGATGAATAGTGGGATGACCTTTCAGCCCGCCTCTTGCTGGACGCGTCGGCCTCCTCTCTGCGCCGCTCCAGCACTCGCCTATCAGCGCTGATTTGATCTTTTTGCTCCTGGACGACAAATCGGAGTGCAGCTAGATCGCTTGGGCTTGGGTTGGGACCAAAATTTACTTCGCCCGCGTAAACCCTCCTTGCGAACCGGATTTGGTCGTGCGTGAGCACCTGGCGGCCGCTATCTGCCCGGTTTCGGCCGTCGTTCTCGTTTCCGTTGCCGTGTGATGCCATCATGCAGTGGCCCCCGGGCCACGGGGTCGAATCGTCGCTGATTTCGCCCAGCGCTGGAGGGTAGACGTCGTCACTTTCGATGTAGGGTCCGACCTCGATCATGAAGTCAGAATCATAATCAACTACATAGCCGTCACTGGATACGTTAGATTCGCATAGTGAGGCGGAGCTTGCCGAATTTCCGATTTTCCCCTTAGCTTCGGGGTAAACGTCGTCGTCGTTATCTGAGCATGTGTAGTCCGAGTACAACCCTTCGACGTAGTCGGGGTCATACGGTGCAGTGCGGAGTGTGAGGGCGTTGAGAGCCCGATCGCACTCTGATATCATCGGGTAGACAGCTGCTGTGCCCCCCCGAGGATCTTCGCAGCCGGCGATTTCAGAGGATGAAAAATCTCCGGCGCCCACGTAGTGGTATGCGTCGCAGTCGACGCAATATGCGGTGGTTGGGGATGGAGGCGGATCTTCGAAATCGTTCGACCCGACTGATGGGTTCGAAGTTTTTGGCTTCGGTCTCTCCTCCGACGATGCTAGCGACACGCTTGTCGAGGGTTTGCCCTTGATGGCTGGTGTTTTGTCGTTTCAGCCATGAGAGGGGCCGATTCGGCGATGGAGAGTAGCTCTACCGCCCCGTTACTATCCACGTGGAAGTTGAACAGTCCGAAGGCCATGTCATATCCTCCGAGCGCTATCCCTGTCGTGCCTGAAGTGGGGTCGATGACGTCCGCCGTAGGAGCGAAGTTGATGGTGCATGGCGAGACGTTGTCGATGTCAGTCGAATCGACGGTGCCGATTTCCGGCTCCATCGGGCTGGCGTTGACGATGGCCGGCACAGCGATGCCGGCGATGGTGTTGATGTCGATCTTGGATGAGTCGTCGGTGCTGGTCGGCGCAGCGATGCCGATGACGGTGTCGATGTCGATCTTGGAGGTGGTGTCGTCGTTGTTCGGCGCAGCAATCCCGACGACGGTGTCGATGTCGATCTTGGAGGTGGTGGGTGATGGAGCCGGCGAATCCGTAGATCCAGATCCCGTCGTCCCCACGGTCGGCGCCAATTGACGAGGTTTATCCCCGGCAATGCCCATGTCGAAGGGCTTTCGATCTAGGAAGCGTATTGGGGACCTGGCGAACTCGACGGCGATCAGACGAAAGCAGAGGGACACGAGGATTTACCCAGGTTCAGCCCCCTCGAAAGGTAAAAGGCCTACGTCCTGCTTGTCTGACTTTGTATTGATGGTATGGTTGCGGTGATGGTGTTACAGTGGCGGCGTAGATTGGATCTAGCCGAAACAGAGAGCTCTAAGTTGTCGAGCGCTCCGGCGTGAGGTGGGTGGAAAAGCGTCTAGGGTTTCGAGATCTCCCTCCCAGCCTTTTATATGCGAAGGCTGGGTCTCAGGATTGTTTTTCATGCCAAGTACAGGTCGGATCGATACGGGAACGAAAACCTGATCTAACTCCGATTCTTCGAGTCCTTGCTTGCACGCAAGTTTAGCTCCTGGGCCACGTTAGACCATTGCCTTGATGGGCCTCGAGAGCCTTCCGTAAGACACCCTTCATGGACCGAAAACCACGTAGGCGAATATCGGGGGCCCGTTTGTCATTCCTTCGTCAGCCACCATGCTCGGGGCCACGCCCGTGCACGTTCCTTCTCAGAAAATAACCTCGAGAGCAGAATGACTCACTGACCGCGCATCGATTCTAGTCATCCTGGAGCTGCTCCTGCATACTGAAACTATTGATCCAGATAGTTCCCCGCACCAGTCTACCAAAAAACAACCACTTTTCCCATAGGCGAAAAAGTCCTTATGACTGTGCAAGACAAAGCAGCCTGACCTTCCTGAATCTGAATGCAGCCATGAACAGCAGCAGCGAACATGATTGTCGATCCTGAGGCAAAGTAAATAGTGAGATGGAGAAAAATGCTCATCGAACATGCATGATTGCCGATCCCGACTTTGAGCAATGACTGAGATCATGTGCAGCGCCTGCAGGATCTGCATCTATGTAACAAAAGTCAGTAATGTTTGCTCGAGTCTGCGAAATAGTCAATTATTCATTGTCATAAACCCCGTTATTTCTTCAGGTTTAGGTATTAGCGTCGTTTTTCTTCAGTTTCGTCAGAGTTAGCGATCTGTTTTCAGTTTCGTCAGAGATATGTTTCTGTCAGTTATTTCGATAGGATAGATCACTAGTGGAAAACAGGGCATCAGTCCCGGTTCGTTTGGGCCTTCAGTCCCGGTTGCGCAACCGGGACTAACCAACCGGGACTGATGCCCAATCTTTAGTCCCGGTTGCTATACGAACCGGGACTAAAGAGAGACCACGTGGCAAGGGCTGGGCGCTCGTGGGCGTAGGACCTTTAGTCCCGGTTCGTGTTACGAACCGGGACTAAAGTGTCCACACGTGGCAGCGTCTGCTGCTTCTTTATTTTTCTGGATTTCAATTGTTATTTAGGGGTTTAGGGTATATTTGTATTTTGCTCCATTCAATTGTTTGATTTATTTCAAACAAGTTTTCTTATATACTTATTCATACAGCATTACAACATAATATATAAGCCGATACATATATAATATATTTGGTTCACCGAGCATATACATACAAGTATATATACAACTTGTTCACACACATAAGATCACGACTTGTGTTTAATTATACACATTGTCTAATCGAAACTGACATGAAATTCACCCTTTGGGTTAATGACATGGTCAAGCAGAAATCCGGCTATTTCCTCTTGAATTCCTACTATGCGTTCAGTCGGTGAGAGCCGATTCCGCTTTGCTTCGAACTACGAAGAAGAAGATCAATATGAATATGAATCATCATAACAAAATTGATGCCAATAAAATGAATTTGTCAGTATATTGTTTACTTACTGTTTGAAAATCAATTCCTTCAGTGACCTGCGCACGAAGGTTCTCGCAAGCGTAGTATGCACATAGATTAGTCCCCGATGGCTGCCTCGCACACTTTACGAGAATAGATTTTAGTCAGTGACATATCAAGATTGATATACTTAATGGTATTTGAAACTAGAATTAAAGGGATGTGTGGACCTAGCTCGTACGACTTACCTCGATCTGACGGTAAATCAGCTCATTTTTCCATTCACCTTTTACTATGCGTATAAACCGTTTCCAAACACTGCCGAGCAAACAAAATGAATAGATGAGTTATAGATGCACGAAAGAGACCGATATAATACCGTAATGATTGAAATTACCTATCCATCATATCAATGATGCTTTGGTATTCATTAAGTGGTTTATTCAACGAGTCAAAGATTTGAACCTTTCCATAGTCAGGTTCAATCTTTAGCAAAATCCAGTGGTAACTGCGTGCAAGTTTAATTATATAAGTTAATAAACTCATCAATTACACTTATAACATCGAGTAAGGAAAAGTAACTGTGTATAAGATAGTCACACTCACCTGCAGTTGTACGGAAACAGTATTCTAGCTCGGTATTCCTGCGTAAGTAGGAACTCTAGCCAGATATCCTCCGTCTCCTTGCGTTTCCTCTGTATCATCGCTCCGTTAACTCGATTTGGATCAATGAATCCAAGTTGGAGGTCATTCCTTTTCTTACATTCCATACTCTTCATTCTGCATAATAAACAGCGTAGTGAGGATAATTACATGCAAAGAACGAGTTGAGCTAGAGACTTATAGAAATAATGAATCACTTACAGAACATAGGCACTGACGAGAGATTTGTCGAGCGCGTCTTGATTGAATAGCTGAAAGAATTCATCAAACTCAATATGCACCAAGTCTTCACCTAAGAAATGGTCCTTTGTGATTTTCATAAGGAGAAAATCTTGCGTGCCCTTTGCGGCTTGCAGGTACCACTTATGCAATTTTCGCGTTTGTGCTGGTAGATTTATTTCAATCTCAGGTGCGACCAGACTCTTCCCCTTTTCATATTGTCGTGCTATAGGCGCCTTTGGGATATCTTCATTTATCAATTGAGAAAGAGTCAAACCAGCTTCTTTAGCAAAGTCGGCGGGATTGGGTTGAGCAACACTCCCACCAGCATCACTAGCAAAGACCTTTAGCGGGGAGATCGATTTTTTGGTCTGTGCTCCAAGCTGGGCAACGTCTCTTTTCCCTCTTGCAGTTGCGCTTGTCTTATTAGCTTCTTTTTTTGCATCTACCTGCTTATCCAAACAACGCTTGTAGTCATCTGGCTTACGCAATTCATATTGCGAAGGTTGGGTAAGCATATCAATGGCCCACTACTTCTGTTCCAGAGTATATACCTGCTTTGGTGTAGGGGTCGGGCATAGGGCTGCGAGCTTCCTTTTCACTTTGGCTCTGTCCTCCGCCTCAATTTCTTCAGCAGTCTTCTCGATAGGAGGAGGCGGCACCGCCTTAGCTTTCTTGGCCCGTTTCTTCGGAGAGACATTGCTAGTGGACATAGCAGCGGACTTGCCATAACTCTGGGACTTACGAGTGGGATGAGGCGGCGGAGGTGGCGGAGGCGGCTGACATTGAGGTGGAGATCGATGTGGACTCGGGGTATGGTGGTAGTCGTCCTTGTCATCGTCGGGAGGTGGTGAATTGCGAGGACTCGGAGGAGAGGGTGGCCGCCTTGGCGACGAGCCTGGAAACACGATGTGTTTCTTATCCCAAAGAATTATACCACCCAATACTTCTCCCAGTTTTTCCTCCTCTTCAGGTCCAGCGACGTCAAGATTGAGGGACTCATACCCCCTTTCAATTGCATCCACCCCGACCTTAGCATAGCCAGCTCGAATCTCACGGCCATGCCAGGTTTGTCCAGGTCCAGATGGCAACACATAGCCAACCGCCACCTTCATCGATATGTTCTTCATGGGAACATACAGATCACAGTCTATCTTCTTGGTGATATCATCCACGGGGTAGTGATCCATCGGTACCTCCGTGGAAGCCACGCTGCTTCTCCGCTGAGATCGGTCGCCTGATGCATGTTCTAGGTGTTGCTGATGCTGAGTTGCCCCTTGCGACTTTAATTCCTCCAGTGCCTTCTGCTGCAATAAATACAACTCTCTCAGCTCAGCCTGTTGCCTTTCTATGCTCTTTATCCGTGAGGCCTCCTCCTGCGCCTTCCGCTTCTTCGCTCTCTCTCGGCTTCTATAAGTCTGGCTCTCTTCGACGAACCCAGACCTCCACGGAATAGCAGAACCCAGACCCCGTGTTCGTCCTGTGTGTTCTTTGTTCCCGAGGGCCTTTGTCAGCTCGTCGTTCTCTCTGTCCGGCTTGAACGTCCCCTCTTGAACCTCGGCGATTGTCTTGACAAGTGCTCCCAGGGGTTCAGCAATTTGTTTCTTCTCTTCAACTAATTTCCCTGTTCTCTCATCATAGACAGCCCCATGGGCAAGTGCACAATTTCTTGACCGTCTGGGCCATTGTTCTGTTTCTGGTTCGATGCCTTTTTCTCGTAGGGCGGCCTCTTGCATATCCCACTTAGGCTCGGCCCTTTTGTAGCCACCTGGACCCAACTTATGGTGATATTTCTTTTTCGCGGCATTTAACTGATTTTTCTTACTCCTTAGCTTACCGAGCTCGGACTCCTTGTACTCCACAAATGTGTCCCAGTGATCCCGCAGGAACTCATTGGGGCCAGTAAATTCTGGAGCTTGTCGATCGGTGACAAGGGTATAGTTAATAGAGCCCGCTAGTTGAGTACCCCTAAGGCCCGTATAGCTAGGCCCAATTGTAATGATAGTCGAATACGAGTTCCTATCGTATGTCGATATTGTAATCTGTATCGGACCCTACCCGATCCTCGAGACCTGGCCACCTATATAAAGGGGCCAGGAGGGGACGGTGTAGGCCAGATTGAAAGCAAGCCAGGTTAAACACCCAAGTTTATTTTCGACGCATACCTATTTCGACTAATTTTACCTTCGAGTTCATCCGACGCCCTATCTCCCCGATCCTAAGTCCTTCATCTAGGACATTTGCCGAGTTAACCCTCGTCAATTGGCGCCGACCGTGGGGACCTTGGGCGTTGGAATCATGAATTCGACGGCTTTTTCGCTTTTAGCCAACAGCAGTACAGAAGTCGACGAAAATCAAGAGATGGAGTTGACGATTGGAAGTTTGAGCATCCTCATCGGGCCATCGGGTTCATCTCGCCTGTCAGATCCGACGAAACAAGATCCGTCGGCAAGTGAGCCCAAAACAGTAGCAATGATGGAGTATTCCGACAGCTCTTCTAGCGAGGTAAACTCGCCGGTCAGCCTAGAGGAAGTGCAAAAAGGGAAGATCGCAGAAGACAACAAAACGAGGGAAAAACTCGACGCAGGAGTCCAACTCAATGATCTCATGATCTGCCTCGACGATATCTCAGACAAATCAACAGACACATGGAGGACAGGGGTAGAGCTTTCTGAAGATGGCGACTCGATCTTCTCAAGCTTCAATAGTACCATTGGCAAACAATGCCAAGTGCTCGCCATTGTAGGAGACAACTCAGAAGAATTCGATGAAAATAACAACCCAGTGCTAAACCCAGCAAATATCGACAGAGGAGCAAATCACCTAGCAGAAGGGCAAACAGCAGAATCCCTTACAGCCAGGGAAAAAATTCGACTATCAGTCGACGAATGGAGGATAATAAGAGAAGCCGTAGAGCATGGCACGCCGATACCATCAAATTCCAGCAAAGACATGCTTTTGGGGTATCATTATGCCCTAAGGCAGCAGGCAAAGCAATTAGCAAAGGAGAAAATAGAGATACAAAGAAGAAAAGATTCAGCCATTGCAGCTAGCGAAGCTGCTCGAAAAGCACGAAGCGACGCATCATATAGTAACGCAAGGAAAAATCGTCGACACTGGTTCAAGGTACGACAACCTCGAGTACTCCGACAGGCAAAGTATTTCTAAAAACCTCGACTCGTCCTTCCTATCGGTCGACGAGCAGGGGAACATCCTACCGAAAACCCCTGAAGCAGCACTAGTAGCAGCGCAAGCATATCTACTTACAACTCGACCAAGTCTAGAAGATCCTAGAGAGCATATGCATAGAGCAGCATTAAACGGACTCAACATGGTGGGCCACAAGCTATCAGCAAAAGGAGAAGAAGCATATCACCACAAGGAAGTGCACAAAGCAAGGTCACCTCGCCGTCACAACAGTCCTCGGCGCAGAAGCAGCAAACAACGATCTCGATCACCATCACCAAAACAGCACGGTGGAACCCGAAGATCGTGATCCCCAAATGAAAGACGCGACTATGAAGATGATGAAAAAGAGATGGGGGCATCGTGCTTTACCCGCAGGGTTCGCACCACTCCAGTTCCCAAGGGATTCAAGTTACCTCATGATCAGCAAAAATACGACGGATCACAGGAAGCACAATCATGGCTATCAGATTATCTACAAGCAGTGCAAATATTAGGAGGAACCATAGAAACAGCAATGCAAAGTTTGCAACTACACCTCGCTGGAGCAGCAAGGTCATGGTTGAGCAAGCTAGAGAAAGAAACTATTGGAAGCTGGGAAGACCTCACAAAGCAATTTACAGGCAACTTCAGGTCGACATACAAGCGGCCAGCATCAATAGAAGAAGTCAAAGCGTGTGTGCAGCAACGCGACGAAACACTGCGGGCATACATCCAAAGATGGAGCCTTATCAGAAATTCGGCAGTCGAAGTTTCAGACGAAAGAGTAATAGATGCATTCATCATTGGATTAAGGCGAAGAGACCTAGTTGAAGAGATGGGTAGAATCAAGCCAAAAATAGTGTCAGACCTCATGGACGTAGCAAACAGATTCGCAGATGGAGAAGACGCATGCAACAACAAGCGAACGCGATCCCCAGAAGACGATAGAAGAAATAGATATGGAAGTCAAAGGAGACGGTCTCGAAATTACGACAACTATGGCTCCCATAGCCAAGTCGCCGCAGGATACAAAGACAACAGTTATCAAGGAGGCGAGCGCAGAAGTTCGGGATACCAAAGCTATGGAAAGGAGGATTATAAAAAGTTTCCCGCAAGAGAACCCAGAGAGTACAACCCGTCGGCAGAAGATATGCTCAACGGACCTTGTCATATACACTCAGCGTTCGTCGATGGGAAGCGAGTATCAAGACACGCAATGAAAGACTGTACAACATTCTTAAAACTACAAGAGGCAGCGCTAAACAAGCAAACCGAAGCAAGGCGACAAGGATTTGAAGGAAGCAATAATCCTCCGGCAAAACAGCAAGGAAACAACGGAGCTCCTCAAGGACAAGACCAGCAAAACCAGGGACACGACGACGACGAAGGGTACGTTCCATCAAAAGGACACATCACAGCAATGATACAACCTGTGCCCAAGTCGAACAAAGAAGAGAAGAGTATAACTCGACAAGTCAATCTAGCAGTCATCTCACCTCCAGCCGCAACGGAGTATCTACACTGGTCAGAACAACCAATCGAGTTCAACAGAGAAGACCACCCTATAACAGTACCTCGGCCGGGAAATGCGCCTTTGGTACTCAAAGCTCAAATCGGTGCGTATGATGTCGACAGAATATTCATGGACGCAGGGAGTGGAATTAACTTGATATACGCGAAAACGCTCCGAGCAATGCATATATCACTAGAGTTCCTGAAACCAACGGATTGTTCCTTCCACGGGATCGTGCCAGGAAGTGCCAATTACCCATTGGGTCGAATAGCACTCAATGTTTGCTTCGGCAACCGACAGAACTACAGAAGAGAAAAGCTAGACTTTGAAGTCATGGACTGTTCATCTCAATATCACGCGATCCTCGGACGACCCGCGTTTTCGCGATTCATGGCAGTGCCTCACTATACATATCTGGTACTCAAAATGCCTAGGACCAAGAGGAATAATTACAGTCAAAGGGAGTTTTGAAGTTTTAGATCTCTGCGACAGGGAGTTCCACAAGATGGCGCAAAACTTCGGTATGATAGCCAACTACGCAGAGAAGATGAAAAGCACGATTATAGAGGGCGTCAAGCTACTCGAAGGACGCGTTGCGGAGCCCGAGATGAAGAAACCACGAGTAGGAGCATCAGGAGAGGACAAAAATGCAGGAGAAGAAGAGAAAGCTATGATGGCATAAGCATCAAAGAATAATAAAATAGAGTAGAAGAATAAGGCTGTAAAAGCCACGAGTTATACCAGGGGCAATGCCCTTTAGATCCAAAACACAGGTCATAGGCCGGATCTATTGGGTTACCCCATGTACCCTACATTACAGATATAATAAAGACAAAGCGTTCCTCATATTCGAGTCTACGAGTCTTTCAAAGGGAAAATGCTGGCGAACGCACGACTCATACAAAAAACGCTCTGAGAATAAGTTTCAAACATACAGTCGCGAAATAAAGAAACTCTCGCGTTCCACATACGCCTTACAACATCGGGTTGTCAGAATCATCTACACCTAAAGGGTCTAAGTAGTGAAACTCGCGGAAAAACGTGGAGTCTTCTTGCAACAGCCTGGCTATAATTCATCGGGCAGGCTGCAAGGTACTCTCTAAATGTACTCGAAGGCTTGCCCCACCAGGAGGATAGCTCAGCGACATAGAACTATAATTGAGTCTTGGCTGCCACTTGCGTATCCACCCAAGAGCAAAATTGGCACCTGCCACTAAGTTCAGTTCTATCAACCGATGGACTCGCTGGCTGGATCTAAAAACATCAAGAAGCAATGGAAAAGTAGCAGGCAGAGGATTGCGAGGAAGCATGACCGAGTGCATAGTTACGAGAGCTCTCCTACAGCCATCCACTGCCTCGCCAATGTGATGGGCACTGGTCCTGAAGCAGTACAACAGCACTCCGGCGTCGAGGATCAGACCATAAATTTTCAACACCTGCGGACATTTTTTCTAGAGCCGCACTTCGCTCGGTAACCCGGCGATCTTCAGCAGCGAAATCCAAGCAAGTGCCTATAAGGGCAAAGGATATCATAAAAATAGCAGTGGAGCAAAAGGGGAAAAGATAAGTCGAGAGGAAACTTACATCGCAACATTTCACAAGCGATTCGATGATACCAAGAATAAAAGAATTGCATTCTTCGTGATGCAAAATCTTTGCGGTCAAGCTGGACACTTCATCACCAAGAATTGATACCTGCTTCGTCAGGACAGAAGTTTTGCTAGCTTTATCAAACGCCATCTGAGCTTGGCGTTTGGCTGCAGTTAAGCGAACCTCAAGATTAGAAATCCTTGAAGAATATTCTGCGCATTGATCGCATCGACTGGGAGGCAACGGAATCCTCGAGTTGAACGTACTGGCAGAGAAAGGAGCAGACCCGCAAGTCAAAGGGTCATCGATACGCATCAACTGAAAGCCAAAGAAAAGGAAGAAGAAACATTTCAGAAAGGCAGAACAGGAATTCATAAGAAGATATATTTACATAAGAGCACAACCCTATGACTAAGGTTCTCGGGTCGCACGCAACTAAAGTTTTTTACATTCAAAAGGAGAAAACTAAAAGTTACAAAGAAGCTGAGTCTACGCCACCTCAGCATTTTGCTCCGTGGCAGAAGAGGGCACGGCAAATTCCTCGCCAGAAGTCGACGGCGGCACTGGAAGATAAAAGTGGTTTAGGGTTTGCGTGGGGTAAACAGCCCTCACGTCTTTCCACTATATATAATGATCAGAATACTTGTACAACATGTATGGACAGAGATATACAAAGACTAGACTCTTTAACACACCCCCTCAATCTAAACCTCTACTAACTAGGTTGAGGTTGGTCTTAAATCTGTCTAGCATCTGTCTAGTAGCTGGTTTAGTGAAAACATCAGCCAGTTGATCATTAGTGGAAATGAATCTGACATCCAATAGACCCGCTGCTACTCGTTCTCGCACAAAGTGGAAATCTACCTCAATGTGTTTCATGCGAGCATGGAAAACTGGATTAGCCGTCAGATATGTAGCCCCAAGGTTGTCGCACCACAGTATGGGAGGCCGCTGCTGTGCCACACCAAGCTCCTTAAGAAGAGAATCAACCCACATTGCTTCTGCTGCGCCATTTGCCAAGGCTTTGTACTCAGCCTCGGTGCTAGATCTCGAGACTGTTGGCTATTTCTTCGAACTCCAAGAAATGATGTTTGATCCAACAAACACGGCGAAGCCACCTGTGGAGCGACGATCATCAACACAACCAGCCCAATCTGCATCAGTAAAAATGCTAATGACTGATGATGGGGATCTCCGAATCTGCAAGCCAACCTGGAGAGTCCCTTTAACATATCGCAAAATTCGCTTTACTGCTTCCCAATGAACTTCAGTGGGCTGGGAGAGATGTTGGCACACTTTATTCACAGCAAATGAGATATCTGGGCGAGTAAGGGTAAGATACTGCAAGCCTCCAACAACGCTGCGGTACCGGAAGGCATCATCGGTACTAAGTACAGCACCTGCATCACGGGCCAGGCTTTCTGACGTCGCCAAAGGAGTGGGAGCTGAATTACAATTCTCCATGTTGACTCTATGAAGAAGATCAAGTGCATACTTCCGCTGAGTCAATGTCATGCCCCCTGAATTGTAAGATGCTTCCAATCCGAGAAAATAGTCCAGCTTACCCATATCCTTAATCGGGAACACAGCAGCAAGAGCATGTACCAAGCGATCAACAGCCTCAGAGGTAGAGCCAGCAATAACAATGTCATCAACATATACCAACATATAAATCTGAATGCCATCCCGAGAGAAAACAAACAAGGAAGTATCGGCCTTCGACGAGGAGAAACCAAGTTGGTAAAGAAGCTGACTCAAACGAGCGTACCAGGCGCGTGGTGACTGCTTCAAACCATAAATAGACCTCTGGAGCTTGCACACATGTGAGGGATATCTGGCATCCTCAAAACCTGGCGGCTGCTGCATATAAACGTCCTCAGTTAAGAAACCATGAAGGAATGCATTACTGACATCTACTTGGCGAAGGCTCCAACCACGAGAGACTGCAAGTGAGAGCACAAGACGCACAGTCGCAGGTTTCACGACTGGACTGAACGTGTCACCATAGTCGATCCCATGCTGCTGAGTGAAACCGCGCGCGACCAAACGGGCTTTATGTTTATCAATGCTGCCATCTGGGCGATGCTTGGTTTTAAAAATCCATTTGCTGCCAACGATATTGACTCCAGGAGGTCTCGGGACCAGCGTCCACGTGCCGGTCTGAGTGAGAGCAGCGAACTCATCGGCCATAGCCGCAGACCAGGCGGGCTCCTGCAGTGCATCCCGATGAGACGTCGGTGCTGCAAAGAACGCTCGACGACGTGAATCGTACCGAACTGTCCCGTCAGTATAGACCTTTTCCTTCCTGGTGTTGTCGCATGCACGTGTTACCATCGCATGCGCGTGATCAGTAGCTCCAGACGGGGGAGCAGCCGAGGGTGCCGCGGCCGAAGAATCGGCAGAGGGCGGCACGGACTGCCCCTGTTGCACCGCCGTTGCCTGGGTGGCAGGAGCCACACAAGGAGCTGGGCTGGCCTCAGATGAGGTTGAACCGGAGGCGGGCAGGCTGGAGGCTGCATGGTGCGGCGTGCCATGCATGGTTGCGCCATGCACGTCGATCATCGACGCGGGCGGAGTGCTGCTTGACGACGGAAGTGTGGCGTCGCTCGCACGGCTGGGCACCGAAGATCCCTAGGGTAAAACAACATCTAACACAGGAGGATTAGTGGATAAAATGTCAGGTCATAATTTCGCATTGGTGTACTCGTAACCGGTTCATCAGAAGGAAAAGTGATGGATTGTTCTAAAATGGACACGTCAATGGAGACTCCGGGTGTTGCAAAGGGGAACACTGTTTCGTCAAAGACTACATCACGGGAAATATAGATACGCCCTGTGGATTTATCCAAGCATTTATACCCCTTGTGCATCGGACTATACCCGAGAAAGACACACATCTTAGAGCGAAAATCTAGCTTGTGAGAGTTATATTTGCAAAGGCTGGGCCAGCATGCGCACCCAAAGATGCGAAGAGATGAATAGTTTGGCTGGACTTGAAGGAGTCAAAAAAGCAGCGTCTCGTTCTTAAGCACGGGCGTGGGCATACGGTTGATTAGGTAGCACGCCGTGAGGAACGCTTCATCCCAATAGTGAAGAGGAAGTGAAGAATGGGCGAGCAAGGCAAGGCCTGTTTCAACCAAGTGTCGGTGCTTACGCTCAGCGATGCCATTCTGTTGAGATGTATGAGGACAGGACACACGGTGTGAGATGCCCGTGCGCTGAAAATACTGGTGAAGACGATGGTACTCGCCACCCCAATCAGATTGGACAGCCTTTATTTTGGCGTTCAAGAGTCGCTCAACGTGAGTCTGGAAAGTATAAAAAATTTGCTCAACATCAGACTTATTTTTAAGGAGATAAATCCAGCAAAAACAAGAGTAGTCATCCACAAAGCTAACGTAGTATTTGTACCCTCCCGATGACGCACGAGCGGGACCCCAAACATCAGTATGGATCAACTCGAGAGGCATAGTAGTAACATGAGATGACAGTGAATAAGGCAACTGATGACTTTTAGCACGCTGGCAAGCATCACACACAAGGGATAAATTGTCTGACGAGGAACAAGAAAGCTTATTTGTTCTAACAATAGACTGAACTACATTATTGGAAGGATGACCAAGACGCTGATGCCACTATGATGTGGTGACCTTGACACTAGAAGAGGCGTGACGACCGGAGATGAGCGACGCTTTGGCAAACGGAATAGGGTAGAGCCCTCCATGACATCTACCTTGAAGGATGATTCTCCTCGTGGCCTTGTCCTTAACAAAGAAAGCATGACGGTGAAATTCAACAAACACGTCATTATCGGAAACAAGGCGAAAAACGGAAAGGAGATGTTTGCTAATATGGGGAACATGGAGAATATTTTTTAGGTGAAGTGATGAACCAGCTAGATTCGAATAACCAATATGCGAAATTGACAAACCTGAACCATTAGCCACTTGCACTTGATCCTTGCCACCATATCGCTCGTAGAACTGAAGGCGCTCAAGTTCACTTGTCAGATGATCGGTGGCGCCGGAGTCTAGGTGCCAGTTGCGGTTGTCGCCACCACTCGTTGAGGCAGAGTTGCCGGAGCGATGGTTGTTGTTGCGGTAGTCCTCCGCTGCACGACGACAGTCGGGGGCAAGGTGCCCCCAATACCCGCAGTAGCCACAGCGTGGTCGCCAACGCTAGCGACCTCCTCCTCCATTGCGGCCACCACCACCGCCGTTGCGGCCACCGCCGCCACCATTGCGGCCACCTCCGCCACCGTTGCCTCCGTTACGGTTGTCACCACCGTAGGTGTTGTTGCCTCCTCCGAAGGAGTTGTTGCCCCCGTAGGGGTTGCCGCCACCGCCACCGTGGTGGTAGTTGTTGCCTGAGGGGCGATATCCACCGTTGCCGCCCTGAGCTGGTGGCACCTGGTTGAACTCAGGCATGCGAGGGCGATAGCCGGAGGGAGGCGCAGGACGCGAGGCGGCGTTGGCTGACGAGGTCCATCCCTCGACTTGTGCTTGTGCCGCCTGGAGTGCCTCGTAAGAGAGGATGTGCGCGTAGAAGTCGGTGTAGGTCACGGACTGGTTGCCAACGGTAAGCAATGCCGCGATGGAGTTGAACGCGGAGCCGAGCCCGGTGATGATGTAGTCGATGAGTTCGTCATTGCTGATAGGAGATCCAGCGGCGGCCATGGTGTCTGCAAGAGATTTCATCATGTGCATATACTCCGATGCGGGCTTGTCCTCCTTCCGCAGGCTCTGGAGTTGACGTCGAATATGCCGAACGTTGGCGCGGCTGTGGGCGCCAAACATGGCATGGACTGAGGTCCACGCTTCGGCGGCCGTCTTGCAGCCGATCAGCTGGCATGCAATCGTTGGCTTCATGGCGCCGAGAAGAAACCCTAGGACCTTCTGGTCCTGGGTCCACCAATGGTGGTAGGCGGTGTTGGGAGTAGTCACCTGCCTTGTCGCCTTCTCCTGTGGTGATCTCCTTCGCCGGCGCAGCCTTGGTCGCATCAAGGTGATCGTGGAGACCGGCGCCGGAGAGGTTGGGCAGGAGGAGGCCCTTCCATAGCATGAAGTTGCCGTGATCGAGGCGGACGGAGGCCGAGAGGGAGATCGCGGCGGGAGCGGAGGACGAAGAGGATGAGGCGAGGGCGCCGACACCCGACGTCACGAGGGCGGACTCCGTCATGGCGATGCTGTGGTCGTGGCTTGCAGGCGGCGCGAAGGGAGCGCGCCGATCGGATCGCGTGCGCGTCGCGGAGAAGGGCTCGCGGCGGTGCAGGCTCTGATACCAAGATAAAAGTGGTTTAGGGTTTGCGTGGGGTAAACAGCCCTCACGTCTTTCCACTATATATAATGATCAGAATACTTGTACAACACGTATGGACAGAGATATACAAAGACTAGACTCTTTAACACTGGATCTTCCGCCGTTGGAGGTGGTGCAGCAGATGCCGCAGAGGATGCAGAAGGGGAAATAAGTGTCACCAATGCAGGCGCCAACTTCTTCGCCTTCTCGAAAAAAAGCCTTCATCTCGTCGCGGGTGCGGCCATGGGGTGAGCTCACCCTCTCCCAGTCAAAGTCCGTACCGTGCGCAAGGGACAGTGCAATAGCACCCTCGGCGCCACGCTTAATAGAAAGCCCTTTCAGCTGGAGGGTGGGGTCTTCAGTTGTATCGAAGGACTTGGCAAGATTACTCAAGTCGTCCTTCGGAACTGCTGCCCTTTTCTTCGGCCACAACCCGACAAACAGTCATGATAGAACGCGGTTAACTAACTCAAAAGTTTCCTGGATAGATATCCAGTTTTCCTCGAGTAGGTTAACCGCAGTCATCAGAGGGTCATCGTCCGGTTGCAGGGACGACGGAGATACCCCGGTAAATCTTGCACGACACAAAGCAGATAGAAGAGAAAAAGAGGAGGAAGATGTCAGCACGTACAACAGTGCAACAGAAGTCGAAAATAGAAGACAAGGCGAAACACTCACTTTCAGCAGCAGTGGACATTGTGTGGAGACGCTCCGCCACGGCTTGCTCTCGCTGGGCATGATCCTTGTTGGCATCAGCTAAAGCTTTCTCAGCTTTCTTCGCCTTACCAAGCGCAGATTTCTGCGACTTCTCAGCGTTTGCCTTGGCAGTGGCCGCAGCATCATAAGCTTTCTGTGAAGCACGGAGCTCCGCCTCCAGCGACGCAATTCGAGCGTTAGCCGTCGCCAGAGCAACTACAGAAGAAGATGCAAGCGTGTCAGATAAACAGCAAAGGATAAGTACAAGGAAAAAGTTGTGACTGGACGTCAAAAGTGTACCTTCGGAAGCTTTCGCAACCCTCAGGTATCCAGCACATTCCGTGCCTAAGGCGACAAATCTCTTCAATAATGCCTAAGAGAAAGGACGTATAAGAGCACAAGTATATGCAAAGGAAAGACAAGAAAAGGAAAAGCAAAAGGAGTCGCTCACATCGTCGGGAGAACCCGTCGATACATGGGCCTCAAGAGAAACGTCGGGTTCTTTGGCCTTCTTTGAGCGTTTGTTGCTTCGAGTTTCCAGAACCTTCTTGACAGAAGCCCTGGTGACCCTCGGTGCGGCAACTGGCTCAGGGGGCTCGGCAGCGGTCACTGGCGACATCATCTTTTGGCGGCTCTTCGTCATCTCTATAAAGAAGAAAATACGTTATATGCCATACTAC
Source organism: Dactylis glomerata (assembly GCA_007115705.1). NCBI lineage: Eukaryota > Viridiplantae > Streptophyta > Magnoliopsida > Poales > Poaceae > Dactylis > Dactylis glomerata. The sequence goes on from QXEO01000222.1 coordinate 1,699,779, forward strand.
AGAAACAAGACAAGAATGGTGCAAGTGGAGAACTCAAATAAAGCACTTATGATGCCAGGAGGTCGAAGAATTCCATATCTTCTATCAATACGGGATTTCTCCGCAACTGCTTGTTGCAAAGAGGAACTCGAAGAAGCAAATTCGTCGACTCGTTTCCTCTTCTTGTCCAAGCTAGTGTCTTCAGGCTGCACAGGAGGAGACGATGTCGACGAACTAGTATCCTCTTCTGATTCTTTGGCATCATCTCCGTCCTGATTATCATCAGCCTCGGGGGCTTCAGATACAGACATGGCCAGATCAGCCGGAAGGGGCCCTGCCTCTGGAAAAGGGGGGCGCGAGAGGAGAAATTGGTGCCCCTGCACGCGAACGCGTTACTAGAGTAAGTAAGGAAAAGGAAAACATAGTTTGAGAAACACGAAAATCGACAACAAGAAGCCAAGAAGTAAGCAGATATATAACTCAGGAAGAGGGTGCACGGAGTTAAAGAAATCAGCGGTCAAATCAGCAACTGCATGATCCTTGGTGAGCTTGGTGAGACTCCTGACTCGCTTGTCGACATCTTCTTTCGATATCAGATCTTCAGAGACGCGGGTAGGATCTTCCAAGCCGGAGTAACTCCAAAGTTTGGTAAGGCGGTGTTGTAGGGGTTGAACTCGATGTTGAATAAAAAACGCCATGAGTTGAATACCCAACAAAGCGCCTCCTTGACCTCCTTTTAAAGCCTTGATGTGAGACAGAAGAGAAAGAATTTGTTCTACTTCCGCATCTGAGGGGAGCGTATCCCACGACGCCAATTTCTTTACCTCCTGGGAAGCATCAAAAGGAGGTAGGCCGTATTCGTCTCCAGGAGAGGATTTGCGGTCCTTGATATAGAACCACTTTGTCCTCCACCCTTGGACAGATGCGGCCATGGAAAATTCAAGGTATTGTGCTTCAGGGCGCACAGAAACGACGGCTCCGCCCAGTTCGGGTTTTCTAGCCAAAGCAACATTGGGGCGGAGCCGAAAGATTGACCTCTAGAGAAGAAAGTGGGGCTCAATGCCCAAGAATGACTCGCAAAGAGTCACGAAACACGCAATGTGCAGAAGAGAGTTAGGTGTGAGTTGGTGAAGCTGCACACCGTAAACAAAGAGAAGCCCACGAAGGAACTCGTGGGCAGGAAGAGAAAGACCACGGAGGAGGAAAGCAAGGAACATTACCCGATAACCACTCGGGGGCTCCGGGATCCGCTCCGTGCTTGGAAACTTGATCGAATCTTGGGCGGAGATGAGGCCGTCCGTCCGGGCCTTCTCCACCTCCTTCTTCGTGATGGCAGAGGTCACCCAGCTGGTCGCGGCGTTCGATTTTCCCTTGGCCATGGCATTCTTGCTCGCTAGGTGCTTCACGCGCATCTATCAAATCTGTGCCTGGGGCTATGCACGAGTGGAGAGAGGAGAAGAGATCGGCAATGGAGGCGGCGGAGGGAGCGAGCTGGTAAATAGTAAAATCCCCCACTACGCCCCTTATATACCTTCTGGGAGAAGGATCGTGGGCTGAGACGTGGCGCAAAGAGCGGAAACGGTAAGCCCACTAACGGTCAAAAATTAAGAAATTTATAGTATTGCCCACGCAACGGTTCGCAATGGTACAGAGTGACGTACTCATTTATGTCATAAAGAAGATAATATAAGAAATAAGAAAGATGGCGCCGACAAGTGCAAAATAGGTGCACAAGACTGTATACGAAGGAGTTTCGATTCTAGCCTTGGGGGCTACTATTTTCAAGAATGGTGAATACAACTTCTCTCTGAAGTGGTGGACTAGTATTCGACGACAAGATGTTTTTAAAGTATCTCGAGTTGCAGTATATCGAAGTTGAAGTATCTCGAGTTGAAGTATGATGGATTACACTATATTTTGAGCCTATACTCGAAAAAGTCTTTTTCGACTATAGCCTCGGGGGCTACTCCCATCGGGAGCGCTGAGCGCGCACCCGACGATATTTCTTGGTAAAGCATTAGAGTTGGAGAAGTGCAGTAGTGTTACTCCCATCGGGAGCGAGTTTTATGGTTGAAGAAACCCGAATATTTTCAGTCAAAATTTGACTGCGACATGAGATTCTCGAGTTGCGTTATCGCAACGCAACTCGAATGTCGTGACTTGTCATGAAGGTAAGACCCCGGGATCCATCCTGTGTGGCCTGGTATACGCACATGGATGCGCTCTGTCGGAATGTATCCGTGTCTACGACGCGAAGAAAATCCTGGTGGACGCACTGGGTACCCTGAGAATCACTGGGATTCATTCTTTGTAAGTCCTAAATGCGGCAAAAGAGTGGGTTTGACCGGTATCCCGAATTCAAATCCAAGGGGATTGAATTTGAAGTAGGTGGCAAGTATCTGTTCCGGCAGTTAACTGACCTCTTGATCCGTCAGAGTTGTCAGGCTTGTTCATCAAAACCCCTTGCGAAAAATATCATGAAAATAAGTCGAAAGACCGAGTCGAAGATTTGAAGATAAGAAGAAGTCGAAGAATTGATCAAGTCGAAGATTTAAAGATTAGAGATTCAACCCGAATCTGCAATTCTGGTAGAATCTCAGGGGCTACTGACAAGGGTATAGTTAATAGAGCCCGCTAGTTGAGTACCCCTAAGGCCCGTATAGCTAGGCCCAATTGTAATGATAGTCGAATACGAGTTCCTATCGTATGTCGATATTGTAATCAGTATCGGACCCTACCCGATCCTTGAGACCTGGCCACCTATATAAAGGGGCCAGGCGGGGACGGTGTAGGCCAGATTGAAAGCAAGCCAGGTTAAACACCCAAGTTTATTTTCGACGCATACCTATTTCGACTAATTTTACCTTCGAGTTCATCCGACGCCCTATCTCCCCGATCCTAAGTCCTTCATCTAGGACATTTGCCGAGTTAACCCTCGTCAATCGGCATTGACATAGGCGTTCCATAACCTCTTCTTGTGGTTATTGAACTGTGCAGCCATCTTCTTGAGAGCCCACTCCCTGACTTTCTCCTTCTGTTTCTCTGCTTCTTCCAGGGACTCGGTGACCGACAGATTGAAATGTGGAATGAGGGAATCCCAAAGTCTGTCTTTCAAGACCTTGGTGACATAATTGACTGCTGCACCCTCTTCTGGCTCTGGCTGTGCTGGCTCTCCCTTTGCCGCCTTGGGCTTATACCAATACTGAATGCTTATCGGCACCATGTCCCTGACAAGACATCCACATTGACTAGTGAACGCATTTGCGACACTCTTGGGTTCCAACGGTTCGCCTTCATTTGAGAGATGCCCAATCGTGTAATGCTGATTCGATGCCAGCCGTTTGGCCGGGCCTCGCTTCTTTCTAGAAGATTCAGAGGTCTAAAATAAGAAAACACTCGTTAATATATATACCACATAATGCATCGTCATCTACTGATTCATGAATAGAGCTAGTCTTCATATATATATATATATATATATATATATATATATATACCTCGCTGGACCGTGTTATTAAGTCACGTCCAGTCCCTTGTGAGCCGTCCTCGCAATCATTATTTTATGATTCATGCGGCTGCTCCTCCTCCATTCCGTCACCCGACTCGTTCAAAAATTCTGAGCCGTCTCCTTGTGCACGGGTGGTACCCTCTCCTATAATATTCAATATCTCTTCTTCACCTTCTCTTCCGGCGCCGAAATCCATAACTGAAATCCATAACATAGATCAACAACATTACTATATTTATATATTTCTATTTCTATTACTAACAATATTACTAACAATTTCTATTACTAACTACTATTTCTTTTTCTAACTCTATTTCTATTATTTTTTGTAACTATATTACTAACAATTTTGCTAACCCTGAATTTTCATTTTCTAACTATTATTGCTAACTAGTATTTCATTTTTCTAACTATTGCATTTTCTAATTCTAACTCTATTTCTAATAAATTGCATATTTGCTATTTGCATATTTCCTATTTCCTATTTGCATATTTTCATATTTGTATATTTCTAACTATTTTCTAACCCTAATAAACTTAATATTTTCATATTTGTATATTTGCATATTTTCCTATTTGCATATTTTCATATTTGGATATTTCATATTTCATATTTCCTATTTGCTATTTGCTATTTCCTATTTGCATATTTTCATATTTGTATATTTGCAAATTTGCATATTTCTAACTCTAATAAACTTAATATTTCTAACCCTAATATATTTCTAACTATATAGTGAGAAATTTGCATATTTCTAACTATTTTCTAACCCTAATAAACTTAATATTTTCATATTTGTATATTTGCATATTTTCATATTTGCATATTTCATATTTCCTATTTGCTATTTGCTATTTCCTATTTGCATATTTTCATATTTGTATATTTGCAAATTTGCAAATTTCTAACTCTACTAAACTTAATATTTCTAACCTTAATATATTTCTAACTATATAGTTAGAAATTTGCATATTTCTAACTATTTTCTAACCCTAATAAACTTAATATATTTCCTATTTCTAACATGCAAATTTACATATTTCTAACTATTTTTCTAACCCTAATAAACTTAATATAACCCTAATAAAATTAAACAAAATAAAAGTTAAAAAAATTACCTGCAGGGGGTGGGCGTCGGCCGGGGCCGGCGGTCTGGCCGGGGCGGCGGGTCTGGCTGGGGCGGCGTCTGGCCGGGGCGGCGGGGCTGGGCGGCGGGGCCGAGCGGCGCGGCTGCGGCTGCGCGCGCGGGCGTCGCGGGCGGCGCGGCCGGGCGGCGGTCGCGGGCGGCGGGCCGGGGGGCGCGGGCGGCGGGGCCGGGCGGCGTGCGCGGCGGCGTGTCGACGGCGGCGAGCGGCCGCAACAATGGAGGCAGGGAGCTCCTTCGCGGTGGCGCCTCGGGCTCGATCTCCGTCGGAAACTGCTAAGTGTGGAGAAGAGAGGAAGAAGGAGAGGGCGGGCGCTATATATACCCCCCCCCCTTTAGTCCCGGTTGGTGGCTTCAACCGGGACTAAAGTGGGGTCTTTAGTCCCGGTTGAAGCCACCAACCGGGACTAAAGGGTCTTTAGTCCCGGTTGGTGTTTCCAACCGGGACTAAAGACTTTCCGGCGGTTCGCGCCCGAGTCCCAGATCTTTAGTCCCGGTTGGTTAAACGAACCGGGACTAAAGGTGTAATAAATGGGCGCCAATGCACAGATTTTTTTCAGATTTCATTTGAAAATATGAATTTTGAATTTCAAATTGAATAACTTCTGCATATTTTAGAATTTGATAAAACTTTGAATATGAAAAGTGTTTGAAATTGAATAAGTAATTCAAAACTATTTTCTATTTTCAAAATCAATTATTCTAACTATTTAAACAATTAACTATTTTGCCATTTTCAATTAAAACAATATTGATTAAAATTCTTTTTGCATATTTTAGAATTTGATAAAACTTTGAATATGAAAAGTGTTTGAAATTGAATAAGTAATTCAAAACTATTTTCTATTTTCAAAATCAATTATTCTAACTATTTAAACAATTAACTATTTTGCCATTTTCAATTAAAACAATATTGATTAAAATTCTTTTTGCATATTTTAGAATTTGATAAAACTTTGAATATGAAAAGTGTTTGAAATTGAATAACTAATTCAAGACTATTTTCTATTTTCAAAATCAATTATTCTAACTATTTAAACAATTAACTATTTTGCCATTTGCAATTAAAACAATATTAATTAAAATTCTTTTTGCATATTTTTGGATTTGATAAAACATTGAATATGAAAAGTGTTTGAAATTGAATAACTAATTCAAAACTATTTTCTATTTTTAAAATCAATTATTCTAACTATTCAAACAATTAACTATTTTGCCATTTTCAATTAAAACAATATTGATTAAAATTCTTTTTGCATATTTTAGAATTTGATAAAACTTTGAATATGAAAAGTGTTTGAAATTGAATAACTAATTCAAAACTATTTTCTATTTTCAAAATCAATTATTCTAACTATTCAAAACTATTGATTAAAATTCTTTTTGCATATTTTAGAATCTGACAAAACTTGGAATATAAAAAGTGTTCGAATTTGAATAACTAACCCAAAATCATACATTTACATCAAAGGTTTAATACATTATTACACATCACCAACATCCCCATCTAGTGTTCGGGTTTCCTTCTGCACCGTAACCATGGAGTATCTTCTTTGTTTAAGAGGAGGGTTGGGTCAGTGTTCACTCTGAAGGGCGGAATTTCATCAAACTTGTTATAATCTTCTGACATATCTGTCTTGTCCTCCACTCCCACGATGATTCTTTTCCCTGAGAGAACAATGTGTCGCTTTGGCTCATCGTGTGATGTATTTGTTTTCTTATCTTTTCTCTTTCTCGGTTTTGTAGACATGTCCTTCACATAGAAAACCTGAGCGACATCGTTGGCTAGGACGAATGGTTCGTCCATGTACGCAAGATTGTTGAGATCCACTGTTGTCATGCCGTACTTTTGGTTTACAACTACCCCGCCTCCTGTCAGCTTGACCCATTTGCACCGAAACAAAGGGACCTTAAAAGACGGTCCATAGTCAAGTTCCCATATCTCCTCTATGTAACCATAATATGTGTCCTTTGTCCCATTGTCGTGTAATGCATCAAAGCGGACACCACTGTTTTGATTGGTGCTCTTTTTATCTTGGGCGACCGTGTAGAATGTATTCCCATTTATCTCGTAACCCTGGAAAGTCAATATAGTTGAAGATGGTTTCTTGGCCAACATGGACAGCTCATATCCAACAGTGGCGTCATTTATGAGAAGTGTTTGCAACCAACCACCAAAAGTCACCATGTGCAACTTTGTAATCCAGGAGTTAGACTGCCCAGGGTTTTCCGAGCGTACAATATTCTTGTGTCGCTCCATATACGGCTCCACCAACGTGGAATTTCGTAAAACTGTGTAGTGTGCTTCACTCAAAGAATGTCCCGTCCATACAGTATGCTGATTTCATTCCTAGCGTGCCTTTTCCACTTAGTCTCCCCTCATGCCGCGATTAAGGAAGACCAATCGGGTTCAGGTCAGGAACAAAGTCAACACAAAACTCAATGACCTCCTCTGTTAGATAGCCCTTGGAGATGCTTCCTTCTGGCCTAGCACGGTTATGCACGTATTTCTTTAAGACTCCCATGAACCTCTCAAAGGGGAACATATTGTGCAGAAATACTAGACCGAGAATGGTAATCTCTTCGACTAGGTGAACTAAGAGATGCGTCATAATATTGAAGAAGGACGGTGGGAACACCAACTCGAAGCTAACAAGACATTGGGCCACATCATTCTGTAACCGTTGTAGATCTTCTGGATTGATTACCTTCTGCGAAATTGCATTGAGGAATGCACATAGCTTCACAATCGGTACTCGAACATTTTTCGGTAGAATCCCCCTCAGTGCAACCGGAAGCAATTGCATCATATGCACGTGGCAGTCATGAGACTTTAGGTTTTGGAATTTTTTCTCTGCCATATTTATTATTCCCTTTATATTTGACGAGAATCCAGATGGGACCTTGATACTGCTCAGGCATTCAAAAAAGATTTCCTTCTCTTCTTTGGTAAGAGCGTAGCTCGCAGGACCCTTAGAATCCTCCGGATGCATGCCGTCTCTTCTTTTCATACGGTGCTGGTCCTCACGTGCTTCTGGTGTATCTTTTGTCTTCCCATACAAGCCCAAGAATCCTAGTAGGTTCACGCAAACATTCTTCGTCACGTGCATCACGTCGATTGCAGAGCGGACCTCTAGGAATTTCCAATACTCAAGCTCCCAAAATATAGATTTCTTCTTCCACATGGGTGCATGTCCGCTAGCGTCATTCGGAACAGACAGACTGCCAGGACCCTTTCCAAAGATTACTTCTAAATCTTTGACCATATCAAATATATCATCACCAGTATGGCGTTTAGGCTTGCCCCGGACTTCTGCCTCACCCTTAAAATGCTTGCCTTTTTTCTTCAATTGATGTTTGGGCGAAAGAAATCGATGATGCCCGAGATACACCACCTTCTTACTTTTATCCAAATATATACTATCGATATCACCTAAACAGTGCGTGCATGCATTGTATCCCTTGTTTGTCTGTCCTGAAAGGTTACTAAGAGCAGGCCAATCATTGATGGTCACGAACAGCAACGCTCGTAGATCAAATTCCTCTTGTTTGTACTCATCCCACACACGAACACCTTCAGTCTGCCACAGCTGTAAAAGTTCATCAACTAATGGCCTTAGATACACATCAATGTCATTACCGGGTTGCTTTGGGCCTTGGATAAGCACTGGCATCATAATAAACTTTCGCTTCATGCACAACCAAGGAGGAAGGTTATAGATACATAGAGTCACGGGCCAGGTGCTATGACTGCAGCTCTGCTCCCCAAAAGGATTCATGCCATCTGTACTTAGACCAAACCTCAGGTTCCGTGCGTCTTCCGTAAACTCCGGGAAATCTCTGTCGATTTTTCTCCACTGCGACCCATCAGCGGGGTGTCTCAACATCTCGTCACTCTTATGGTCTTCTTTGTGCCACCTCAACAACTTGGCATGCTCTTTGTTTCTGAACAAACGTTTCAACCGTAGTATTATAGGTGCATACCACATCACCTTGGTAGGAACCCTCTTCCTGGGGCGCTCGCCCTCAACATCACCAGGGTCATCTCGCCTGATCTTATACCGAAATGCACTGCACACCGGGCATGCATTCAAATTCTCATACTCGCCGCGGTAGAGAATACAGTCATTAATGCATGCATGTATCTTCTGCACCTCCAATCCTAGAGGGCAGACAATCTTCTTTGCTTCATACGTACTGGCGGGCAATTCGTTATCCTTTGGAAGCATCTTCTTCATAATTTTCAGCAACTTTTCAAATCCCTTGTCAGCTAAACCACTCTCTGCTTTCCATTGCAGCAATTCCAGTGTGCTTCCTAGCTTTTTCTAGCCGTCTTTGCAATTTGGGTACAAATCCTTTTTGTGATCATCTAACATGCGTTCCAACTTCTCCCTCTCCTTTTCACTTTCACAGTCAATCTGTGCATCAACAATGACCTGACCAAGATCATCAGCGGGCATATCTGATGCCCGTTCTTCACCTTCTTCTTCTTCATTATCTTCCATTGCGGTATCGGTGGTTTCAGGGAACTCGGATAGTTGTCATCATTCTCTTCTTCATCGTTGTCTTCCATCATAACCCCTCTCTCCCCATGCTTGGTCCAACAATTATAGCCGGACATGAAACCGAACCGGAACAGGTGGATGTGAAGGGTCTTTGTGGAGGGGTAATCCTTCTCATTTCGACAACCACCGCATGGACAACACATAAAACCATTCCGCTTGGTTGCCTCAGCCACCTTGAGAAACGAATGCACGCCTTTAATGAAATCTCCAGAGCGTCGATCGGCGTACATCCATGCTCGGCTCATCTGCATTATATAAGTACATATCAAATGCAAATCAAATATACAATTTCTATTTCTTTCTCTAATTTTAGTTTGATAAGTAAGAATAAGTTAACAAAACTTTAGTCCCGGCTGGTGGGTACAACCGGGACAAAAGGTGGTTTTTGTGTCATCTAACAAAACCGTCGGTGGGATAAGGACGTGTGGGTAACCTTTAGTCCCGGCTGGTGGGTACAACCGGGACTAAAGCTGTTGGCAGGATAAGGATGCGTGGGTTGATGCACTGCTCGATGAGATAAAGCATGTAGCGCACAACTCCCCTGTCGGAGGAACAAGACACAAGTAGAAGCGGCGCCGTGCCTATAAAAGGAGCATCGATATGCCATGGCAAGCACAGCTCGAAGGCAGGGAGAGTTTCATCCCCGTGGATGGAGGAAAGGGTTGGGAAATCTCCCGTGGCAGAGCTTCTCGAAGATGTCGTTGGTGCTCACGCCCTACGGCATCTTCGGAAGCTCTGCCTCGAAAAAATTTCCCTGCAAGCCCGTGAAAGACTCCATCTCCTCTAACAGTTATGGAGTAAAGGGTTGGGAAATCTCCCGTAGCGGAGCTTCTCGAAGATGTCGTTGGTGCTCACACCCTACGGCATCTTCGGAAGCTCCGCCTCGGAAAAATTTCCCTGCAAGCCCGTGAAAGACTCCATCTCCTCTAACAGTGTTGCGTAAAGGGTTGGGAAATCTCCCGTGGCGGAGCTTCTCGAAGATGTCGTTGGTGCTCACACCCTACGGCATCTTCGGAAGCTCCGCCTCGGAAAAATTTCCCTGCAAGCCCGTGAAAGACTCCATCTCCTCTAATAGTGTTGCGTAAATGGTTGGGAAATATCCCGTGGTGGAGCTTCTCGAAGATGTCGTTGGTGCTCACGCCCTACGGCATCTTCGGAAGCTCCGCCCTACGGCATCTATCTCTATTTCTATCGCTATTTCTATTTTTCTATCTCTATCTCTATTTCTATTTCTATGTTAGCTATGTCTACTTCTATTTTTATTTTTAATTCTAACATTTCTATTTCTAATAGCATTTCTATTTCTAATAAAATCTAACCTAAATAAAATCTAACATAAATAAAATCTATATAGCATTTCTATTTTTACCTCTATCTTCACCTATTTGTACACATAATCAAATGAACATCTAAATAATTGCTCCCATAAAAAAATCACAAATCTCTCTACTTCTAGAGCATTAAATGAGCTAAATTACCAATGAAAGACAAAAGCACAAAATTCCTCACCTTTTAGTCCACTTAGATTGAAGTGGGGACATCAATTTGTGACAAAAAATGGTGGTCAAAGAGGATGAACTCGAGCTAGGTTTGTTGCATGAAGAACACTTGAGAGTGGAGAGGGAGAGTGGCTGGGTCGGGGAGGAAGAAGGAGCTGTTTTATATAGGGAAGTCATTAGTCCCGGTTTGTAATACCAACCGGGACTAAAGGCTTAATCTTTAGTCCCGGTTGGTGTTACCTGACGGGACTAATGAGCCTCGCAACGGCCGGATTCGACCCAGAGCCTTTAGTCCCGGTTTGTAATACAAACCAGGACTATAGGTTCAAAATGAACCGGGACTAATGAGTTCTGCGTTCCAGCGGCCGAAAAAGCGGTGGGGCCCGGGGCATCAGTCCCGGTTCAAACAGAAACCGGGACTAATGCCCTGAAATATTAGGCCGGTTTTCTACTAGTGGATTGTCCTAGTCGTTGCCTGTAACGAACTGTTGGCGACACGATCTGCTCGTGGGATGGAGCGAGATCATCTGATCGTGGAGTTCAACCACCACTACTTGTTTCTCAGAAGTCAGAATAAAGGGAATAAAAAAGAATGACAAAAAGCTCTGAGTCTATCTGAATTTTCTCTCGATCCTCTCTGTTCATCGTCTACCTCTAGCGAGCTGAGAGAGATCGAGGCCAACATTATGCATGCCAGCATCACAGTCTCACGTGTGTCAGAAATGTCCAAACTTGATGTTTAAACTTTCATCACATCAGTAAATGAAAGGACTATTCAGTGCCATCACCAAATGCTTTCGACGCAGCATGTGTTTCAGTGCCAATCTATCACCGAGCGGCTTCCCTGATCTCAACTGGATGCTGGCCACATGAGCTCAACTGAATACTGGCCATATGCACCGAAGAAACTTGATCATAGGCTCAACTGTCAACTGCTCAATCATAGGCTCAACTGTCAACTGCTCTAAGTACATAAGTACTACCATGTACTTGTGCTTGTGAACATGGTATGCTCCCTGATTGCCTGCAATTAAGTATTCAAGGTTCCCTTCTGATTGTGATTGGTCCATTTCAGTATGGCCACATTCCTAGAACTGCACATGCACCAACTCTAGAGCTGGTACAATGGCTAGCACCCAACTTCAACGTTAAAGATATATTTGTTTCGCATTATTGTGAAGGCACATAAATTTACAGCATGATTGCGGAGAGCTAATGGATTTTATTCCAAAGAGGAAAACACGCTATTGAATTATTGGGGCAAACATAATTGCATATAAATTCAACTCCTATCCTATGATTGACTTGTATAGATTAAAATCATACGGTTGAACTCTCCACGTGGTATCGAGCCAACGATGCATTGCACACATACAAGTGGCGCGACTATGGGTCCGACCTGTCACTGAGGCATGCATGCATTTGTGTGTCACACTCATCTATAGAATCATCGGCCGGCCTCGTCACCATCAAAATGGAGGACTCTCAAGTTCTTAATTGTGGCCCGAACTTGATGTTCAAACTTTCATCACATCATAATTAATAGAATTGTTGATTATGAGTCAAGAGAGATCGAGGTAGATCAAATTTAATATAGGAGGAATCCGTAAAGAGAGATCTAAAGGACTGAAGTATCACCAAAGAACTAGCCATGAACAGAGCTGCGTGAAAGCTTGCTATCCATGTGCCAGAACCATGAGTTGATTGCAAGATTGTATGGGTTTCATCTCTAGCCTACCTCAACATGTTTGGAACTAAAGGCTTTGTTGTTGTAGTAGTATAATTAATAGAAAGTGTCGTTTATGCACCATGTGCTTGGTGCTGATCTCACCACGGACGGCTGCCCCGTGTTTAGCTGAATGCTGGCCAAATGCAACCAACAAACTTAACAGCTAAGTAACTTAGGATGCATCCTTCTATATCCTTGTCTCTTTGACCTGCAAGAGGATTATGCTCTATCCTAGGATCAGCTGCTCAAGTACTACTTTACTTGTGCACATGAAGTTTGTGAACGTGTCATGCTCCCTGACGGCCTGCAATTAAGTACTGAAGGTTCGCTACTGATTGGTCTATTTTTTTGTATGCTCACATTTCTATAACTGCACATGCACCTACTCGAGAGCTGGTACATTGGCTAGTACGGTAGTACCCTACTTCATGGTTCAAGATATATAATATGCACGATTGTGGGGGCAGTACATAAGATTAATGCATTATTGTGAGGGCAGATAAGATTATTGCATTATTGGGAGGGCTCATAAATTACAGCATTATTGTGGGGGCTAACACATTTTCGTCAAAACTATTGACTGATTAGGACAAACATAAGTAGCATTATGCATTCAACTAATCACTGTACTATGATTGATTTTCCTAATAGTATCGAGTCAACGGTGCATTGCACACTATAAGTAGCGCAAGTATGAGTCCAATATTGTCACAGAGGCATGCATGCATTCATTTGTCATACTCATACATAGCACCATGGGTCAGGTGAAGAGATTTTACCAAGATTTCATCCATATCAAGCTGCATAGCTTCAGTCGCATCAGTAGATATGTCGTCGATTCGATTGTTTTCGTCTATCGATTCATTTCCTTGCATGTTCATCCATTCTGGATACAACTCTCATATTTCCTTGCCATTGCTATATTCGGTTCAGTCCTCTTGATGTCGCTGAAACCAAGCAACCCCGAGTTCAGCCCTCCTTATATTGACATGCTATACTTGTCAACTTCTGCTCTAACAGTTTCTGGCCTCAGCACCGTCACAATGGAGGACCTCTCGAGCTCCCAGATTGTGGTCCTGACACTGCTCATGCTTGTAGGAGGGGATATCTTTGTTTCACTCTTAGGCCTCATGAACGGATCGTAAGGGCACCTAGAGGGGGGGGGTGAATAGGTGCTACTCAAATTTTAGTTCTTTTTCAATTAAGGCTTGACACAAAGGTAAATTCTCTAGATATGCAACTAAGGTGAATTTACCTATATGTCAACTAGCAAGCTAAACAAGATACAATATATAAAGGCAATAAAGGATAGAGGTAACCGAGAGTGGAGCACGCGGAGACACGGATGTAATTCCCGTAGTTCCTTCCCTTTTAGGGGAAGTACGTCTACGTTGGAGGGGTGTGGTTGCCACAAAGGCCTAACCAACGCCACAAAGGCTCACCCTATTCTCCGGTGCAAGCTTCCGCCACAAAGGCCTAGCTCACTTTCCACTAAGGGATTCCTCAAGGCGGAACCGGCCTTTACAATCTTGGGGCACACATCCACAACCGAATTGGAGGCTCCCAAGCACAACACAATGCTGTCAAACAACAAGTAGCAATATATCAAATACACAAACAAGGTCTTGGGACACAAGGGAACCCAAGACACAAGGGCCCTCAAGCAAATGAGAGGGGAAATCAAATCGCTTCGGTGAGGATGTAGATGATGGTCTTCTCCTTCGATTCTCCAAAGATCAAGAGCTTTGGTGGGTTGAGGGAGGAGATCTAGTTGATTTGGTGGCTCAACAATGGTGGTCTTCTTCTTTTTGGACGAGCTACTCATTGGAGAAGAAGGTGGGGGTATATATACCCCCCAAAAATCTGACCGTTGCCTGCCAGGAATGTCCGGCTAAAGCCGGAGTTAAGTCCGGCTAAAGCCGGCCACACCGGCTAAAGCCGGCCTCAGACCGGCTATAGCCGGCCTGAAATATCCGGCCTAGCCGGAAATAGCCGGACAAATAGCCGGGTTTGTCCAGAGACGCAATGCCCCTTCCGAAATCGAGCAGTCCGGCTATAGCCGGTCTGGGACCGGCTAAAGCCGGCCTTCCTGGCCCAACTTTATATAAAACTTCTCCCAGAGCTAATTATCACCATTTCCTCAAGAATTTCCTTTGGGTAATGATAATTATCAAGTATAACTTAGGAAACCCAATATCTTGTGCTAGGACATAATAAAATCCTGCAAAGCATAATCACACATTAATAGATAATGTATTGTTAACAAACGCCAAAATCAATTAGGCGGGAAATGCTCTTTCACCTCATGCTTAGAGTGAAGCATCAAGAAAGCCAAGATCTTCCAAGCGTGAAGATCAGCTCTGTTCCTGTTGAGCTTGAAGCGATAGACGGTGTGGCACTCCGTGAAGAGTCGCCGCTTGAAGAAGCAGCTTGTGCAGTTCCACCGAAGAGTTCTGAAGAGTTGAAGAGGAGTAGGTCTGTCAAGTGCTTAGGATATGTTGTCTTTGGGTACTTTGTTGTGATCCATGTCTTGGGCTTTATGCTGGTTCTTCTATATATAACTCAAGTGCCAACTGCAAGCGCACCACTGAACAAGAAAGGGATCAACATCGCGCTCTTCTCAGTATCGATGACCGTCGCCTCCTTTGCTAACGCAGGGCTTGCGCCAACGAATGAGAACATGGTCATCTTCTCAAAGAATTCAAGCCTTTTGCTGCTGTTCAGTGGCCAGATTCTCGCATGCAACACATTGTTCCCTCTCTTCCTGAGGATGCTGGTATGGTTCCTGGGGAGGCTGACAAAGGTGAAGGATCTGCGTCTCATGACCAAGTATCCTGAGGAGATGCATTTTGGTAGTTTGCTTCCAAGGTTGCCAACTGTGTATCTCTCCTCAACTGTCATCGGCCTTGTAGCAGCTGCCGTCACACTGTTCTGCGCTGTTGACTAGAATTCTTCAGTGTTTGATGGGCTCAGCTCTTATCAGAAGATTGTCAATTCATTCTTCATGGTGGTGAACGCGAGGCACTCAGGGGAGAATTCCATTGACTGCTCGCTCATGTCCCCCGCCATTATAGTACTATTCATCATCATGATGTAAGTTCATGACTGCATGGAACTTCATTAATTCTGTTTCATGTCATTTGACTAGTATAACTTGGTTTAAATTCTCACGACACATGTCTGACATTTTACTTCTTGGTCTCAGGTATTTGCCATCATCAGCAACATATGCACCACCCAGTGATGATACTAAAACCACCGACAAGAACACGAAAGGCAAGAGATGGTCATCGGTGCAGAATTTCGTCTTTTCACCGCTTGGGTGTAATACAATCTTTGTGATAGTTGCCTGCATCACTGAAAGGACAAGGCTCAGAAACGATCCACTGAACTTCTCCACCTTAAACATGATATTCGAGGTCATCAGGTGTGTGCTTCTTTCATATGATCGAAATCCTTCCATTACTCTGCCTATTAGAAAACATAAAAAATAGTAAGGCAGTTTTAGCATAGAGTAAAGGTAAATGGTAATTGCAGCATAAAATAAGAATGAACTTAATTCATAAACAGAGCACCTAATGTTTGCAAGAGCTAAACACGGCACTAGACCAAACTATCTTAGGATAAGAGCCAACTCATAAATGCCTCTGAGTAAGGAGAATAATTTTGTAATCTTTATTTTGCAGCGCATATGGCAACGCAGGGCTATCCACTGGTTACAGTTGTTCTAGGCTGCATCAGCTGCACCCCGATATCATTTGCCAGGACAAGCCATACAGCTTTTCTGGATGGTGGAGCGATGGAGGGAAGTTTCTGCTGGTCTTGGTCATGCTTTATGGCAGGCTTAAGGCCTTCAGTATGGGCACAGGTAAATCTTGGAAGCTGGCACACAGCTGAACAAGACTACTGGTCAGCGTACTGCCTGAAGATTCAGGTTTCTAGTTGGATCGTAGTGGATAAAATTGTATCTACATTTGTCCATGATGAACTTGGAACAGAAAAATCATTTGTTTCCACCAATCAAATGTGCTTTGAACTTTATGTTAGCAGTCAACATCAAGAAATCAATGCAACTAACAAGCTGAATTGTCATGAGATCATGTGAATATGATTACAGATCAAACTTTAGAATGATGTCATGAGATCATGAGTAGTACCCTGCAGGATTTGCATGTAAGTGAAACTTCAGAAATCTTGGGGGTCTAATTGCTCGAGTCCTCTAAATAGTCAATTATTCATGCCAGCATCACAGTTTCACATATGTCGCAAATGTCCAACCTTCATGTTTAAACGTTCTTCAAACCAATGCCTTTGATATATAGGCATGTAATTGGTGTCAATCTATCAACTGATGGATTCCGAACTCAACTGAATGTTGGCCAACGGCACCAAAGAAACTTAGCATGTATCCTTCGGTCTCCCTGTCTGTCTCTTTGACATGCGAATGGATTATATGCTTGATCATGGGCTCAACTACTCAAGTACTCATATGTGCTCCGTACTTGTGTTGGTGAACATGGTATGCCCATGAGCCATGATTGCCTGCAATTAAGTATTCAAGGTTCCCTTCTGATTGTGATTGGTCCATTTTCGTATAGCACATTCCCATAACTGCACATGCACAAACTCTAGAGCTGGTACAATGGGTAGTACCCTACTTAAACATTAATTAAAGATTAATGATATATATAATTTGCATGAATGTGAAGGCACCTAAATTTACAGCATGATTGTGAAGGCACCTAAATTTATAGCATGATTATGAAGGCACCTAAATTTATAGCATGATTGTGGGGCGCTAATGGATTTTATTCAGAAGAGGAAAACAAGCTACTCCTTTGAAGATATATAATATGACATTCAAACTTTCATCTTTGAAGACATATAATATGCATGATGGTGAGAGCACAAAAGATTATTGCATTATTGTGCGGGCTCATAAATTACAGCATGATTGTGGAGGCTAACGGATTTTCTTCAAAACTATTGACTGATTGGGGCAAACATAATAGCATATGCATTCAACTAATCACTGTCCTATGATTGATTTTTATATACTAGATAGAATCAGTTTTCCTCATAGTATCGAGTCAACGATGCATTGCGTACTAGAAGTAGCACAACTATGAGTTCAATCTTGTCATAGGGGCATGCATGCATTCATTTCACACTCATACATAGCACCATGGATCGCGTGAAGAGATTTTACTGCGATTTCATCCATATCAAGCTGCATAGCTTCAGTCGCATCAGCAGATACGTTGTTGACTTGGTCGTTTTCGTCTACTGATTCATTGCATTGCATTCATCCATTCTGGATCCAACTCTTATATTTCCTTGGCATTGCGATACTTGGTTCAGTCCTATTGATGTCGCTGAAACCAAGCAAACCCTGAGTTCAGCCCTCCTTATATTGACATGCTATACTTGTCAACTTCTGCTCTAACAGTTTCCGGCCTCAGGACCGTCAAAATGAAGGACCTCTCAGGCTCCCAGATTGTGGTCCTGACACTGCTCATGCTTGTAGAAGGGGAGAGTAGGCTTCATGCTCAGAGTGAATCATCAAGACAACCAAGATCTCCCAAGCATGAAGATCACCTCAGTTCCCGTTGGGCTTGAAGCTGCAGATGGTGTGGCACTCTGCAATGAGTCGCTGCCTGAAGAAGCAGCTCATGCAATTCCACCAAAGTTCTGAAGAGTTTAAGAGGAGTAGGTCTGTGAAGTGCTGAGGATGTGGTCTTTGGGTACGTTGCTGTGATCCATGTCCTGGTCTTTCTGCTGGTTCTTCTGTACATGACTCATGTGCAAACTGTAAGCGCCCATTGAACAAGAAAGGGATCAAAATCGTGCTCTTCTCAATGTCGATCACCGGCGCCTTCTTTGCTAATGCAGGACTCGTGCCAACTAATGAGGACATGGCCATCTTCTCAAAGAATTCAGGCCTCTTGCTGCTCCTCAATGACCTTATTCTCGCAGGTAACACCCTCTCTTCCTGAGGCTACTGGTATGGTTCCTGGGGAGGCTGACAAAGGTGAAGGAGCTGTGGCCCATGATCAAGAACCCTGAGGAGATGCATTTTGGTAATTTGCTTGGAAGGTCGCCAATTGTGTTTCTCTTCTCAACTGTTGTCGCCTTAGTCGGCCTTGTAGCAGCTGCTGTCAGGGTGTTCTGCAATGCATTCTCCACGGTGGTGAATGCAAGGAACTCGGGAGAACTCCATTGACTGCTCGCTCATGTACCGGGCCATTCTAGTACTATTCATTTTCATGATGTAAGTTCATGACATCATGTCACATCAGTAATTGATGTTTCATGTCATTCAACTATAATACACGATTTAGAATCTCATCACATGTCTGACAAATTTCCTTTTGGTGTCAGGTACTTGCCATCATCAGCAACACTTGCACCACCTAGTGGAGATACTAAAACCACTGACGGCAACACTGAATGCAAAGTAGGATCACTGGTGCAGAAATTTGCATTTTCACTGTCTTTGCGATAGTTGTCTGCATCACCGAGCGGAGAAGACTCAGAAATGATCCGCTCAACTTCTCCACCTTGAACATCAATATTCGAGGTCATCAGGTGTATTATTGTTTGATATGATCCAAATCCTTCATTACTCTGCCGGTTAGAAAAGAAAAAAGACAGTAAGGCAATGGTAAGGAGATGATAATTCCAGCATACCAGAAGAATGAACTTAATTCATAAACAGAGCACCTCGCGCTTGCAAGAGCTACACGACACTAAGCTAAACTATCTTAGGAGTAGAAATAAAATTTACCTTGTGCTTGCAAGAGCTACACGACACTAAGCTAAACTATCTTGGGAGAATTAATAACTATCTCATAAATATCTCTGAGTGAGGTAAATAATTGTGTGTGCTTTATTTTTCAGTGCATATGGAAACGCAGGGCTACAGTTGTTCTAGGCTGCAGCAGATACGTACACCCAGAGAACATCTGCCAGGACAAGCCATACAGCTCTTCTGGATGGTAGAGTGATGGAGGAAAGTATGTGCTGGTCTTGGTCATGCTCTGCGGAAGGCTCAAGGTCTTCACTATGGCCACAGGTAAATATTGGAAAATACGGCACAGCTGAACAAGACTACTTCGAAAGGCAAGTCTATCAAATTAATATAACTGTCATTAGCGTATTTCCTAAAGTTCAGGTTCGTAGTTGGATCATAGTGGATATAAATACATTTATATTCCACCAATCAAATCTCATTTGAACTTTTTGTTACCAGTTAACATCAAGAAATCAATGCAACTAAGGCGTTGAGCCATTTGTCCTCATGTTAATGTAACATGTAACCAGGTGAATCCTCTGCATATTGAGGTGGAAAGACGAATGAAATTATGCTTATTACTGGAGAGAGGGGGTTTATTATGACATACAACTAATAGTACAAATAAAATAGTTGGGTTTGAACCATGTGCACACGCTGACAATGTTGCCCTGTCATAGTAAATAGGAATACAATGGGAAACAAATATATGGTTAGTTAATAAATGGAAATTTAAAGCCCAAATTTGCATGAAAATAATGAAAATGCCTCTGTCTACTTTGTTGAGGTATCGGTACAATGTTCCACAAGTTAATTGACCTTGCTGATGGGTCAGTTGACCAGCTGAGCTAACATGAAGATCCAGCTACCAAGTCTGAGTGTTGTACTGATGTTAAATTATTTAGTGATATGGACATTGATGAGCATCTGAATCAAAAGAACACGCAAATCATGAAGTCACAAAAGACAAGCAAATCATGCAAAGGAATAGAGTATCTTCTGGTTCAGTAACATTTACAGGTTTTACCTCGAGTTTTCAGTCAAGTAACACCTCTCCATTTGAGCAAAAAAATTGTATGTCGGCCCTCAGAGAAATCCTAGGCATATGCACTAGATTAAGCTTGACTCATCCTACCTCCTCAGTGCAGGATCAATCAAGATGTGACGGCATCCTGGATTTACGATGTATCATGGCTAGTAAGGAAGTAACTAGGAAGATAACTGAGGAAGGTTCTTGTCCACTTGTGTCTGTACATTTCCCTTGAAGCATGGCATTAGAATACTTCCTGGCCATGGGTTTGATTACAGCTAAACATGCTCTATGTCATTGTTTCATAGCAGCTGCAATCGCTTTCCGGTTCATTATTGCTAGATATCTTCAAGGGAAGAGCCAAATGCAAAGCACCAAAATCATTCTATATATGCATATTGTTGTTTACAATGTCCATTTAAAAAACATAGTATATACCATAACTTCCAGGCAATTCCACTACCAGCGGCACTTATGAGATGTTACGCCACCTGATTGAGGTTGCCCTTATTGGCATGGCAATTGGCAAATTGCCTCCATACGTAAACAACACTATCACTTGCTGACTCTGGTGAGCTGGTTGCCTTTGGAAAGACGGCAATTGGCAAATTGTAGGAGAAATTTAGCACGCATGCAAACTGTTCTTTCCTAAGGTCTAACGCTCATTTGAGGATATTGCTGCATGCTCCGCACCCATAGCACTTAGTTCTGAAAAGTATCTTTATTCCAAATTATTTTTTAAATGGTATCTCAACCATACTGTGCATGTCTGCTTCTTCACTTACTTTAACCAATGGGCTGTATATATACTCCCATCGATCACTTGTCACTTGTAGTTGCCTGCTGAATCAAGGCACATAAATCAAAGAGACAGAAGCACCGCCATCTAACTCCAATGCCTATCCGGCTGAATGTCTTTGTTAGTTCTGCAAGACATGCCATCCATTCATCTGTGATCATTTTTCAGTTCATTACTTTCTATCTTAGCCCCCTTTTGATTCACTTGTCCTATTTTGTTATCATTGATGTACTTGGTTTTCTTGCCTTGATGGCGCTGAAGCCAAGTAACCCCAACTACAGTCCTCGTCATGTCGACATGTTTTTCCTTTCGACATCTGCAGTCACAGTTACAGGATTAGCCATCATCAAAATGGAGGATCTTTCTAGCTCTCAGATAGTGGTCCTAACTATCTTGATGTTCTTAGGCAGTGAGTTTTTTGTTTCCTTGCTTGGCCTTGTTCATGAGTGGAGCAAGCAAAACAAGCATGATCCTGAAGACAGAAGAGTTACTTCGGTTACCATCCGCGATGAGTCGCAGGTAGAAGAGGCGATTCCGGCAACACCATCAACAAACTCTAAAGGGATTGAGAAGAGTTGCCTCAAATACTTAGGGTTTGTGCTCTTGTCCTACATGGTTATGATTCTTCTCGTAGGTTCTCTGTTGGTGTTCTTGTACATGACACATGTTTCAAGTGCAAGAGATGTGCTCTCAAGGAAAACTATCAACGCCATGCTCTTCTCGATATCAGTCACAGTGTCTTCTTTCACCAATGGAGGGTTGATTCCAACGAATGAAAGCATGGCGGTGTTTGCCTCGAACCAGGGCCTCCTCCTGCTGCTCACTGTTCAGATTCTTGCAGGGAACACGCTGCTTCCTGTGTTTCTCAGGCTGGTGATATGGGCACTGAGAGGACTAAGAATAACAAGAGCTAAACCTGAAGAGTTTGAGCTCATGATGAGCAGCACAAAGGCCGTGGGTCTCAAGTTCAGCCACCTGCTGCCCAACCTGCAGACAATATTCCTTGCAGCCACGTTTGCTGCTCTCATAACCATGGCTGTCACACTCCTCTGCTGCTTAAACTGGGATTCTGTAGTATTTGCAGGACTCACCCACAGTCAGAAGCTCACAAATGCATTGTTCATGGCGGTGAACGCAAGGCAGGCAGGAGAGAACTCCATTGACTGCTCCCTCATAGCGCCTGCAGCTTTAGTACTATTCATCACCATGATGTCAGTTCCATGCTCTCTAAGTTCTTGTCTTCAGGCAAACAGCAGCAAAAACAGTTGACTCATCTGTGTACATTTTCAGGTACACTCCGGCCTCGGCAACGTTTTTCTCAGTGCAACACGATGACAAAAGAGGCGGCGAAGAACACAAGGATGGGCCAGCGAAGAGAAGACTATCGCTGAATAACATGTTGTTTTCGCCACTCACCTGCAATGCTGCACTGGTAATGCTCGTCTGCATCACTGAGAGGAGATCACTCTCGAGAGACCCGATAAATTTCTCCACATTTAACATGATCTTCGAGGTGATAAGGTAATCAGCCAGACATATCCAAATCTTCCGAAACCATTTTCTCACAGTGCTTCCGAAACTGCATGCATGACAGAATCAAAAGTTCACCACCTGGCTGTTCGTTGTGCCTGCAGTGCATATGGGAATGTGGGTCTGTCCACCGGTTACAGCTGCTCGAAGCTGCCGCACCTGGAGGAGACCATCTGCCACGACATGCCGTACAGCTTCTCAGGGTGGTGGAGCGACCAAGGGAAGGTGGTTCTCGTCCTGGTGATGTTCTATGGGAGGCTCAAAGGATTCCACAAACACAGGGGCTAGTTTATTAAGCCAGTACCAGATCGGCCGGCCGATGATTTTCTTTTCTCGTGTTCTTCATCCTGGTGTACATTTGCAAGAAATACCAGATCCTAAATAATGGTTTGCACTGTGCAACTTGCTTGGATCAAAGCAACATCAATAGGGAGAGGCTTAGTACGAAGTCTTTATGCACCTCTCCGTTAATCTGTAAGCATTTTGAGAATTTCTCAAATATTCATGGTACTACAAAATGTAAATTAGATACATGTACAATTTTTTCAGAGAAAATATATGATCATATGCTAGAAAATTTACTGAAAAAACAAAATCAATATTTATCTTAATTTTTCTTACATTATATACAGTATGCAAATGATAATATTTCATGATCTTTTTTACCTGCCTAAATTCACATGAATCCAATGTTTACAAAATCCTCTTTAGGATAGACTGAGAGACAAGCTTTTATGTGCACCGATATGCGCAATTGCAGTCACCGGGTAGCGGGTGCCAACGTCGCAACACGCCGGAACTCTGGCGTCGCGGCCGCGGCGATGCTCGTGCGGAGCACCCGAGGTGGCTCCCGTAGACTGCCAGGGCGGAGAAGGCCACCGCAGATCCTCCCGCGAAGAAGATAGAGATTCCTTCGAGAGGCGACGGGAGAGAAGCCAACACGGGTCGGCGGCGGCGGCGGCGGGGGGTCGCCGTCGCCGTTACGGCCGCCGGCCGCCGGACGCCGTTTCGGCCCTGCGGCTTCGGCGAGAAACCATTCAACCGTTATAATCAGGCCCATTAAGCCTCACAGACAAAGGCCCATTATCGTTAATCTGGCCCAATAGGTGCCATCCTTAGCACTACATAAACTCACCCCCGAACTAGGGTTTCGGTCTCTCGCATCCATTCGCCGCCAACCTCCAAACCCCTCCTCCTCCGCCGCCGCCGCCGCCGTCGCAAATCCCAGACCGCAGGCATGGGCGTGTTCACCTTCGTGTGCAAGAAGTCCGGCGCCGAGTGGGCGGCCAAGCAGCACAAGGGCGAGCTCGAGGGCTCCGCCGACTCGCCCTACTCCCTCGAGCGCCAGCTCGTCGCCGCAGCCTGCGCTGAGGACAAGTCCGGCGGCGTCCAGTCCTCCTTCACCATGGTCTCCCCCACGTCCGCCGTCTGCCAGGTCCGCACACCCCTCCCGCACTTACTGTGTCCTGCTGGTCTATCTGACATCGCTTGTCTTGCGCTGTGATGATCTATAGCTAGTTCCGATCCATGATTTCTGATGATTAATTGATCAGTGATCTAAAGTTCTGTTATGCATATGATAACGTTCCAGTGCTTTAGTTAGATCTGAATAGCTTGCTCCTTTTGTCTGTATTTCTGAACTCAGCAACGCATATGAGCGATTAGATATCAATTGATTTTGCTTGTGATGTTGGTTTTTTTCTTGAGAAACAATACCGTAGTAGGACATGTTGCATGAATTGTTCAGTAGGTTTTGGAAAGTTGTTCGTAGTTATTGTTTATGAAGCTGTAGTATTAGTCCAGTGTTGCATTTGGCGTACTAGAGGTCGAATTTTTCAGTAACTCCTCATTCATGTGTATCAGTACCATGTAATGTAAGATCCTGAAGTAGCTGAACCAGAAGTTCTATTTACCAACTTGTCTCCTTGATGAAAATTTTCTGGAATGCTGACCTGAAATTTCATGCAGGTGATCATTGGTGCTGCTGCTTGTGGTCCGGCTGTCGGAGGTGCTGCCCCTGCTGCATCAGGCGGAGCTGCCGCTGAGGCCCCCAAGGCCGAGGAAAAGAAGAAGGAAGAGGAGAAGGAGGAGAGCGAGGACGACCTTGGCTTCTCCCTCTTCGACTAGATCTGTTTGCCATATTCCATCGCCCCACAAAATGTCAATGGTCTATTGCTGTAATTTTTGTGTCCTGTCCACATAGCCAGAGGCTTGTGAACCTGCCTAGTTGACTGTTAAGAGATCTACGTGTTGCTCTTCGTTCATGTGAGGATTGGTTATGTTATTCAGCTTAAAAATATCCAGCTACGGCGTTTGATCTCAGTATAGTTTCTGTGATGTGGTATCCATGTTTGCTTGTGTCTTGTTGGCTTAAATCTATGCTTCATATCATATTGTCACTGGGATACATCTGCTGTTTGGAACAATTTTTGGCTGCCTCCCGCATAGCATCAGATACATTATCTACATGAACTTGTTCAGCTTGAAATATACCATCAGCATGTTTTGGATGATGAATATTGCAAGGTCCGACATTACCTCTGAAAAAACATTTCAAAATTATGAGTTGTTCAGCACAAGTTATTTCGACCAGTACATCTCCAGAATCAAGTCATAAGTCAAGAAGGGTCAAATTCATTATTTAGCAATAATTCTGTAGCATTGTGGTGTTACTTTTATCAACTCAAGAATAATTAGTGCTACATGAACTTTGGTTGCTACCAATACACTTCTGAGGCCCCATTTTGGAACACGGTTATTGACAACTAGGAACATGAAAAATCTAGAAATTGGGAGGTATTATATTTTGAAAGTTCGGTTTTCATGTCACGTGCAAAAAAAGGAATTGCAAGTCTGCAACACAAAGAGATGAAAACATGAGGTGAGTCCTCAGGGAAGTTTTCCTCCAAAATTTCTACGAAATAGCCCATTCCATAAGATTTTTTTGGAGGAATTTAGAATTGATTTTCCTTTGTTCCAACCAGCACCACATGAATTTTTCCCATAGAAATCCTATCCTCCAAAATTCCTATGTTTTTTCGTTTGTTGGAATGCAGGAACTAATACCATGGGAATAGGAGAAATGCATAAATTGAGACGCCATGTATCTTGAATTCCTACAGAAATCAAAACCACTGGGTGTTCAAAATGTCAGTTCGGATGTTACACTGTAATTAGAGACACTAGCAGATAAAAATATAAGGTGAGACCTCATGTCAGTTTTCCTCCAAAAAATTTAGGAATCAACCCATTTCGTAGGAATTTTAAGGAACCTTAGATTCCTATTTCTTTGTTCCAAATGGTATCTTAGGAAAAAAATATAGGGATCCTATCCTCCAAAATTATTACAATTGTCCTTTATTCCAAACAGGGCCTAAGAAGTTCTAAAAATTGGGAAGATGTGTATGTGTTAATAAAATATGTGCTTACAGTTTGGAAGATCTTCAAAATTTGATCTACATATAAGAAACAAAGCAAAATAGCCCTGTAATTTATGGAATTGTAGACACGAACTTTATCGACTCTGTAAAAAAATGTCAAGTGCCTTAGAGGTTATCACCTTCTATGGGTCCTTCCAGCATACCATATAATAGCACCACACTAAGACCCCTCAGTGCCTCTTTGATTCACATGAAATGAAAATTACAGGAAGAAGAAAGTCCACTTTTCATCCTCCAACTTTGCTTCAAGTTCACTTTTAGTCTAAAAACTTCCTTTTTTTAAATAGACCTTAAACTTCCTAAATCGATCATATCAGGGTTTTTCTGATTTTTTTGTGGATGTTGTCACTTGGTTATTAAAAACCACATATTTCTAACCAAACGGGGTTACTGGTGAATGGTTGAACCGAATGTTTATTGAAAAAAATGGAAACCGCATGTGATCGCTCTTTGATAATCGTGATCTCTGTTGTCACTTCCCCACGCTCGTGTCGCCCCTTCAATGTTGCACGATGTCGTGCCCCGTTGCAGCGCAAAAATGCCATTATGCTAGAGCTTACCAAGACACTCAATCTCACCTACAGAAAAAGAGGAGCTGGCGGACGCTCCTTGCACGTGAAACGCCGTTGTTGTCCTAAAGTTGGTGGACAAAGCCTAGCGAGAAGAAGGGTTGTCCAGATGGTCCCGGACGAGCCTAGGGTTAGGCGTATGGGAACCGCGATGAGGCCGGCCGCCGTGTCATTGGGCTGGTGGAGGACGAGAGGCATGGCAAACAAAACCAAAAGGACGGCGAGGATGCGACACCGTCGAGCGAGTAACGGGGCTGTCGAGCTGGGAAGCTGCTCCAACTTTGGTTTTATTAACCTGGTGGCAGCATATAATCCAAAAAAAATTGATACAATCGATTTATGAAGTTTAAGGTCTGTTTTG
This sequence comes from Dactylis glomerata, assembly GCA_007115705.1. Taxonomy (NCBI): domain Eukaryota; kingdom Viridiplantae; phylum Streptophyta; class Magnoliopsida; order Poales; family Poaceae; genus Dactylis; species Dactylis glomerata. The sequence continues at coordinate 1,726,726 of QXEO01000222.1, forward strand.
ATCAATTTAGGAAGTTCAAGGTCTCTTGTGATCCAAACAAAAGTTTTGGGATTAAAAGTGAACTTGAATAGAGGATGAAAAGTGGACTTTCTTCATAGGCATGCGAGTAGGAAATGATGACAGGTATAAAACTAGCCTAGCTTCTTGTGCATAGGAACCAAAGCATGAGGTTTGAGTTTGTTTTCTTAATTATCTTGTACGTTTTGGCTTGTAAAGTTGAAACTAGAATTGGAAGAAAAACTTTCCTCTACTTTTTCCTTCATCATTGCTATGAATCAAAGGAGTGAACAATGTCTGTCGGCGCCGCCGTGGATCTCGGCCCTCGTTGGTGGGAGGGCTCTGCCCCTTGTTTTGAGGGCTTCGTTCTTAGTTTTTAGGGTCAAGGTTTGTAGGGCAGCACTCAGGTGGTGGTGGCGGCGCCTCGTGCAATAAGGTCTCCCCGGTTTCAAACCCATCTCGGCTGCAACGTCGAGAGGCTTGTGGGAGTGGTGTGGTCTTCGAGGATTTCGTCTGGCTGTGGGGATCTTTGGATCGTCAAGGAGCTTCATCGACAGCTATTCCTTCTTTTTCGTCTCCGGGACAGATGTGGTCTTCTTGACCCGTTCGGCGACTTCCCGTCCGCAACCAACAACATCAGGCTGACTAAGGGAGGAGCAGTAGCGGCGGCGCGCCATCGACTCGGTCTGGAGGTTGAAGATGAAGGGCTTCTCAGGGATCTCGTTGTAATTTTTTCTTTTCTTGGGGTGCTTTGTACTATTTGTTGTTTCTTTTAATGCCAGAGTCCTATTTGAAAAAAAAAATGTCGTCTTTGGAAAATTTCCTGACCCTCTACTTTTCCTTTATATTTCCTCCAAATCAAGGAGCCCTAGAGCCTTCATATAAACACACACTCACACAAAGTCTACCCAAGATCGGAGTTTCATATTTGACGAAATCTCTACATGTGTTTGACTATCGATTGGCTCCATGTAAGAGAATGATCTCTTTTAATTAGCGCGATTATAGTACACTTATGATTTGCTCACTGCTGGGTTATGTAACCAGGATCTCGATAAAATCCAACTTATAGTTTATTTTAAAATTTCTATTACAGTATAAATTTCGAATCAAAAGTTTAAAATTAAAATATCCAAATGAAGTTTGAAAGTAGAAATCTCTAAAATCAGAAGAAAACACTCCAGGCCTGCGGTGGGCACTTACGCTATAAATTGAACGAAACGCAGGATACCCTTTTGGGGTTGTTGTTGAGAAGCTGCCCATACTTCTGCAGACCGTGAAATTTACACTATAAACATAAATAGCAGCGGGAAGTTAACCATAAGCAGACATTTCTTTTTTAATATTAGATGGAAACTATAAGCGACCCTAGAAGACTGGTGCCGTGACGCGAAGCACAGGTGGAGCTAGCAAAAGCTCCCAAGGGACGGGATAATCTACTCATTTGCACGGTGATCGCTGCGAGCGACTGGGCGTACGTGTGGCTCCCCTTGGCGCACGAATCTGCGCGGCGACGGCGACGGCCACGAGACGGTGGCGAAGAATCTCACGCGAACCAGCGGCCCAGACGCAGCTGTGCCGCTGAGCTACCGGCCAGCGACTCCGCCGTCCCACAGTGACCAGCTGCTGACCCTTGGAAGTCCCGCAATGCACGTTATCAGCTGTAATGCGGATTTTGAGCAAAGCTGAACCAAAGTGTGTATGCAGACGAAGACATGATCTTTTCTCCCTCAGACCATCCACCGTGTGGTGTAAAAACAAGTCATAGAGGGCTATAATGCGGTTCTACATATAGTAGAGCATCATATTGCCGGACAAAAAACATTGGTTCGGTTTAAAGCCTAGAAAAGCTGACAGAGAAGCAGCCAATCTCATGCATGCTCTAGAGGGAACAAACAAGAAAAAGGAGAGCTTTTCACTGAAAACAGGCCCCAAATTTCCTGTCACAATGGGCTCAACACATAGCAGGAGAACCAAATCAAATCATTATTTTTCTTGCGTCACACCACCATAGTGCATGGTCTTAGGTTCAGATTCCAAATCCAAAATTTACCGGTTGTGCTCTCGCTCCAAACTTCAAACTTTCCTTTTCTCTAAACACGTGGCACAACATCACGCCCACATTGTTTATCAACTACACACACATATCACGATTTCTCAAGATACACGTGGCATCAAAATAGCGGTTCCGGTTTAACAAAAAGTCCGAGCTAAGAGAGAAAGTTCATCATTTTACTCCAACAAATCAGGCGTCCTCATCTACCGCCACCGTGTCTTGGCAAGTCCTTCCTTTTAAATACTTGGGACACCTATTTCGTGTCGAAAATCCTTTATGTCGATGCCGCTCTTAAGGGTCAATACAAGTTCGTCTGATGCCCCCCTTCTTTTCGGACCTCCATCATCTATACTCCCTTTAACATACACGTCGCACTGAGCGAACGTTCGCTCCTTATACTCTTCGCTTCACATACACAAACTTGTCACCGACCGGAGATACAATCCACTCGACAAACCATATCATACACCCCAACCAACATGATCAGATCCTGTTCCATCTTTCTTGGTAAGAGTCGATGGTACCCTTACTTGCAGAAGAATAAAGGAACAGTTCTCGGTCCTACTTCACTGCTTCTAGATGATGTGACTTTTAAAGAATGAAGATTGTGTGATGATGATTAGAACTCGTGTGATCGCCACGACATGCGACCGCATATATAATAACGGGATGACGTAAGGGCTTAGGTGCAAAAGCTGTCGCCTGGAATAAATACCTCGCGCACTGGCTCAAGTACACTGCTCCGACCAAACCTCACAAAAACGGAGTATTCCCCTTTGGCCCCAGTCCCCCGGAGAGGAGAAATACTCCTAACCGCGTTTTTGTTCCTTTCCCGAGACGTCGGATCCCCGTGGGCAATTCGGTGATTAGCTCCCACGACTGACGCGAATCGAGGTAATTTGGTCTCTCGCTTCCTGGCGATTTTTTTGGGGATAATTTGGCTTCTCTGGCGATCTAGTGGAGCATAAAATTCGCCGCCTTTGAGGTCAAAATTTGTTTCCGTGGTCGTGAATGGCCCGGGAGGTCTCTTGAGGGATTCGTTTGTTGGGGGTTCCGCGCAGCTGGATGTGATCAGGCAAAAATATCGTCTCCTCGATGCTAAGGAATCGCCACAAGACGTTGGTGAAATTGCCCTCTTTTCTGGTCTCCTCTTTTGTTCAGCAAGTAGGTGTTCGTCGCCGCCTCTAATGGACTTCGTGTTTCAAGCTTTAGGAAGCAAAGTTTCTGTCCCCATTTGTGGGAACCTCTGTAGGAAGAGGGGACAAGAACAGTCGTAGCTGTAGTGCTGTACTGCTAGTCTGCTTCTACCGTACACGCAGCACAGGCTTCTGCAATTTTTTTTTTCTGTTGCCGCATGTTGTGGTTGTTATTTGGGGTGTTGTCCTGGAAACCACTTGCCCTTCATCCGATTGTCATGCCACAGGGGTTGTTGAACTTGGGCCCTTTATAAGTATGTGTTTACTTTTAAATTTTGCTCTTTTATAGTTGCATTGATGCAAGGAAGAAGCTAATCAAGTCAGGTGAATCTGTTTGTCATGTCAAGTCGCTATCTCTGAATAACTGCCCTGATAATGAAGTATTATGATGAGTTTACAAATCATGAACAGTTCAGCTCACTTGTGAAGGCCAAGAAAGTCGGTAATTTGATTTTTGCTTTCTTGAACTTGTGGCATTGCAGAAAGACAAACTGGCCTGCTAGGAGCCTAGCTAGAGCTGCCAACGGGGTGCCCGATTCTTTTGCCGCCTCTTTTCCTGACTAGCTGACATTCAATGGGATGGGGAACCATCTTATCCAGGCGCCTCAAAGTTTTTTCCTTGGCATTGTATGTCTACTTCGACTATAAGGTGTGGTGGCGCGTCTTTGTATGTTGTTATTGACAGCCTATGTTTTGGTGGTAGAAATTGATTAACAGCTTCTTGACATACAAGCAGGCTGTTCAGAAGAGAGTTCAATGGGTTAGCGCTGTTAAAAAGAACTCAATATGGGCAAAGACTCACGAGCGGAATGCTCGCCGCGTTCTCAACCTGATGATAGAGTTAGAAGGTTTATGGGTGAAAATGGGCCAATATTTGTCCACAAGAGCAGACGTGCTTCCTGAGCCCTACATAAATGTCCTGAAGCAGCTGCAGGACTCGCTTCCTCCACGCCCCCTTCAAGAGGTATGCATACTTGTTCATTCATGAGTAAATGGTAGATTCAAAGTTGTTTTTCTCAAGTATTTCCATTCATTTGTAACCAATCGAAATGGCATCATATAAGGCATCTTAATTTTCTGTTCCTATGTGCAGGTTCGAGGAACCATAGAGAAAGAACTTGGGAAGCCCATGAGTGAACTATTTGCTAATTTTGACAATAACCCTCTTGCAACTGCATCAGTAAGTTGTTTTGCTCCCAAATGAACTATAGTTGCTCAGATGAAAATTCATAGTATGCTAATGTGAATCTTGATGAACACTTCTTGACAGATAGCACAAGTTCATCGTGCAACTCTGGAAGATGGCAGAGAAGTAGTTGTGAAAATTCAGCATGATGGTATCAAAGAGATCATATTAGAGGTTCCTCTTTTTTACTGGAAATATTGATTGTAAAATAAGTAGGATTGCTATAACAAATTTTCATCGGTGATCAGGATTTGAAGAATGCAAAATCATTAATCGAGTGGATTGCATGGGCAGAACCTCAGTATGATTTCAATCCGATGATTGATGAATGGTGCAAGGAGGCACCGAAGGAGCTTGATTTCAATCATGAAGCAGGTAGTTCCCCTTGATCAAATTCTTACGCATGTGCTCCTCTCCATCTGTTACCAAATTCTCTTTTCATTAGTCATGGTTTAGTCAATTATAAAGAGGTGCAAAAACTAATTCTTGCAGAGAACACCAGGACTGTCTCCAAGAATCTTAGTCAAAAAATTGAAGGTGAGACTGGCAGTGTTTCCAGTGAAGTTGATGTACTGATTCCAGAAGTTATTCAGGTCTAGCTTTTATTCTGCATTTTTTTGCATTAGTGCTTGGGAATCATGTGATCATCATCTGACCCATGCTTATTTATATCAGTCGACTGAGAGGGTTCTAGTTTTGCAATATATGGACGGGATTCGCTTACATGACAATGATTCACTGGAAGCATATGGCGTTGATAAGAAAAGACTTGTTGAAGAGATAACCCGCGCGTATGCTCATCAAATATACATTGACGGTTTCTTCAATGGCGATCCTCACCCTGGTATTTCAGATATACAATGATTGTTTCATTGTATTTCTCTGTGTTGCTATCACATAGATTCATCTTAACATGCACTTATTTTTCTATAGGCAATTTTCTTGTTAGCAAGGAACCTCCACACAAACCGATTCTCCTTGATTTTGGGCTCACTAAACGCATATCACAATCAATGAGGCAGGCACTAGCAAAGATGTTTTTGTCATGTGCTGAGGTTCGTAACACTTTGATCTTTCAAATATTAGATACGGCATCGAAACAAGGAACATAGTTAATCAAGAGAAGATTGTATCTTTTGTAGCTATAAGCAACAATATTTGTTGAGAGTAATCAAACCTACACAAACTTGTCTTATAATCTCATAATTACATACTATGTTTGTGTAATAGTGTTATTTTTTCATCATTACTCATTACTCACCGAGAAATGGCATGCCACATTTAACAATGATAAATAAGAGATTCAGGTGCTATGCTTTTTTTATTATGTTTTTTCCCATAGGAAATTATCATGGTTATATCAATTGTCATGCAACATCAAGAGACCATAGTAATAATGTGAAGTATCAACATCTGATAAATAACGTTTTGCAAGATGTTCTCTTTATTATTTCTTTTGTTGTTTATTTTTTATCAGCTTGTCATTCTTTTGTAAATTTTTTGCATTTCACAATTCTGAGATCAATGTGTAGGGAGACCAAGTGGCACTGCTGTCAGCCTTTGAAGAGATGGGGCTTAAGCTGCGGGTTGACATGCCTCAGCAGTCTATGGATATTGCCACAATATTCTTTCGCCACTCCAGCACAGCAGATGAAGCAAAGGAGAACATTAAAGCACTGAACGAGCAACGAGAACGGAACACGAAAGCCCTTCAAGAAAAGTTGAAACTGAACAAGAAGGAGGTTAAACATTTTAATCCTGTGAGTCGGCATTCTCGGTTAACTACTTCCTTTAAGCTGTGTTGAGTTTATCAAGCAAGAAACTGATTTTAAATGAATTTTCTGTTGCTATTAGATTGATGCTTTCCCTGGGGATGCAATAATATTTATGAGGGTGTTAAATCTTCTTAGAGGTATGTCCTTATCTCTTTAACGTACCCATCCCTTTAGATTGCGCAGCATCACAGTGACATTTTATTAATTATACGTGCAGGGCTTTCAGCTTCACTAAATGTTAGGATAGTTTATCTAGACATCATGAGGCCATTTGCTGAATCGACTTTGCTAGGGTGAGACACATGTCATGCCAGTGGTTTGCAGCAGCTTTATGGTGAACCAATCTATATAAATTTGTATTTTGTGGTTTATTTTATATCAGGAGTATAACACGTGGGCCCTCAACAAATAGTCAGTGGATTTATGACTCGCCTGTTAACTCTGAAGTGGAGTCTAAACTGAGGAGTCTTCTACTTGAGATGGGAAGTGAGAAAATTTTGGGAATACAAGTAGGTCGACTCATGCTACGAAATTGATCTAACATAAATTTTCTCTGACATATCATGAGTTTTTGCACTAATATCTTGTAAGCTTGTTGCAATGGAGCCTTACTGATCTTTCTTCTCACAGGTATGTGCATATAAAGACGGAAAGGTCATAATAGATACTGCTGCTGGTTCCTTAGGGAAGTATGATCCTCGTCCTGTTCAACCTGATTCTCTATTTCCAGTTTTCTCAGTGACAAAGGGTATCACTGCTGGGATGGTACATTGGCTTGTTGACAAAGGGTGAGTGGTTAATATTAGTAGCGATTATTTACATGTCAGAGTAAATCTGTTTGCAGGCACCAGGTTAGATTATATCATAGAATTCTTATGTCTTCGTGCTATATACAAATTGTTGTGCCTCTTATTTTAATTTTAGTTTACATGTCCATAAAAATAAAATGGATCAACATTATGACCATTGTAGCATGCCACTTTGTTCTAATTGGCGTCTGCATCTGCCAATAAAAAAGTTGTTCCATCTCTGTACATTAATCATGTACAAAAGCTTGTGTACTGAAGTACAGATTCAAACTCAACCGCATATATTTTAATGGTCAAACAACGCCTGAGTGTTATGTTGTGAATTTATTTGGAATACCACTGATATTGTGGATGTGTTAGCATGATTTGTTGCATGTTATAAGTACATGTGGGGGCCCTTCATTATTAAGGCATGAAGTTGCTGACTGTTGGAACAGCAAGATGTATATTCTTTCAATTACATTCACCTTGTTGATGTCATGAAATGCCCTGATATTATGTACTGAGGTTCTAATGCACCTAGAAAGATCTGGGCTTCTAATTTAGGTTTTCTAGCATCTAATTCTTATGTGGAGCAGATCCTTTGGATCCCCGCTAGTTGCATTATTTGGGGGAACATTGAGCATCTTTTCCATGTTACCTTTATGCTTATATGCTATGTAGTGACAGCATGCTCTGATCTTTCAGGAAGTTGAAGTATGACGAAACAGTTGCCGATATATGGCCGGAATTTGGAACTAACAAAAAAGAGCAAATAAAGGTACACAAACTTCTACACTTCTGTTGTTTGATGAGGCGTAGTCCAGTTAACTAACAGATTCATCTGCCACTTCCTAATGAAGGTGCACCATCTTCTGAATCATACATCTGGTTTGCACAATGCACTGGCTGATGTGGCCAAAACCGATCCTCTGTTCTTATGTGACTGGGAAGAGACACTACATCAGATGGCCAAGTGTACACCTGAAACTGAACCTGGTTCATCGCAAATTTATCATTACCTATCCTTCGGTTGGCTCTGTGGTGGTCTGATAGAGGTACTATCTCCCTTACCATCATATAAACTGAAGTGTTAAGTCTTGTTAATTGCATCAATGTATCTTATGGTGTCACTGGTTAGTATTCTGGGCAAGGGTTGACTAACTTTAAATGCGAATGCCCTTTAAGCTACTACTATTTTACAGTTATGAGCTATTACAGTTAAGTAGAATTTAAGACTGCGTTCATATATCATTGTCCTGTTCTAACTTAATTTCACGAATCCTACACTGGTATTTGACAAAAATAGCATGCATCCGGGAAGAAGTTCCAAGAGATTCTAGAAGAGGCTATTGTTCGTCCTCTTCAAATTGACGGGGAGCTATATATTGGCATTCCTCCAGGTACACACCAAGATATAAATAATGGCGTTTAGATTTTTTACAAGATTTGTTCTTTAGTTTTACATGATCATCCCAATGGTCCTGTATATTCTGAGTAAAATTTGTCCTTCAGGTGTTGAATCTCGCCTGGCGGCACTGTCAGTCGACATGGAAGAAATTCAGAAGCTATCAGGACTGAGGCCAGGGCCAGACGTTCCACCGGAGTTACTGAGCGGCATCGCGCAGATGGCAGCCGGTGTACCGGCTCTCTTTAACACGCTGAACATTCGCCGTGCCATCGTCCCTGCCGCCAACGGGCACATATCCGCCCGTGCCCTTGCTCGGTATTACGCTGCGCTGGGAGCCAGCGGCGTCATTCCCCCGTCACACTCCGGCAACTCAAAGCCACCCCTGGGCAGCCACGTGCACATCCCTGCATTACCTACCGCCGTGCCCAAGAAGAAGAAGAAGAAAAGCTCCGCGAAGAAGGGCGGCAGCTTGCCCGAGAATGGCGAGTACGCCCAGCTACGCACCAGCGACGCCGACAGCGAAGCGTCGGCCCCTGCAGGGAGCACCGGCGGCACCATGTTCAGCAACAGCAGCAGCATCCTGGATGCCTTCATGGGCGTCGGCGAGTACTCGGGCATGATCCACCCGAACGGCAAGTTCGGGCTCGGGTTCCGGAGGTACGGCAAGGCCGGCAGCGCGCCGACGGGGTTCGGGCACTCCGGGATGGGCGGGTCGAACGGGTTCTGCGACCCGGAGCACGCTTTCGCCATCGTCGTGACGGTGAACAGAATGTCGCTGGGGAGCGTGACGCGGCGCGTGGTGCGGTTCGTGTGCGAGGAGCTGGGTGTGCCGGTGCCCGACGAGTTCTCTGTCGCCGGGGAGAAGGGGCCTGACATGGTGCTCAACCTCGCGACGCCGCCGGAGTAGACTAACCTGTAGGAATTTGAATGGCACGTCATTTACACGGTAGATATCAACTATACACACGCGTGCGCTGTCATTTTGACTGAGGCGCTCTACACTGTAAACTCTAGCGGCTTGTACGTATGGAAATGTGTGGATTGGTGGAAAAGAAGAGAATGCAATAGGCTAATGGTACATCCTTGTATTTGTTAAATTTTGCTCGATGACGTTATAATTTGTTATTACAACAATAGCCTCTTTTAGTTGGTATAACAAACTTTAGCAAATAAATAGTACTCCAGAGGAATTGTTGTTATATGGTACTCCCTCCGATTGGAAATAAGTGTCGGTGATTTTGAATTAACTTAATACAAAGTTTGTACTAAGTCACTGACAGTTATTTCTGATAGGAGGGAATAGCTTTTTTTCAAGAATGTTCCTATAGTTCCTTGTTTCTAATTACAATTCAATTGGAACTTTTCTGTTAAGGTCGAGTCTAAAGTGGATGCAGGATCAATCTGTGTTAACTGAATGTCCCTGCTCTGATAATCTGTAACTGATCTGTACCGAATGTCCATGCTCAACAGTACTCAATTTTCTGCTACTAAAACTGTCTGCGGTCAACTGAAAATGTATGGCTCTGGTTTCTTCTCTCTCCTTTTGCTTGCACAAAATATCCTCAATGCCCTTTTATAGTCTGCACTTCTAATACATGGGTTCAGCAGCTTTTGCTTGTATAATGTAATATATGGGTAAGATTTTCAGTTTTCAATCCATTTTCGAATTCTAACCAACTGTATACTGTTTGCTTTTTTTTTGCTGTTGTTTTGCACTTTTGCTGAAGTGAAGAAATAACACTGTCTGAATTTTTTCGGGAGGCCACGTTCCTCCCGAACCTGACAGCCTGGCCCCACGTGCCCGTCTCCACTCTCCACCCGTCCCAGTCCACCGTTTCTCTCTGACTCTATCCCTCTTCTCTCTTCAAGTCGCCATCTTTCCCACGACGGAACCGCCGAAGCCACCGCATCATCATCAACGGTTCGCCCCGTGACGACGGCCAGACAGGACACAGACCACCGCCGCACCTCTCCGTCCCCGTCTGCTTCCTCCTCCTCCTCCCACTCCCCGTGCCATGGCTTCCGGCGTCGTCGACGCGGCGGCGGAGGGCGTCGCCGCTCTCGGGATCTCCGCCGGCAACGGCGGCCAGTGGGCCGAGCCGCTGCGCCGGAACCTGCGCCTCCTCTCCCAAGAACAGGTAACCAACTCCGCCGCAACTCCCTCCGCGGCCGCGCTCGTTCCTAGTAGTCCTACTGCTGCTGCGAGCAGCAGATACGCGGTACTCGGTAGTACCCTGCGACATCCCGTCCGTTCCAAATTCGGTCCCTTCGTCCTCCTTTTCGGGTACTTTACACCATGTAACCGCAAAAATTTCTGTGCGAGTCTGCGTAATACTACGCCGGTCTTGGTGAATTCAGGGGAGTTGGCGCACTTTCTGATAAACAATTTAACGCTGCCACGGCCAACTACCTCGGCCCGCTGCGGTTTAGTTCCCTCACGTGGTGGTGATGGTGATTGCCTCGCCCGGCCCACTCTCACCTGCTGCGAAGTTAATAGTGGAGCCTCTTCCAAGTGCGAGTTTTGTCCCCACTGTGCTTCACCATGCTCAAATCTGAACATTGACTCACTGCGCATACATTACACTCTATGGTTTATGCGCATTTTTTTCGATTTGAGCGTTCTGGTACATTTTTCTTCTAAGCAGTGCTCCCTAAAACTTGTTGCCTGGTGGTTGTAGGTTGAACTCGCCAAGATGCTGATGAATGAGGGCCAGGGGCACTTGTTTGAACACTGGCCGGAACCAGGTGTCGATGATGACAAGAAAAAAAGCTTCTTTGAACAGGTTTGTCTTCGCTCTATCCATGGAATATTTCAGTATTAGTGTCACATGGATGTGCATACTGCATAGTTGTCATGGCTTGTCTTGTTGTATCCATGAAATATTTCAGCATCAGTGTCACATGGATGTGCATAGTTGTCATATATTCGTAGTATTTGTACCAACAACCTATAGCAAAAACATATTATTTTAGATCAGCACCTACCAAAAGGTAGTTACTCTATTGGGGGGTTGGGGGGGGAGGATTTTAATATCGGAGGCACCTCTCTATAGGTTTCTCGGCTACATTCAAGCTATCCTGGTGGGCTGGCATCATACATCCAGAACGCCAAAAAGCTTTTAGCAGATTCCAAGGCGGGACAAAACCCATATGATGGTTTCACACCTTCGGTAAGTCGTGTCATGTGCCCCTTTTCCATGAATTTTGTTGGGTTGTCATGCGCGTTCTTGTGATGTGGGATCTCAGCTGTTAATTCCAAGTCCTTAACTGTTGCTTTTTTTCTGCCCCAAACCATTGCGCACTGATATGCATCTGTATCATCTGAAAGAAGCACATGGTGTTAACAGAGTAACTGTATTTTTAGGTTCCCTCAGGAGAAGTGTTGACCTTCGGTGATGACAATTTCCTTTCACTGGAAGCAGCTGGAGTAAAAGAAGCACGCAATGCTGCATTTGTTCTTGTAGCTGGTGGGCTTGGTGAAAGACTTGGTTACAAAGGAATTAAGGTACATGGTGCTAAGGAATTTTGTAGAAGAAGCTCAAATAAGTGAAAATAGAGATAAATCTGGTGTATCAACATTAGCGCTTAATTTGTGGATGCTAGGGAAGCAGATGCTCTAAGTCGATCTAGTGTTTTTCTGTCATGTAGCTGTCATATTGATTGTTTTATTAGAAGATTTCCATTTTACCATCCTATGCTTATGCTACAGCTTTATTTCTCCGTTTGCTGGTTAGCACTATCACACATCATGCCAAACATAGACAATAAAAAACACTGTTCAGATCAAAATTTATGGAAGCACAATGAACAATAGGAAACACATAAATCCATCTTCACAGTTCAACAAGCCGTGCCAACTTTAAGTTATCATAGGATTAAAAATGCTTAAGAATCACTAGCTTTAGCCTTCGTAACCTATTATCAACTTTTAAGACTATCCAGATGATAATTTGCTTAGGTCTTACTGCTTAATGGTTCACTATTGTTTTGTTGGATGAACTTGACTTCAAGCAAGCTTCTGAAAGTACCATGTCAGGGATTTCATTAGTTATTTCATTGCACAGGTAGCACTTCCCAGGGAAACAACCACTGGGAAATGTTTTATTCAACACTACATAGAGTCTATTCTGGCTTTACAAGAGGCCAGCTGCAAACTGGAGGGTACGTAGACTATGGTACATGTGCAATTGATTAGTCACTTGCCAGAATTTTTATGATGATTGTATTGTTAATTAGTTTCCTCACCAAAGTGTGCAACAAAAATTGCAATGAATTAGTCATGTGCTAAGTTCTTTCACTTGCTAGAATTACTCAAGTATATTTTCTATGACATGACATTGTTAATCTATGTTTAATATAATTTTTTGTTTGTAATATGTTATGTTCATAATATTTTAGTTTTCACAGCAAGAACTGACACTATTCCAATGTTTACTCATTTTTCTTTAGTTCAAAAGTAGCTTGAAATGAACTATCAGTCTGTACAACGATGATTATGGAAGGTTTTTCTTGGTTGGTGTGACTGGCCGAATGAACTGACCTTAGCATGTAGAAGTAGCTTGAATGCCTGTTGTTAATATGTAAAGAATGGATGCCATTTAAATACATATTACTGAGAATGTGAGGCTGAGACACAAAGTTGTATTTATACTCTAATTTGATGCTAGACTAGACTAGGCTAAGAGGAACTTGGGCCAAACTGAAGACCTTAATTAGATAAGTTAATGTTAGTTTCTGTTGGTATCTGATTTCTAATTCTATCCGCGCATTGATAGAATGGAGTTGTACCTCTCCTTTTCCCAACCTGATAGAACTTTAGAGACTTGTTGGAAATTGAAAAATAAATTTGGTTTTCTTGTAAATGGCTCATCTGGCACGATTTCAATTGTTTATTTTCATTATTAGAAATTTTCTACATTGTTGGGTCTCAAGAAAATTTAGATATTGCATTAACTGATTATGTTTCATTCTTCGAGTGTGCAGGGGAATGCCATACAAAAATCCCATTTGTCATTATGACTTCGGATGATACCAATGCACTGACCATCAACCTTTTGGAATCAAACTCCTATTTTGGAATGGAACCATCACAAGTGAAAATTCTAAAGCAGGTGGTTTTCTATTTTGCCTTTTCTACCGTGTGGCATCAGTTCATTTTGGTGCTTACTAATTCTTATTTGTTTTAGGAAAAAGTGGCATGTCTAGCGGACAATGATGCAAGGCTTGCATTAGACCCAAATGACAATTACAAGATCCAGGTGCTAATTTTTATAAATTGTACGATGATCAGGGGTTCATAGTATATGACGTGTTGTTGTTTTTATCTTCTTGAATTTGCACTTCTCTTACTTCTAGTTTTTGATTGGCAGACAAAGCCACATGGGCATGGAGATGTTCATTCTCTTCTTTATTCAAGCGGATTACTTGAGCAATGGTATGCCTGTTGATTCAAGAACTGGCTATATTTTCTCATTTAAGAAACTTTCTCAATCAGGCTAACTGGCCTGTTTGAAGAAAAATTAACTGTTATCTAAAAATATTAGTAAAATAATCAACCCTGTTACACATAAATCTTATGAATATTCTTTTTTTATGGCACTTCACATTCTTTTGACAGGAAGACTACAGGACGGAAATGGGTTCTCTTTTTCCAGGACACAAATGGATTGCTCTTTAATGTTTGTACAATACCTTCTCGATTGTATTATAATTAGGAATACTGTATACTGTAGAGAGCCGGGAACTTGGTTCTTTAATTTTGTGGGTTAGTCGGAAACTTAGTTCTCCATTTTTTTGTAGGCAATACCATCAGCGTTAGGTGTCAGTGCTACCAAGGGCTACAATGTTAATTCTCTTGCAGTTCCTCGGAAGGCAAAGGAAGCCATTGGTGGAATAACCAAACTTACTCATGTTGACGGTAAATTTATTACATTCCCCTCATTTCATATAAGCTTTTTTATGGTTCAGCTTTTCTGATAAAGTGGAGAAAAAAGATTATGAATAAATGGTGATTAAAGAGTATATAAGTAGAAATTTTGTGACTGCTATTCTTTAGCTTGTTCCGTACTGTCCATTTAATTTATCCCTTCTGACAGGAGAATGTATTTTCACACTTTTTAACTTATGTTCAACAGTTTTGTTCTGTCAAATTTGACCTGTATCTATTCCTATGTGTAGGTAGAACAATGGTAATCAATGTCGAGTACAATCAGCTGGATCCACTCCTTCGTGCAACTGGGCATCCTGACGGAGATGCAAATTGTGAAACAGGCTATTCTCCATACCCTGGAAATATAAACCAGGTAACAGATATGTTAAAAAACTAAGGATATATCAACTTCGAAATATTCATTTGCTTCATTGAGTCTCAACATGGCCTCTTTATGATCTTTTAGTGTAGTATATCAACACCACTATGAGATGCCATGTGTGTCGCTGTCACAGAAATCGTAGTATAACCAGTGGCGGACCTAGAAACTTCCGTAAGTTTGAGCAAACGAGAAGCTGACAAATATTTGACTAGATCGTTATAAAAATCACAAAATACAAGCGTCGCGTCGTCGGCAAGCCTGGGCAGCCGCCCGGGCTGTAGGAGCGCTAGGTCCGCCCATGAGTATAACTGTTGATGAACATTGTACATGTTCTCCACTATTCTAATAATGAATGATACTCTCTTACCAGCTTTAGTATGCATAATGTCTGGGAGCTTCGTTTTATTACTTTTTTGTTATGCTGACTTTATGCACTTCTGCAGTTGATACTGGAGCTTGGACCATACATTGAGGAGCTCAAGAAAACACATGGTGCCATTTCTGAGTTTGTAAACCCAAAGTAATTATTCAGCCCATTTGTTCCAAGGACTGTAATTTTACAATGATTATTATTGCAACAAGTATGTGTCTACTTTGTGTTCCGTTGTGAAAGTTGTTTTTTTCGTGTTCATTTTAGGTTGCAGAATGAACTTGCTTCTGGTTTTGCTCTTTATTTCTTTTGACCTAATTCATTGGTGTTGTTTTTCTTTATGCAGCATTTGCTATAAAATTAGTTCCTCCTTGATATAGAGTCCATCGGAGTACATAAAGTTATATCTTAACTTCCCAGTAACATGTGTTTTTATACTATCTTCCTAGATGCATCATTGCTTAGAAGTTTACACTATTTTCAGAAGTACTGTTTATAATATTTTTTAAGGTGTTCATACATCCTGATTTTATACTGTGAGTTTCTGTTGGCCACAACTTGGGTACTTTATTGAAATCTTATTCTACTTTATTTTTTCTCAATTTAGGTATACTGACTCTACCAAGACAGCATTTAAATCCTCCACTCGTCTTGAGTGCATGATGCAAGACTATCCAAAAACACTACCTCCAACAGCAAAAGTTGGTTTTACGGTAAGGAACAGTTTACAGCTCAGGCCTGTCTTGGAAGAATGACTTTTGCTAGCTGATCAACTTTGTAACCTTTTGATTTATATCTTGCACTAGAAGCTTGTCGTTGCTTCCCTTTACTTCCTTCACATAGGTCTTTCTGGATCATACTATCTAGCATGTGGCGAATAATGAATCTATTCTGCCATAAGTAATGCTGGTGTATGTAATTAATATACAGTTAACGCCTACATATGAGATCTGCAAACTCAAGATGGTGACTTTGTATGCCACATAGGAGAGATGATATTTGGATTCCCTGCGTTAAGCTGCTATTAGTCTGTATTATCTTTTTCAAGACCATCTGGTCTTGAACCATAGAGTTGTGCCAGGAACTACAGATTTGGATACCTTCTTTGAACACCAAATAGTAACACACCCACATGCTTAGAAGAAGGCATTTGCAACCATGGGAATCTATTAATCTGTAGCTACTTGCGCCCACACCCATGTTGAGAAATCAGAAGATACGGGAAGGTGCAGGAGTTAGTTGTAGAAAATCTGCACTTAATCATTCAGATGTTTTGGCATATATGATTCAGATGTAAAAGAAGAAAGTCCACTATCGATTGAGAAGTTTTCATGTTTCATGCCCTTACTGTTTTTATTCTCATTCTGTTTATGTTAATGTAGGTGATGGATACTTGGCTTGCATATGCCCCTGTAAAGAACAATCCTGAAGATGCAGCTAAAGTATGATTTTGGCCCTTTCTAACTCCCAGTTAATATATTTAGCGTGTTGTGGCTGCTTGGAGCTTCGAAGGTGATAGGGGCAGTGGCGGCTCTAGAAATTTGCAACTCGGTATTCATTTCGCCAAGATGGTATTCATCTTGTCAAAACCGTTGCTGTTTTTGCCAAAATCATAGCTATTTTGCCTTGCTGTGCAAAAATCTTTGGTATTCACATGAATACCAAGGAAGACCCTTGGAGCCGCCACTGGATAGGGGTGAGACAGAGGAGGACAAGTCCGTCCTCTGTCTAGGCGCCGTTGTCAGCGATTAGATCGGATACAGGGGTTAGGAGTCAAGAGAACTCAAAGGGATCGGGAAGAGCAAGAAAATACAGGATTTGATTGTTTATTTCTTACCCAAAAGGCACCAGATACGCCCTCTTATAGGAGGACCAACGCCAGGAGACTTGATGCACAAACCGACTAGGACTTAGGTATCCAGCTAGGAATAGGACTCCACCACAACTAACTCATAACTCTATTTCTTTTAATCTGTCTAGACTAGTAACCGAACTGGACTCTTTATACTAATTGTAACCTGGCTGGACTCCACTAACGCCACAACATAGCGACACATATACTTCAATGTTGCATATGAAGTATTTATGCTTGGTAAGAAGAGTGTTTGCTCTTAGTTTATGCTTAGTTGCTGAATCATGATCCTGGTTGGAGTGTGTGTCTTGATAAAAAAATGAGACCAACCAGGACGAGCCCTTGGTGGCATACTTTTATAGAAGAAACACCCTGAGCACCCTGCCGAGTCCAAGACTTGAGCCCGGGTGGTCTTTCTGCACACCCGCATGGCTTGCCAACAGAGAGACGCTCTGTTCTCTATGTTAGTTGTCAGTATTGACTTTGCCTTGTTGTGACATGTTGAGAAATAAAGTTTGTCTGCACTTCTGAACTTGCACATGAAGCATTTATGATTGCTAGGAAGAGAGCTTGCTCTGAATTTATGCTCACATTGATGAATTATGGTCCAGGTTAAAGTATGTACTTGGTAGCCATGTTAGTTGTCAGTATCGACTTTGCCTCGTCGTTACGCGTCCAGAACTAAAGTTCATATGCACATTGGTGTCACTATCCTCAGTTTAAATTTCGCAAGAGGTTACTATTATACAGATATACTAGCACAAATGCCCGTGCGTTGCAACGGGTTTAAAAAATAAAATATCTAAATAAAACAACGACAACGACTGGTCTGACATAAATTTTGCTTATAAATCGATCTACCATCGAAACCCTTGACAACGAAACTGGAACGAAAGCGTTAAAATATGACTCTATATGTTAAGTTAGAGATCTATGTAAAAAAATGTGTCTTCGGTTACCGTTCCAATAGACTCTCCAATTATCACTCTCCAAATTTTATCAATTTTCCTTATGATAACTATGAAAACTATACAATATGATTTCATTTTGCCAAAACCAACCCCAACTATGCCGATTTCTTGTCATTTTACAAGATGTACTTTACTTCCATAGAAAACCATCACGGGAGTATACATGCACAAAGGCGTGTATCCAGCTTAGATCTGAACATTGCAAGCAAACTCCAACAGTGTGAATGTTTGATTTAAAAAATACTATTTTTTATAAACAAGCCAGAGTTTTTGTTAGATTAGCAAGTTGTGGTATTTTTTAGCCTGGAGTACTGAAGAAGATGTATTTATGGTAGAAACTTGTGAACATGCACAATTTGGCCTACTTCTACATGACATAAAACCCTGACGCTACTCACCAATATTTGGCCTATCGCACTCCTCATTCGACAGACTTCAACAAAAACTGTGGCATGCAAATCGTGCTACAGTGTGAAGCAAAAAGAGCGATGCAAAAGACAGGCAACCAGTACCGAGCTCCACCGGATCTGGTTCCATCGATGCCACCGCAGTTGGCTCCCTAGACGAGAGCAGCAAGTGAACGCCTCAGATCGCAGTGCCCCGTGCCGGCTGTTGCAGTTGCAATCGAGGCGCTGGCGAAGTGCTGGAGCGAGGATGAGGAGCGGCAGTACTTTGGCGCAGGTAGCGGTGGTGGCCGCGGGCGACCTGCGGGTGCTAGGCGCGCATGGCGGTGGCCGGTGGGCACCACAGAGATGATGGCGGTTGGAAATCATGGGAATCACGCGGGGCACAGTCCAGGGGCTAGCTACTGCGGAACTACGGCGACGATGGTTTGTCGACGTAAGCTTGGTACAGAGGATAAAATCTGGCTGTGGACAGACGGGAGAAACACTCCTCGGGCGAGTTGAGGCGCATGCCTCAGGTTAACAGGCTCATGGCCTGGAGCGGCTCCCTTCAGCGTGGAGGCGGCTTTCCCGGTCGGAGAGAGGCGGACTTCCCGGTCAGTGAGAGGTTGCTTTCTCAGCCGGCGTGATGCGATGCGGCGCCGCTCGCGGCCGTCGTGCTCTGCAGTTGGTTTTGGACTGACGGAAGAAACACTCCTCAGACCAGGCGAGGCGCAGACTTCGGGCGAGTTGAGGCGGAGACCTCGGGTGAGTTGAGGCGCAGACCTCAGGCCTGTGGCCTCGAGCGGCGCCTTTTGGCGTGGAGGCGGTTTTCTCGGACGGCGCGAGGCTGCACTCCGATCCTGGTTGGCAACGGCGGCGCTCCATCGACCACCCAGTTCACCATCACCAGCATCACCCACAAATCCGGGCAAGGTCGACCAGCGTACGGCCGTTGCATCTATTTTGGGGAACAATCGAGGACGACGCCGCTACTCGTCTTTTTCTCCAACCGTTATTTCCTCTTGACGTGATTTGGTGGAAGGGTGAAAGCGTATTTTTGGTGGATTGAAAGCGTAATTGTGACGGGCACGGACCATACCTGTAGCAATATTATTAGTAGAGATTATGCAAGAGTCGTAGTTCAGGTTCTAAGCAGTTGGCTTTGGTACTTGTGTACATGACCAATCTATTGATACACTTCGTTGTAGGTTCCAAAAGGCAATCCTTTTCATAGTGCAACGTCAGGGGAGATGGCAATTTACAGGGCAAACAGCCTTATTTTAAGAAAGGTAATGACACTACCAGTCACTTGCTCCCTATCAACTTGTTTGCGCTCCAGGTCAACAAGCTTATTTTTCCCCTTCTTTTTCAGGCTGGTGCACAAATATCTGGCCCCATAATCAGTACTTTCAACGGTCAAGAGGTGGCGGTTTGGCCACGCATAACCTGGAGCCCGAGGTGGGGCCTGACGTTCAAGGATGTCAAGCAAAAGCTGCATGGAAACTCTTCAGTATCCCAGAGATCTGTTTTGGTCATTAATGGCCAGAACATCGTCGTGGACGGTCTTTCCTTGGACGGTGCTCTTATTGTCAACTCTGTCGATGAAGCAGAGGTAATACGAAACACCGGTACCAAGAGAAAATTACCAAATTTATGTGGTTACTGTCAGCTTAACAATGAATTCTTTGTATACCGTGCTCGTTTGCAGGTCAAAGTCACTGGTCACGTAGAAAACAAAGGCTGGACTATCCGGCATGTCGACCACAAGGACACGTCGGAGAAGGAAGAGACCAGGATCCGTGGATTTAAGTTCGAGAAGGTGGAGCAGCTGGAGGTGAACTACACCGAGCCGGGCAAGCATTGCTTGAGCTCATGAACAAGCATAGTCGGTAGACACATGGTCCCTGCCAATTTGCAGCTGGGAGTATACAATTGGGGTACCCTATCTTCCCTCCCAAATTGGGCGGCCTTTATTTGTGTAATAATAGCAATAAGCTGAAACCATTCTTTGAACTTGGGAGTGTAATAAGGAGCAGAGCTGCTTCACCAACCAGGCAGTCACCAACTCACCACTCCTGATGTAAATCTATAGCAACTTCTATTTATAGTGGCCATTCACTTGTGTCTTTGTAAAGTAAATGAAGTTAATAGAATGTGCATATGGTTGGTATCTGAGGCTGATCTATTACTCCCTCTGTCCCATAATATAAGATGTTATTACAGCTAATTACCTCATATATTCGTTGTGCCTTGACGCTTTGCGCTGAAGAAAACAAATGTTGTTAATTGCTTTTGTGTCCTAGCATGGAGGCCCTCTTTGCCACGTGCAGAACTGTATGAAATTGTATGATTTGAATAGCTTCTTGTGGTATAAAATTCATGTGAATTTATCGTTTTCAAAGTATGCTTTTCCTTGGGCATTGCAGCTAGAAAAGATGCCTTGGGAGATATATGTGGTTGTGGCCATAGAGCAAAGTTGGACCTTTCCTTTATCTTTAAAGAATAGGGAAAGTTTGAATAGGACCATGCTTGCTTGGCCTTCCCAGATTCGGCAGTGCTTAAAGCAGCTGCCTCCTCCACACGATCAGATCACAATTGTACTTGGGCTTTGTGTCTCTTAAAGAAGGCAATCATGAAAGGAAAAACAGTTATAAATTGTTAGAAAAAAAACTTGGTAGTAGACATTATGTTCCTAAATTCTTGGCATCGCAGCTGCGACAAATAGACGTTCTCGTCGCACGCTCTAGGGTCATGCGATGCGAGCGCCTAGGCTGATAAAATTGAAAAGATGCTCTCACAGCCATAACTCTTAAACCGTCATGGTGTGCTCGTTTTTCTCTTAGGCACGTGCACGTGGGCAGTAGGCTAGCTGAATATTACATGATTTATTTAAAAAGCTATAACTTTTAAAACGTTAATTGGAATTACGATCCGTTTTCACTTTTGAAGACCTCATAATGAGATGTTCAAAACTAGATCTCATTTGCATATGTTTTAATAAAGAAAAATTATAAGCAACTTTGGTATGCGGCAAAGCAACTTTGTTTTATAGAAAAGCAACTTTGTTGCACGATGAAAAAACTTGATTGGAAACATAGTTAAACTTCCCAACAGTAGTTGACTACTTCACAATAACTAAAATAAATATAACATCTTCACAACAACGATAGGCAACTTCACAAACACTTTTACAACAACGATAGACAACTTCGCAACAACAACGGCTGGTAATGCATCAAAAACTGCCACATGGGCTAGGTTGTCGGCCGCCCCCATAATCCATGTTTAGAAATGTCAAGATTTTCCCGCCGATCATGATGGGTGCCGATAATGATAGCTCAACCCTCGCCACCGACGAGGCCCACATCTAGAGCCCATGTGTCAGTGCATCTCACTACAATGGTATAGTTGCCTAACATTGTCGCAAATTTGCCTACCGATGTCATCAAAGTTTGCATACCGTTGTCGTTAAGATGTTAAGCTGCTTATAATTGTTGTTAAGTTGCATACAACCATTCTAAACTTGCATATCGCTATTGTGAAAATTGTCTACCTAGTATAGTAAAGTTGCCTACTATTGTTATAGAGTTGCCTATTGCTGTAGTGAATTTGCCTCCCGCATGTGCAAAGTCGCCCACCGCTATTGTGAAGGATTCTTACCACTGCTTTGAAGTTGCCTAATGTTGCTACAAAGTTCCTTACGGTACTTGTGAAGTTGCTACGTTGCTTTTAGTTAGTGCTAAATTGATGACCACAGTTGTGAAAATACCTAATGATGTTCTAAAGTTATCAAAACTTGCTACCACAGTTATGAAGTTGCCATGTTCCTTTAGTTGGTTTAAAATTGACATCCATAGCTGTTAAGATGCCTAACAGTCTTATAAAATTTTGAATTACGTCACGTCGGTCCTTTTTGCATGTGTATGACGGAAACGTGAGAGCCTGCCAATTAATGGATCATGTGGGCTGGTTAGATATGTTGTCCTTACTCTTTCCATTTTTGTTACGAGGGTCATAAAATTTCCGATTTCGGTTGTGCGACGGAGGCTGCAATTTATCGCAGCTGCGTTGCCTAGACATGTCCCATTATGTTTGTCTATTTTGGTAGTTCAAACATTGGAAGAAGTGTTCACTAAATCATGGAATACATGTCGTACAATGTTATAATTATCCTATTACACTGGCCAGTTCGTGACATGGCATGTCAAGATTTTTTTTAAGAATATATATGCCTAGACTAAACCTTAAAAAAGGAAAATAAACTTTCGAAAGAAGAAATTGTAAAATAAGAAAATGAAAAAAAGAATAGTCCCAGACTGATACGGGCCCAGGCCCTAGAGCCCAGGAAGGGCCCGGAGGGCAGAAACCCTACCCCCGCTGAGTCTCGCTCCACTACGCCCACGGAGAAGCGACGCCTTAAAAGGCGGCTCTCCCCGCCGTCGCCCAAACCCTCTGTTTCTCTCTCCTGCCCAATCCCCTCATCGCCTCCGCCGCCGAATCCGAGACTTCGATCTCGGATTCCTCGCTGCGCAACCCAACCCAGGCGATCCGCTCAAGCTCCCCACCGACGTTTTCAGGTTGAATCTCCTTCCGCCCTGCTCCGCTATCTCTCTTGCGTTGCCGTGTTTCGCTTCGCTTCTTCATCGGCCGGACCGATCTGTATGTTTTCGCCGGATTGGGTGGATCTGGGCCGCTCCAGGGCTGGATCTGCGCGGATTCGGTCGGGTGGGTTAGGTTTCCGGCGGTGGTTTTAGGGTTGCGTCGTCTTGTCACGTTATAATAGGGTTTGTCTGTCGCTGAGAGGATCGGTGGATTCGGCGTATCTAACGGGTGGCTCGGTTAATTCGTTGTTGCTTACTTACTACGCGAAAGATTGTTTATTTATTTTGGTCACGCGATGTGCAAAGGTTTTTTGCTATTCCCCTATGCAGAAGAACCTTTTTTTGTAGCTAGGGAAAAAAGCTTGGGTAGATAGCTTATACTTTGTGGTGCTTTGGTGCCCAGTTAGCTTGTGAGCTTGCATGCCCGTGCGTGCTTGCTGAAATTGTGTTTTTTTAAGCTGGCGTATGAATGAATCCGTGTTATCTGTCTGTGTGAAGCTACTTACTGTGGAAACTCTGCATAAAGAGGCTGCTTTTAGTCATGTTAAGCACTTGATAATCTTTTTATGTTACTGTTGGTTTAACTTCATTATAAAAAACGCAGGTCATTGGAAGTATGTTTTTTAACTATACCTTTAAACATGAGCTCAGTGTCAGTCTGTTTTTATTTAGGCTCGTCCATCCACAGAACCAGTTATGTAGAGTAGTAGCTATGTTAGATGTTCTTCTTGTCTAGTCAATGGTTGACTCTGCTTGTTGTGATCGATCATCTTCTTGATGTTATCTTCGAAGTGTCTTTTCCAGTATATGTGCTTTGTTTCCTTTTTACCTTATATGATTATTGCGTGGATACTGTTGTCTGCTTGTTGGTATTGGCAGCTTCATGCACCATATTGCAATTTCCAGTTACTGTTGTTAACTAAAGCTAACTCTTTTTTGTTGCACTTGATTGTTTGAGCTAACATATTTTTCTTCTGCTGCAGCCATGGCAGGAATGGCACCAGAAGGCTCCCAGTTTGATGCAAAGAACTATGACTCCAAAATGCAGGAGCTTCTGTAAGGAATCTTTACTTGATATTGTTCAATCTTAGCTTCTCATTATTTATCAGGTGTATCTCGCATTTAATTAACTGCTGATTCTGTTGTCGCTCTTCTATATCTGTATTGTCTTCTTACCTATGCTCCTTTATACAGGAGCCAAGGCGAGACTGAGGAGTTCTTCACTTCCTACGATGAAGTTCACGAGAGCTTTGATGACATGGGTCTCCAAGAGAACCTTCTCAGGGGAATTTATGCTTATGGTATGTATGCGATTTGTTATGTTTGCTACTTTGGTTTGTTAAATCGGTATTCATCTCACATTGTTCTCTTTTCTCTAGGTTTTGAGAAGCCTTCGGCCATCCAGCAGAGGGGTATTGTTCCTTTCTGCAAGGGTCTTGATGTTATTCAGCAAGCACAGTCTGGAACAGGAAAGACTGCTACCTTCTGCTCTGGAATCTTGCAACAGCTTGACTATGGTTTGGTTGAGTGCCAGGCCTTGGTCCTTGCTCCCACCCGTGAGCTTGCACAGCAAATTGAGAAGGTCATGCGTGCACTTGGTGACTACTTGGGTGTGAAAGTTCATGCATGTGTTGGAGGAACTTCTGTCCGTGAGGACCAGAGAATTCTTGCAAGTGGAGTGCATGTTGTTGTTGGCACACCTGGTCGTGTGTTTGACATGCTTCGTAGGCAGTCTCTTCGCCCTGACAACATCAAGATGTTTGTTCTGGATGAAGCTGATGAGATGCTTTCCCGTGGTTTCAAGGATCAGGTCAACACTCTAAATCTTTTTTTCATTTATTTTATTTTGCAGCTGGTATGAACTTAGTATTTTGTATTTTAGGTTGAACTTTATGTAGCAGTTCCTTTATTGTGTACACATACAAATGTTCTTAAACGATCTAGGCCATCAGAAATTAGTCAGGCAGTCTTCTGTTATGTATGTTTAGCTGGTTCATTCGCAACAATGTCATTTTCAAAAGTTTAATCATCTTCAATGTAACTTCTGTTGTAGATGTTCCTTCTCTTTAGTTTCTGTTCCAGGATGGGTTTTGATCTCCATGTTGTGTATGCAGATTTATGACATCTTCCAGCTGCTCCCAGGAAAGATTCAAGTTGGTGTTTTCTCTGCTACCATGCCCCCTGAGGCCCTTGAGATTACCCGCAAGTTCATGAACAAACCTGTGAGGATCCTTGTCAAGAGGGATGAGCTCACCCTTGAGGGTATCAAGCAGTTCTATGTTAATGTGGAGAAGGAAGAGTGGAAGCTTGACACACTCTGTGACCTGTATGAGACTCTTGCCATCACCCAGAGTGTCATCTTCGTGAACACCCGCCGCAAGGTGGACTGGCTCACAGACAAGATGAGGGGCAGGGACCACACAGTTTCTGCTACTCATGGTGACATGGACCAGAACACTAGGGACATCATCATGAGGGAGTTCAGATCTGGCTCTTCACGTGTGCTCATCACCACTGACCTGCTTGCTCGTGGTATTGATGTCCAGCAAGTGTCCCTGGTCATCAACTACGATCTTCCAACCCAGCCAGAGAACTACCTCCATCGTATCGGTCGTAGTGGTCGGTTCGGAAGGAAGGGTGTTGCCATCAACTTTGTGACCCGTGAAGATGAGAGGATGCTGTTTGACATCCAGAAGTTCTACAACGTTGTGATTGAAGAGCTCCCAGCCAACGTTGCTGACCTCCTGTGATCAAGTTCTTGAGAACATCTGGTAAAGAGCCTGACGGGGCTTGTTTTTGTTGAAACATCACCAACTTTCTTTCTGGGGGTAAGTGATAAATGGTCTGGGGTTCTACTTCAAGGTCGTGGTCATGGACAATTTCGGATTTATTATGCGATGTTTTGGGAATTTTTGTAGTTGCTAGGCTGTGCTATGTGCTGCTATGTTTAAGCTTGAGGATGGAGCTACTGCTGGATTCCTCACTTTATTATTTGTTAAGACTATGTAATGACTGAATTGTGTTAATTATTTGTGTCATCCTTGACTCTTGTCCGCATGTAATCCTGCAATCGGTAGTAGTCCTAACTACTCTTATTATTATGAGTAAAAACTGTTTGCTATTAAGACCTATGATTTGTTTGTTGGAGGGTTACATTACTGGAGTTGTCTTAATTCAATGCATGATTTGTTTGCTGTTCTTAGGTAGAATTGTTTAGAGCTATTTGTCTTTCGGCATATCTTGAATTTTCTTTCTCGAGCATTTACCTAATTGTCTCCCATCATGTTATGCATTTCTGGTGCAAAAGACACGTGCGTGGTAGGTAAGTTCATCCAGCCGGACAGTTCTTCTGTTTTAGTTTGGGGTCTGTAGTAGCCTGTCTGCCTGAGCAATCGAGTCATGTAGTAGCCTGTCTGCCTGAGCAATCTAGTGTATCCTGTCGACTTGGAAATTCGTTGATTTGACATGCCTCTTCTAATAACCTATTGTGTACCACTACAAGCCGTTGTAGGTTTGGAGGTCTGTGAATTTTGTTCTCTGTGTACGAGCTTCAGTTATGTGCATGTTCAAAAATATTGCAGATGTAGTGAAACATTCAGCTGCTCTATGTGCTGTTGTTGGGCCATCTCTCTGTGATGTCCTCTTGAGTAGGGGTGGGTTCTATCAACAAAATCTTTTTTTTTTCACGAACTTCCACGACAAAATGCTAGTTGCCTTAATGCTTACACGGGAGGTCCCATCGACGAAGACTACTAAATGCGTTTTCTGCAGCA
This sequence comes from Dactylis glomerata, assembly GCA_007115705.1. Lineage (NCBI taxonomy): Eukaryota > Viridiplantae > Streptophyta > Magnoliopsida > Poales > Poaceae > Dactylis > Dactylis glomerata. Next base: position 1,753,399 of record QXEO01000222.1, read on the forward strand.
ATTTTTATGGTACAGTAAGAGACTATGATCCAACTACATGCTTTCGCACATTGCGGAAAATTCCCCACCGCAGCAATTTTTATGGTACATTGTTTTGAGTGGTGGTGTTCGTAAGAATGTCGGCGAGTTGATCACTGGTGATGACGTGGGCGACGGAGATCTTGCATGCCTGGAAGCACTCGCGGATGAAGTGAAAGCGCACCTCGATGTGCTTACTCTGATTGTGAAACGCCGGATTTTTGCACAGTTAGATGGCTGATTGGTTGTCGATGAGAATGGTGGTGGAGTTGTAGTTCTTGCAGATCAGATCCTCCAGCAGCCAGTAAAGCCGCATTCCTTGGCATGCCGTCGCCGTCGCAGCAACGTAGTTAGCGTTACATGAGGAGAGTGCCACAATCTTTGTTTCTGAGATTGCCAGGTGATAGGACTGCCACCCAACATGACAAGGACGCCGAAAGTGCTCTTCCGATCCTCCATGTCTCTGGCCATGTCCGAATCCTTGTAGCCAATGAGGTCCTCATCTCCTTTCTGAGTGAATCGGCACCCGTAGCCAATTGTGCCTGCGATGTAGCACAACAAGTGTTTGACGGCGGTGAGGTGGTCGGTTTGTGCGCGCTTCCATGAATCGGCTCAGCTAGCCGACGACGAATGAAATGTCGGGGCCAGGGCGGGTGTGCACCATGTAGCGCAAGCACACGGCCACGCTTCCATAGAACATGGCATATGTCGTAGGTGCCTTGATGTCCTTGCTGAGCTTGAGATGAGGCTCCATCGGCACATGTGCAGGTTTGCACTCCGCCATGCCAACTTTCTGGAGCGGCTTCCCCGCATACGCGCCCTGAGACAAAGTGATGCCGCTCGCGTTCTGGTTCACCTTGATCCCCAGTTAGGACCGAAGAAGGCCAAGATGGCTCACGCGAAATTTCTCCATAATCTCCTACTTAAACCATCCAAGTTGTTCCCTGTCCGTGCCGGTGACAATTAGATCATCCACATACACCCCAAGCAAAACACGCGAGCTCTCCATGCCATGTGTGTATATGGCGTGCTCTGAAGGGCTGCTTGTGAATCCCAAATCCTTGAGCATGACGTCTAAGTTTGGTGTTACAGGAGCGAGGGGCTTGGCAAAGACCATAGAGGGCCTTGTGGAGGTGGTAAACATTGCATTCCTTGCTGTCGTGCGTGAGCCCCCAAAATTGGGCAATGTAGACCTTTTTTTTCTCTTCGAAATAGAGCATCCCAGCCTCTGCATCAATCAATGCATACGGTGATGAGGGGTTAACTCGACAAATGTCCTAGATGAAGGACTTAGGATCGGGGAGATAGGGCGTCGGATGAACTCGAAGGTAAACTCAGTCAAACAAGCTGGCTATGAAAGTAAACGTGGGTGTAGAACCTGGCTTGCTTTCAATCTGTCCCACACCGTCCTCTCATGGCCCCTTTATATAGGTGGCCAGGTCTCAAGGATCGGGTGGGATCCGATACAGATTACAATGTCGAAATACGACATAAACTCGTATTTTGACTAGTATTACAATTGGGCCTATCGTAACGGGCCTCAGGGGTGCTCAACTAACGGGCTCTATTATCTATACCCTTGTCAGTAGCCCCCGAGATTCTACCCAAATTGTAGATTCAGGTTGAATCTCAGATCTTCAATTCTTCGACTTGATCAATTCTTCGACTTCTTCATACCTTTAAATCTTCGACTCGGTCTTATCGACTTATTCTCATTATAATACTTTGCTAGGGGTTTTGATGAACAAGCCTGATAACTCTGACGGATCAAGAGGTCAGTTAACTGCCGGAACAGACACTTGCCACCTACTTCAAATTCAATCCCCTTGGACTAGAATTCGGGAAACCGGTCAAACCCACTCTTTTGCCGCATTTAGGACTTACAAAGAATGAATCCCAGTGGTTCTCAGGGTACCCAGTGCGTCCACCAGGATTTTTCTTTGCGTCGTAGACACAGATACATACCAGCAGAGCGCATCCATGTGCGTATACCGGGCCACACAGGACGGATCCTGGGGTCTTACCTTCGTGATATATTTCAACCACGACATTCAAGTTTTGTCGCGATGACGCAACTCGAGAATTATATTTCGCAGCCTTGTTTGACTGAATCAATATACGCATCTTTTCGAGTTATCCTTAACTTTTGGTGAATACCTCCCGATGGGAGTAATCAATGTTTTGCTGACGATGTAGCTGTAGTTCCTTTGCTATTCCCTTTTTGTCGACTTATTTCTATCGGGTGCGCGACAGCGCTCCTGATGGGAGTAGCCCCCGAGGCTATAGCCAAAATTTTCGGGTATAGGCTCAAGAGAATATTTAATTTTGCTCCATGCACTTCTTCTTGTATCATTTACTGATTTTTCTCACTTTTTGAATGGATTTTCCTTCTGTGTTCGTTGCAAGCCCCCGAGTCGAAGACGAGGGAAGCCTGTTTGTTTTGACAGGATCTTGTGTTCCCTCTGATCCTTTTTTGCTTCTTCTCTCTCTTTTATACGTACCTGTTTTCTTGATACTGTAACTCCTCTGTGCTATTTGCACTGTAAAAGATCCAGAATTTTACTTTGGGCCTTGCCACTTCAGGGGCCCATTAGCACGTGCTTATAAATAAAGCACCTTTGACCAGGGTGAAAACCCTAATTCCTCCATCTTCCTTTGCCGCATCATCTTCTCATCCCATCTAGGGGTTTACACCTCTGACGCTTGTCCCCCATGGCCGATGCGAGTGATTCTCGGTTGAACATCGACGCCCCGGTGGTGAAGCGGGGTCGCGGCCGCCCGCGCGGTAGTAAAAATAAAACTACTATTGCAGCCATGGGGGCATCATCCTCTGCTCGTGTGAAGCGACGCCCCGACCGTCCGGCTGGGAGCAAAAATAAGCCCAAGGTGCCCTCTGCCATACCAGGTCCAAGCGCTCCTTCCCCTGGTGCTTCTTCTTCGTCGCCCAGGATCTACTCTTTCTTTTGTATCTGTAACGCGCAGTGCCGCGAGATTCAACGCCTGCCATCAAAATTCACGAATTTCATGGATGGGCGGGAACTGCGCGAAGCAGTTCTCCGCGAACACTCTGGTGGAGGAACTCCATATGAAGTGGAGGTGTGGTACGACGGCGCCGACGAACAGTTCTTCAAGGGCGGCTGGTCTCGATTTGCGGAGGACCATGACCTCCATCAGGGGTTCTTCATGACCTTTGATTATCATGTTGGCACATCAAAGTTCGACGTGAGAATCTATGACTGCACCCAGTGCCAGAAGGAGTATAAAGCCGAAGCGTAGTTTCGCTAGGTTTCTTTGTTATGTACTCGACCTGTTTCTTCGTCGTGCTTATTTGTAACGAACAATCGTATTAGAATTATGTGTTTTACCATGAGAACAAATCATGGTTCCGAGGTATGCATTTTAATATTTTATCGGGTTGCTTTGAACCGTTTATTATGCTGCCGAAATATTGGGTTGAAATCAACCTTAGAGTATGTCGCAGATAATCACAAAACTTGTCAATATTATTTCGTACGACTCTAGGGTCCTAGCCCCCGAGTGTAAAGTAAAATATTTACACATATTGTCGATCTGACCCAATGAACCCGACCTATGGCCTCATGTTCTGGATTTAGAGGGTCATAACTCGAAAAACTCCTTAGTCGCCTTATTTCGCCTATGCGTAGAACCAACGTAGCTGCTCTGCATTCCACGGGTTACTCTCGTGTTGCCCCGTTTTCTTGTCTTGTAGTCGATAAGCTCCTCCTGGTATCACTTCTGTCACGATGTAAGGTCCCACCCATGGGGACTCGAGTTTTCCATGGCCATCTTGCTTGAGTCGTAGAACTAGATCTCCTACCACGAAAGATCGTGGACGAACTCGACTGCTGTGGTAAATTCGCAAGTTTTACTGATACTGAGTAGCTCTGGCGAGCGCTACATCTCTTGCCTCATCGAGTGCGTCGACATCATCCTGCAGTGCTTCTGTGGAAGTTGCCCCGTCGTATGCTGTGATCCTTGGAGCTTCATGAGTTATTTCAACTGGAAGCACAGCTTCTGCGCCATAGGACCAGGAAAAAGGGTGTTTCTTGAGTAGCTACGTTGGGTGTAGTTCGTAGACTCCAGAGTACGGAGGGTAGCTCATCTACCCAAGCGTGCTTGGCTTTTTCAAGGGGTGCCAACAGCCGTTTCTTTATCCCGTTGCATATTAAGCCATTGACTTTTTCGACTTGCCCGTTTGTCTTCGGATGTGCTACAGATGCAAATTTCAGTTTGATTCACAATCCTTCGCAATAGTCCTTGAACTCCTTTGACGTGAAATTCGTACCATTGTCTGTGATTATGCTGTGTGGTACTCCGAAGCGAAAGACTTTAGACTTGATGAAATTAATTGCGGCTTTAGAATCTTGGGTTGTCACTGGGGCTGCTTCTACCCACTTGGTGAATTTGTCGACTGCTGCCAGCATATAAACGTGCCCTCCTGGCCAAGACTTGTGTAATTTTCCTACTATGTCGAGACCCCATTGGGCAAAGGGCCAGGATAATGGTATTGGTTGTAACTCTGCTGCTGGCGCATGTGGCCAAGATGCGAACCTTTGACATGCTTCACACTTTCGAACTATATCTTTTGCGTCTTTGATGGCTGTTAACCAATAGAATCCTGCTCGAAAGGCTTTGGCTGCGATAGCTCTGCTACTCGCGTGATGTCCACATACTCCTGCATGAATATCCTTTAAGATTTCTTGTCCTTCTTGAGGAGTGACGCATCGTTGCAGGACGCCCGATATACTTTTCTTATATAACTTTCCTTGTAATATGATGAAAGCCTTGGATCGTCGTATTATTCTTTTTGCTTCTACCGTGTCTTTGGGTAGTGTTTTGTTTATCATGTATGCCAGATATGGCTGCATCCAAGTTTCTTCTATCATCATGACTTCGTCTGGTTCTGCTGTACTTGTTTTTCCAGCCCCCGAGCCTATCATTTGCCCCTCCGTAGTCGAGGTTTTGCTGTTCTTTATTGATCGCTCTATGATTTCCTCCCAGAAGACTCCTTGTGGTACGGGTAAGCATTGGGACCCGATGTTTGCTAAATTGTCGGCTTCCTCATTGCTGGCTCTGCTGACGTGCGAAACTTCGCATCCATCGAATGTTCCTTTGAGATAGTAGTATAAGTTTCTGTATGCTATCATGTTATCGCTGATGGCGTCGCATTTGTTCATTACTTGTTGAACGACGAGGTTCGAGTCTCCAAATATTTTAAGTCGAGTTGCTCCACAAGCTTTTGCCATTTTCATTCCGTGGAGCAGCGCCTCGTATTCGGCTTCATTGTTAGAAGCTTGGGAAAAACTCATCCGTAACACATATTTCAGTCTGTCGCCTTGTGGTGAAATCAGGACTACGCCTGTTCCTGCGCCTTGGATTCTTTTTGAGCCGTCGAAATACATCGTCCAAACACTCGATAAATCTGGAGGACCTGTACTTTGTAACTCCAGCCACTCTGCTGTGAAATCTGACAAAATTTGTTACTTGATTGCCTTTCGCTTTTCGTACGTGATGTCCAGGGGTGATAATTCAATTTCCCATAAAGAGACACGTCCTGTTGCCGAAGGGTTGTTCAATATATTGGAGAGTGATGCTTCATTGACCACTATAATTGGGTGCACCGCAAAGTATTGCCGTAGTTTCCGAGCTGTTGTGAAAACACTGTATGCGAGCTTTTGGTAGTGCGGGTACCTTTGCTTTGTTGGAGAGAGTACCTCACTGATGAAATAGACTGGCCTCTAAACGCCGTGAGCTTTTCCTTCTTCACTTCTTTCGACTACTAGTGCTGTACTTATCACTTGATGTGTTGCTGCAATGTATAATAGTAGTGGTTCTTTTTCCTTTGGTGCGACCAACACCGGAGGTGTGGAGAGCACTTTTTTCAACTGCGCGAAGGCTACGTCCGCTTCTTCCGTCCACTCGAATTTATCATCTGATTTTTTCATGAGCGCGTAGAAAGGTAGTGCTTTCTCTCCTAGTCGAGCCACAAATCGACTTAGCGCCGCGACGCGTCCTGCAAGTTTCTGTACGTCGTGTAGCTTTGTTGGTTTTCCCATTGTTAATATTGCTTGAATCTTTTCTGGGTTTGCCTCTATTCCTCTTGCTGATACTAGGAACCCCAAAAGTTGCCCTGCTGATACACCGAAGGAGCATTTTGTCGGGTTGAGCTTGAGCGTATACTTGTTCAGGTTGTCGAAGTTTTCCGCTAGGTCGCTGATAAGAGACTCTTCCTTTCTCATGGTGATGACTACGTCGTCAATGTAAACTTGGATATTTCGTCCTATTTGACTTCCGAGACAATTTTGCATCATCCGCTGGTAGGTTGCCTCTGCGTTTTTCAGGCCGAAAGGCATGACCTGATAGCAGAACAAGCTGTATGGTGTAATGAAGGCTGTCTTTTCTTCGTCCTCCTTTTTTAATTTGATCTGATTGTAACCAGAGTATGCATCTAGGAAAGAAAGCCTTTTGCACCCCACTGTTGAGTCGATTATTTGATCAATGCGCGGTAAGGGGAAGGGATCTTTTGGGCAGTGCTTGTTGAGGGATGTGTAGTCGACACATACTCTTTGTACGTCTGTGTTTTTCTTGGGGACTATAACTGGATTAGATACCCAAGTCGACGTTTTGATCTCTCAGATGAACCCTGCGTTTTCCAGTCTGTGTAGCTCTGACACTATGGTTTTCCTCTTGGGTTCATCAAATCGTCGTAGTGGTTGCTTCACTGGCTTTGCTTTAGGATCCACGTTTAGTGCGTGCTCGACGAGTTTCCTGGGAACACCTGGCATATCTGAAGGACACCAGGCGAAGATTTCCCAGCGCTCACGGAGGAACTCGACGAGCGCGCTTTCCTATGCGAGGTCCAAATTTACCGCTATGGAGGTAGTCTTGTTTGGGTCCGTTGGGTGGACCTGTATTTTCTTCGAGTCTTGAGTTGCATCGAAAGCCTGATCTGGCAGGGATCGCCCGACGTCGGGTAGCACGTTGTGGTCAGTTTCGCCTTTTAGCCTTGCGTACTCTGCTGTCATGCCGAAGGTTTGCGCCAACCTATTAAATTCTTTGTCACAGGTGTTGGATACTTCAAAGATTCCTTGTACCATGATCGTTTCTTTGGGTTCTGGTATCTTGAGTGTGAGATATGCATAGTGAGGTACTGCCATGAATTTTGTAAATGCTGGACGTCCCAGGATTGCGTGGTATTGTGAGGGCCAGTCCATGACTTCAAACTCCAGCTTTTCTCTGCGATAATTGCTGCTGTCGCCGAAACAGACGTCGAGTTCTATTTTGCCCAAAGGATAATTTGCGGCTCCTGATACTATTCCATGGAAATAACAATCTGTTGGCTTTAAATTTTCCAATGATATGCACATTGCTTTCAACATTCTGGCGTATATTAGGTTTATACCACTTCCTGCATCCATGAATACTCTTCCGACATCATATCCTCCTATTTGAGCTTTGAGAACCATTGGTGAGTGACCTGGTTTGGGGACTTTCCTTGGATGGTCTGCTCTGCTGAACCTAACTGGTTGATCGGACCACTTTAGATACTCCGTAGTAGCTAGTGGTGATGTTATTGCCAGGTTGACTTGTCTTGATATGCTCTTCCTTTCTTTCTTCGACTTTGGTACTGGTTGGATCATTGCTGATATATATACTTTTGACTCCAGCAGTTTTGCGAGTCGCTGTATTTGATATCCTTGATTTATACTTTTTCCTCCCTGCCGTGCCCCTTAGCTTGAATCCATGGCGTTTTGCAACCTTAGGAAAGTTCTGCAATCCTTCATCTGGTGGTTGGACACTCTCTTCCCGTCTAGGTAAGCATAATGGATGCGACAAGGACCATATAACATATCTTCTGCCGAAGGACCCGAGTACCTTAGCTTCTCCTTTCCCCTGCTGTCTCTCGTAGGAAATTCAATGTTTTCATAGCCTTCTTCATTCCTTTCGTCATATCCTGCGGCTATCTGATTTCTCCTTCCGTGGTTGTCGCCATTGCGGTATCTTCGCCTTTGCCTGCTTGTTTTGTCGACTTCCGGTGATTGACCCCTTTTGTTATTGTACGCGTCTTCTCCATCGGCGAATCTGTTGGCTGTTTCCATTAGCTCTGATACTGTTTTTGGCCTTGCTCTTCCTATCTCTTCCACTAGGTCTGTACGACGAAGGCCGCTCGAAAAAGCATCTATCGCTCTTTCGTCGGAGACGTCTTCTGCTGAGTTTTTTATTACACTCCAGCGTTGTATATAAGAGCGTAGTGTTTCGCCTTTCTGCTGTACGCATGACTTAACTTCTTCTAGCGATGCTGGGCGCTTGTATGTTGAGCGAAAGTTTCTCGCGAATTGACTCTCTAATTCTCCCCAACTTCCAATAGAATCGTTGGGTAGGGTATTTAACCAGGACCGTGCTGCGCCGGTGAGGTGTAACTGCAAACTTTGCATGGCTGTTGCTCTTGTTCCTCCTAGTATCTGTACTGCTTGCAGGTAATTTGACAACCATAGGGTTGGCTCTTGCGATCCATCATACTTCTCTTGGTCATGCGGCAACTTAAAACCTTTGGGTACCCGCGTTTTGCGAACCCTTCGGGTAAAGCATAGCGCGCCCATCTCTTTTTCGTCGTCCTTGTAGTTTTCTTCCCTCCACGCGTAACGTGAGTTATTTACCCTTGCTTGTGCTATTATGTTCCTTGCATCCTCCTTCATCTTTTGGCTTTTCTCGTCTTCTGAGGACTCGTTAGTTTCATTCTGCGAAGACTTGTGCTTGACCTCTTCCTTTTTCCTTTTACTGCGATGAGTCGACTTTTTCTCTGAAAAATTTCCTTTTAGCTTTTCTTCGACTAGCCCAAGGCTCCGTATCGCGGCTTGATGCATTTGTTCCCGTGGGTCACCAGGTTTTGGTTGCGTGGTTAGTAGATATGCCTGTGCTGCTATCAATGCTGCTTCTGGTGTTTCTTGCACGAATTCTTCCTCCTCCTCTGGTTGGTTCGCGCTTGGGCTCCTCGTATGGCTTTCTTCTACTACACGTGTTGTTGTACTTCTATTGTGCTTCGGGTCTTTGTGCCTCTCCATGCTGCTTTCTGATGCGTCACTGTACTCATCCCAGTGTTCTTCGCTTGACATACTATCGTTACCTCGGCTTCTCATGAACATATCTTTTTCCTCCCTTAACTTTTTCCTGCGCTGGTGTAGCGCGTATTGGTACCCCATTAAAACTTCTCTTCTTGAATCTGTGGGTACATCAGTCCCGCAGTTAACAGCTGTCATGATCGTTCTCCACTCTCCAGCTGAAACATGCACTTTCTCCTTCTCTTTCTTGCCATTGCTCCTTAATTTGTCGACTAGCATGTCGACCTCCTTGTTGCCAGTGTGATTGTTTTCTTCTTCTGCTGCCTCTGTGATTATAACGCATAGTTGGTGTACGCTCTTGGAGACACCGCTGCTTCTGCTAGCGATATCCCTTGACTTGTCCACTGCTTCTTCCACCATGGTCTCTTGCTCGATTTCGTCGGGTTCCTCTAATTTTCCCTGCAGATTTTCTGTTGCTGCTAAGCTGACTGGCGAGTTTGCCTCGCTAGAAGTGCCTACGGATGATCCAGATGCTGTCATCCTCTCTGTTTTGCCCACCGACGGAACTGATTTTGTCAAATCCGAAAGGCGAGTTGTACCCGAAGGTCTGATGTAGAAGCTTAGACTTCCGAATGTCAGTTCTACTTCTTGATTTTCGTCAACTTCTGGATTGCTATTGGCTAAAAGTGAAAAAGCCGTCGAATTCATGATTCCAACGCCCAGAGTCCCCATGGTCGGTGCCAATTGACGAGGGTTAACTCGACAAATGTCCTAGATGAAGGACTTAGGATCGGGGAGATAGGGCGTCGGATGAACTCGAAGGTAAACTCAGTCAAACAAGGTGGCTATGAAAGTAAACGTGGGTGTAGAACCTGGCTTGATTTCAATCTGTCCCACACCGTCCTCTCCTGGCCCCTTTATATAGGTGGTCAGGTCTCAAGGATTGGGTGGGATCCGATACAGATTACAATGTCGAAATACGACATAAACTCGTATTTCGACTAGTATTACAATTAGGCCTATCGTAACGGGCCTCAGGGGTGCTCAACTAACGGGCTCTATTATCTATACCCTTGTCATACGGTGCTTTATTAAACTTATTATATGTTCAACATTATTACAATTCAAGGATCAGAAAGAGTGGATATATGAATCAGCCATCTAAAAATACACCGTGACAACTCTAGGCGAAATCTCAACATGTCAATCTTTCGCCACCCGAATCGGCTGTATATATCCCGAGCAACCGTTGCCAAACGGTTGCACCCAATATCCATGTCCCGGCGCTGCTCCGCCGCTTGGAGAAAAGACCACATATGGATCCAGTGGATAGCCAAAGGAATAACCTGCAAAAATGATAGAAATTTTGTTTTGTTAAAGATAAAGTCGTTTCGAACATGCCATATGGTCCAAAAGATTGCACAGACTCCCACTCTTATGTTAATTTTCTCTGTCTTGATAATACCATTAAGCCAATTACCAAAAAGGTGTAAAATGCTTGTTGGAGGAGTAATATTAAAATCCATATGCACAATTGTCCAAATAATCTTAGCAAAAGGGCACTCAATGAACAAATGTTGTACGTTTTCCTCGATCACAGAAACAACAAGTTTTACTCCCTTGCCAATTTCTTTTTATCATGTTATCTTTTGTTAAAATTTCTTTTCTATAAACAAACCACATGAAGATGTTAATCTTTAGTGGCACTTTCATCTTCCATATATATTTTTTGAGAAAAGCTGTGTTATCATTTAACATATCAAGATACATACTCCTTACCGAAAACCTACCAGATTCAACAAGATTCCATTTAAAAACATCGTTATTTGCATTTAGTTGAATGTCCATTAATCGCTGAACCAAATAAATCCATCTATTCCATCGACCACCAGTAAGGCTATGTCTGAACCCTATGTTCAGCGGTGCCGACGCGAGGGTGGTAGCTACAGTAACATTTTTTTTTCTCACAAAATTGTACAGGGACGGATACTGGGCTGCTAGAGGTCTGTTACCTAACCAAGTATCCTTCCAAAATCGGGTGCTCTTGCCGTTGTTAACAATAAAAGATCTGCGTTTAAAAAAATCTTCTTTACGTAGACCTTCTTCTGGATATCACCATTGAGGAATGTCGATTTTACATCGAGGTGTTGGAGATCCCACTTCTTCCGAGCAGCGATCGCCACCAGGACACACACAGAGTCGAGGAGCGGCACTGGACCAAACACCTTGTTGAAGTCGACACCCTCACGCTGCACATAGCCCTTGGTAACCAAGCAAGCTTTGTGCTTGATCTCATGGCGCCAGCGACATCCTTCTTCGTCTTGAACGCCCATTTGAGACCAATGGGGTATGACCTACATGGATCTCAGTCAGGGTTCACGTACCTCTCTCCTCGATGGAACTGTGAGCTCGTCTAGCATCGCCTATCTCCAACACTCATATAGCTCGGCATAGGCAAACGTACTAGGCTCCTTGACGAAAAACAGACGCTCGGTGTGGCCTGGCACGACGACCTTTCTCACCAAGTCTGTGATGAGATGAAAACGATGAGGCTGCTCCGGTTCATCGTATGCGTCCAACTTATCACCAAATGATGCCAGAGGTGAGAAGAAACATGTTGGACTCACGGCTGTTGTGCCAGTGAGAGGCGAGTCTAGCCTACTACGACACGGGTGCTCCCGCAGCTGCAGCCGAAATTGGTGTCGACGTAGGCGTCATAGGAGGCGACATCAGATTCTCTCCTGCTGCGACAAAATCCTCGGTAGGATGTGCGGCTGGTGGTGCGGATGCTCCCCAGTGCACCATGCATGTACTCCATGATCAGCGGAGTGTCATCGGCCTATCTCGCCGCTCTTGTCCCATCTCGCCTCCTCGTCGAACGCACGTTGCCTGATACATAGACACACTTGGTCACTGGGTCATAGAGGCGATAGGCTTTGGAGTCGTGCTTGTACCCGAGAGGCACCATCTTGACATTGCAGTCATCAAGCTCTTCAAGCCTGGCCGTGTTACCTTGACATGGGTGAGGCAACCAAACACATGGGTATGATCCACGCCTTGCTTCCGTCCATGCAACGCCTCAAAGGGATTAACACAGTCCATGATCCGGGTGGAAGAGCGGTTCAGGATGTAGACCGCAGTCACCACAGCGTCACCCTAAAACCTGTTCGGCATGCCTTTGGCCTTCAGCATACTTCGTGCCATCTCCCACCATAGTTTCGTTGCGGTGCTCTACAATCCCATTTTGTTGTGGGGAGTAGGGCGCGTTGAGGTGTCGTTGCACCCCGGGGTCGCCGGCGAAGAAGCTCGCTGGTGAATATACTCTACCTCGATCCATGTGGAGCATGTGCAGAGAGTGGCTTGACTCCAGCTCTGCTCCAGTTTTGAAGTGCTTGATGGCATCCGATGCCCCAGTTTTGAACTACTTCTCGGAGTCTTGGCTAACCATACTGCTTAGGTTACTTTGCTATTCTTCTGTAAACTTTATGCCTCAGACTTTGAGTTCGACTTTTCAAACCTGTCATTGTATCGGTCTAGAATAGTATCTCTTCTTGTGTGTGACTTTCCTGTGAGTGAAATGCACTACGGTCCTCGAAGTTGTGGGCTATGTCTAAAACAGTCCTCAAACTCAGAATTTGCACCAATACAGTCCTCTAGCTAACTTGCTATTGGTGTCCATCTACGATCCTAAATACGAAAATCCACCGTATACTGCTGACGTGGCAATAAATTGGCCCCACAATGGTGCTCTAGGTTAGCCACAACAGTACGCAGCTGCCTTACACATGGGCCCTCATGTCTCTGCTCCAAAAATCAATTAAAATGACAGCAAGAGTGGGGATTTGAACTCAAAACGTTCTGCTTGTGCCAAAACAAGGTGACCACTAAACTATAGTCTGCCTTCAATCATTTAGTAGGATATTAACTTAATACCGTGTATTTTCTAGTCGTGCAGGGAACCGAGGCGTGGTTCTGTCCATGATATTTTCCTAAATATAGCGGCTAGAGCTGATAAACTATAAACTATATCTATATTGCAAACACAGTGCTCGTCCGCTATATCTAGTCCTCCTTATTCATATGTAAATCTGAAAAACCTAGATTGAGGAAAATTATTTTTCCCTTTGTTCCAGTATCAACTATGCATGTACAAAGTCTTGAGATGTATTTTGTATGACACATCCAATTTCTATCATATATCCGTGATTTTAGCTCCTATAGGATTGACATTTATTAAATTAAAATTTTCTTGTTCATTTTTTTCTAAATCATGCAAAAATTAAAAAATCTAACAGTTAAAAAAACACTAAAACTCAAAGAAACTTATGAGCTATTGCTCCAATCTATTATATAAGTGCGGACCTTCGTCGAGAACATATCATATCGGTAGGTTGGCCGTGGTTGCTGTTTCGCTGATAGGGTAGATCTTATTGAAAATCTACATTGTATTTTTATCGTTCAATAGGTTGAGAAGGCGTATTTCTACGTAATTTAGCCAGCCATGTGAAAGTGAAACTTCCACTGTTCATTTAGATACGTGCAGTGATGCATGTACAACGGAAGGTAGGTTATGTCTTAGTGGTTAGCCTGTTTTGGACTGATCATATTAGTTTTGGAGTTCAAATCACCACTCTGCAAATTAATTCTTATTTTTTTAATTGATGATATGTGGGTCCCATATGTAAGGCATCGTGGTAGGCTGGAACGTCATTGTGGGCTTGATTTATTGCCACATCAGCAACATACGGTAGATTTCGTATTTAGGACCGTAGATGGACATCCATAGCAAGTTAGAGGACTATATTGATGCAAATTCTGAATTCAAGGACTGTTTTAGACATAGCCAATGACTTCCAGGACTGTAGATGCATTTCACTCCTTTCCTGTGAACTCCATTCGGGGTGAAAAGAAAACTCATGATGTGACCTCCGTGGTTGGACCGAGCGATGATGGCGTTGTGTTTCGTTCCCTTTCGAAGGCGTTGTGGTGGAACACATTGCCTGTTACCCTCGAATTGCTATCTTTGGTGGCTAATGCTATCGTTTGCTAGAGTCATTTTTGTTGATAGCCTTTTTGCTTTTATAATTTATGTTTTGTGCATCCTCGATGTCTTGACTAGTTTTTGAAATCTTGGTGATGGTAGGCTCAGTGTAATTGGTATCTTTTTAATATTGATATTTTTTTATTAAAATATGTCTTTTATCTAAAAATAAACACACTCACTCGCCCACGTAAATGATATTTTTACAGAAAGTATCCAGATTTATTATAGAAGTTCACAAGTAGTACAAACTATCATAAACCTAATAAAATTACATCGGTATGCTTGGACCACCTAACAACCACTACCGTCGCCGACGCGTCGCCGTCGCTGTTCCTCTACTGGAGCCGGCCTGGCGGTGTTGATGATAGCCGAGAAGTCTTCGTGGATATGCCCCCTAAGGATCAGCGCCCTAGAAACTCGCCGTCGCTGAAATCTTGAATACGAGATTGGTTAACTAAATCCTAAACCCTAACTTAAAAGACCACCAAACGCCAAGCACAGGTCAAACGTCTTCCTTCCACCGCCGGAGCTGCAAGCAGAGAATGCGGGTACCCGTGGATGCCAGACGACCGCGGCTTAGGTTTTTTTTTGAGATGGGCGAAGTCGCGAAGAGAGTAGAATATTCCTCTTCTGGCGACCTCTGGATCACCCAAATAGACATACGTGCAGTGCAGGCAGGCAGGGCGACGTGATTTGCCTAGATAGGTACCTGATTGATTGACCTCCAGACGTCTCTTTGTGCGAGGATGATGAGGAGATGAGATTACAGTGATTCCATCGTCGTGCTCCACTAGCTACCTAGCTATCCACCGTCGTCGTTTCCCTTTCGCCTCGCTTTAGTCCTAGATCGGTCGAGATCATATGTGTACGTCTGCGTGCAGCTCAATCGGATTCCACACGGATGGATGGATGGATCGATGCGCTGTCGGCAACGGTGGCAAGCATGCACGCCGGCAACGTTGCTTTCGCTGTGGTTTACACATTACACGCGCGGGGGTTTGACGTGATCCGATTCGATACATACGCGGAATCGGTCTCTTATCTTATCGTCTGTATTCGTTGCTACTTTGAGTGTGGCATAAGTTCAGTGCTTGCACAGCCCCAGAACTCATAATTGTGAGAATCAGGCATCTGATCAAATGCAAGCACAATTTTTTACATACTCGTACATTGTTATCTACTGTAATCTCATCAAATCCAAGCACAATTGTGAGTACTTGTATGCTAATAATTAGATTCCTATGTTCCAGAGCAAAATCTGGATGCTGATAGCCACTAATTGATACAAATTCACAGCTGCAGTACTCATGATGGTGGGAATCAGGCATCTGAAATCTAAAAGCACACATATATCGAGAATGCATGGTTATCCCCAACCTCTGTAGTAGACTTATGTATTGCAAATTCATATATACTGCTTACGGAAACAAAACGGCGAAAACATGGTGATATTGTCACCTCAAACAAGCACAACGAGATTGCGTGCTACAACTCATGAATTAATGCTCCGCATGTCTAGGGCCGGATCTGGGCGGGGTCCTTGGCCAACTTAGCGGCATGGGTCCTAAGTCTAATGTATATGGGCCCTAAGTTAGCGGCATGGGCCCTAAGGCTGGAGGCAGGGGCGATCGGCGAGGTTACGATCGCGATTGGCTGTGAGGACCGCGAGGAGTCGAGTCGGCGACGCAGCCAGCAAGGTACATGCTGGGCCGGGCCTTGCAGTTTTTTTAAAATGTATAGAAATATATAGAAAAAGGTATATAAAATTATAGGCCCCCTCCTGATATGGGCCCCTGGCGGCCGCATAAGGTCGCATAGGTCCAGATCCGACCCTGCGCATGTCCTCTTACCAGACGAACCCTGAACTATCATCTCCAAATTATTTCACCGAAAGTCTGAAGTATTTCCACATATCCACACGTGCAGTGACCAGTGAGCACCAAGTACACAAACAATAGGTAGCGATATCTATAGCTAGAAGATTGCTGAAGCCACAAAGAGACCTCGCTCGTACCACCATTGAAAGAATTTTCATCTTTGAGAGACACTACATCTCATGCATACTTAGTAAGCAAGAAAATCCAAACATGCTATCTAGTAGATCTCATGGTATGTGTACCAGAAAAAGAAGAAAGCAGAGTGACATTGTAACTTCAACCAAATACATCCAAACATGCTATCTAGTAGATCTCATGGTATGTGTACCAGAAAAAGAAGAAAGCAGAGTGACATTGTAACTTCAACCAAATACATCGTAGCTAGTAGTATGTGTTTGATAAATAATCATGAATCATGCTCTTGTCCTTTTATGGTCACATCCAATCTATCCTGGATTCTCAACTACTTCCTCCGTTTAGAAATATAAGATGTTTTAGCATTATGAAGCGAGTGTATCTAGACATCTTTTAGTATATAGGTTTGAGTGTTATTATCTCGATATGACACCTTTAACACCTTTAAGGTTTCCTAGCTCATTCCATCTCCTAATTGAGCACACGACCACAACGTTCGACCAATGTATTTTACTATTTTTCTTTTCCCAAGAGGAAATAAAGCATGGGCTAGCCCATAATATAATGGCGGCAATTGGGTTTACCCCATAAACCAGTATTTAACTAGGAATCTTGGTGCACATGATTGTTGTGAGTGGACAAGTTATCAAACTACTTTTGGTCTGCAGCATTACTCGAAAGATGTTGATATACTAATCTATCTATCTTTATATTTTACACGGAAAAGTAAAATCATCCTTTCAGACACAGTATATCAAATCATCCGATGTTACATGTCTGAGGTCCAAAAAGTGAGTCCATGAGTGCTCAATATGCAAGATGACTGTTCCTGTACTAGGACCTAATTAATCCATTACATAAAATAAGGTCATGAAGTGGATAAATACTATATGCTTGCATGAAGATACATAAATATATAAAATAAAGCTATACACTCCTTTCAAACGACACGTACCCATGGGCCCCCCCGTGTAAAAGGCCTTCGTGAAAAGCCAGGGCTCTGTCCATTTTATTAAGAAAGGGCAAGTATTCGTACTTTATTTACAAAGTAACAAATCTTATTTTGCAATCACCGGCAGGTTTCTGTCACAAATTAAAGAGCAGTGTGAGTTCACATGAATGATTGGCCTTTGTCAGCAAGCTGACAATGGAATGTTCTCTAACTAATCGATGATGCTCCATGCAATCTAGTCCAACACACTCCCCACTTAATTCATTTAATTATGTTTATAATATTTAAAGGACGTGTTGTGGTTTTGGCCGTTTGTGAGAGTAATAGATATATTGTCTTTGTCCGCTAAAAACATATTAGTCATTGCTCTCCTACCTTCCAATGGACATCGTTCAGAACATTTTGTATTTTGCATTGCCAAGAATCTCTGCATGCTCCACATGCAAAATTGGTGTAATGTTTGAAATACAGGTTATTCCTTCTATGTTAGTTTTGTGTATCTTGGACGACGATGGTATGACAGCGATGGAAAAAATACACATAAAATCATGGTTCTAAAAAAATTTCATGATTGTGCTATCACATATCCTCTTTATTTTGGCAGGAGATAATTTATTGGCACCGCAAAACATGTGGATTCACTACAGGAATGGTGAAAGATGCCGAGGGCCAGCGTCTACGCCGACGGCCAAATGTCGGTGCCATCGGCGTAGGCTATATTTCAGGCAGCCCACGTAGCTGGCCGTCGGCGTAGAATTACCGTCGGCGTAAGATAGCTACGCCGACGGCCTTTTCTACGCCGACGGCAATGCCCTCGGCATAGCTATTTTCCATTTTACCATATTAATCTTAGAAAAATCATAACTAAATCATTCTAATTCACAAAAATACAAATAATATATCAAAATTTGCAGAAAAATAAGATCTATTCATCTAAACCTTCCAAAATTTAGAACTAATTAATTTAATTAGTTAGGATTTTCAGTTTAGGAATTTAGGGTTTTGATTCAGTTGGAAGTCGAGAAAATTTGAACTAGAGCCGTGATGTCTACGCACGCGTCTGTTCTTGTAGACAGTGTTGGGCCTCCAAGTGCAGAGGTTTGTAGAACAGCAGCAAGTTTCCCTTAAGTGGATCACCCAAGGTTTATCGAACTCAGGGAGGAAGAGGTCAAAGCTATCCCTCTCAAACAACCCTGCAATTACGATACAGAAAGTCTCTTGTGTCCCCAACACACCCAATACACTTGTCAGATGTATAGGTGCACTAGTTCGGCGAAGAGATAGTGAAATACAAGCGGTAGTGATGATTATAAGTAGCAAATATGGTCTGAAATAAATATCGCTGCGAGCAAACATGTAACAAAACAGTAAGTAAATGGTGTGCAATGCTTGGAAACAAGGCCTAGGGATCATACTTTCACTAGTGGACACACTCCCAACAATATAACATAAATAAACAAATAAATAACTTCTCTTCACTATGGTACTCTGAATTACTCTCCTATTGAATAACACTAATCATTGCGTAGGGCTATGAAGCACTCCTCAAAGTTCATCAAGTACTTGACAAACACCACTCATAGAGATATCCAAATCAGATCACAACTCAAGATAGATATTATTGCAACTTAGACCAAGTACTAACACGGTGCACACACTGTCAACATTACACCATGAAACGAGGAATAGATCACTTCAATACTATCATAGTGATAATTATTCTCATAATCCATAAGAGATCACAATCGTAGCCTAGACCAAGTAGCACCATGATGCACGTACTGTCACTGTTACACCATGGCAGGAGGAATAGATTACTTTAATAACATCACTAGAGTACACATAATATCTGAATAATAACATCTACTTGTTCAACATGATACAAAGCTCACGATCACATAAAGATCACATCATGGGAGAGAGAGGTGAACCACATAGCTACCGGTAGAGCCCTCAGCCCCGGGGATGAACTACTCCCTCCTCATCATAGGAGACAGCAAGGTTGATGGAGATGGCGGTGAGGTCGATGGAGACGGCGGAGATGGCGATGGAGACCAATGGAGATGGCTCCGGGGGCACTTCCCCGTCCCGGCAGGGTGCCGGAACAGAGACTTCTGTCCCCCTGAAATTTGGCTTCGACGGCGGCGGCGCTGCGGAACTGTTCTGGAAATTTCGTCGACTCTCCTAGGGTTTTCCATCCCGAGGCTTCTTATAGGCTTTTCTGAAACACAAAAACAGCAGAAAACAGGGAACTGACACTGTGGCGACTTGTTAATAGGTTAGTTCCGGAAAATGCATAAAAGTTCCACGAAGTGTAACGAAACATCGGGTAAATGGTGTAAAAACAAGCATGGAGCATCAAAAATTATAGATACGTTGGAGACGTATCAGCATCCCCAAGCTTAACTCCTGCTCGTCCTCGAGTAGGTAAGTGATAACAAAAGAAATAAGTTTTGAGGTGACATGCACCTACACAATCTTGATCATATATGTAAGCATTTGTGAGCTGGGATCAAAAGAACTTAAAACATGGGCATGAAAGACATAATCTTGACAATAAGAAACTTAGCAACCATGTTGTAAACATGCGAATGAACACAAACAAAAGATCATGAAAATGAAACAATGAAAGTCAAACGTGTGTTCAAATCATAAGGAAAAACATAACAAATGGTTTTCAGCTTGTCCTTAATGAGAGAGCAAAACATAAATGCATAGGACACCTTCAAGTTTAAGAGGGCGACTAGATACAAATAATTTAAGAACAAGTGAAACCATGATCATGAATCAATCAATGAAAACTTTGGGACAATGCACATTATACTCAGAATGACAACTATGATCTCTTAGACGGTGCATAAAGGTAGAAGGTGGAGACTCAACATAAAAGTAAAAGAAAGGCCCTTCGCAGAGGGAAGCAGTGATTAAACATGTGCTAGAGCTTTTCATTTGTAAAACAGAGAGATAAAAATTGGTTTTGAGAGGTGGTTGTCTTTGTCAACGACTGGCAATGGGGTTCTTACTATCTTCCATACAAAAATGAAGCAAGTTTTTGAGAGAGAGATTGGCACTTTTGTGCTCTTTTATAAAGCTTGGCACTCCTCCCCACCTTTTTTCCTTTCTCAAACCATGGCTAACCGATTTCATCGGGTGCCCACCAACATTCACATATCATGGAGGAGTGCCTTTTTTCTTTTCTTTTTTCCTTTTTTTCTTTTTGGAATAAGCAATATGGAAGATAGCAAATCCGACCACTACGTCCCCATGAGCTGAAAACAGTGTCACAAACCGAGAAGTGTTTTGAAGGTTTTTGAAAGGTAGCACATGAAAATTTACTTTCGAATGGCTTGCAAATACCATGCATAGGAATTTATAGTGGACACAATGGCAAACTTGGTTTTTGGGAGTTGGATGCATGAGTAGAGCTCATACTCAGTACAAAATGAGGGCTAGCAAAAGACTGAGAGCGACTAACTAAGAGAGCAATAATGGCCATAATCATGCAAAGCGACAAAGCAACATTGAAAGAAGCATAAGATGGCATCAAAAGTCAAAAACTAAATGATCATAGAGGCTATTGGCGACTTTGTATGAGTCTAACATGTGTGAGCATGCGCCAAGTCAACCCAAATAAAGCATCAAGGAGAAAACCAAAATAATGCTTCCAAATAATTAAAACAACGTATGATTTTTTCAAAGGCTCATTAAGCAATCTCAGTTATTTGAGACAAGTCATGCTACAGAAAAACCACTAAGCATACTATCAAAAAGACATCAAGCACGACATGCTAAAGCCTAGGCCGCAGTCTACACAAGCTCCTTCTTGTATCACTTTTTTGCATGAAACTTTTTCTCTTTTCCAACACCATTAAAACCTTTTTGAGGAAACTCTTTTGAGGAAAACCCATATAGATCAGAGGAAAAAATACACCTTGATGAAAAGATAAGACAAGGTCTGAACACAAATCAAGGTGAAAACGAAAACCAAAAGCAGTAGCAGAAAAAGAAGAACACTCGGTTTTTGATAAGAGTGAAAACTAGAGCGTTCTTGGCAAATGAAAAGCGAGTTCATCTCCTCCAAAAGAAACATGATGTGATGTAACCATTTATTGCAGCAAACTAAACTAAACTAATACTGAAAACAAAAACAACTGACGCTTCAAGAAAAACGCATAGTGCATGAAGCAATAAAAATATAGTGTTTTGAAAGGTGACCTGATTTTTGCCGATGAAGAAGGGGTGCCTCGGGGGCATCCCCAAGCTTTGACGCTTGTACTTCTTGGATATTTCTTGGGGTGATGCATGGGCATCCCCAAGCTTGAGCTTTTGTCCATTCTTCAACTCATCTCATCATTCTCCAATCCCTACACTTGAAAACTTCCTTCATACAAAACTAAACACAAATCTATTAGCAACATTAGTGTAAGCATACCATTGAATCAACCCTTTTTGCTTCAGGTTTCAACCTAATACCACCACATATAAAGCAAATACCACTGTAGCAACTTCCCCAAAAGTTCCATGATCAAAAGAACTCAAAAGAAAGTGATAAAGCGGCAAACACAAATATTGGCAGAAATCTGTCAAAACAGAACAGCTGACAAAGGACGAATTTTTAGAGGGTTTTATGTTGCTCAAATCAAAAAGTGTTCAACTAATGAAAGTTTGGATATAACCTGGGGCATATGCACAAGAAATCGCAGGTCCAAAAGATATACATAGAAGTTTCACGAATTTTTACGGTACAGCACCGAAAACAGTTTCTGGACAGCAACATCCCCAAATCTTTACCTCACTCAAATTAGAGGCTTCTCTTGGCACAAAAACGAAATAAAAAAGATAAGGAGCGGTTATTACAGTAGTAATAACTTCCAAGACTCAAATAAAAGAAAAAGTACTGAAAATAAAACAATGGGTTATCTCCCAAGAGTGCTTTTCTTTAACGCCTTTGAGCTAGGCGCAGTAATTTGTAAAGATGCTCATGTGGGCGCCATATAAGAGCTTGAGGCAAAGGCGCCATATAGGAACTTAAAGCAATAGAGAGCATCAAAAAGCAAGTATGGAACACATTTAAATCTAAACCACTTCCTATGAAAAATAGTCTTGTAAAGAGACAAGTCATGAAAGCGCAAAGCAAAAAGGATAGGAAGGCAAAACAAGTACAACTTCAAGAATTGCAACATAAAGAGGGGAAACTCAATATTGTTGAGATCCATCAAACCATGTTTCCCTCTCTCATAATAACTTTCAGTAGCATCATGAATAGAACTAACAATATAACTATCACATAAAGCATCCTTATCATGAGCCACATGCATAAAAGAATTAATACTCACCACAGGAACAATAGTAGTAGGAGCAGATTCAACAGAATAATTATTCTCATCACCATAATCATCATAAATAGGAGGCATATTGTAATCATAACTAGTTTTCTCCTCAGAAGTAGGTGAACTGAAAACATTATACTCATCATCATAACCATCATAAACTAGAGGTTTAGTATCATCACAAGCTAAAGAACAGCTATTTCACAAAGCATATTCTTCAAACATATCATCATAAGAAGGAACATCACATATGGGAGATAAAATATTATCAGAGCAAATTTTCTCCACTAAAGCTGGGGAACTAAAAATATCATGCTTAACAAAACCAGCTTCCCCAAGCTTAGACTTTTCTATAGCATTAGCAACAACGGTGTTCAAAGCATTCATACTAACAACACTATTAGCATGCAAATTAAGCTCCAAAGGTTTTTCAATTTTCTCTTCAAACACTTCATATCTAAACTCAGGAAAAAGACTAAAGAACTCTTTATTTTCCATTAAGCCTAACTAGTGAAAATAAAAACAAGAAACAAAAAGATGTAATTGCAGAATCTAAAGGAAATAACTTCGAGCACTCACCAGCAACTAAAAGACTTAGTAGCCAAAGAATGTGAGTACCTTTTACCTTACCTCCCCGGCAACGGCGCCAGAAAAGAGCTTGATGTCTACGCACGCGTCTGTTCTTGTAGACAGTGTTGGACCTCCAAGTGCAGAGGTTTGTAGAACAACAGCAAGTTTCCCTTAAGTGGATCACCCAAGGTTTATCGAACTCAGGGAGGAAAAGGTCAAAGCTATCCCTCTCAAACAACCCTGCAATTACGATACAGAAAGTCTCTTGTGTCCCCAACACACCCAATACACTTGTCAGATGTATAGGTGCACTAGTTCGGCGAAGAGATAGTGAAATACAAGCGGTAGTGATGATTATAAGTAGCAAATGTGGTCTGAAATAAATATCGCTGCGAGCAAACATGTAACAAAACAGTAAGTAAACGGTGTGCAATGCTTGGAAACAAGGCCTATGGATCATACTTTCACTAGTGGACACACTCCCAACAATATAACATAAATGAACAAATAAATAACTTCTCTTCACTATGGTACTCTGAATTACTCTCCTATTGAATAACACTAATCATTGCGTAGGGCTACGAAGCACTCCTCAAAGTTCATCAAGTACTTGACAAACACCACTCATAGAGATATCCAAATCAGATCACAACTCAAGATAGATATTATTGCAACTTAGACCAAGTACTAACACGGTGCACACACTGTCAACATTACACCATGAAACGAGGAATAGATCACTTCAATACTATCATAGTGATAATTATTCTCATAATTCATAAGAGATCACAATCGTAGCCTAGACCAAGTACCACCATGATGCGCGCACTGTCACCGTTACACCATGGCAGGAGGAATAGATTACTTTAATAACATCACTAGAGTACACATAATATCTGAATAATAACATCTACTTGTTCAACATGATACAAAGCTCACGATCACATAAAGATCACATCATGGGAGAGAGAGGTGAACCACATAGCTACCGGTAGAGCCCTCATCCCCGGGGATGAACTACTCCCTCCTCATCATAGGAGACAGCAAGGTTGATGGAGATGGCGGTGAGGTCGATGGAGACGGCGGAGATGGCGATGGAGACCGATGGAGATGGCTCCGGGGGCACTTCCCCGTCCCGGCAGGGTGCCAGAACAGAGACTTCTGTCCCCCGAAATTTGGCTTTGATGACGGCGGCGCTGCGGAACTGTTTTGGAAATTTCGTCGACTCTCCTAGGGTTTTCCATCCCGGGGCTTCTTATAGGCGAAGGGGCGTCGTCAGGGGGCAGCCAGGGGCTCCTCACACCAGGGTGGCGCGGCCAGGGCCTGGGCCGCGCCACCTATGTGTGAGGGCGGCCTCTGGCCCCCCTCCGGCTCTCTTTCGGTCTTCGGGAAGCTTCCGGGAAAATAAGACTTCTGGAACTTGTTTCGTCCAATTCCGAGAATATTTCCTGTGTAGCTTTTCTGAAACACAAAAACAGCAGAAAACAGGAAACTGACACTGTGGCGACTTGTTAATAGGTTAGTTCCGGAAAATGCATAAAAGTGCCACGAAGTGTAACGAAACATCGGGTAAATGGTGTAAAAACAAGCATGGAGCATCAAATATTATAGATACGTTGGAGACGTATCAAGCCGCATCATAGTTTGCCCATGATTTTTCTAAAAAATCATTTTTAGGTTCATAATTAGAAGTTTTATCAGAGATCCATAAATAGTTCTGTAAAATTCAACCCCTAGCTAAGAAGGTTCATGCCCGCCGTTTGGACCGCATTTTGAATCGAGCATAAGAAGTTCAAAAAAATTCAAAAAAATGTAAAGCCTTCGTATTGTGTCATTTTATGTCACCTAGTTGTGAGGAAAAATAATAAACTTGGACTATTGCAAATATTGTAGAAACCCCTTCTCATAAATGACCTATCATGTACGAAGTTTCATGGCTTTCAAGCCAGATGAGCTAGGTAATGACCTGAATCATAGAATAGTTTGTTAAAATGACCCCATATTGTGCACATGTGTGCATATTAGGATGGGAAACAAAGTTCATATTGGGAGTTTTCATTTTATATGCATAAAAAAATCAATTTTCATTTTCTAAGTGCCAAAATTGGGTTTTTTGTGTGAAGTAAGTACTAAAAATACATTACAAAACTACACCACCAAAATTTTAAACAATATTAGGACATATTTTATGTATATATCACCAATTGTTTGTGTGTGTGAAGCTTTGAATTAACCTTTCACAAAAAAGACAAACTCTTGCCGATTCAGTAGGAAGCAAGGTAAATTTGAACTACAACTGTATCATAGTTTGCCCATGTTTTTTTCAAAAAATCATTTTTAGGTTCACAAGTAGATGTTTTATCATAGATCCATAAATAGTTCTGCAAAATTAAACCCCTAGCTAAGAAGGTTCATGCCCGCCGTTTTGACCGCATTTTGAATCGAGCATAAGAAGTTCAAAAAAATTCAAAAAAATGTAAAGCCTTCGTATTGTGTCATTTTATGTTACCTAGTTGTGAGGCAAAATAATAAACTTGGACTATTGCAAATATTGTAGAAACTCCTTCTCAGAAATGACCTATCATGTACGAAGTTTCATGGTTTTCAATCCAGATGAGCTAGGTCATGACCTGAATCATAGAATAGTTTGTTCAAATGACCCCATATTGTGCACATGTGTGCATATTGGGATGGGAAACAAAGTTCATATTGGGAGTTTTCATTTTCTATGCATAAAAAAATCAATTTTCATTTTCTAAGTGCCAAAATTGGGTTTTTTTGTGAAGGAAGTACTGAAAATACATTACAAAACTAGACCACCAAAATTTTAAACAATATTAGGACATATTTTATGTATATATCACCAATTTTTTGTGTGTGTGAAGCTTTGCATTAACCTTTTACAAAAAAGATAAACTCTTCCCAATTCAGTAGGAAGCGGGGTAAATTTGAACTACAGCTCCATCATGGCTTCCTCAATTTTTTTTTGAAAAAATCACTTTTAGATACACAACATGTTATTATATTAGAGATACACAAAGAGTTTTGTGAAATTCAACCCCTAGCTAAGAAGGTTCATGCCCACCATTTATCAACGGGGTAAAGCGAGGGTTAACGGGGTAAAGCGGGGGTATGACATAAGAAAACTATGAAAAATTGTTTATCATGTGGACTCATTAGTATTTAACATAAGAAGACTAGGTGTGAAGGTTTTCCTTTTTTTTTATTTTTTAAATTTTTTATGATTTTTTCAATGTAAATCTCATTAGTTCGAGATATCAGTGATGATACATTAAATTCAAAATGAGCATAAGAAATTCAAAATTAAATAAAACATAAAAACATTACATATGGATGTCATATTTGGATTCCTCTCATTTTTCTTATCGATTTAGACATATAATTTGTCGAATTCCGATTTAGAGATTTAAAGATATAAATTATTCAATATATTTATTAATTATTTATTT
This sequence comes from Dactylis glomerata, assembly GCA_007115705.1. Taxonomy (NCBI): domain Eukaryota; kingdom Viridiplantae; phylum Streptophyta; class Magnoliopsida; order Poales; family Poaceae; genus Dactylis; species Dactylis glomerata. Next base: position 1,779,875 of record QXEO01000222.1, read on the forward strand.
GTATTTACTTATTATGTAGTTTGGAATTCAATATATTTATTACTTATTTATTGTTGTTTACTTAATATATAGTTTGGAAATTTAAAACCAATGACATGTGACATAGTGGTATAAGGGTTAATAGGATTGATATGGTAGTATTATCAACAAGGTATAATTTGCTTCGTGGACACTCATCCGGATGATCCGGATGGAACAGAGAAGTTAAGCGTGCTGGAGGTGGAGTAGTGTGAAGATGGGTGACCGACCGGGAAGTTTGACCAAGACTTAAATTTGACCAATGATTAAGTGTAATTAGTGTAAAAAAATATTCTAATTGAGAGATTAGCGAGCCAAACAATTCAAAGATTCAAAAAAAATTGAAATTTTTTTTTCAAAAAAAAATCAAACTTTTTTTGAAAAAATTATAAACTATGCCGAGGGCAGTAGCTACGCCGACGGTTAAATAGAGCTACGCCGAGGGGCATCTACGTCGAGGGGCTACGCCGAGGGCAGCCCTCGGCGTAGACTACGCCGACGGTAATAGAATCTACGCCGAGGGCTATTTGCCGTCGGCGTATCTTGAAATTCCTGTAGTGATTTAACAGTTTCCTATAAGGTTTATGGTTTGTTATGTTCACTAGAACAGTGGCCCTCGTAAATGCGAGGGCGTCATCAATATTTTTATGTAAGTTGTTTGAGAACAAAATTCAGGTTGCGTAGGATAAGTAACATTGACTTGCTTAGTAAAATATCTTTGATGGTATTTGTTTAATTAAAAATAATGCTCCATAAAAATGAGGTTACATTGAATCAAATTCATTTAAGTGCATCTATGAACTACTATATATTGTGATCAGTTTAGGAGCAACTATGAAAAATGGGTCGCGGTATATCTTTGTATGGCGATAAAGATCTGCCAACTATCTATGCATTATAGGCTAGTGAGTGATTCCATTTTGTATGCGTTTTTTAATTATCCCCGAGGCTGTATTAACACGACACCCATCAAATGAGAACAAACTCTATCCATCGTTATTTGTGGGAAAATGAAGTAGATCGTAGCGAAAGAAATTTTACAGTAAATTACAACAAACCTTCTTTAATTTTAAGCAAGTTTTTGGCATTTGTTCGTACCTATATGCGTCGTAAATGGTTTTATGTCTCGCTTCAAGTAAAAAGTTAAAACACCATAAATTAACATCTTAAATCTGATTTATTTCCGGACTAAAGGATGAATGTTTACTTTTGGTTGGAATTTGTAGTTTTTATTCAAATTGCACTTTTAGTAGTTTAGTGTATAAAGTTAGATAACAATATATGTGAGAATTGGAGATTATAGTGAATTAACGTGGTAATATATGGCCATTTTCTTTGAGTATAATCGTGTCACGGGACGCTGTAAACCATGTGTCGGGGGTTTTAACCTTTAGCAGGCAACCTAGCGTCCAGAGGTGAAATGCACATGTATACTCGAGGTGAAGGTTAGTTCTCTGATGAAGTAACTTTCAACCATTTTCTATTATGGCTTGCATCTATTTTAGTTGTTAGGTACTAAATTCGCCATTTATAGTGCAACAATGTGTTTTACATTTAAAGTGTAAATGTAATTACTCTTTGAAATTATGTAAACCATACGTCCATAATAAAAGCATATTGCCACCAGCTCGGCTTTAATTTTGCTAAGATATGTGGTCGCGATGAAACATGGTTATGCTTTCTAGTTAGATGGAATTGGTGGCAACAATTTCTGACCATCCTTCCCTCTTTTTATTTATGTAATATGGAATTACACGGTTTATTACATTGACATGGCTCCATATGTTACAACGCGTTAATTCTCTGATTAAATCATAGTAAAAAATTATATATCAAACTAATTTGGATTATATGGACTAATGTGGTGCCTAGAAAAGTGGATCTCATAGGTGCCTCGTGTGCATAATGTGCTTTAATGTACTCCATAAGATACAAGAAAAGAATTATTTCAAGTTCATTTAATAGTGCATCGGATGTGTTGGAATTTAAGCTCAAACAGACTTGACATTAATTGAAACCTGTAGTGCGGCTCATGGACTCCTTTCTAGAGTCCATACATGATGCATCAAACGTGTTGTGTTTAAGAACGTTTTTTTTTCTTGATACGGTGCATCAAAACGTGTTGTGTGTACTTGTTTGGTACATTTTTTGTTTGTCCAGATTATGTTACGTGACTGATATTTTTTTGTGTTGAGCCGATTACGTAACTTATAATTTATAGTTAAATCTTAGCCGTAAATTATAGATCCAACAACTAAAATAATTCTAGTGATGTGGATTAACCCCATGTCTCTATTTTGTAACCCCGTATTGTACTTTTAGTATATAATAGATATGGAACAAAAGTCTTACGGGTTTATCCCTGTTATCGTAGCTGGCACCAGAGAGTGTTTTCTTTTGTTTACATATATTTCATGGAAATTAGATTTGACAAAATATGGCACCAGATTTTTTGATCTTGTTTACACATATTTCAGGGAAATAAGATTTTACAAAATAATATTTAGAGTGGAAGTTGTTGAAAATGGACCACAAGTAGTCTGACATATATCTCTCCAATCTGTAGTAGCGAAGCAAATAGAGCGCTATGGTGCGTTTGCGCCGTTTTTATATGTGGAACCTAGGTGCAGTGGCTGGCTTGGTGCTGTCTATGTGCGCTGCTGCTATTTGAGGCGTTTCCGCAGGTGTTCCGAGTGCGGTCGGTGCCTTGGTCTTGGTGTTGAGCTGTCGGGCAGCGGGCACTTGGGAAATGAGGCGCTCGTACAGCCGGTTGGTCGGTTTTGGCCACAGCTGGCTTCTTGCTGTCGAACAGTGTGAAAGGAAGAGCCTTTGGTCTGCGCCCGGTCTATTCTTTCTTTCTCTCTTTCCTCTCGGTTGCTGGCTATGGCGGCGGTGTACTGACGAGCTGAGCGGCTCTGGGTATGCGGCGGCCTGGAGAAGGAGGGCGCCCTTGTTGGTGGACATGGAAGGTTTGCGTTTCGCTTCGCTTTGGGTTGGATTGCGATTGTTGCTTGTCGTCGTTCGCTGCGGGCCGGGTCTGTGATTGCCGGGGACGATTAAGATAGCTGGGGTGTTTGCGTAGGCGATACGGGCATGTGTTAGTGAGGATCCGGCCGGGTTGTGTTTCATGCATGCACCCGCCTGGATTTAGCCCTTTGTGTGTTTGGTTTTTGTTTCTGTCATCGATGCATGTGTGATGTTCCGCCCATTACGGCGCCGTGGGCGTGATCGTAAGCGATCTGGTAATTAAGAATTTTCTCTGGATGTTGCTTGTGCTGTTCGATTCCTTTTTGTTTTCTGTTGCTGATGATGCTGCTTGCTCTGTTCGTTGTAGGTCGGTCATATCATGGACTTCTGGATTGCGAGTGTTCTCAGTGCGGTGCACTATTTTGGTTTTCTGAAGAAAGTGCGGTTGCGACCGATGGGACTGATCAGCGCCCGGCTTATAATCTATATATGCTGTCGCGGTGGTACCATGTATGTATAGTACATACAATATATATGTTGTTTGCCCGCCAAAAAATCCTGTCTCCATGTTCATGCGTGTTCTTGCAATTGCCTGTACCCTCATCGACATCAGAGAAATCACCTGCGCGCTACCTAACCGCACAAGAGAACTTCCTCACTGCGATCTTCTCTTAAAGGCTCCCATCTATCTACAGACACTCGCATAATTTCTTTTCGCCTCTACCAAAACGATCGCTGAGAAATCACGCTATCGCACATTACATAAGCACTTCGCAACAGACAGAACCAGAGATACAACTAACTAAAACACTGTGCTAGAATTTAATCCAGCGCGGCAAGGCGCGCGTCAGGTTCTAGTATAGATGGTTACTACAAATATGGTGACGAAGCCTGATGATGGGAGGACTAGGTTCATTGTTACAAATATGGGAGGACTAGGTTCATTGTTAGTACCAAAAAAGGTGGTTCTTCCAACTAGAAGTCAGACGGAAAAAAGCTCTGCCCCCGCGTCGCTCCTCCTGGAGCGGCTCGGGCGGAACCTAGAAACCAGGGCCGCCGCCGCCACCCCCATCCTCCTCCTCCCTCGCCGCCGTCGGCTCACGTCGTCGGGCAAAGCTCGCTGGCGGCCGGCGGCGGCGGGATCTTCTTCTTGCAGCCCACAGAGGCTGTGGCCATGGCGGGAAGGCGGCTCGGAGATGCGGTGGACGGTCCCGTCTGCGGACGCGGCGAGGCTCTCTCCGCAGCGAACGCTGATGCGGAGGAGGGCGAGGCGGAGGAGTCGGGCAGCACGGCGCGGGAGGCGCTCAGCCGCGGCGGCGCCGTGGGCTTGATCTGGGCCCGCACAGGGCTCGATCTGGGCTGTGGCCAGCTCGTGCAGGCTCCGCTCGGGGCTGGTGTGAGCTCTGCTCGCGGCAGAGGCTGAGGATGGAGGAAGGCGGAGGTTCAGTGTTGCTGCCGGCTACTGGGGCATGGGCGCGATTGGAGGCTAGGGTTCGATTTGGACCCTGTGGGCAGCCACCGTGGTGCCTTCAGCCTGCTCGGGTCTGCAATCTGCGGGAGACGAATGGCACCGCTGTAGGGTGTTGCATCCTCCCGTTGAATGCGAGGAAGAGGAGGAAGAAGACCTGCGCAGGGGTCTGCAAGATGCGGGAGAGGAATGGCACCACTCCGGGGTGTTGCATCCTCCCGCCGAGCGTGGGGAAGAGGAGGGTGGACGGCCGGCAGCACACTGGGCTTGGAGGCAGGGGCACCTTGACGTTGCATCCTCTCCGGAGATGAATGGTGTCAAGCTGTCCAGGAAGGTGTGGTTGGCCGTGGAGGCAGGGCAGCGGAGCGGTTGTGGTGGCTGACCGGTTTTTCCGGGTTTGGGGGTGAGAATGCCGGCGAAGGCCGCACTCTGGCTATGCCAGAGTTGTTGACGGCGGCGCCTACGGGCGTCGTGACCTTGTTGGAGGCGTCAATGGAGCATTCTTCACCTACCTTCCCGGCATCCTCTGGGGGAAACCCTAGATCCGGTCTTCCGGGTCGGCGATGGTGGCACTACGGTGTCGTGTTCCCTCTTGGGGGCTTCGCTTTTTGAGGTGGAACCGGTCACGGAGACTTGTGGTCCGTGGAGGTGGGCGGCGTTGGGCGGCAGTTGGAGCATTCTCCACATGCTAGGAGCGACGGATGAGCCACTTTGGTCTTGCTCGTGCGCTTGGAGAGGCACTTGCCCTCCTCTTTCGGGCATGTCGTTCCTCTTCGGCGTTGACGAGGTCGGCAAAAAGGTTCATGGCAGATCAGGTTGATGCAACGGTTTTCGGTGAGCACTGAGAGCGGTGTCGTTCGAGTAGCCCGGCTGTGTGCCTCGTGTGTTCCGCCTTCTGGCGTCTTGTATGTGTTGATGTGCTTTAGGTGTGGCTTTGCCGTTGTTCAGGGTTTCGCCCGGTTTCCCTACAAACCGAGCAGTGTGGGTCTCTTGACCATTTTCTTTCTTATCAATGAATTTAGCAGCTCTCCTGCTAACATTCAAAAAAAGTACCAAAAAAGGTCATGCAAGAAATTAATGGGTTCACCCCTAAACCAATTCTTGTACATGAGATTAAATTATATATAAGCGCCATTTCAGATGTTAATTAGCACTGAGTTACAATTGTTACATGGTGATGTTCATATATCTAATCCTACAAAATAATAATCTTTCACAACACACCACTACTGCAGAATAGCTTATAGCCGCCACCATATTAGTGACGGGCAAAACTATGCATGTCACTGCTAACAGCTATCAGTGACGGGCAGAATTAAGCTCGTCACTGGTAAAGGCTGGCAGGCCAGCTGTAGATATACTAGTGACGGTAAATTATACTCGCCTGTCACTGGTATTCTCATATAATAGCAGTGATGGGCCCGTACATTTTACTGTCGCTGATTTTCCTATTACCAATGACGGGCAAAATTTGGCCCCATGCCTATTACCAAGTAAAAAAAGCTAAATTGGAGCCTACTAAGGATACATTCGGCTGGGATTTTGGAACAAACTTGATCGTAATGCAGAATCCCAACTAGGAGTAAATAAAATCTGGAAAGGCACCTGCGTTCCGTAGTGCAATTCCAGCAGCAGCTCGAGACTAAACTTCCTCCGCGTCGAGAACCAGATTTTGATAAAAATTAGCCACTGCCATCGCATAAGTTGTACCGGTTCAGCACTCTTTCGTTTCCCACCCAAGCGAAGCCCTTGTCGTTTTCTATTATCTCGCTTTGACCGCAGAGAACAGCTAGGGTTCGCATCTAAAAAAATTGCTAGGGTTCCGGCTGCCTCTCTCCGGCACACCTCCACCGCCGCCCCTCCGGCCGGCGCTCCGATAGAGAGGCAATCGTCCTGTCGCGCATCTTCTCCGGATTCTGTTTCCCGTCCCGCCTCCGCCTGGAAGCAAGTGCTGCCCCGCCGGAAAACCAGCGCCGCCCCGACTGGCAAGCCAGCGCGAGCGCCGCCACTCGCTGCCTTATCCCCTCCGGCCGAATCTACAGACGAGGTAGATGTTTCCCTCCATATTCCCTGATCTCTCTCCCTCACACACGGACACATAGAAAGAATACGTAGGTTTTGGTCTGTATCAAGTAGCGAACTAATATCGAACACACAGAGATGATGAAAGCGTACCCAGATACCCAGCTCGATGCTACTGCTGTCTAAAAAACAAGGGAGTTTTATTTGGTTCCCAGTAGAAATACAGAGATGATGTGTAGCTCCTAGGAAAATAAGTGCATCGATCTTCAGGTTGCCTCTCGACTGATATGAATACTGCGACCAGAAGTTCAGAAGAAGAAATGTAGATTGTTTTCAGTTGTAGCTAGTATTTGTCTAGATCAAAGGATAGGTGCAATCACATCAGCAATTAGAAGGGAGTATTAAGTTTATCTTATCATATTCTGCACAACGAATGCATATCATGGCGATAATCTTAACCTATTAATTGGGGCTGCTGCCTTGATTCAATTTGATAAAAATAATTAGCCAATTGGCTGAGTAAATTCATGTTCTGTACATATACAGAGGCGCAGCTATTAGCGGCAGCATTTTTTTTATTGTTGATTTCCATTAAAGAGCAGGGTGTATACTGTGCCGATTGGAAATATGTGATTTTCTCTTCCGCTATTTGAAAGGGACCTTTGAAAGATGTCATAGTATTGATGTTATTATCCTATAATATTGATACATGGTTTTAAGACGTGAATTTTCACATGTATAGTTTCGATTGAGAGTTGGTTGACAAGGTAGAAGGTTGTTTTGTTGATTCGCACGCCTTAGTCAGATGCTTTAGAATAATGCACTTGTAGAAACTTGTAGAGTGTGTAGAAGGATATGCATGTGCTGGAACAAAGTATTTTGACACAATGAAAAACTAACAAAGTATAGAATTACGTATTACTTTAGCTGATTTAGTTTTTTCTTATAAAATTTCCTTCCTCCATATATATTTACAGTGCTAGGAATGGTACTTAAATACTTTTATAATTTAGTTATAACACCAAGGTTGTTAACTCTAAGATTTGTTAATTCTGATGAACTTGGCATGCAGTGCACACCAAATAAGCTTGATCGATATGGGAACATTCAGTTCGACATAAATATATTTGAAGTCACATCGCATACGAAATACCATGGCCTGGTGCAGAGATGCAAGAGTAGCAGTTGTAACTACTGTTTGAGAGCAAAGGTGCGTCCCCTTATTAAACACCACTTGTTCTTTTATATTATGTTAGAAGATCCTTGCTTTGAAAAAGACTGAAGTGAAATGTATGTTGCACTATAGTATGATCCGCATGTGCTAATACATATTGTATTGCTAAGGATCCTAGAGGATTGTTAGACTGCTAGCATTTTTGCCCTTTCTCTTCAATTACGTGTTTAGCAATTGTAAGTTTTGGGTGGAGTGGGGGAGATGTGAGCCAACGGTGTGAATGAAAAATGCATTCTATCGTTTTTTTACATTCTATAAAAGTTATATATAAAAATAAAGGGTAGATATCCCTGATCTGGATTGCACTTTCTAAGTGATAACCCTATTTGTTTACTCACTAACGCAAATAATAGTTGAGATAAAAATTATAATTTATCCCTCATGTATCACTTTGATCTATTGAGTGATTCCTGATATTATTGTACTGAATGTACTCACTCAGAAACGAAGAAGCACCATTCTGTACTATGGCTTGAGGATATGTATAGTTCACGAAGGTTGTGTACTGATGTAGCAAGGTTCGTATCCGTATATTCTAAGGCAGTTACAGTCTTTTTTCTCTGCAGTTTTATGTAATATATGATTCCTTGCTCTTACGTTGTGTGCTAATTTACGAGTGTAACCTAAAATTAATTAGGCTTATGGAGAACGTCGACGTGGTGAACACCCCATGTCCCGAGTGCCTCATCCTGTTGGAATGTCACAAAGCTGATGGTGAACACGGCATCAAAGTCAAGATTGCCAATGTCCCCATGTTGAGCTTATTTAGACACCCTACCCATGGGCACTCCTAGAGCCAAGAACTCCGTCCCCCAAAACGCTGGACAACATGAGAATGGTGGATAAAGGCAGTGAAGACGTTGGCGTTTATGCAATCTGTTTCTACATGCAGGACTATATCTGTTCTCATGCTTACGCAATTTTTTCCAGCGTTGCAGCTAATTATTTGGTTTGCCTTTCGTCATCGGCTTCGTATTTCCAACTTGCTAGTATTAGTTATTTTGGTTCAATTATTAGTAGAGTCTAGACATTTTATGAAGGTTATATGAAAAATAAATGTACAATAGATACTGAAGAGTGAACAATATTTGAGCTTATGTGGAATGTATGTAATTATGGGCACATTGTTTGTATGAATAAATTTTGTATGTATAATTATATATTTTTTGATTCGTAAGAACTTAGCAGTGACGGGCAACACAAATGTGCTTGTCATTGGTAATAGATACACTAGTGACGGACAAGGATTATGCATGTCACTGGTAACGTATTACCAGTGACGGGCAGGTTGCCCGTCACTAGTAACCTGTTACCAGTGACAGTATACCAGTGACAGGCGGTTTGCCAGTCACTGGTAAGCAAAAAGGGCCCGTCACTGGTAAGCGATTCTGCAATAGTGACAACTTTTCCATTTGTTGTCATCTCATGACTGAAACATTTATTAGTAAGCTAATTGGCATATATTCAGGATCTTATACTAATTATGCATATGTAGATGGCATGAAAACAATAGTAAATAGATGGCACAAAATCTTCGTATAGTTGACTGCAAAGATAAAGGAGACTTAACCTTGCAGTCAATGTGGTAAGCAATCTCAAACTAATATATAGGAGACTTTGCACAGGAACACCGAGTCTTAATTGTATGTCCACCTTCCTAATTTGTTTTGTGTCGTTCTCATTCACATCATGCAGATGGTGTCACTCATGCAATTGTCATTTTTTAACATAAATTGGTTTCTCTTATTTGTACGAACCGATAAGGGGTAAAAGATGACTATAGATAATAAGATCAGTTTATACCGGACACTCTTTGTTAGTAGGTCATCGACCATTGACCTCTTGCATATATTGAGAGGCCAAAGGTAAGTCAGGTTCATTGATATTGGTCTGATTTTTGTAACAGTGTGACCTTTAATATAGAGTCCATCCATGGACAAAGGATATCTACTCTAGCTCACGGGTGTAGATGCACCTATTTCCCAAAAATCATATTTCAAAATATTGAAAAACTTTAAAAGAAATATTTTAGTGTACATCTGGATATTTTATGTTGACTCACCAAGTTTCAAGAGAAAAAGATATTTTGTGTGGCCTGTGTAAAAAGACAAATTTTAGTGCTATAAAATTGTATATTCATAAAAAAATTCTCTTTTTTACACAAGTCCCAAGAAATGTCTTTTCTGCACAAAACTTTGGTGGATGAACATAGAATGTTCAGATGTACACCTGAAATTTTTTGTCCAAATTTTATAACATTTTGAAATGCATTTAAAATGTATTTGTTATAATAGGTGTATTTACTCCTATGAGCCAAAACACCTTGTCCGACCGTACATATGCTTCTTAGATAGTATGTAACCATATTTTCGACATCACAAATATTTTACAACATCAAATGTTTTGTTCATAGTTCTACATATGTGCATTTTATACACATTTTTCCAACAATCCAGCTGAACTCTTCTAAGGTGATGGGTCCGGGTACGGGGCCACTCAGCATGTATCCATAGTCCATACTCTATCGGTGCCATCCCTAGCTGAAGAGCCAGATTGGATTTGGTGGCGACAACATGTGCGGTTGGAGCAGCCGGCCTATGTGGTTTTTATCCTTCATGAAAGGAAGTCGAGGTTTGGAATGGAGACGCGGTTGCCTCCACAATGCCATATTTATCTATGTTTTCCTTATTTCTTATTTTTTTATAGATCTTGGTGTGCTGTGACTTTCCTTTTCAACTATTCGTGTTTGGTTCGTTGGTTGTGTGAGCGCATATGCACAAGTCGGGGGTTAACTGATTTTGGTTATATCATTTTGATGGAGCTATTAGATTAATAAATGTTTTTAGTTATTTGGAAATTTATCCATATGCTAAACACTTATCCGTAATAAAGTACCATTACCTTTTTTTGTACTACTCCCTCCGTCCCAAAATATGTTGTGTATATTTTTTTGAAAAAGTCAAATCTTCTAAACTTTGACTAAGTATATAGGAAAAAATATCAACATCCACAATACCAAATATATATAATATGAAAGTATATTTTATAATAATTCTAATAACATTTATTTGGTATTGTAAAAGTTGATAGATTTTTGTAAATACTTGATTAAACTTAACAAAGTTTGACTTTGACTAAAAATTATAGGCAACATAAATTGGGATGGAGGGATTACATATAAGTCCTATGTCGGCACGGAATGAAGTTGCTAATAAATATAAATTAAGTTGGTTTTTAGTGTTCATGATATTGACCCAGAGGAATCATGCTACTCCAAGTATTAATAGCTAGAATTAATTAGTACCTTTCTTAAGTCAAGCTATCCCATCCGACTAAATCCATGATGCTCCAATTGGTATACTCTTATCAGCACTTTGCTTTACAAATTAAAGTCAACTGCAACAATCTCGGGCAGCTGATGTGACATGAACTCTTCTATTACGTGGACAGAAGATGAAATTTAACATTAATGCTGTCATACAGAACATATGAATCTTTCATAGCAAAATTTACTGGTATATTTGTATGGCAAATAATGGTCTATGGTGAATAAACCATAGACCATTATTTTGTAGTACGTTAATGCCTTCCAGATCAAGTCAAATCTTGCTTTTCGTTATCTATCCTAAACTTTATTTTGGCGTTATCATTTCTTATAATCTGGTGGCTTGGATAAACCACGTAAGGGCGCAAGACATTTTGCTGCAACCAGCAATCAACAAACAAAGGAAACGATGAACTCGAACACTCGGTTAATTTGTAGGCTTGTATAGCTGCACCGATCGACCATGCACTTGCTCGTACTGTAGTGTCTGATAGAGACACTGTCTCGATCGACTCTCGACGTCACAGGATAATGACGCGAAGGACAAGAGAATGAGGAAAGGACGAGAGATTAGGCAGGTCGGTCACCATAAGCTAGCATGCGTGCAAAGCTAGAGATAGCATAGTCCAAGTCCAACACGTACATGTGTTGCCTCGATTCGATCACATGCATGAATGTTTTCTTCAAAGTTACTTTTGGAACTCGATCCTAATCAAGCTAGCTACGCCTTTAGCTTTAGCTTTAGGGTGAAAATCTAAGATCTTTGATCGGATGACGACGCTTGTGCACTGTTTTATTATTAAAGGCGTCGTTTTTAAAGAGTCTGGAGTTCACGTGTTGTATTGATGGTGGTTATATTGTTGCTGCTAGAGCTGGAACACAATAGCAGGTCTTTTATTTTCTTAGTTTCTTTTCTCTATTTTTTAGCTGTGTGCATCTTGATATTAATATATACTCTTTAATCTTTATCGAAAAGGCTACGCCACTAGCTAAGTGAGAAAGTTCGTCAAAGATTACTTTTCAAACTCAATCCAAAGCTAGCTGTTCCTATAGCTAAGTCAGAATTTTCCCCACGTAATTAGCATCTCTAAGCTAGCTTATCTTTTAGTACTGTAATATTCTTCGATAGAATACGTGCATGTCAATATGGATCACATTCCGTTCTTCCTGGATATATATGGAAAATTCCACAACGACAGGACGTGGATCGAGTAGTGGATGGACAAGTTCTCTATCCCCACCAGAACTCTGGCGGCAAAAAGACTTAGCCGCATCAGGTACACGTCGGGTTGAGAACGCACGCCTAAATGGTCTCCATCTTTCTACAGAGCTACCGCCGGAAAAGTATGTGCATCGTACATAAAGTAACAGTGACATATATGCTATACTCAATAATTCGTCAAGATGTACAATATAACTTCTATTGTAAATAAGCTGAGACTTTATTTGATGAACTAAATAAAGTACATCACTTCTGACAAATATGAAACAGCAAATTGAAATAAAATGTAATTCAAATGTCGTTGACTCTCGCTCTACTTTCAGTATCTCAATTCTCCACACGTCTTCTAACAATACTGCAAATGCCAAATCTAATACACAAGTTGAATGGACCTCAACAGTTTTGAAGAACGTCATGACTCATGAGTCACCCACGTCAATAGTCCAACACATCTATACTTCTTATAAAGCAAAACCCCAATAAGGGGTCATTTAAGTTATCTATCTCAACATGCAAGCTATCCACATCACCCATTATATTAGCCAATCAATTGTCTATGTCATCCTACTAATATTAATTAATCAATATCTCTGCATGCAATATATCCACCTCATCAATTCTTTTAAGCCATACAATTGAGTACTTCACTATTTTTTGTTGGCAAATACACAAAAAATTAACTTTAATTGAATTTTGCCCTTGAATATTATGACCAATTGAATCTTTAGATTAATTTTAATTATTTTAATAGACAATTTCTCATTTTATGTGTCTTATACATAGTAGATTTTTAAAGAGAATCCCGCTGCAACGCACGGGGTATTTTTCTAGTAAATCAATGAAGGCAGTATGCCCGCGAGCATGAGCACATACACCCCTTGGAATGTAGGTTGTCGGACGGCCGCTTTGTTGTACTATACTATATCGAGGGAAGAAGATTAGGAGAATAAAGTAACGAAACCAGAGACCCAATAACAAAAATATACTTGACACAATCATCACTACCATTGCCGCCGAGACAAGCCAAAGTTCTGGATGATAATCCACGAGAATGTGAGGCATTGATCCACGGAGCCAAAACAGATATGCTCATTAGAGCATCTCCACCGGCGCTCCTAAAATGTCTCCCAACCACGGGTTGGCGCTGTTTTTGGGCCTGAGGAAAAAATTGGTGCACCATCGGTGAGCCAAATTTGTGTCGGCGCCCGTTGGATCCCACATAAACAGTCGGCGCTCCCGCGCTGGCCCCCGTGTGGCAGGACCCTATCGGGAGTGCCGGCACCTCGCGCCACGCTGGAAAAATGCCCTGGCCCTGCCTGGCAGAGCAAATTCATCCCCAAACCCTACCCTTGCCCGTCACCCACCTTCCAGAGCGACTCCCGCCACCGACGAGGCGCCCCTTCCTAGCTCCCCTCCTACTTCACCTGCAAAAAAATAGATATGTAGGCCTCCGACGCAACCCCGCTGCCGTCTGGCAAGGTTTCTGCCGCCTCTGCCGCTGATAGCGGCGGCGCACTCACATCGTCACAGGCGACGCCCCACTCCACCCGCAAGGTGTTCGGTCGTTTCCCTTGCCAGCGGCTATGGACACAGCGACGACGAGATTATGATGGAGGTGCTGCAAGAGGATGAAGCGGAAGCCACCGCCCATCTACAACGCTGGAATATAGGGTTCGCCTTCCTCATGCAACTCTAGCAGAAGATCAACGACGACGTTCCCCACGGGGACGGCTCATGGCCTGGCAAGGCGGCGAACAAGAATCAACGTAGGGACGCCAGCACCATGCTGCTGCACTCTGACTACTTTGCAAATGATGCAACAAATACACCAAAGGAATTTCGGCGGTGATTCAAGATGAACAAGGATCTATTCATGAAGATTGTGCAAGGCGTGAGAGAGCACTAGTGGAAATCGGGGGATTTGCACCAGTTTGTAACTGCCTTTTGCATCGGTTTTGGAACCGGTACAACGCATCCGGGACTAAAGCCTTAACCTTTAGCACCGGTTGTGTTACGAACCGGTGCTAAAGGCCCTCCACGTGGCCTCCCACACGCTCCCCCGCCTGAGGACCTTTAGCATCGGTTCGTAATATGAACCGGTGCTAAAGGTTGGCGATGTGGCAGCCTCTCAACACTGAACGCTGCCACGGCTAAAACCCTAAACCCTAGCCATTTGAAATACGATTTTTTCGGGTATTTGAAACACGTTGATGCACATATAAAAGAAACCATTATATTACACAATATCTTCATTTATATAGAGATCGAAGCTAGTGTCATCTTTCATCGTGCTTGGTCGACCATATTACATAATGATACATTGTACAATATATACAATATAATTTTGGTTATGATTTTCCAAACTCGTAATGCCGATGGTATTCTCCAGATGGTGCTATGACCTCATCAAGTAAGAATCTCACCACTTCCTCTTGAATTGCTCGTACACGCTCGGTTGCTAGAAGACGATCCCGCATCCATTCGATCTAAATGTAAAGAAGGGGATCAATATATATATATATATATATATATATATATATATGAATGAAGAAACTCAACATAAATGATGGTAATAAAATAAAATTATGAATATTGTTTACGTACATCTAGTTGTTCTAGGACTCTGCCCCTCTCATAGCAAGTCTCTCGAATGAACTCGCAGACATAGAATCCACATAAATTATTCCCGTCTTCTTGCTTCAAGCACTTTACGAGAATAGAGTTCAATCAAAATAATAATCAAGGATGATAATGGTATTGAAACTAGAACCAAAGAGATGCGCGGACCTAGCTAGTAGTACTTACCGGTACTTGTTTAAATTCAAGCTCCTTTTTCCAGGGTCCCGGTGCCTTATCCGTGAACCGTTTCCAAGCACTGCCCGTCAAACAAAATGAATAAAGAAGTTAGTAATTACTTGATATCGGAAAATGAACGAAAGTTGCTGATATAGTGCCATGCATAATGATTGAAATTACCGCTGGAGTGTATCAATCATGTCTCCGAATGTCTCAAGGGGTTTACGTTTCGAGTCCATGACTAGTACTCGTTCTCTATCAAGTTCAATAACTAGCAGAATAAAATGATACCTGCGCACACGCATAACACACACTTAACATCGAGTAACCAAAATAGTAATGTGTATAAGACAGTAACACACTCACTTGAAGTTGTAAGGAAATAGTATTTTCGTCATGGTTTCTTGTTTCCTTAACGCCCGTACCAAGTTATTCTCCGTGTCCTTGATATGGTTATGGAGAGTTAGCTCGTTCACGGTATATGGGTCAATGAACCCAATGTCATAAATTCGTCCTCTTTTGCATTCGAGTTTCTTCAATCTGCATAATATAGTGAGTAAAATTATGCATGCAATGAATGAGATGAGCTAAAGACTTAATTACAAAAATAATACTTACAAACAATAGACACTGATCATCGATTTGTCGAGGGCGTCATGATTGTATAACTGAAATAATTCAGCAAATTTGATGTTTATGTCGTCAGTTCCACGAAAGTAATGCTCATCATTAATTCCCAGTATGATCCAGTTCTGCCCATGCTGTGAGGCTCCCATGTACCACTTATGCAATTTTCGCATTCTTGTTGGTAGATTCAGAATCTCCTCGGGTCTGACAAGAGGGCTCCCGTGCCGGTATTGGTATGCTACTACTTCAGCCGTGGGGAAATCACACTTGCTTAAGTACTGAGAAACAGACATACCTACAGCTTCGGCCTCCTCTTTGTACAGTGCTATGATATCTGGATCATACTGGACATCGGGAAACACTTGGAGCAGGGGGCACGAGTTCATCTGTTCTCCGAGTTGAGGAACTGATTTACCTTTCGACCGCTTTGCTGCATCTGACTTGAGAATAGTGCGGTCATAGTCTGATGCAAGCCTTGGCTCGGGTTGGTGAAGGGTCTTCAACATTTTTAACACTTTTGGATCTAGAGGAGGCTGCTCGGCGGACTACTCGGTCTTCTTTTTCTTCAAATTTTCAAAGAAGTTCTTTGATTTCTCTTGTACTTTCGCCGCATTTTCCTCCGGAGTATAGTCGTAAGGTCTCTTGGGAGGAACCTTAGGTACTCTTGGGAGGGGCTCCTGTCGACGGATCGGTGATCAGTTACGATGACTCATCGATGGAGCGGCGATGGTACGCTTCCGCTTTTGGCTCTGAGCATCAGTGGGCGGAGGTGGCTGAACGGATCGTAAGGGCACCTAGAGGGGGGGTGAATAGGTGCTACTCAAATTTTAGTTCTTTTTCAATTAAGGCTTGACACAAAGGTAAATTCTCTAGATATGCAACTAAGGTGAATTTACCTATATGTCAACTAGCAAGCTAAACAAGATACAATATATAAAGGCAATAAAGGATAGAGGTAACCGAGAGTGGAGCACGCGGAGACACGGATGTAATTCCCGTAGTTCCTTCCTTTTTAGGGGAAGTACGTCTACGTTGGAGGGGTGTGGTTGCCACAAAGGCCTAACCAACGCCACAAAGGCTCACCCTATTCTCCGGTACAAGCTTCCGCCACAAAGGCCTAGCTCACTTTCCACTAAGGGATTCCTCAAGGCGGAACCGGCCTTTACAATCTTGGGGCACGCATCCACAACCGAATTGGAGGCTCCCAAGCACAACACAATGCTGTCAAACAACAAGTAGCAATATATCAAATACACAAACAAGGTCTTGGGACACAAGGGAACCCAAGACACAAGGGCCCTCAAGCAAATGAGAGGGGAAATCAAATCGCTTCGGTGAGGATGTAGATGATGGTCTTCTCCTTCGATTCTCCAAAGATCAAGAGCTTTGGTGGGTTGAGGGAGGAGATCTAGTTGATTTGGTGGCTCAACAATGGTGGTCTTCTTCTTTTTGGACGAGCTACACAATGAGGAAGAAGGTGGGGGGTATTTATACCCCCCACAAATCAGACCGTTGCCTGCCAGAGAAGTCCGGCTAAAGCCGGAATTAAGTCCGGCTAAAGCCGGCCACACCGGCTAAAGCCGGCCTCAGACCGGCTATAGCCGGCCTGAAATATCCGGCCTAGCCGGAAATAGCCGGACAAATAGCCGGGTTTGTCCAGAGACGCAATGCCCCTTCCGAAATCGAGCAGTCCGGCTATAGCCGGTCTGGGACCGGCTAAAGCCGGCCTTCCTGGCCCAACTTTATATGAAACTTCTCCCAGAGCTTATTATCACCATTTCCTCAAGAATTTCCTTTGGGTAAAGATAATTATCAAGTATAACTTAGGAAACCCAATATCTTGTGCTAGGACATACTAAAATCCTGCAAAGCATAATCACACATTAATAGATAATGTATTGCTAACAAACGCCAAAATCAATTAGGCGGGAAATGCTCTTTCAATCTCCCCCTTTTTGGTGTTTGATGACAATACATAATTTTGCATGTTTCAAATGATATAAAATATAGACGGAGCTCCCCCTTGCTATGTGCCTTATTTTAAATTTGTATTTGAATACAAAGACACATCAACAATAAGAACTCCCCCTAGATTTTATAATGTGAGCCATATATGCACAAGATATAGCAAGTAGGATTAATAACGATAAACATAAGATCTACTACACAATAAGCATATAGTTCAACACATAGTAGTAGATAGATGATAAGTTCAACCATGGGACACAAGCGAGCAAGCACACGACATAAGAGCTTGTGACCCAACCAAATCCAAATGGAAAACCACAAATCCAAATGGAACACATGCAAATGGGACTTTCTCCCCCTTTGGCATCAAGATGCCAAAAAGGGAGACCACAACACAAGATCACTCATCAACATCATCAAAGTCCTCATCTTCCTCATCATCATCTTCATGATCATCATCTTCTTCCTCTTCATCATCATCTTCATCTCTTTCTTCCTCTTCTTCATCAATGGCTTCCTTGCCCTTGGAGGTGACTTCGGCTAACTCCTTCCAATCAAAGGTTGATCCTTCATTCCACTTGCCAAAAGAAAAAGTGTCCTCGGATAGATCTTGCTCTTGGGACTCTTCTTCATGGCTAGCTCCTTTGCCGTTCTCCACAGCCCTCAAACGAGCATCCAAATCCTTTTGCTTCTTGTGGATGTGCTTGCGGTCCACATAGTCCTTGTATTGAGTTTGACGCACATCATTGTTCATGCAAAACAAAGCCCTTTGCCACCACTTGAGCTTCTTCATCTCTTGAACCATTCCACCACTTGGTGGATCCGCATTCTTCCTCCTAGAACCACTAGCATAGATGTTGCCACCCAACACATCACTCGAAGAGGGGTAAGCACTTGAGGTGCTAGACACCAAATGAGCGGTCTTCTTGTAGAGCTTGTTGGACTTGTGCACTTCCAACTCTCCATCAAGCAAATCTTCCTCAATCTCAAAGTCTCCTTCAATGCCTCTGTCAATGATAAGCCTCATGATGAATGGAGCATAAGGAGGGATCTTCCTATCAAGCATAGCAATCTTCATCTCCATGAAGATGAAGTACATCACATCGAGCTCCATCCTTTCACACTCCCTTCCGGCCTCGAAGACAAGACGGGCATGATGGAGTAAATGCACAAGTCCTCCTCTGATAGAATCATTGTTGCCCCCACTTGGAGCAATGTTGGCACGGAATATTCGAAGGAAAATATCATAGAGGGGAAGGAGATTTGCAGTCTCTCCCACTTTGCCCCCTGGACCATACAGACACTGGATCTTCCTCTTGTTGTACTCTGTGGTGTCGAGATGCAAGCGGGCACCTCTAGGTCGATGAATGCCATCAAACCTATAGCCCAAAAGCTTCCCAAAGCGAGACATGGTCGAGTACTTCCTCACTTCACCTGACATCCAAGTGAAACCAACCTCATCCCTGGTATCAAACTCCAAAGTGGCAAAGAACTGCTGAATCAGATGAGGATTGTAGTCTTGCTTGAAGACCATCAACTTGTGCAACCCTAACTTCTCGGTGACCCAAAGAGCATCGGCAAAGTACTCATCCCTGGACAACGCTGCAATGTTGGTGAACTTCATAGGGCAAACCTTGGTGCTCATGGTCTCATACACCTGCTCATATATCCTCTGATGCTCAGACCGGTAGAAGGAACCACTGTCGATGTCCCTCGGCAAGGCATAGAACTTCTGCTCACGGAACTCACGGTACTCTTGCTTGGACAGCTTCTTGAGATCACCAATGTTAGCAAACAGAGATTTCTTCTTCCGTTCTTCCAACCGCTTCTTCTTCATAGCAGCGGTCATCTGTGCATCGTGATGCTCTTGTCGGCGGGCAAGAGTGGGATCAACATAGCGAGACCTCTTGGGTCGAGAGCCACCTGCAAACAGCACATATGTAGAAAGCATATAGGATAAGCATGCATACCAGAGGATCAAGGAGCAATAGCACAAAAGGAAAAAAGCATGACAGTAGTAGGTGATCTACACCGGCTATTTCCGGCCTCAGGCCGGCTTTAGCCGGTCAGGCCGGCAATAGCCGGTCTGACACCGGCTTTAGCCGGACCAGATGGACAAATTCGAAATCTCAGCCGTAGGCCACCAAAACTTGTCAAACATTTTCAATCTATGCAATGCAGAAGGAATCACAAGACCAAACAATCCCAGATGAACAACAAGGTACCATAGAATCAACTAACCCTAACCCTAGAGAGACCTAGGGAGAGAGAGGAGAGAGAGAGAGTAGGGGGGTACCCTGGTCCATGGGGAGGGCGCCGGAGAGATGGCCGGCCGATGAGAGGGCACCGGCGGCCGGAGAGGAGGCGATCGACGGCGGCGGCGGCACCAAGGGAGGGGGGTCGAGTGGAGAGGAATAGGCATGGGGGTAACTGAGGAAACCCTCACCCCCACAGCCTAAAGACTTAGACTCGAAAACCCCCAGGCCGCCTATAGCCGGGTGGGCCGGCTAAAGCCGCACCCCGGCTATTTCCGGACACAGACCGGCTATAGCCGGTCAAGATGACCCAAAACTGATGATTTTGATTTCTGGAAATTCTGGACATGCAAGAGAGGGTGATTTGGCTTTAGATAAGTGGGCTTAGGATAGAAGACATGCATGGAGTGGTTCTCGGCACTTGGCATTGCAAAACACAAGAAAACTTTGAAAAATCCAATGCAAGTGCCTTCCCATTTCAAGGATAGAGACAAAGACGAAAAAGTTCAATAAAACTCAAATAAGATTTGCAAGGAATCAACTCTTCGAAAAGAAGAGGTCGGTGGCCGAGGCCACCATGTATGAGTGTTATGGCATTGGACCGCGAAGATATATCTTGGGTCCATAACCAATACTCGTCATTGAAACTCATATATCACCAAAATGATAGAAAGAGAACAATTTTGTTACTATCGGCATTATGGGGGAGGGATAGCCCAATAGATTAGGACCGCACTCCCCCTATCTCCATGCCCACACCTAAACCAAACAAGCATTGAAAATAGGTGTATTTGCAAGATGCTCAAGCCACACTCCTTGAATCAATGATATTTAGCTCATTCCTCAAATATCCAAATCTTGCTTCATCAAGGGGCTTCGTGAATATGTCGGCAAGTTGATCCTTGGTGCTTACATATGCAAGCTCAATATCACCACGGGCAACATGATCTCTAATAAAATGATTCCGGATCTCAATATGCTTGGTTCTTGAATGTTGCACCGGATTATAGGCTATCTTGATAGCACTCTCATTGTCACATAAAAGAGGCACTTTGTCACAATTGACACCATATTCCTTTAAAGTTTGCCTCATCCATAACAATTGAGTGCATCCACTTGCGGCGGCAATATATTCAGCTTCGGCGGTGGAGAGAGATATACAATTTTGCTTCTTAGAATACCAACACACCAAAGACCTACCAAGAAATTGGCAAGCTCCGGAGGTTGATTTCCTATCATCCTTGTCACCGGCCCAATCCGAATCCGTGAAGCCACAAAGAGAGAAATCCGAGCCTTTGGGATACCAAAGCCCATAAGTTGGGGTATGAACCAAATATCGAAAGATTCTCTTAACCGCCATAAGGTGGCTTTCTTTAGGAGCGGCTTGATACCTTGCACACACACCTACATTCAACACAATATCGGGTCTAGATGCGCAAAGGTAAAGCAAAGAACCGATCATAGAACGGTATACCTTTTGATCCACATCTTTACCATTGGGATCAAGCTCAAGATGACATTTTGTGGCCATTGGTGTGGCGGCCCCATTTAGTTCTTTCATCTTGAACCTCGCGAGCATGTCTTGGACATATTTGGCTTGATAAATGACAGTCCCTTCTTTCAATTGCTTGATTTCAAAACCAAGAAAGAACTTCATTTCGCCCATCATAGACATCTCGAACCTATCGGTCATAAGCTTTGAAAATTCATCATTAAAAGCTTTGTTAGTAGAGCCAAAGATAATATCATCAACATATAGTTGGCATACGAAAAGCTCCCCATTGACCCTCTTAGTAAAAAGAGTGGGATCGATTTGCCCAACTTCAAATCCACGGTCTACCAACAACTCCCTAAGGTGCTCATACCACGCACGTGGGGCTTGTTTAAGGCCATAGAGTGCCTTATGGAGTTTGTAGACATGGTTAGGAAAGTTGAGATCCTCAAACCCCGGGGGTTGCTTAACATACACTTCCTCTTTCAATGGACCATTAAGAAATGCACTCTTAACATCCATTTGTTGCAACTTAAAGTTATGATGAGTGGCATATGCAAGAAGGATACGGATGGACTCAAGACGAGCCACGGGAGCATAAGTCTCTCCAAAGTCAATGCCTTCAACTTGAGAGAAACCTTGAGCAACTAATCTTGCCTTGTTCCTCACAACAATTCCATGCTCATCTTGCTTGTTCTTGAATATCCACTTTGTGCCAATCACATTGCGGCACTCCTTTGGCTTCTCCACTAACACCCATACATTATTGCGCTTGAAGTTGTTGAGTTCTTCATGCATAGCATCCAACCAATCCGGATCTTCAAGTGCTTCAAATACTTTCTTGGGTTCAACCATGGAGATATAAGCATGATGAGAGCTAAATTGTGCCAATTGACGCCGAGTTGACACTTTGCTTCTTAAATCTCCAATAACCCTCTCAAGGGTATGACCTTTAAGCTCCAAATCCCTTTCAACTCTTTTCTTGCGACGGGCTTCGATCTCCTCATTTGACCTTGGAGGAGTCACTTGATCATCTTGATCATTATGGTCCCCCTCTTGACCATTAAATTGACCTTGATCATCATTAACTTCATGAGTAGGTTGATCTTGGTCATGTGAAGAATTGGGGGCGGTTGAAATAACCGGAGAGGATGGTGGTGCCCCTTCTTCTTCATGAAGGTCCTTGACTTGTTCTTTGGTTGGTGCATTAGTTGCTTCCTTGGGAGAGGCTTGTTGAGCTTGTGAAGATGAAGGCTCCACTTGAGTAGAGCATAGTCCTTCCTGGTCGGCCACAAGGTGTCCCTCAATGGGGCGGAAAAATCCCACGCCCATTCTTCCTATGGCTTCTCGAGGTATTTCATCATCTACATCACAAGAAACAACATCTCGCCCCCCTTGGGAGCCGTCATTTTCTTCGAATACCATACTACAAGATTCTTCAACACGTCCGGTGGACTTGTTGAAGACTCTATAAGTGTGGGATTCGGCACCATAACCAACAAAAATACCTTCTATTGCTTTTGGATCAAATTTACCTAAACGAACTCCTTTTCTTTTAAAGAAACACTTACACCCGAAAACCCGGTAGTAGGAGATGTTGGGCTTGCTTCCGGTGAGTATTTCATATGGAGTCTTGTTTAGGCCTTTGCGGAGGAAGAGCCGGTTTGAAGAATGACAAGCCGTAGAGATAGCTTCGGCCCAAAAGTTGTATGGAGACTTAAACTCTGCCAACATGGACCTAGCCATATCCATAAGAGTCCGGTTCTTCCTCTCGGCTACACCATTTTGTTGAGGGGTATATGCAGCGGAATATTGATGACGAATCCCCTCATCACTAAGAAATCCATTTAAGGTGTAGTTCTTGAACTCCGAGCCATTGTCACTTCTAATTGCTAAAATAGTTTGCCCATGTTGACGTTCAACTTCCTTGGCAAAGTCGATGACGGTTTGTTGAGTCTCACTCTTATGCTTGAAGAAGTAGACCCAAGTATATCTTGAATAGTCATCAACAATCACCAAACAATATTTCTTCCCACCAAGACTTGCATGAGATGGAGGACCAAAAAGATCCACATGAAGGAGCTCCAAGATCCTCTTGAAAGAAATGATAGTCTTGCTTGGGTGGGGAGAATCATGCATTTTTCCTAGAACGCAAGCCCTGCAAACACGATCTTTGGCAAAAGAAACATTCTCTTTTAGTTCGAGTATGTGGCCACCCTTGTGAAGGCTTTGCAAAGTTCTCATATTGACATGGGCTAGTCGGCGATGCCAAAGCCAACCCACATCGGCCTTTCCAAATAAACACATCGCACTTGTAGTGGTTTTCCCCGAAAAGTCCACCACATACAAGTTATTTTCAATGTGTCCAATGAAAGCAACCTTTAGAGACTTGCTCCACAAGAGTACCACAATGTCATTATCAATGAAGACAGCAAAGCCCATCTTACCAAGTGCACGAAATGAAAGTAAATTGTAACCTAGGGTCTCAACAAGCATGACGTCCACAAGGGAAATATCCGGTGCGACCACCACCTTGCCAAGACCCAATACCTCGGATTGTGACATGTCTCCATATGTGACGGTTATGTGGTTGTCATTTGATCTCATCTCCGTCATAATCTTCTTGCTTCCGGTCATATGACTTGTGCATCACTATCAAGCACCCATTTAGATCCACCGGAAGCATAGTCCTCGGAAGATTTGGCCATAAGGCACTTGACGTTCTTGACAAGAGAGTCCTCATTGGGGGATTCAAAGAGTGATGTTGAGGAAGTGGAGGTGGTTGCCATTGCGGCCATCTCACTAGTTGAAGTTTCTTCTTCTTCACTCTCACTTGCGGAGTACTCTTCTTGAGTCAAGAACACAAACTTTGGTTGTTTCTTCTTTGGTCCACCCTTCTTCACAAATGGCTTCTTGGAAGGTGACTTGGTCTTGCTTTTGAAGATGAGCTTTCCACCATGGTCTTCTCTCTTCTCATAAGGACACTCGGCAACAAAGTGAAATCTATCATTGCAATTATAGCATGTCCTCACCCTTTGACCATTGTTGTCATTCCTTTGATAGCCACTTGACTTGCTTCTTCTTTGATTGTCTTCTTTAGCCTTGTGTGGATCAACCCAAAAGGTTTTTCCATAGAAGGCCATGTGCTCATTGTACTCATGTCTTATGTCCTCGGGACACATCTCAAGCCTTGCTTCAATGCTTGCTTGATGTGGAACCTCTTTCTCAACCACACTGGCTTTTAATGCAAGATTGGAGCTTCTTTGCATTCCTATGGCACGAGCACGAGCATCTTCCGCATTTTGTGCGGACACCTTGTAGGCTTGAATCTCTTGCATCACTTGATTGGAGGTCATCTCATTGAAGTTGTGCTTTCCTTGAACACTCTTCACATCCGCGGGCTCATATGGAGTGAGAGCAAGAATGTACTTCATCTTGATCCACTCATCATCAATATGGTGAGCACCGAGGTTCTTGAAGGTGGTAGCAATAGCCTTGAGTCTTCTATACATCTCTTGATGGTCCTCACCATCCATCATGAAGAAACCCTCCGCTTGATTTGAGAAGGCAATATATCTTGTTTTCTTCATGCTCTCGTTGCCAACAAAGACGTCGGAGAGTCCTTGCCAAGCTTCTTTGGCGGTGGAGAAGTGTTGGATGTGAGGCAAGTCCTTGGATCCCACGGCGACTTGAATCATGTGAAGAGCGGTAGCATTGAGTTGGCTATCGACCGTCTCTCTTCTTGTCATGCTGTGGGGATCCACGGCCTTGAATCCTTCCTCAACGATCCTCCAAAGCTCAATGCAAGAACTGCGCATATGAGAGATCATTTGATATTGCCATTGACCAAAGTTTAATGCATCAAGCTTAGGCGGATCACCTCTATGGTTAATATGAGGATGAGGAACCGGCGGGTCGGGTGAATACCAATGCGGGTATTCACCTTTCCCGTCGCCCTTGGTGGAAGACTTAGCATCGCCATTTTTGTCGGCACCCTCCTCATCTATCCCCACATTCTCCACTTGTGGAGTAGCGGGTTTTTCCGGAGGTGGAGGAGCATTAGTTTTAGCTTGCATGAGTTGCGCTATCATTTCACGCATCTCACTTATTTGAGATGTCATGGAAGTCATGGATGATTCCAAAGATTTGAACTCATCCATAGAGACTTGACCCGAGCCCTCTTTAGGTGGAGGATCCATACTCTTAGGCGGTTAAGCCCGAAATAAGAGCCGAGGCTCTGATACCAATTGAACGGATCGTAAGGGCACCTAGAGGGGGGGGGGTGAATAGGTGCTACTCAAATTTTAGTTCTTTTTCAATTAAGGCTTGACACAAAGGTAAATTCTCTAGATATGCAACTAAGGTGAATTTACCTATATGTCAACTAGCAAGCTAAACAAGATACAATATATAAAGGCAATAAAGGATAGAGGTAACCGAGAGTGGAGCACGCGGAGACACGGATGTAATTCCCGTAGTTCCTTCCTTTTTAGGGGAAGTACGTCTACGTTGGAGGGGTGTGGTTGCCACAAAGGCCTAACCAACGCCACAAAGGCTCACCCTATTCTCCGGTACAAGCTTCCGCCACAAAGGCCTAGCTCACTTTCCACTAAGGGATTCCTCAAGGCGGAACCGGCCTTTACAATCTTGGGGCACGCATCCACAACCGAATTGGAGGCTCCCAAGCACAACACAATGCTGTCAAACAACAAGTAACAATATATCAAATACACAAACAAGGTCTTGGGACACAAGGGAACCCAAGACACAAGGGCCCTCAAGCAAATGAGAGGGGAAATCAAATCGCTTCGGTGAGGATGTAGATGATGGTCTTCTCCTTCGATTCTCCAAAGATCAAGAGCTTTGGTGGGTTGAGGGAGGAGATCTAGTTGATTTGGTGGCTCAACAATGGTGGTCTTCTTCTTTTTGGACGAGCTACACAATGAGGAAGAAGGTGGGGGGTATTTATACCCCCCCACAAATCAGACCGTTGCCTGCCAGAGAAGTCCGGCTAAAGCCGGAGTTAAGTCCGGCTAAAGCCGGCCACACCGGCTAAAGCCGGCCTCAGACCGGCTATAGCCGGCCTGAAATATCCGGCCTAGCCGGAAATAGCCGGACAAATAGCCGGGTTTGTCCAGAGACGCAATGCCCCTTCCGAAATCGAGCAGTCCGGCTATAGCCGGTCTGGGACCGGCTAAAGCCGGCCTTCCTGGCCCAACTTTATATGAAACTTCTCCCAGAGCTTATTATCACCATTTCCTCAAGAATTTCCTTTGGGTAAAGATAATTATCAAGTATAACTTAGGAAACCCAATATCTTGTGCTAGGACATACTAAAATCCTGCAAAGCATAATCACACATTAATAGATAATGTATTGTTAACAAACGCCAAAATCAATTAGGCGGGAAATGCTCTTTCAGTGGCGGAGACGGCTCACTAGTTGGAGAAGGCTGGTATGCTGGAGAAGGCTATTGCGGCGGAGATGGCGGAGAAGGCTGACGCGGAGATGGCGGAGAAGGCTGACGTGGCGGTGGAGAAGGGTGACGCACTGGAGACCTTGGCGTCCAATTTGGAAGCATGATGTATTCCTTTAGCCATAGAATGGTGGTCTTCTTGGCTTCTCCCAGCTTATATAAATCCCCTTCACCCACATGGTGGTCAAGCTTCAGCTGCTCAAATCGCCCATAACTTCATCCACCCCGGCAACAGCGTAGCCATGTGGAATCGGACGGCAATGATAAGTTGCACTAGGTCCAATGGGTAAGGCATAGCCGACCGCCACCTTCATGGTTATGTTCATGACCTTCACATGTAGCTCGCAAGATGTCGACTCCGTGATATCATCCACTGGGTAGCGGATCGCCGGTTCATCGTCATCCTGCAAGAGGTCCGTGGAAGCCATGCTGCTTTTCCGCTGAGATGGTAGGCCGGTAGCATCATGTGCAGCTTCTATCTGCGGCTGAGATGCGGCGGTTCCTTGCTGGCTCATCCGATTTAACAATTCTGATTGCCGCTTGAGCTCTTCTTCTATCTTAGACATGCGGTCTGCCTCCCTTTCATTTCTTCTCTGACGGCTTCTATCGGGAAATTTCTTCCTTTCCACGGGAAACCCGAGTTTCCACGGTTTGGAGCCTGGTGTGGTTCATGTTCGTCCTGGGTGTTCATCATTCCCAAGGGCGGGTGTGAGCTCGTCCTTCTCTCTTTCGGGATGGAACCTCCCCTCTTCAACATCCTTTGATGCGCTTATAAGGGCATCAATGGGAAGGGGGTCTTCGTCATGCTTTTTTGTATATACACACTTCCCTTCTGAGTCCAACTTCCCTCCATGCCTATAAAACCAATCCCTTCACCGATCGTTCAATTTCAATGTCTCCAGAATGATCCCTTTAGCAGTTAGATCGTCCTCCATTTTCTTCCACTTAGGCTTGCCAGACTTGTAGCCTCCTTGCCTCATAGTATGGTGATACTTCTTTTTAGCAGCATTTTTCTTATTTATTTCTAACCTTCTCTTAGCTGCCTCCGAAGTCTTGTACTCCACGAATGCGTCCCAGTGGTCTTTTATCTTCTCATATGCTCAAGTGAACACTGGAGTCTTTTCTTTGTCGACAAATTCCCTGTACAATCTTTTCTTCCAGTTGTTGAATTGTAGTGCCATCTTCAAAAGAGTCCACTTCTTGACTTTCCATTCTATGATATTCAGATCACGATCATCGTCATCTGAATCCTCCTCATTTGAATCCTCCTCATTTGTATCCACCTCATTTCGATCCCCCTCTAGCGCCGCCGGTAGGGTAAAATTAACCATGAGCTTCTTCCAAAAGCATATTCTTCAATCTCTGTCTTCTTCCATTCTCGAATGGTGATCGGAATGTTGTCCCTAACAAGAACTCCACATTGTCTTGTAAATTTACTTGCGTGAGCCGTGGGAGCAATCGGTTCGCCATCTTCACCGATTTCTTATATCCGGTACCTTTCATGTTCTTCCAACCTACTGGCCGGACCTCTTTTATTTACAGAAGAGTGGCCCGATCCAGAGGGCTAAAAGAAAAAAGAGCGCTAATATATGTATATACACAAATCAAATAATCCATCTATACAGCAGAGGCTTGATTAATTAATACACATCTACCTCGCCGGGCTTTGTAATATTCAAGGTTCTATCGGAGCCATCGGCTTCTCCCTCGTCGGAGTCGGCACCTTCTCCCTCACTGGCACCTTCTCCCTCATCGGAGCCATCTCTTCGGTTTTGATCATCTCCCTCACCGGAGTTGTTTAGAAACAACGAGGTGACATCGTCATCATTATCGCGGATGATGTCCTCGATAATATTTTCCTAGAATTCGTCTCTTTCGAGATCCATAGTTTCTGCAAAGAATTATTACAAGTTATTATATAAGAATCCTATTCCTATTTCTATTTCTAAAATATGTGTCATATATAACACATCTATGCTAGCTAAATTAACTTAACCCAAACAGATATTATACAAGCAATGTTTTTTGTATGAATTGCATTTGAAATTTCATTAATATATGAGGAATTGCTAAATGGTTCATAAATGTCAGATTTCCAAACCCTATATGAATTTGCATGAATTGTATATGAAATTACATTAATATATGAGGAATTGCTAAAATTCTAAAATTCTATTCATATTTCTATAATTCTAAAATTCTATTCATATTTCTATAAATTCTATTTCTATTTATAAAAATCTTATTCCTATTTCTAAAATTCTATTTCTATTTATAAAATCCTATTCCTATTTCTATTTCTAAAATTTCATATCTCTAAAATTCTATTCCTATTTCTATAATTCTATTTCTATTTATAAAAATATATTCCTATTTCTATTTCTAAAATTTCATATCTCTAAAATTCTATTCCTATTTCTATAATTCTATTTCTATTTATAAAAATCTATTCCTATTTCTATTTCTAAAATTTCATATCTCTAAAATTCTAAATACTAAACCCTAATTTCTATTCCTATTTCTATTTCCATTAACCCTAATTCCAAATACTAAACCATAAAAATCTATTCCTATTTCTATTTCTATTTCTATTAACCCTAATTAACCCTAAATACTAAATAAATAAATAAAAATCCTAAACTTAAATTTACCTGCAGGGGAGGCGCACGGGAGGCGGCCGGCCGGAGGGCACGGGGAGGCGGCCGGCGATGTTGATGTGCCGGCGGGCGTCGAGGCGCCGCATCTCGGGCGTCGGGCTTGGGCGGCGCGGCGTCGGGCGTTGGGCGGCGCGGCTCGGGCGGCGCGGTGTCGGGCAGCACGGTTCGGGCGGCAACGAGCGCGGCTCGGGCGTCGGGCGGCGCGATGGAAAAATCGAGCAGCCTGCCGACGTCCTTCTTCTCCCAACGCGAGTCCTTAGTAGTTTCGACGATACGGGAGAGGAAGGAGGCGGGAGGTTATAAGGCGGGGACCTTTAGCACCGGTTGGTGGCTTCAACCGGTGCTAAAGACCTTTAGCACCGGTTGAAGCCACCAACCGGTGCTAAAGCTAGCACCTTTAGCACCGGTTCATGCCAAGAACCGGTGCTAAAGGTTCTATTGCTGGGCACTGCACCGCCACCACCTTTAGCACCGGCTTGAGCCACGAACCGGTGCTAAAGGGGCATTTGAAATGATTTTTAAAATTTTCAGTTGTTCCCGCCAAATTCCATATTGAAGCTATGATCAACATTCCATAAAATGTTGTAAAATAATTAAAAATCAGAAAAATACATATGTCATATCAAAATGTTTATTAGAAAAATATCTATGAAATATTAACACATTGAAATGCTAAAAATTATTTTGTTAAAATTAGTAGGCTTGCAAACATTTTAAAATCGGTAGGGGCCCGCTAGGTTTGAACTACATGTATATGATTTAATGCTCATGATTTTTTGAAAAAATTATATTTAGATTCACAATATGTTGTTTTATCAGAGATCCACCGCAAGTCTAACGAGACTCAACCCCGGGCTATGAATCTTCATGCCCGCCGTTTTGAATATAATTTCAAACGGGTATAAGAATTTAAAAAATAATCCAAACAATGTGAAACCTTCGCGTGGTGTCATATTATGTGTTATAGTTGCAAGGAAAAATATTAAAATTGGAAAATTGCAAACATCACAAAAAAACCTTCACAGAATGAGCTATCATGTTCGATGTTTCTTGGCTTTTAGGCCAAATGACCAATGTTATGGCTAGAACAGAGGCATAGTTTGTGATAATGTGTCCATATTGTGCACACATGTGCATCTTGGAATTTCTTACGATGTTGCAGAAGGAAGTTTCCCTTTTCATCGCACGGAAAAACCATTTTCCATTTTTTAGATGCCAAAAACAAGTTTTTTTGTGAAGCAACCACCAAATTAAAGTTTCACATTGCTATCAAAACATTTTTCAAAAATACTAGACCACCTTAGATGGAAAATTCCCCAGCCAGTGCATCTAAAACCTTTTCATCCACACCTCATGAAAAAGACAAATTCCTGCCGATTCGGTAGGAGACCCGCTAGGTTTGAACTACATGTATATGATATAATGCTCATGACTTTTTGTAAACATTATATTTAGGTTCACAATATATTGTTTTATCAGAGATCCACTGCAAGTCTAGCGAGACTCAACTCCGGGCTATGAATCTTCATGCCCGCCGTTTTGAATATAATTTCAAACGGGTATAAGAATTTAAAAAATAATTCAAACAATGTGAACCTTTGCGTGGTGTCATATTATATGTTATAGTTGCAAGGAAAAATATTAAACTTGGAAAATTGCAAATATCACAAAAAACCTTCACAAAATGAGCTATCATGTTCTATGTTTCATGGCTTTTAGGCCAAATGACCAATGTTATGGCTAGAACAGAGGCATAGTTGTGATAATGTGCCCATATTGTGCACACATGTGCATCTTGGAATTGCTTGCGATGTTGCAGAAGGAAGTTTCCCTTTTCATCGCACGGAAAAAGCATTTTCCATTTTTTTAGATGCCAAAAACAAGTTTTTTTTGTGAAGCAACCACAAAATTAAAGTTTCACATTGCTATCAAAACATTTTTCAAAAATACTAGACCACCTTAGATGGAAAATTCCCCAGCCAGTGCATCTAAAACCTTTCTGTCCACACCTCATGAAAAAGACAAATTCCTGTCGATTCGGTAGGAGACCCGCTAGGTTTGAACTACATGTATATGATATAATGCTCATGATTTTTTGTAAAAATTATATTTAGGTTCACAATATGTTGTTTTATCAGAGATCCACCGCAAGTCTAGCGAGACTCAACTCCGGGCTATGAATCTTCATGCCCGCCGTTTTGAATATAATTTCAAATGGGTATAAGAATTTAAAAATAATCCAAACAATGTGAAACCTTCGCGTGGTGTCATATTATGTGTTATAGTTGCAAGGAAAAATATTAAACTTGGAAAATTGCAAACATCACAAAAAAAACCTTTACAAAATGAGCTATCATGTTCGATGTTTGCCATAAATTGGCACATTTAATACATATGGTGACCTCAAATGCCTTGGAGGCCATGAACCCCCCTTCGCGTATCTCCCTTGATTAGGATCGCTTCGGTCGTAACCATGGAGTATCTTCACCATTTAACGCGATGCTTGGGTCAATATTCACTCTGAAGGGCGGAATTTCATCAAACTTATTATAATCTTCTGACATGTCTGTCTTATCCTCAACTCCCACGATGTTTCTTTTCTCTGAAAGAACTATGTGACGCTTTGGCTCATCATATGATGTTTTCGTTGCCTTATGTTTTCTTTTTTTCGGTTTGGAGGACATATCTTTCACATAGAAAACTTGAGCCACATCATTGGCTAGGACAAATGGTTCGTCTCTGTAACCAAGATTGTTGAGATCCACTATTGTCATTCCATACAGCTGGTCTACCTTTACCCCTACTCCATCCAGCTTGACCCATTTGCACCGAAACAAAGGGACTTTAAAAGAAGGTCCATAGTCAAGTTCCCATATCTCCTCTATGTAACCATAATAGGTGTCCTTTTGCCCGTTATTGTTTGTTGCATCAATGCGGACACCACTGTTTTGGTTGGTGCTCTTTTTATCTTGGGCGATCGTGTAGAATATATTCCCATTTATCTCGTACCCTTGGAAAGTCAATATAGTCGAAGATGGTGACCCGACCAATAAGTACAGCTGATCTCCAACAATGTTGTTATTTATGAGATGTGTCCGCAACCAACCGCCGAAAGTCGCCATATGTTTATGTGTAATCCAGGAGTCAGACTGAGCCGGGTGTTGGGAGCGTACAATATTCTTGTGTTCAGTGATATACGGGGCCACCAAGGTGGAACTTTGTAGAACTGTGTAGTGTGCTTGAGTGAAAGAAATCCCGTCCATACAATACATTGATTTCTTTCCTAGCGTGCCTTTTCCACGTAGTCTCCCCTCATGCCGCGATTCAGGAACACCAATCGACTTAATGTTAGGAATAAAGTCAACACAGAACTCAATGACCTCCTCTATTCCGTATCCCTTGGAGATGCTTTATTCTGGCCTAGCATAGTTATGAACATATTTCTTTAAGACTCCCATGAACCTCTCGAAGGGGAACATGTTGTGTAGAAATACAGGACCGAGAATGGTAATCTCTTCGACAAGGTGAACTAGGAGATGCATCATAATATTAAAGAAGGATGGCGGGAACACCAAGTCAAAACTAACAAGACATTGGGCCACATCCTTCTGTAACCTTGGCAGAATATCTGGATTTATTACCTTCTGAGATAATGCATTGAGGAATGCACATAGCTTAACAATGGGTACGCGAACATTTTCCGGTAGAAGCCCCCTTAATGCAACCGCAAGCAACTGCGTCATAATCACGTTACAGTCATGAGACTTCAGGTTTTGGAATTTTTTCTCTGTCATATTTATTATTCCCTTTATATTTGATGAGAAGCTAGACGGCACTTTGATACTTGAAAGGACTTCAAAAAAGATTTCCTTCTCTGCTTTGGTAAGAGCGTAGCGGGCAGGACTTAAGTGACGCCCTTTATCCGTCTTGTTCTGTGGATGCATGTTGTTTGGGTCTTTCATACGTTGCTGATCCTCCCGTGCTTCTGGAGTATCTTTTGTTTTTTCATACACGCCCAGAAAACCTAGCAGGTTCACGCAAACATTCTTCGTAACATGCATCACATCGATTGAAGAGCGAACCTCTAGGTCTTTCCAATACTCAAGCTCCCAAAATATAGATCTCTTCTTCCACATGGGTGCATGTCCGGTAGCGACGTCATTTGGAACAGATTGACCACCAGGACCCTTTCCAAAGATTACTTCTAGGTCCCTGACCATATCAAATAAATCATCACCAGTATGGAGTTCAGGCTTTGGCCGGTGATCTGCCACACCTCTAAAATGCTTGCCTTTCTTTCTTATGGAATGCGTGGTCGTAAGAAATCGACGATGCCCCAAGTACACAATCTTCTTGCATTTTTCCAAATATATACCGTCAGTCTTATCTAAACAGTGCGTGCATGCATTGTATCCCTTGTTCGTTTGTCCTAAAAGGTTACTAAGAGCAGGCCAATCATTGATGGTTACGAAAAGCAACGCTCGTAGGTCAAATGGCTCCTGTTTGTGCCCATCTCATGCACGTACACCTGGTTTGGCCCACAACTGTAAGAGTTCATCAACTAATGGTCTTAGATACACATCAATGTTGTTGCCGGGTTGCTTCGGGCCTTGGATGAGCACCAAGGAGGAAGGTTATAGATACATAGAGTTACAGGCCAGGTGCTATGACTGCAGCTCTGCTCCCCAAAAGGATTCATGCCATCTGTACTTAGACCAAACCTTAAGTTCCTTGCATCGCCTGCAAAGTCTGGGTAGTCTCTCTCAATTTTTCTCCACTGCGACCCATCAGCGGGGTGTCTCAACATCGCATCTTTCTTACGATCTTCTTTGTGCCATCGTAACAACCTGGCATGCTCTTTGTTTCTAAATAGACGTTTCAACCGTGGTATTATAGGAGCATACCACATAACCTTGGCAGGAACCCTCTTCCTGGGGGGCTCACCATCAACATCACCAGGGTCATCTCCTCTGATGTTATACCGCAGTGCAATGCATACCGGGCATGCTTCCAAATTCTCATACTCCTCACCGCGGTAGAGGATGCAGTCATTAATGCATGCATGAATCTTCTGCACCTCTAATCCTAGAGGGCAGAGAACCTTCTTTGCTTCGTATGTACTGTCAGGCAATTCATTATCCTTTGGAAGCTTCTTCTTCATTATTTTCAGTAATTTCTCAAATCCCTTGTCAGATAAACCAGTCTCTGCCTTCCATTGCAGCAACTCCAGTGTGGTACCGAGCTTTGTGTTCCCATCTTCACAATTTGGGTACAACTTCTTTTTGTGATCCTCTAACATACCCTTTAACTTCCGCTTCTCATTTACACTTTCTACTTCTCTGTGTGCATCAACGATGGCCCGACGAAGATCATCATCAGGTCATCTGATGCCTCTTCATCTTTAGCTTCTCCTGTCCCTTCCGCTTCAGCTTCCCCCGTTGCAGTATCACCGTATTCAGGGTACATATCATCATCCTCTTCTTCTTCATTGTCTTCCATTATAACCCCTCTTTCTCCGTGCTTGGTCCAACAATTATAGCTAGGCATGAAACCTTTTCGAAGTAGGTGGGAGTGAAGGATTTTCCAGGAAGAGTATTCCTTCTTGTTCCCACAGTAAACACATGGACAACACATAAAACCATTCCGAATGTTTGCCCAAGCCACATCGCCAAAATTACGAAGACTTTCAATGAACTCGGAAGTGCGTCGGTCACCGTACATCCATTGTCGTTGGTTCATCTGCGTCATATAATTAGTGCAAGTGCATACTTTGTATCCCTCATGTTTTGTGTGTTAGATAACAACATTAGGAATTTAAGTGTGTGTTAAGTGGTTGATATGTCTCCAACGTATCCATAATTTTTGATGCTCCATGCTTCTTTTTACACCATTTGCTTAGTGTTTCGTTACACTTCGTGGCATTTTTATGCATTTTCTGGAACTAACCTATTAACGAGATGCCACAGTGCCAGTTCCCTATTTTCTGCTGTTTTTGTGTTTCAGAAAAGTTACACAGAAAATATTCTCGGAATTGGACGAAACCAAAGCCAGACGTCCAGATATTTCACGGAGCTTCCAGAACACCGAAGAGGAGACGGAGCCGGACCAGAGGGTGGCCACACCACCGGGGGCGCGGCCCACCCCTGGCCCGCGCCAGCCTGTGGTGTGGGCCCCCTGGTCCACTTCTGACGCCGCCCCTTCGCCTATAAAGACCCCCCGATGGGAAAAACCTAAATATCCGATCACTTTTCCAGAGCACATCGCGATCCACCGCCGCCGTCGACCCAAAGATCGGGAGGGTCTAGAAGCTCTTCCCGGCACCCTGTCGGAGAGGGGAATCGCCACCGGAGGTCTTTTTCATCACCATGCTTGCCTCCGGCGCGATGAGTGAGTAGTCTACCTTGGACTATGGGTCCATAGCAGTAGCTAGTTGGTTGTCTTCTCCACCATGTGCTTCATGTTTAGATCTCGTGAGCTGCTTTACATGATCGAGACTACCTTTATGTAATTCTACATGTTGTGTTTGTTGGGATCCGATGAATATTGGTGTTATGATTGAGTTGATGTGCTGAATATTATCTTATGTTATCTCTATGTTGTTTATGATCTTGCATGCTCTCCGTTGTTAGTAGCTATCTTGGCCGAGTAGTTGCTAGTGACTCCAAGAGGGGGTATTTATGCTCGATAGTGGGTTCATGCCTCTATTTAATCTAGGGGAGTGACAGAAACCTCTAAGGTTGTAGATGTGCTATTGCTACTAGGGGGAAAACAACATTCATATGCTCAAGGGCATATGCTTTGTTTACATTACACACTTTGCTTAATGCAGTTATCTGTTGTTCGCAACTTAATACTTGTGGAGTTCTCGGATTGATTCGCCACAAGTGGATTATTAGTCATAGATGCAGTTGGATGGCAGTCTATGTATCTTGTTGTAATGCCCAGAGTAAATCTCATAGTGATCCTCTTGACATGCACGTTGTCTTTATTCTATCAATTGCCCAACTGTAATTTGTTTACCCAGCATGTATTATTTTATCTTATGGAGAGACACCGCTAGTGAACTGTGGACCCCGGTCCTATTTCCTTTATATTGCTATCACCTGTTTACTTTACTCGCACTGTTTACTTTACTCGCATATTACTATTGCTTTCCACTCGATACGCTCATACCCTTTGTTTCAAGCAAACCGGTGAGATTGACAACCTCATCATAAGTTGGGAACAAAGTATTTGGTTGTGTTGTGTGCAGGTTCCACATTGCCGCTCGCAAAGCAAAGCTTGGACGAGGCGCCCTATAAATTGTTCGATGCTGTCGCGAAGCTAGCGGGCAGCACCTTCAGTCGTATTCATCCTCCTACTGGATTGATAACCTTGGTTTCATAACTGAGGGAAAACTTGCTGCTATATTCATCAAACCTTCTCTTGGGGTTTTCCAACTGGCCGGTCATTTACTACATATTCCCACGTCAACTTGGCACAGAAGTTTTCTGTCACCGTTGCCGTGTATTAAAGAAGAACCTTTCACACCATCATCACCGTGCCATCAGTGGTGCAGGTTTTTCAGTTCGAAGAATTTCGGCTAAGTCCCTGGGTCGGCGTCACCCAGTAATGGGGCCAGATAATCCAGCCAGGGGGCCAGATAATCCCCCCCCTTCGAGATTTCAGAAATTCGGCTAAGGACTTAGCTCGGCATCACCCAGGCATGGGGCCGGATATTCCGGCCAGGGGGCCGGATAATCCGCCCCCTCGAGAGTTCTTCAAAAATGTCTAAGGACTAAGCGCTGGCGTCACCTAGTAAGGGGGCCGGATTATTGGGCCGGATATTTCATCCTGGCCGGATAATCCGCCCCCCTCAAGATTTCGTCGAAAAACGGCTAAGGACTCAGGGCGGCGTCTGATGTCTACGCACACGTCTGTTCTTGTAGACAGTGTTGGGCCTCCAAGTGCAGAGGTTTGTAGAACAGCAGCAAGTTTCCCTTAAGTGGATCACCCAAGGTTTATCGAACTCAGGGAGGAAGAGGTCAAAGCTATCCCTCTCAAGCAACCCTGCAATTACGATACAGAAAGTCTCTTGTGTCCCCAACATACCCAATACACTTGTCAGATGTATAGGTGCACTAGTTCGACGAAGAGATAGTGAAATACAAGTAGTTGTGATGATTATAAGTAGTAAATGTGATCTGAAATAAATATCGCTGCGAGCAAACATGTAACAAAATAGTAAGTAAACGGTGTGCAATGCTTGGAAACAAGGCCTAGGGATCATACTTTCACTAGTGGACACACTCTCAACAAATATAATATAATTGAACCAATAGATACTATCATCCATATGCAACTCAAAACAATTCTCCAATGGAAAACGAACACTAATCATGCGTAGGGCTACGAAGCACTCCTCAAAGTCCGTATGTACCCAAACTAGATTGTCCCACACTATCACCATGAACGCACTAGATGGTTCCAACAAACACCAATAATTCATAGAGACATTAACCAAAAAGATACACATGATGCACACACTAGTCACCTTTACACCATGATACGAGGTATCTCCGGAGAGTATAATAATTAAGCATAGGAGTAGCATAATATCTGAATAATAACATCTACCAATTCAACTAGATACAAAGCTCACGATCACATAAAGATCACATCATGGGAGAGAGAGGTGAACCACATAGCTACCGGTAGAGCCCTCAGCCCCGGGGGAGAACTACTCCCTCCTAATCATAGGAGACAGCAAGGTTGATGGAGATGGCAGTGAGGTCGATGGAGACGGCGGAGACGGTGATGGAGACCAATGGAGATGGTTCCGGGGGCACTTCTCCGTCCCGGTAGGGTGCCGGAACAGAGACTTCTGTCCCCCCGAAATTTGTCTTCGATGGCGGCGGCGCTGCGGAACTCTTTTGGAAATTTTGCCGACTCCCCTATGGTTTTCCGTCCCGAGGCTTTATATAGGCGAAGGGGCGTCGTCAGAGGGCTGCCAGGGCGCCCTCACAATAGGGTGGCGCGGCCAGGGGCTGGGCCACGCCCCCTACGTGTGTGGGCGGCCTCTGGCCCCCCTTTGGCTCTCTTTCGATCTTCGGTACTCTTCCGGGAAAAATAAGACTTCTGGAACTTGTTTTGTCCAATTCCGAGAATATTTCCTGTGTAGCTTTTCTGAAACACAAAAATAGCAGAAAATAGGGAACTGGCACTGTGGCATCTTGTCAATAGGTTAGTTCTGGAAATCGCATAAAAATGCCACGAAGTGTAACGAAACACAAGGCAAATGGTGTAAAAACAAGCATGGAGCATCAAAAATTATAGATACGTTTGAGACGTATCAGCATCCCCAAGCTTAACTCCTGCTCGTCCTCGAGTAGGTAAGTGATAACAAAAGAATAATTTTTGAGGTGACATGCACCTACACAATCTTGATCATCTAAGTAAGCATTGAGTGCTGGGATCAAAAGAACTTAAAACATGGGCATGAAAGACATAATCTTGACAATAAGAAACTTAGCAACCATGTTATAACACGAAAAGAAACACAAACGAAAGATCATGAATAATGAAACAATGACAGTCAAACGTGTGTTCAAATCATAAAGAAAAACATACAAATGGTTTTCAGCTTGTCCCTCATGGAGTAGAAAAACATAAATGCATAGGACACCTTCAAGTTTAAGTGGGCGACTAGATACAAATAATTTATGAACAAGTGAAACCATGATCATGAATCAATCAATGAAAACTTTGGGACAATGCACATTATACTCAGAATGACAACTATGCTCTCTTAACGGTGCATAAAGATAGAAGGTGGAGACTTAACATAAAAATAAAATAAAGGCCCTTCGCGGAGGGAAGCGGTGATTGCAAGTTTTATAAACCTTCAAAAATTATGGTACTTACCGGCTTTGAGCTCTCATTGCCCCCATCATAAGCATCTTGAATGGTTAAAGTTAATGCGAGAATACTTATGCTGCATATGCTTGACAAATTATAAGTTGAAAACCTCGTGTCCCGTGAATACGAGTACCCAAACCTCATGCTACTTTACTTAGAGCCCCAAGCAAGCTCTTGTCATTGTAAGTATACACGTATCATCGAGAACCGCCAACGGGGTACCTCCGTGCCCGATGACATGGAACAAGCCCACATCAAAATGACAGGACAAGCAACCAATAAACACCTCGACATCTCTTTTATTTACCATTTGTATAGCTTTTTATTTTGAGATGCGTCGTCGAATGTCCACTATGGGCATGCTGCAAATTTCCACCATGAATTATGCATGGCTTAGATTGGTGGCCCAAGCGTTTCTCTAACACATATACAAACTCCATGATCCCGCAAGATTCCCAATTCATTTCACACCGCGAGTATCCATAAACAAAAGATCACGATATCAACTCAAATAAGAAGTGCAATGTTGAAAGCTTGCCCCATGACGGCATGGCTGGGCTAATTCCCAACTTACAACTTGTAAGCATAACGACTCAACATAAGAGACCACAATGTCAAAATTTTAAAACGAGAAAAGTAAAGTGTGCCATCCGGTTCGTGAGAGCTTTACTGACCAATTTTCGCATAACACCAAAAAGAGTTTAATTTGAAGTATAGATAAAAGCAAGTCAAATGTACTTTGGAATAGCAAATTGCTAATAGGTATGTATGGTGGACACTTTGGAACAACTTGGTTTTTAGGAGTTGGATGCACGAGTAGAGCTCATACTCAGTACAAAATGAAGGCTAGCAAAAGACTAGGAGCGACCAACTAAGAGAGCATTAACGGCCATAATCATACAAAGCGACAAAGCAACATTAAAAGAAGCATAAGATGGCATCAAAAGTCAAAAACTAAATGATCATAGAGGCTTATGGTGACTTTGTATGAGTCTAACATGTGTGAGCATGCGCCAAGTCAACCCAAATAAAGCATCAAGGAGAAAACCAAAATAATGCTTCCAAATAATTAAAACAACGCATGTTTTTTTCAAAGGCTCATTAAGCAATCTCAGTTATTTGAGACAAGTCATGCTACAGAAAAACCACTAAGCATACTATCAAAACGCAATCAAGTATGGCATGCAAAAGTCTAAGCCGCAGTCTAAACAAGCTCCTTTTTGTACCACTTTTTTGCATGAAATTTTTCTCTTTTCCAACACCATTCAAACCTTTTTGACACAACTCTTTTGAGGAAAACCAACATATACCAGAGGTCCAAATACACCTTGATGCAAAGATAAAACAAGATCTGAACAAAAATCATGGCGAAAAATGAAAGCTAAACGCAGTAGCAAAAAAGAGAACACTCGTTGAACGATAAGAGTGAAAACTAGAGTGTTCTTGGCAAATGAAAAGAGAGTTCATCTCCTCCAAAAAAACATGATGTGATCTAACCATTTATTGCAGCAAACAAAACAAAAGAAAACTGAAAGCAAAAACAACTGACGCTCCAAGAAAAACGCATAATGTACGAAGCAATAAAAATATAGTGTTTTGAAAGGTGACCTGATTTTTGTCGATGAAGAAGGAGGTGCCTCGGGGGCATCCCCAAGCTTTGACGCTTGTACCTCTTGGATATTTCTTGGGGGTTGCATGGGCATCCCCAAGCTTGAGCTTTTGTCCATTCTTCATCTCATCTCATCATTCTCCAATCCCTACACTTGAAAACTTCCTTCATACAAAACTAAACACAAATCTATTAGCAACATTAGTGTAAGCATAGCATTGAATCAACCCTTTTTGCTTCAGGTTTCAGCTCAAAACCACCACATATAAAGTATAAACTACTGTATCAACTTCCCCAAAAGTTCCGTGATCAAAAGAACTCAAAAAGAAAGCGATCGAGCGGCAAACACAAATATTGGCAGAAATCTGTCAAAACAGAACAGCTGACAAAGGTCAAATTTTTAGAGGGTTTTCTCTTGCTCAAATCAAAAATTGTTCAACTAATAAAAGTTTGGATATAACCTGGGGCATATTCACAAGAAATCGCAGGTCCAAAAGATATACAGAGAATTTTCACAAATTTTTACGGTGCAGCACCGAAAACTGTTTCAGGACAGCAACATCCCCAAATCTTACCTCACTCAAATTAGAGGCTTCTCTTGGCACAATAACGAAATAAAAAGGATAAGGAGCGGTTATTACAGTAGTAATAACTTGCAAGACTCAAATAAAAGAAAAATAACTGAAAGTAAAACATGGGGTTATCTCCCAAGAGTGCTTTTCTTTAACGCCTTTGAGCTAGGCGCAGTAATTTGAAAAGATGCTCATGTGGGCGCCATATAAGAGCTTGAGGCAAAGGCGCCATATAGGAACTTAAAGCAATAGAGAGCATCAAAAAGTAAATGTGAAAGAAATTTAAATCTAAACCACTTCCTATGAAAAATTATCTTGTAAAGAGACAAGTCATGAAAGCGCAAAGCAAAAAGCATAGGAAGGCAAAACAAGTACAACTTCAAGAATTGCAACATAAAGAGGGGAAACTCAATATTGTTGAGATCCATCAAACCATGTTTCCCTCTCTCATAGTAACTTTCAGTAGCATCATGAATAGAATTAACAATATAACTATCACATAAAGCTTCCCTATCATGAGCCTCATGCATAAAGGAATTAATACTCCCCACATGAACAATCGTAATAGGAGCAGATTCAACAGAATAATTATTCTCATCACCATAGTCATCAAAAATAGGAGGCATATTGTAATCATAACTAATTTTCTCCTCAAAAGTAGGTTAACTGAAAATATTATACCCATCATCATAACCATCATAAACTAGAGGTTCAGTATCATCACAAGCTAGAGAACAACTATTTCGCAAAGCGTACTCATCAAACATATCATCATAAGAAGGAACATGGATAGTACTAATGGTACAACAATTATTAACCTTAGAATTGGTACCAAAAAGATTTTCAATATCAAAAGTAGAGTGCTTTTCCCAATCATGATCACTAACATAGGTAACAGGCATAGGAACATCACACAGGGGAGATAAAATATCATCAGAGCAAACTTTCTCCACTAAAGCTGGGGAACTAAAAATATCATGCTTAAGAAAACCAGCTTCCCCAAGCTTAGACTTTTCTATAGCATTAGCAACAACGGTATTCAGAGCATTCATACTAACAACACTATTAGCATGCAAATTAAGCTCCAAATGTTTTTCAACTTTCTTTTCAAATCTAAACTTGGGAAAAACACTAAAGAACTCTTTATTTTCCATTAAGCCTAACTAGTGAAAATAAAAACAAGAAACAAAAAGATATAATTGCAGAATCTAAAGGAAATAACTTCGAGCACTCACCAGCAACTAAAAGACTTAGTAGCCAAAAAATGTGAGTACCTTTTACCTTACCTCCCCGGCAACGGCACCAGAAAAGAGCTTGATGTCTACGCACGCGTCTGTTCTTGTAGACAGTGTTGGGCCTGCAAGTGCAGAGGTTTGTAGAACAGCTGCAAGTTTCCCTTAAGTGGATCACTCAAGGTTTATCGAACTCAGGGAGGAAGAGGTCAAAGCTATCCCTCTCAAGCAACCCTGCAATTACGATACAGAAAGTCTCTTGTGTCCCCAACACACCCAATACACTTGTCAGATGCATAGGTGCACTAGTTCGGCGAAGAGATAGTGAAATACAAGTAGTTGTGATGATTATAAGTAGTAAATGTGATCTGAAATAAATATCACTGCGAGCAAACATGTAACAAAACAGTAAGTAAACGGTGTGCAATGCTTGGAAACAAGGCCTAGGGATCATACTTTCACTAGTGGACACACTCTCAACAAATATAACATAATTGAACCAATAGATACTATCATCCATATGCAACTCAAAACAATTCTCCAATGGAAAACGAACACTAATCATGCGTAGGGCTACGAAGCACTCCTCAAAGTCCGTATGTACCTAAACTAGATTGTCCCACACTATCACCATGAACGCACTAGATGGTTCCAACAAACACCAATAATTCATAGAGACATTAACCAAAAAGATACACATGATGCACACACTAGTCACCTTTACACCATGATACGAGGTATCTCCGGAGAGTATAATAATTAAGCATAGGAGTAGCATAATATCTGAATAATAACATATACCAATTCAACTAGATACAAAGCTCACAATCACATAAAGATCACATCATGGGAGAGAGAGGTGAACCACATAGATACCGGTAGAGCCCTCAGCCCCGGGGGAGAACTACTCCCTCCTCATCATAGGAGACAGCAAGGTTTATGGACATGGTGGTGAGGTCGATGGAGACGGCGGAGATGGCGATGGAGACCGATGTAGATGGCTCTGGGGGCACTTCCCCGTCCCGGCAGGGTGCCGGAACAGAGACTTCTGTCCCCCGAAATTTGTCTTCGACGGCGGCGGCGCTGCGGAACTCTTCTGGAAATTTCGCCGACTCCCCTAGGGTTTTCCATCCCGAGGCTTTATATAGGCGAAGGGGCGTCGTCAGAGGGCTGCCAGGGCGCCCTCACAATAGGGCGGCGCGGCCAGGGGCTGGGCCGCGCCCCTACATGTGTGGGCGGCCTCTGGCCCTCCTCCGGCTCTCTTTCGGTCTTCGATACTCTTCCGGGAAAAATAAGACTTCTGGAACTTGTTTCGTCCAATTCCAAGAATATTTCCTATGTAGCTTTTCTGAAACACAAAAACAACAGAAAACAGGAAACTGGCACTGTGGCATCTTGTCACTAATCGCAGAAAAACGCCACGAAGTGTAACGAAACACAAGGCAAATGGTGTAAAAACAAGCATGGAGCATAAAAAATTATAGATACGTTTGAGATGTATCAGCGTCACCCAGTAACCGGGGCGGATTTTTGGCCCGAAGATTTCATTCCGGGCCGGATAATCCGCCCCTCCGAGTCAGCAATGGCTACATTTCGGGAGGGGCTATAAATACCCCTCCCCTTATTTCACCTCAAGCTGCTCGTCCTGCACAAGAAGAACACCTCATTTGGAGCCACAAAAAATCACAAGATCTCCTCCCTCAACCCACCAAAGCTCTTGATCTTTGGAGAATCAAAGGAGAAGGCCTTGATCTACATCCTCACCGAAGCAATTTACTTTCTCCTC
The DNA here is from genome assembly GCA_007115705.1 of Dactylis glomerata. NCBI lineage: Eukaryota > Viridiplantae > Streptophyta > Magnoliopsida > Poales > Poaceae > Dactylis > Dactylis glomerata. The sequence goes on from QXEO01000222.1 coordinate 1,824,498, forward strand.
TCATTTGCTTGAGGGCCCTTGTGTCTTGGGTTCCCTTGTGTCCCTTGACTTTGATTTGTGTGATTGATATCTTGATACTTGTTGTTTGACAGCATTGTGTTGTCCTTGGGAGCCTCCAATTCAGTTGTGGATGTGTGCCCCAAGATTGTAAAGGACGGTTCCACCTTGAGGAACCCCTTAGTGGAAAGTGAGCTAGGCCTTTGTGGCGGAAGCTTGCACCGGAGAATGGGGTGAGCCTTTGTGGTGTTGATTAGGCCTTTGTGGCAACCACACCTCTCCAACGTAGACGTACTTCTCCTAAAAAGGAAGGAACTACGGGAATTACATCCGTGTCTCCGTGTGCTCCACTCTCGGTTTCCTCTATCCTTTATCGCCTTTACATATTGTATCTTGCTTAGCTTGCTAGTTGTCATATAGGTAAATTCACCCTAGTTGCATATCTAGAGAATTTACCTTTTGTGTCAAGCCTAAATTTAAAAAGAATTAAAATTTGAGTAGCACCTATTCACCCCCCCTCTAGGTGCCCTTACGATCCGCTCAATTGGTATCAGAGCCTCGGCTCTTTATTCGGGCTTAACCGCCTAAGAGTATGGGCACTCAACAGAGTGAGGGTCGGGTTTCCGTGGATGACTTCAAAACCTTGGAATCATCCATGACATCTCAAATAAGCGAGTTGCATGAAATGATAGAGCAACTCATGCAAGCTAGAACTCCTATTGCTCCTCCTCCTCCAGAAAAACCCACTACTCCACAAGGGGAGAATGTGGGGTTGGAAGAAGAGGATGCCGACAAAGGCACCGATGCTAAGTCTTGCACTAAGGGCGATGGGAAAGGTGAATTCCCTCATTGGTATTCACCCGACCCGCCGATCCCTCATCCCCATATTAACAATAGAGGTGACCCACCTAAGCTAGATGCATTAAACTTTGGTCAATGGCAATATCAAATGATCTCTCATATGCGCAGTTCATGCATCGAGCTTTGGAGGATTGTTCAAGAAGGATTCAAGGCCGTGGATCCCAACAACTTGACAAGAAGAGAGGTGGTCGATAGCCAACTCAATGCAACCGCTCTTCACATGATTCAAATTGCCATTGGGTCCAAGGACTTGCCTCACATCCAACACTTCTCCACCACCAAAGAAGCTTGGCAAGGTCTCTCTGATGCCGAGTAAATGACCGGCCCGTTGGGAACCCCAAGAGGAGGTGTGATGAATATAGCAGAAAGATTTTCCCTCAGTACGAAACCAAGGTTTGTCGATCAGGAGAGGAAAGAGCCAAACGACTGAAGGTGATGCTTGCTAGCTTGCGACAGCTCCGGACAATTTATAGGGCGCCTCGTCCAAGCTTTGCTTTGCTAGCTGCAACGCGGAACCTGCACACAACACAACCAAATACTTTGTTTCCAACTTACGATGAGGTTGTCAATCTCACCGGTTTGCTTGAAAGAAATGGTATGAGCGTATCGAGTGGAAAGTGATAATAATATGCGAGTAAAGTAAACAGTGCGAGTAAAGTAAACAGGTGATAGCAATATAAAGGAAATAGGACCGGGGTCCACAGTTCACTAGCGGTGTCTCTCCATAAGATAAAATAATACATGCTGGGTAAACAAATTACAGTTGGTCAATTGATAGAATAAAGACAATGTGCATATGATGAGAGGATCACTATGAGATTTACTCTGGGCATTACAACAAAATACATAGACCGCCATTCAACTGCATCTATGACTAATAATCCAGTCACGGGGATATCGTCCGAACACCCCATGAGTATTAAGTTGCGAACAACAGATAACTGCATTAAGCAAAGTGTGTAATGTAAACAAAGCATATGCCCTCGAGCATATGCATGTTGTTTTCCCCCTAGTAGCAACAGCACATCTACAACCTTAGAGGTTTCTGTCACTCCCCTAGATTAAATAGAGGCATGAACCCACTATCGAGCATAAATACCCCCTCTTGGAGTCACTAGCAACTACTCGGCCAAGATAGCTACTAACAACGGAGAGCATGCAAGATCATAAACAACATAGAGATAACATAAGATAAATTTCAGTACATCAACTCAAGCATAACACCAATATTCATCGGATCCCAACAAACCAAACATGTAGAATTACATAACGGTGATCTCAATCATGTAGGGTAGCTCATGAGATCTAAACATGAAGCACATGGTGGAGAAGTCAACCATCTAGCTACTGCTATGGACCCATAGTCCAAGGTAGACTACTCACTCATCGCTCCGGAGGCAAGCATGGCGATGAAGAAGACCTTTGGTGGCGATTCCCCTCTCCAGCAGGGTGTCGGGAAGAGCTTCTGGACCCTCCCGATCTTCGGGTCGACGGCGGCGGCGGATCGCGATGTGTTCTAGAAAAGTGATCGAGGTTTTTAGGTTTTTCCCATCGGGGGGTCTTTATAGGCGAAGGGGCATCGTCAGAAGTGGACCGAGGTGGTCTCACATATAGGGGGCACAGCCAGGGCCTGGGCCGCACCACCCTGGTGTGTGGCCACCTCGTGGCCCCACTCCGTCTCCTCTTTGGTTCCCTGGAAGCTTCGGTGAAATTCTGGGCGACTGGCTTTGGTTTTGTCCAATTCTGAGAATATTTCCTGTGTAACTTTTCTGAAACACAAAAACAGCAGAAAACAGGGAACTGGCACTGTGGTAACTTGTTAATAGGTTAGTTCCGGAAAATGCATAAAAGTGCCACAAAGTGTAATGAAACACTAAGCAAATGGTGTAAAAACAAGCATGGAGCATCAAAAATTATGGATACGTTGGAGACGTATTAGCATCCCCAAGCTTAACTTCTACTCGTCCTCGAGTAGGTAAGTGATAACAAAAGAAATAATTTTTGAGGTGACATGCACCTACACAATCTTGATCATATATGTAAGCGTTGTGCGCTGGGATCAAAAAAACTTAAAACATGGGCATGAAAGAGATAATCTTGATAGAAGAAACTTAGCAACCATGTTATAACATGAAAATGAACACAAACAAAAGATCATGAACAATGAAAGTCAAACGTGTGTTCAAATCATAAGGAAAAACATACAAATGGTTTTCAGCTTGTCCTTCATGGAGAGCAAAACATAAATGCATAGGACACCTTCAAGTTTAAGAGGGCGACTAGATACAAATAATTTGAGAACAAGTGAAACCAACAATATGAATCAATCAATGAAAACTTTGGGACAATGCACATTATACTAAGAATGACAACTATGCTCTCTTAATGGTGCATAAAGATAGAAGGTGGTGACTCAACATAAAAGTAAAAGAAAGGCCCTTCGCGGAGGGAAGCAGTGATTGCAAGTTTTATAGACCTTCAAAAATTATGGTACTTACCGGCTTTGAGCTCTCATTGCCCCCATCATAAGCATCTTGAATGGTTAAAGTTAATGCGAAAACACTCATGCTGCATATGCTTGACAAATCATAAGTTGAAAACCTCGTGTCCCGTGAATACGAGTACCCAAACCTGATGCTACTTTACTTAGAGTCCCAAGCAAGGCTCTTGTCATTGTAAGTATATACGTATCATCGAGAACCGCCAACGGGGTACCTCCGTGCCCGATGACATGGAACAAGCCCACATCAAAATGACAGCACAAGTAGACAATGAACACCTCGACATCTCTTTTATTTACCATTTGTATAGCTTTTTATTTTGAGATGCGTCGTCGAATGTCCACTATGGGCATGCTAGAAATTTCCACCATGAATTATGCATGGCTTAGATTGGCGGCCCAGGCGTTTCCCTAACACATATACAAACTCCATGATCCCGCAAGATTCCCAATTCATTTCACACCGCGAGTATCAATAAACAAAAGATCAGGATATCAACTCAAATAAGAAGTGCAATGTTGAAAGCTTGCCCCATGACGGCATGGATGGGCTAATTCCCAACTTACAACTTGCAAGCATAACAACTCAACATAAGAGACCACAATGTCAAATTTTTAAGAACGAGAAAAATAAAAAGTGACATCCGGTTCGTGAGAGCTTTACTGACCAATTTTCGCATAACACTGGTAAGAGTTTAATTTGAAGAGTAGATAAAAGCAAGTCAAATTTACTTTGAAATAGCAAATTGCTAATAGGTATGTATGGTGGACACTTTGGCAAACTTGGTTTTTAGGAGTTGGATGCACGAGTAGAGCTCATACTCAGTACAAGGCGAGGGCTAGCAAAAGACTAGGAGCGACCAACTAAGAAAGCAATAATGGCCATAATCATGCAAAGCGACAAAGCGACATTAAAAGAAGCATAAGATGGCATCAAAAGTCAAAAATTAAATGATCATAGAGGCTATTGGCGACTTTATAAGAGTCTAACATGTGTGAGCATGCGCCAAGTCAACCCAAATAAAGCATCAAGGAGAAAACCAAAATAATGCTTCCAAACGATAAAAACAACGCATGATTTTTTCAAAGGCTCATTAAGCAATCTCAGTTATTTGAGACAAGTCATGCTATAGCAAAACCACTAAGCATACTATCAAAAATACATCAAGCACGACATGCAAAAGCCTAAGCCGCAGTCTACACAAGCTCCTTCTTGTACCACTTTTTTGCATAAAGCTTTTTCTCTTTTCCAACACCATTCAAACTTTTTATAAACACCTCTTTTGATGAAACCAATAAAGATCAGAGGCAAAAATACACCTTGATGAAAAGATATAACAAGATCTGAACACATATCAAGGCAAAAATGAAAACTAAACGCAGTTCTAGAAAAAGAGAACACTCGTTGAAATTATAAGAATGAAAAACGGAGTGTTCTTGGCAAATGAAAAGCAAGGCAACTTCTCCAAAAGAAATTTGTTGGGGTCCAACCATTTATTGCAGCAAACAAAACTAAACTAAACTGAAAACTAAAAACAACTGACGCTCCAAGAAAAACGCATAATGCATGAAGCAATAAAAATATAGTGTCTTGAAAGGTGACCTGATTTTTGCCGATGAAGAAGGGGTGCCTCTGGGGCATCCCCAAGCTTTGACGCTTGTACTTCTTGGATATTTCTTGGGGTGACGCATGGGCATCCCCAAGCTTGAGCTTTTTTCCATTCTTCAACTCATCTCATCACTCTCCGATCCCTACACTTGAAAACTTTCTTCATACAAAACTAAACACAAATCTATTAGCAACATTAGTGTAAGCATAACATAGAATCAACCCTTTTTGCTTCAGGTTTCAACCTAAAACCACCACATATAAAGCATATACTACTGTAGCAACTTTCCCAAAAGTTCCGTGATAAAAAAAACCCAAAAAGAAAGCGATAAAGCGGCAAACACAAATATTGGCAGAAATCTGTCAAAATAGAACAGCTGATAAAGGTCGAATTTTTGAGGGATTTTCTGTTGCTCAAATCAAAAAGTGTTCAACTAAGGAAAGTTTGGATATAACCTGGGGCATATGCACAAGAAGTCGCAGGTCCATAAGATATACAGAGAATTTTCACGAATTTTTACGGTGCAGCACCGAAAACTGTTTCAGGACAGCAACATCCCCAAATCTTACCTCGCTCAAATTAGAGGCTTCTCTTGGCACAAAAACGAAATAAAAAGGATAAGGAGAGGTCATTACAGTAGTAATAACTTCCAAGACTCAAATAAAGGAAAAACAACTGAATGTAAAAATATTGGGTTATCTCCCAAGAGTGCTTTTCTTTAACGCCTTTGAGCTAGGCGCAGAAAATTGCGAATCAAGTAACATCAAGTGAATCATTAAGATCCATTGAAGGAACAAAGAAATGAATTCTGTCCAAATGAGTTTTTGAGTACCCCTTGTAGTCACGCCTTGGTACACTGTTTTCATCAAAAAGATTTTTAGGACAAATCAAACTAAAATTATTTTCCAAGGCATCATGAATTCCTACAAGTTTACAAGGTATTGGCATTCTAGAATCTTCATTGGATGTACCAACAACTTCAACAGGCGAGCCAAGCTTATTATATTTTTCAAAAACTTTCCTAGCCTCAATGGCAACATCTCTAAATTCTATGCGCAAAGTTTCCAAGATAATTGCTCGAGAAGCAGCAAGAGAACTAGGTGTAGTTCCAAGTGTGCTAGTACCATGTAGTTCTATTGTATGACAATAGTGACAACATAGTTTCGGCAAAGAAACAAAGGTCTCGCAAGAAGACCAAGTTTATATGATGCCATCTTATGTCAAGATGAGTAATGTGTGATGACGCAAAAGATATGCAAATACAAACGGACCTGAAAATGTCAGACCCGTAGATAAGGTTTACCACGTGCAACGCGTATGAGTAACACCGGAATGCCATAGGTGTTGAATGCCCAAGTATTGACTAGATTATTGACTCTAGTGCAAGTGGGAGACTGAAGGAAATATGCCCTAGAGGCAATAATAATATTGTTATTATTATATTTCTTGTTCATGATAATGTTTATATTCCATGCTAGAATTGTATTAAGCGGAAACATTAATACTTGTGTGGTTTATGAACAACACCGTGTCCCTAGTATGCCTCTACTAGACTAGCTCATTGATTAATGATGGTTAAGGTTTCCTAACCATAGACATGAGTTGTCGATTAATAATGAGGTCATGTCATTAGGAGAATGACGTGATGGATAGACCCAAATTAAGCACAGCAATTAGATCGTGTCATTGTGTTCACAATTGCCTAGCTTTTCCTATGTCAGTATCATATTCCTTAGACCATGAGATAATGCCACTCCCTGGTATCGGAAGAGAGCTTTGAGATCATCAAACGTCATCCTATGAGAGGGTGATCATAAAGGTGTCTCTCAGGTAATCGGAAAGTACTTGTTGGGTTGCATGTATCGAGATGGAATTTGTCCCTCCCAAGTTGGAGAGATATACTCCGGGCCTACTCGGTAATCAATATCATACACCGTTTGCAAACACGTGATTAATGAGTTTAATCACAGGGTGATATTGGATTGCAGACCGAGTAAAGAGTACTTGCTGTGAACGAGATTGAACTAGGTATGGCGATACCGACGATCGAATCTCGGGCGAGTAAAATATCGCGAGACAAAGGAATTTGTATACGGGATTATTTGAATCCTGACATCGTGGTTCACCGATAATGATCTTCGTTGAATATGTGGGAGTCAATATGGATTTCCAGATCCCGCTATTGATTATTGATAGAGATCATGTCCACACATTCTCGAACCCGTAGGGTCGCACACTTAACACTCATCGATGCTAGGGTAGTTTCCGGATTAATGGAAATTATTTCGGAGAGTTACGGAATTGTTCCGGGAAGATGATTAATGATTTATTAATTAATTGAATTAATAAATATTAATACATATTTATTTATTGGAAATAAATAGGGGCTAAAAGTAGTTCATGAGTAGTTTTGCTAATGGGCTAATTTTATAGTCCATCTAGACAAACTATTAAACGAAGAGGCAAAAGAAAAGAAAAGAAAAAGCAACATGGGCCGGTTGCATATGCTAGGAACATACCTGGCCGCATAGCATGCACCAGCTTGACCGATCGATCAATGTGATCGATGGTGCTGGCTTGGCCAGCGTATAGCACGCACGTGCAAGGCCGGCCCTGGCCGGTCAGCTCCTGGCCGCCGTGGCCGAGCCATCCGAGCAAGGCAGCCTGCGTGCACTTCACGCAAAGGCCGTCGGATATCTTGTTTTGCAAGTTGATCGCGGGCGGCCGTCTATAAAAGAAAGAGGGCCAACGGCAGCTTAGGTTCTGTCCTAATATTGAAAACTGTTTCAGCCGGCGTCGCCTCTGACTTTTGTAGTATTTTCTTGCCCTAGTTTGACTAGATCTTTTGCCTATCTTCTTCCACCTCGTGCGCGTAGGCGAAGCCCTGCCCGCAGATACTCTCCACCATAAGCACCACGCCGTTGTGCTGCTGATCCCATCTACCACTCCACCGCACCTTGCTGGACCGAGGAGGAGGAGTCGTCATTGTGCGGTACGTGTGCAACGCTCGGAGGCGCCGCCCGTTGTGGCGTTTGAATCGGATCGGATCGCGAGGAGGAGACGCTAGTACGACTACGCCGACCACGTTCACATGAACGTTTCCGCTGTGCGATCTACAAGGGTATGTAGATCTAATCTCTCTCGCTCGTTGTTTTGCATCTCGTAGATCAGATCTTGGCTTGTTCGTCTTCGTAGGAAATTTTTGTTTTTCTATGCTGTGAAACCCTTCAGTGGTATTAGAGCGAGATCTATGCGTAGATGTTTTACACGAGTAAATCGCAACCATGTTGTTGTGGGCGTTGATGTTTTCTGTTGCAAACCTCTATGTTGTGTATTTCTTATGGCGCGGCATAGTGAGATCGAAGCGGTCCAGGACAACTTTACGCGACCTCGTTCGCGAGACCGGCTCCGCACTTGACGTGTGGCTTGTTCCACACATGCGGCTGGTGGATGCCAGTTTCTCTCACTATAGTTGTCATAGGATTTACAATGGACGTTGGCAACCATAATATCACCATTGTGGCTTTGCGTAGGTAAGAACCGTTCTTAAGCGTAGCTCCCATAAGCCACGTAAAACATGCAATCAACAAATTAGAGGCATCTAACTTGTTTTTGCAGGGAGTGTTTGTGATATGGTATTGCCACAAGATGTGATGTGTATGATATATGTGATGTATGCAATGATCATGTTTTGTAATGTTTCACGACTTGCATGTCGATGAGTTCACAACCGGCAGGAGCCATATGGTTGTCTTTATAATTTTGTATGACCTGCGTGTCAACTTCTTATACGCCATGTAATAGCTTTACTTTATCTCTAAGTAGTTAGCAATAGTTGTAGTTGCTATTCGTGGTGGAGACAATCATGGTGGAGTGATGGAGATCATGCCGGTGCGCACGAGATGGAGATCAATGCGCGAAGATTGGCTATACCATGTCACATATTGTATATGCATGTGATGTTTATTCTTTATGTATGCATCTTATTCTGCTTTGATCGCGACGGTAGCATTATAAGATGATCCCTCACACTTAATTTCAAGATAAAATGTGTTCTCCCCTCGTATGCACCGTTGCGAAAGATCGTCGTTTTGAAGCATCACGTGATGATCGGGTGCTATAAACTCTACGTTCACATACAACGGGTGTAAGCCAGATTTACACATGCGAAAATACTTGGGTTAAACTTGACGAGCCTAGCATGTACAGACATGGCCTCGGAACACACGGACCGAAAGGTCAAGCATGAGTCATATGGATGATATGATCAACATGTTGATGTTCACCATTAAAGCTACATCATCTCACGTGATGATCGGTCTTGGTGTAGTGAATTTGGATCATGCTTCACTAAACAACTTCGAGGGATGTTGAATTTAGTGGGAGTTCATTAGTAATTCGATTAACTTGAACTAATTATCATGAACTAAATCTTAGTGTATTTGCATATGTCGTTGTAGTCTTTGGCAACTGTTCTCCTCCGACACTTAGTTTAATTGAGTTAAAAGAACTATATAATTCTGGATAATCACTTTTCGGACTAGTGTCGTTTAGTTAAAATGTCAAGACTAAAGATTAAGTCCTATCGCAAACTTTAGCAAACCTCGCTTGCTCCATACGATTTAATAAGTTGTATTAATCAAAGAGCAACGATTCAAGTTTAGTATCGAAAGATCATACATTTGCCTTCATGAGAAATTGATCTTCAAAATTGTTTGAGAATCAAAGTGATCTTGGAGCTGAAAGAATTGTTTCAGAAACAAACAAGAGTTAAAAGATATTTGATGTCTAAAACTTTGATTGTTTGCAAAATGATTAAGTATAATTTAGTAAAAGAACATATGCTCATATTGTATGAATATATGCAAAGATTGAAGGTGCTGGGCGTCCAGATCACCCAAAAGTTTGGGGAACTAATATTATACTTGCATTCGTCCTTATGAGCTATAGTAGTTTCATCATGAAAGTTGTCATGATAGGATGAATGAAAAAGGGTATCGGCTAAATTGTTTTGCTATACCAAAAGATTGCTAAAGAATGGAATCTGGAAGAACGCCAATTATATGATGATGGCGATCCACCTCAAAAGTGTAAAATCTAAGGCCATTAGTATTTGACTAATGCGCTTTGGACTATGTGTCAAATGATTGACGCCACTATTGATGTTGATAGATTCTTCTAAATAGAGAGGAAATGCTAAATAGGATCTGAAAAATATTTGGTAGAAAAGGAAAAAGACTGGAATTGTCCAGCTCAGGTATATAAATGATATACATGTTATAGATGTGTTCTTTGCTCGTTAACAATGTAATTCGTGGGTATTCGATACTGGATTGTTGGTATGAAATGTCATACAAAGCAACACAATGCAAGAACTACAATGGCCTAAATAACTTGCAAAGAATGTGGTGACAATGCACATCAAGAAACAAATAAAAGTGTTATTGTGTTTCCACTGGCATCAAACCTAGCCTTCAAGATTTGTTATGAACATATTAATTGTTATCTTGTTCTGGTATTATGAGAACAATGGTTGTTCAAATTATTTCCGTCTTCCATAATCGATGGATAGATTATTATAAATCTTGTAGGTGAAATAGACATTAATAACACTGATGCTAAAGGTCGCAAGACAAAAACGAATTTCTCTTATATATGACACCGCTGTTTAAATCATATTGGAAACAAAACATGAAAGAAATTCTATATTGATAGATTTCGAGTCATTTGATTTTGAATTGATTGACACTTGTGAGACTTTTCCTAAGGATGATTAAACTCGGTTCATGGGCTATGGACAGAACAAGCGACTAACTAAATGGAGATCATACATGTTGATGTATGTAGTCCATGGAGTGAAGTCAAGCACGGTGTATTTTCTATTTCATCAATGACTCGAATAGATGCATGGTATATCTACTTGATGAGATAGAAGTATGAAATGATTGAAACTGTTCAATTTATGAAGTGGAAATTATTGTAACAAGAAAATTCAAGTTTTATGATTGGATCATAAAGGAGAATATTTGAGTTACAAGTTTAGCAAACATCTAAGAGTTAAGTGAGTTGTTTCACAAACTTGTATCTCATGAAACGCCATAGGAGTATGGAGTTTTCGATGGATGTAATCAAACCTTGTTTGACATGGTGAGATCAAGGATGAAATAAAACTGCCAATATAATTTGTGGATTATGCTTTAGAGACTACTGCTTTTCACTGAATAGAGTGCCATCATAATCCGCTGAAATGACACCGTACCATTTATAGTTGTCTTTTCTTAAATTTTGGTATGCACGGCATAAGTAAAATGTTTACAACCAAAATCGGATTAGTAAGTCTTTGTAGGTTATCCCAAAGAATGTCGATGGGTATTCCTTCTACTATGAACCTGAACCCATAGTGATTATCGCTAAAAGAATTGAATTTCTTATGAAGAGATTTTTCGCGAAAGGTTTAAGTGGGAGGGAAATAGAACTTGATGAGGTTATTGGACCTGAGCAAGATGATCAGAGTAGCGCAACACCGGAATATGTTCTGGAAGCGGCAACTGCATTCATGGCTCACGCGTCTACAATGTGTTGTAGTCACGGTATCGAAGTTCCTATTTAACCAAGTTGGTCGTAATCAAATAGCAAGATTTGAGGAAAAGATATTATTGGATAATAGTAACCAACAATATACAAAGAAGCGGTGATGGGCCCTGACTTCGTCATATGAATTATTCTAGCAACAATTACATATTGAGATATGATAGTTGAAAAAACGAAACAACGTTCCTCTACCGGAATGCACACCAAGGACGTGTACCAGACACGACCCAATGGGTTTCGTTAATTCAAAGGTTGCTAGATATGTATGCAAACTTCAATGGTAGAAGTAAGCATAACGGAGTTGGAATCTTCATTATGATGAAAATGTTAAAGTGTTAATTTCATCAAGATATTTGAAGATGCTTGTATTTACAAGAAAGTAAGTGGGAGTGCTGAGACATATTTCCAATACTTTATGTAGACGACATATCGTTCATTGGAAATTATGTGTTTTGCTTGATATTTGTTAAGTTTTCATTAAAATTAGATTTTGATGAAAGACTTAGGCAAAACCAGAATATTAAGCATCAATGTCTATGCAGATAGATTGAGGCACTAATATAGTTTTGTCAAAGTACATAGATGAAATATTGAATTTGTTCAGTATGGAAACAATAAGAACGGTTCTTGTTGCATGGAAGAGGTTGAAGCAAGAATCAACTGTTTTGACACTTGATGATTGAAACCACAAGAATGATCTTATCAATCTTGTATACCATGATATATATATCCAGATATGTCCGATGCTCTAAAAGGTTACGAGCATTCATATGATGATCGTTGGACAATAGTAAGAATATTCTTATGTACTTTTGAAGAAGTAAGAATATGTTCTGTATGCAGAAGTGACAAATGGCTCATTGCAATGTGTTACATTGGCTTTGTCACATATACAGGTAAAATTTAATCTCAATTTTAGGCTATTTGTTTTGAGTTATAAGGTGGCACAATAAGATGGAAGAAAGTTCCATGATAACTTGAATGAGTTTCAAAGTTAGACATTGTGACGGATACTGCAACGAAGGCTTAGTATAATTGCTCGAGAAGCAGCAAGAGAACTAGGTGTAGTTCCAAGTGTGCTAGTACCATGTAGTTCTATTGTATGACAATAGTGACAACATAGTTTCGGCAAAGAAACAAAGGTCTCGCAAGAAGACCAAGTTTATATGATGCCATCTTATGTCAAGATGAGTAATGTGTGATGACGCAAAAGATATGCAAATACAAACGGACCTGAAAGTGTCAGACCCGTAGATAAGGTTTACCACGTGCAATGCGTATGAGTAACACCGGAATGCCATAGGTGTTGAATGCCCAAGTATTGACTAGATTATTGACTCTAGTGCAAGTGGGAGACTGAAGGAAATATGCCCTAGAGGCAATAATAATATTGTTATTATTATATTTCTTGTTCATGATAATGTTTATATTCCATGCTAGAATTGTATTAAGCGGAAACATTAATACTTGTGTGGTTTATGAACAACACCGTGTCCCTAGTATGCCTCTACTAGACTAGCTCATTGATTAATGATGGTTAAGGTTTCCTAACCATAGACATGAGTTGTCGATTAATAATGAGGTCATGTCATTAGGAGAATGACGTGATGGACAGACCCAAATTAAGCACAGCAATTAGATCGTGTCATTGTGTTCACAATTGCCTAGCTTTTCCTATGTCAGTATCATATTCCTTAGACCATGAGATAATGCCACTCCCTGGTATCGGAAGAGAGCTTTGAGATCATCAAACGTCATCCTATGAGAGGGTGATCATAAAGGTGTCTCTCAGGTAATCGGAAAGTACTTGTTGGGTTGCATGTATCGAGATGGAATTTGTCCCTCCCAAGTTGGAGAGATATACTCCGGGCCTACTCGGTAATCAATATCATACACCGTTTGCAAACACGTGATTAATGAGTTTAATCACAGGGTGATATTGGATTGCAGACCGAGTAAAGAGTACTTGCTGTGAACGAGATTGAACTAGGTATGGCGATACCGACGATCGAATCTCGGGCGAGTAAAATATCGCGAGACAAAGGAATTTGTATACGGGATTATTTGAATCCTGACATCGTGGTTCACCGATAATGATCTTCGTTGAATATGTGGGAGTCAATATGGATTTCCAGATCCCGCTATTGATTATTGATAGAGATCATGTCCACACATTCTCGAACCCGTAGGGTCGCACACTTAACACTCATCGATGCTAGGGTAGTTTCCGGATTAATGGAAATTATTTCGGAGAGTTACGGAATTGTTCCGGGAAGATGATTAATGATTTATTAATTAATTGAATTAATAAATATTAATACATATTTATTTATTGGAAATAAATAGGGGCTAAAAGTAGTTCATGAGTAGTTTTGCTAATGGGCTAATTTTATAGTCCATCTAGACAAACTATTAAACGAAGAGGCAAAAGAAAAGAAAAGAAAAAGCAACATGGGCCGGTTGCATACGCTAGGAACATACCTGGCCGCATAGCATGCACCAGCTTGACCGATCAATCAATGTGATCGATGGTGCTGGCTTGGCCAGCGTATAGCACGCACGTGCAAGGCCGGCCCTGGCCGGTCAGCTCCTGGCCGCCGTGGCCGAGCCATCCGAGCAAGGCAGCCTGCGTGCACTTCACGCAAAGGCCGTCGGATATCTTGTTTTGCAAGTTGATCGCGGGCGGCCGTCTATAAAAGAAAGAGGGCCAACGGCAGCTTAGGTTCTGACCTAATATTGAAAACTGTTTCAGCCGGCGTCGCCTCTGACTTTTGTAGTATTTTCTTGCCCTAGTTTGACTAGATCTTTTGCCTATCTTCTTCCACCTTGTGCGCGTAGGCGAAGCCCTGCCCGCAGATACTCTCCACCATAAGCACCACGCCGTTGTGCTGCTGATCCCATCTACCACTCCACCGCACCTTGCTGGACCGAGGAGGAGGAGTCGTCATTGTGCGGTACGTGTGCAACGCTCGGAGGCGCCGCCCGTTGTGGCGTTTGGATCGGATCGGATCGCGAGGAGGAGACGCTAGTACGACTACGCCGACCACGTTCACATGAACGTTTCCGCTGTGCGATCTACAAGGGTATGTAGATCTAATCTCTCTCGCTCGTTGTTTTGCATCTCGTAGATCAGATCTTGGCTTGTTCTTGTTCGGTCTTCGTAGGAAATTTTTGTTTTTCTATGCTGCGAAACCCTTCACTCCGGACAATTTATAGGGCGCCTCGTCCAAGCTTTGCTTTGCTAGCTGCAACACGGAACCTGCATACAACACAACCAAATACTTTGTTCCCAACTTACGATGAGGTTGTCAATCTCACCGGTTTGCTTAAAACAAAGGGTATGAGCGTATCGAGTGGAAAGTGATAATAATATGCGAGTAAAGTAAACAGTGCGAGTAAAGTAAACATGTGATAGCAATATAAAGGAAATAGGACCGGGGTCCACAGTTCACTAGCGGTGTCTCTCCATAAGATAAAATAATACATGCTAGGTAAACAAATTACAGTTGGGCAATTGATAGAATAAAGACAACGTGCATATGATGAGAGGATCACTATGAGATTTACTTTGGGCATTATGCCCTCGAGCATATGAATGTTGTTTTCCCCCTAGTAGCAACAGCACATCTACAACCTTAGAGGTTTCTGTCACTCCCCCAGATTAAATAGAGGCATGAACCCACTATCGAGCATAAATACCCCCTCTTGGAGTCACTATCAACTACTCGGCCAAGATAGCTACTAACAACGGAGAGCATGCAAGATCATAAACAACATAGAGATAACATAAGATAAATTTCAGTACATCAACTCAAGCATAACACCAATATTCATCGGATCCCAACAAACCAAACATGTAGAATTACATAACGGTGATCTCAATTATGTAGGGCAGCTCATGAGATCTAAACATGAAACACATGGTGGAGAAGACAACCATCTAGCTACTGCTATGGACCCATAGTCCAAGGTAGACTACTCACTCATCGCTCCAGAGGCAAGCATGGCGATGAAGAAGACCTCCGGTGGCGATTCCCCTCTCCAACAGGGTGCCGGGAAGATCTTCTGGACCCTCCCGATCTTCGGGTCGACGGCGGTGGCGGATCGCGATGTGTTCTGGAAAAGTGATCGGGGTTTTTAGGTTTTTCCCGTCGGGGGGTCTTTATAGGCGAAGGGGCATCGTCAGAAGTGGACCAAGGCAGTCTCACACATAGGGGGCACGGCCAGGGTCTGGGCCGCGCCGCCCTGGTGTGTGGCCACCTCGTGACCCCACTCCGTCTCCTCTTCGGTTCCCTGGAAGCTTCGGTGAAATTCTGGGCGACTGGCTTTGGTTTTGTCCAATTCCGAGAATATTTCCTGTGTAACTTTTCTGAAACACAAAAACTGCAGAAAACAGGGAAGTGGCACTGTGGCGACTTGTTAATAGGTTAGTTCCGGAAAATGCATAAAAGTGCCACGAAGTGTAACGAAACACTAAGCAAATGGTGTAAAAACAAGCATGGAGCATAAAAAATTATGGATACGTTGGAGACGTATCACTCTCCGATGTGTTTGTTGGCAATGAGAGCATGAAGAGAACAAGATATGTGGCCTTCTCAAATCAAGCGGAGGGATTCTTCATGATGGATGGTGAGGACCATCAAGAGATGTATAGAAGACTCAATGCTATTGCTACCACCTTCAAGAACCTCGGTGCTCACCATATTGATGATGAGTGGATCAAGATGAAGTACATTCTTGCTCTCACCCCATATGAGCCCGCGGATGTGAAGAGTGTTCAAGGAAAGCACAACTTCCACGAGATGACCTCCAATCAAGTGATGCAAGAGATTTAAACCTACAAGGTTGCCGCACAAAATGCGGAAGATGCTCGTGCTCGTGCCATGGGAATGTAAAGAAGCTCCAACCTTGCTTTAAAGACAAGTGTGGTTGAGAAAGAAGTTCCTCTTCAAGCAAGCATTGAAGCAAGACTAGAGATGTGTCCCGAGGATATGAGGCATGAGTACCATGAGCACATGGCTTTCTATGGAAAAATCTTTTGGGTTGATCCCCACAAGGCTAAAGAAGACAATCAAAGAAGAAGCAAGTCAAGTGGCTTTCAAAGGAGTGACAACAATGGTCAAAGGGTGAGCACATGCTACAATTGCAATGATAGATTCCACTTTATTGCCGAGTGTCCTTACGAGAAGAGAGAAGATTATGGTGGGAAGCTCATTCTCAAGAGCAAGACCAAGTCACCATCAAAGAAGCCATTTGTGAAGAAGGGTGGACCCAAGAAGAAGCAACCAAAGTTTGTGTTCTTGACTCAAGAAGAGTACTCTGGGAGTGAGAGTGATGAAGAAGAAACCTCGACTAGTGAGACGGCCGCAATTGCAACCACATCCACTTCTTTCGCTTCACTCTTTGAATCCCCCAATGAGGACTCTCTCGTCAAGAACATCAAGTGCCTTATAGCCAAGTCTTCTGATGTATCACCCACACCCTCTTCCTCCTCCTCTAAGACAAATGATGCTCCTTTGAATGATCTTGCTAGTCTTAGAGTAAAGGAAGAAATTATTGCTTTTGATGATTATGTGTCTAGTGTAAATGGTGTACACAAGTTACACTTTGAAAGCCTATTGAGTCAATATGGTAAGGCTCTTGAAAAACTAGATGAACAAATGAGGCTTGAAAGAGAATATACTCAAGATATTGCCTCACTAAAAGACTCTCTTGAAGGAGAGGAAGAGGAACGAGCAACTCTTGAAGAGAAGCTCGATTCCATTGAGGAATCTAATAATGAAGTTGTTTCCAAACTCATTAAAGAGCGAGACCATGCTCGTGCCAAAGTAAAAATGCTTAAAAAGGAAAAGATTGAATTTGGTGTTGGTCATGATAAACTTGTTAAGGATTTAGAAGATCTTGACAAGGCTCACAAGGCCTTGAAAAGTGAACACTCTATCCTTACCAAGTCACATGAACAACTTCAAATTCAATTGACTAAGAATGATGTGCCTAGTTCTTCTACTTCTACTTGTGATCATGCAAATGTTATTGAAGAAAATGCTAGGTTGAAAGATGAGCTTGCCAAGTCCACCATTCCCATAGGTGAGAAAAACTTGAATGACCTTTTGAGTAAGCAAAAGGCATTTAATGATAAAATGGAGATTGGCTTTGTCTCAAAGAAGAAGAAGAAGAACAAGAAAAAGAAGGCCAAGCCCGCACAAGCAAAGAAAGATCCTATTGTGGGAGGCAAAGCCACTCATGATGATCGTGCGGGAATTGCTAACCCTCACTATGTTTTATTTCGTGATTATTATGGTGATGTGTATGCAAAATATGTTGGTCCAAATGATGGTTATGTTGCTTGGTCTATTTGGGTTCCAAAGACCCTTGTTGCTAACAAAAGAGGACCCATTGAGAAATGGGGACCTAAAACCAAGCAATGATCTCTTGTAGGACTATGCTTCCGGTGGATCAAAATGGGTGCTTGATAGTGGATGCACAAGTCATATGACCGGAAGCAAGAAGATCATGACGGAGATGAGGCCTAACATCAACAATATAACCGTCACTTATGGAGACATGTCACAATCTGAGGTATTGGGTCTTGGCAAGGTGGTGGTCTCACCGGATATTTCCCTTATGGACGTCATGCTTGTTGAGACCCTTGGTTACAATTTACTTTCAGTTCGTGCACTTGGTAAGATGGGCTTTGCCGTCTTCATTGATAATGAAATTGTCATACTCTTGTGGAGCAAGTCTCTAAAGGTCGTTTTCGTTGGGCACATTGAAAACAACTTGTATGTGGTGGACTTCTCGGGGAAAACCACTATGGATGCAATGTGTTTATTTGGAAAGGCCGATGTGGGTTGGCTTTGGCATCGCCGACTAGCCCATGTCAATATGAGAACTTTGCAAAGCCTTCATAAGGGTGGCCACATTCTCGGACTAAAAGAGAATGTTTCTTTTGCCAAAGATCGTGTTTGTAGGGCTTCCGTTCTAGGAAAAATGCATGACTCTCCCCATTCAAGCAAGACTATCATTTCCTCCAAGAGGATTTTGGAGCTTCTTCATGTGGATCTCTTTGGTCCTCCCTCTCATGCAAGTCTTGGTGGGAAGAAATATTGTTTGGTGATTGTTGATGACTATTCAAGATATACTTGGGTCTATTTCTTTAAGCACAAGAGTGAGACTCAACAAACCGTCATCGACTTTTCCAAAGAAGTTGAACGTCAACATGGGCAAAATATATTGGCAATAAGAAGTGACAATGGCTCCGAATTCAAGAACTACACCTTAAATGGATTTCTCAGTGATGAGGGGATTCGACATCAATATTCCGCTGCATACACCCCTCAACAAAATGGTGTAGCCGAGAGGAAGAACCGGACTCTTATGGATATGGCTAGGTCCATGTTGGCGGAGTTTAAGTCTCCATACAACTTTTGGGCCGAAGCTATCTCTACGGCTTGTCACTCATCGAACTGGCTCTTCCTCCGCAAAGGCTTCAACATGACTCCATATGAAATACTCACCGGAAGCAAGCCCAACATCAAGTACTTCCGGGTTTTCGGTTGTAAGTGTTTCTTTCAAAGAAAAGGAGTTCGTTTAGGTAAATTTGATCCGAAAGTTATAGAAGGTATTTTTGTTGGTTATTGTTGGGGATATACCAAATAGGTATACCAGCGACGTAGTCCTAAATCAGCAAGCCAGGGTGGCCCATCAGGGTGGTATGGCGGATTGCCTACCGGGCGGCCCAGTTGCTGAAGTTGCCATGGCGGTACTGGACGTAGGCGCTTATGGCGGATCCGGAGACAGGCCCATGGCGGGTTGCCTTGTAGTGCACGCATAGGACTTAGTCTAGGACTCCAAGTTGTATCCGCTCCGGTACCATCGTGTAGCCCACGCCAGGCGCCTTTATAAGCCCGGCATGGAGCAGCCCTTGAGGCGAACAGACTTAGTCATAAGGCCAATCGCATAGCGAAATAGCCAACCTCATCATTGTAATCGAGCACTTGTTGCCATATAGTGAATTATAGCAGCACGTAGGGTCTCGCCACCATCGCGGGATCCGAAGCTGGGTAAACTCGTGCTACCACCGTCCCGGATCGCTCCTCCGTGTTCACCCCCTTCCACAAACCGCCATACCCCTACCTCTATGGCAGATCTATTGACGAAACCACGACAGTTGGCGCCCACCATGGGGAAAAGCGCGTTTGGAGCACGGATCCAGGCGGGATCCGCCTTCGCAGCCATCGGCGACACCATCGCCATCGGGCGCGTCCTCTACGATTCTGGCTTCCCCATCGTCCCAGCGGATAACCTCTGGGTACCGGCTAGAGAAGACCCTGCTCGATTCACCGTCGTCCCGATTGGAGATATCCATATCTTCATCGGAGAGAAAAACCCTACCCCCGCCACGGAAACCAATTTCCGGCGGATCGGTATGGCTGAAATCCCCAAACGGACCGCTTTCGAGCCGGATACAGAGGAGGACTCATCTGATCTGGAACTTTCCAAGTTGCCTAGATCGGATCTGAAAAATAATCCCACCCAGCCCGCCCTAGAGGTAGAGGAAGTGGTGGAAGACCACTGTGAATCCGCCATGAGTAATCTGGCATTAGAGACACCGTGGTACTGCCTTGTTGTGTTCGCAGGTATCACTTCGGGATCTACCTCCAATGGAGAAGATAGCCCAGGTGAATCCATCCTTGAGGCACTTAACGAAAGTGCTGAATCGGATGACTGGGACAGCAAGGGCTATGATTCTGACCATTATGACGCCGCCATGAGTAAAATCGAGGCGGAATTGGCGCAGCAGGCACTTGATGAACATCAAGCAGCGACCAAACAGGTGTTCGTGACCAACAAAGGAGATGACGCTGGGCAGACAACCGGTGATCCGCCATCTCAGGCAGTCCATGACAGAGATGCCGGCAAAGAGCAGGGTAACCCGCCACCAGCCGTCGATCCCGCCACGGAACAACTTCCTGAAATCCATGGCGGACCCAGGCCTCCGCAACCCGCCATCCCCGAGGACCAGCACCCAGAAGACTTCACGACCCCGCTGGATAAGGTCTTCTATGGAACTCTAGCAGATCCAATCACCCCTGACTATGTCAGGGATGTGAACGATCTCGAGAAGAAGAGGCGAGCGCTCCTCAAAGAAGCAAAGCGAGTCGAGAAGATGGGCCAGCAGCTTGATGGCGATATTGCTAAAGCTCAAGACACGCTGAAGTGCGCAAGGAATATGGAAGAGAAGTATGTTACTCTCAAACAGAACCAGATGACCGAGGGAGGCGACCCGCAGCTGGTACGAAACCTTGAGTTCACCGTACCAACCACGGAAACTCTGGCCAAGATGTATATCAAGAATCCGCCATATGTGGACAAGAACCGCGATGAAGTCAGGGCTATGCCCATTGAGAACATCGTGGCTGCAAAGGAGCTATTGGAGCATAATAAGAGTCCAGCGGCCCTAGAGACGGCGGTGAAGCTGATGACCAAAGCATTAGTACAGCAGGAGAAGGCTACGTCATCACGACGGCTTGAATCTGATCCCGCGCTATGCAGGTCCAGCACTGCCTCTAAAGCTCGGGGGCCTGGCAACTATGGTACGCACCCTGATAATGAATCTCATACCGGATCCTCAGAAATCCGAAGAAGAGAAGCTCAAAACCGGGCGAACGCCATCCCAATATCTTCCGATGACAAACCAAATGGCAAAGGCCCACAGAGAAATCCATCGCCACCCCACAAGAACTACCCTGCTTACAGATACCAACAAGAAAATGCTGCCCCCCGCCATAAGACCAACATGCCGCCACCAAAGTATAAGACGTTTGAAGTCCCAAAGGGAGGAATCGTCATACGCGACAATGATGGCAAGTGAGGGCGAAGCCGTGATGCTGGACGCAGAGACGATCCGCAACGACAGGAAGCTAGCAGAGACGGCGGATCCAAGCGAAGGGAACGATCTCGCCATGACGACGGCGCGCACCGTGGCGGAGACAAGGACAAACATCGCTCCGCTCGCCACCACGATGACAAAGGGCAAGGCTCCCGCCGCCATGACGATGATCCATCTCCACGAAGAACAGAGGGAAGCCGTCGTAGCTGCAGAGATCAGTCGCAGGACGGTGAGAGTAAAAGACGACGTGACCCTTCGCCATCCCCACCAAGCAGCCCCCATGGTGGCGGCGGTGGCGGTGGCGGGCCAGCAAGTTCTCGCAAGGATCCGCCAGACCAGAAGCCCTACGACGCCCGTACCCATCTAAACGAGATTGCCAGGTCTCAAACAGCCTTCTTCCTCGGCCCAAAGTGCTTTGGACAGTGGATTCGTGATGAGCCCATCCCGCATGGGTTCAAGATCGAGAAAAATATCCGCCAGTACAATGGAGTCGATAGGCCTTTAACTTGGCTACAAGACTACTTCAATGCAGTACAGTTCGCCGGGGGATCGCCCAACGTTGCTGTCCGTTATTTGCCCCTGATGCTATCTGGCACTGCGAGGCAGTGGATCAATGACTTGGCAGCAAATTCCATCCAAACCTGGTTCGATATGCAAACTGCGTTCACCGAAAACTTCGAGGGGACTTACAATAGACCCCATAACATTGGTGACCTCCAACGGTACCGACGGGCCGACGACGAGACCTCCCGAACTTTCCTCGCGCGATGGCTAGATATGAAGAACTCCTGTGAAGGGGTTACCGACGAATCCGCCATCCTCGCGTTTATTGACAGTTTGGAGAGAGGCCAACTGCTCCGCCATCGCCTGTTGCGGGAAAGGAACGAAGGGAAACTAACCCTAAATTCCATGATCACCATCGCAAGTAACTACGCGGCCGCCGACGACGACGCCCGCGAATCTCTGAAGGCTTCCGCCATCCAGAACACTGGAAAGCGGAATAACAGCAACAAACGGAAGAAAATGAAAGCTCCGGATATGGTGGCCACAACCTTCGCTGATAAGGGCCAAAGCAGCCAGCGCGGCAGGGGACGCGGTACTAGCAGTGGCTAGCCGCGGAGCTCTGCAACTCCCGCTTTGGCGCCATCCGCCCCCGTGTCTTACGACGAATACCGCGATATGCCATGTTTCGCCCATCGCGATGCTTCGGGAAAGTGCAATCACACCAACCGAAACTGCAAGTTTGTCAACGACCTCAAGGCAGATCAAGAAGCTGGCTTCAAGCGCAGCCGGCGACAACGGCCTCGTGGCAAAGGAAAAGCGGATAAAGACAAGGAGTCCAGGGATGGCAGTAACATGGATGAAGACCCCACGCCCAAACCCACCGAAAAGGCAGAGGGGCACGCTGGCAAGGCCAATCCAATCAAAAACAAGAAAGGAGCCTTTCACACGTTCTTTGGACCCCCCACGGCAAAGGCACAGAGAGCCGCTATGCGCTCCCTCAACGCCACCGTGCCAAAAATCCGCCAGTACGTCCGATGGTCCGAAGTACCGGTGCACTGGAGCCGCGATGATCACCCAGAGCACATCCCAGAGGGGTATTATGCCATGGTGGTATGCCCTATGATCCACGGCTACAAGTTCTCCAAATGCTTAATGGATGGTGGCAGCAGCCTGAACATCATGTACGTGGAAACTCTGACAAAACTTGGCCTTACCAAAACCCAACTCCGCCATAGTGCGGTCACCTTTTATGGAGTGGTTCCTGGTCGCCAAGCCAAGTCCCTCGGGTCCATCACACTCAAGGTCGCCTTCGGTAGTGAGGAAAATTACCGTGAAGAGCCTATAACCTTTGAGGTAGTCCCGTTCAAAAGCACATACCACGTGATCTTCGGTCGCCCCGCCTTCCACAGCTTCCATGCCAGGCCATGTTACATCTATAATCAGCTGAAGATGCCAGGCCCGGATGGCATAATTACCGTTTATGGCAGTTTCAGAAAGGCAAAGGAGTGCGAGGAAGGAGAAGCCGCCTTCGCGGAAGCAGTGTTCTTCGGTGAGGAGTTCAAAGAAATCCATGCCGCTACGGACCCCGCGGAGATGCCGGCATCCAAGCAGGAGATTTCCGCCTCCCCACCCACCTTCAAGCCTACAGTGGATACAAAGCAGGTGGAACTTGTCGCTGGCGATGCCGCCAAGACCACCTCCATTGGGACAAATCTGTCCCCCAAATAGGAAAGCGCGCTCGTCGAGTTCCTCTGTGAGAACCGGGACATCTTCGCATGGCAGCCATCTAACATGACAGGTGTACCTAGGGAACTCGCCGAGCACGCTCTGCAGATAATTCCTGGCTCCAAGCCAGTAAGACAAGCCATGAGACGCTTCAGAGATGAAAAGCGCCGCGCCATAGCAAAGGAAATTTCCAAGCTGTTGAAAGCAGGCTTCATCAGGGAAGTGATCCATACTAAGTGGGTGGCAAATCCTGTGCTAGTTCCTAAGAAAAAAACAAAAGTTCTGCGCATGTGTGTAGATTACACTGGCCTGAACAAAGCGTGTCCAAAGGACCCTTTTCCCTTGCCTCGCATTGACCAAGTCATTGACTCGACGACGGGATCAGAGCTGCTGTGTTTCTTAGATGCCTACTCAGGATACCACCAGATCAAGATGAAAAAGTCCGATCAGCTCGCTACGTCGTTTGTAACACCTTATGGCACATATTGCTATGTGACAATGCCATTTGGTCTAAAAACGTAGGAGCAACGTATCAGCGCACTATGCAAAAGTGCCTGGCGGTTCAAATCAGACGAAACATCCACGCATACGTGGACGACATCGCCGTTATGTCTAAGAAGCAAGATGGCCTTATAGCGGATTTGCAAGAGACCTTCAACAATCTAAGGAAGTACAACATGATGCTTAACCCCATGAAGTCTGTCTTCGGAGTACCAGCTGGACAACTTCTAGGATTCATCGTCTCCCACCGCGGAATTGAGGTTAACCCGGAGAAGATCAAAGATGTACAGCGACTCACAGGCTGCGTGGCAGCAGTGAGTAGATTCATCAGTCGTCTTGGCGAGAAGGCTTTGCCACTCTACAAGCTGATGAAGAAATCTGACGAATTCGTCTGGACCGACGAGGCAGACGCTGCGCTTAAGGATCTGAAGATAGTGTTATCCACTACACCAGTCCTAGCGGCTCCCAAAGACCAGGAACCCATGTTACTATACATGGCGGCAACTAACGGGGTGGTCAGCATCGTCATCATGGTAGAGCGTAAGGAAGAAGCGCATGAGTATGGCGTACAGCGACCAGTCTACTATGTCAGCGAGGTCCTGACGGAATCCAAGCAGCGCTACCCTCACTACCAAAAGTTGGCATACGGAGTTTTCCTAGCTTCTCGTAAGTTAAGGCATCACTTCTATGACCATAAAATCACAGTGGTGAGCAAGGCCCCACTGAAGGACATCACCAACAACAGCGATGCAACAGGACGAGTTGCAAAGTGGGCATTGAATTGGCCTCTTTCGACATCGACTATAAGCCTCGCACCGCCATCAAGTCTCAGGCTTTGGCGGAATTTATGGCGGATTGGAAGGAAGTGCAGGAGACTATGCCCGTCCCAGAACCAGGGCATTGGGTGATGCACTTTGATGGTTCAAAGTTGCTACACGGCTCGGGGGCTGGAGTAACACTCAAATCTCCCAGGGGAGATGAGCTAAGTTACGTTCTCCAGATCCACTTCCCCACCACCAACAACATTGCGGAATATGAAGCTTTACTGCACGGGCTACGTGTCGCAAAGGAGATCGGCGTACAACACATCATGTGTTGTGGAGACTCTGACCTTGTTGCTCAGCAGGTGGCTGGCACATACAAAGCTCGGAACGAAGTTATGGCGGCATACAGAGACGAAGTGGACGAGATGGCCAAAAGTTTCCTCGGGTACGATATCAAGCACGTACGGCGAGAAGATAACATGGCGGCCGATACCTTGTCCAAACTAGGATCTAGCCGCAAGGCAGTTCCACCAGGCGTATTCCTCGAGCATCTGCGCATACCATCGGTAAAGATGGTGGATCCAGAAAATCCGGAACTAGCAAGCTCCCCCGTCATGGCAGTTTTGCCTAGCAATCCGCCATGGGCAGAGCCCTACCTGGAATATCTGATGAAAAAGAAGCTACCCGAAGACGAAGTCCAAAAGAGACAAATCGAACGTAGAGCAAAAGCGTACACCATCATAGATGGCCAGCTCTACAAACGAAGCACCTCGGGAGTTTTCATGAAGTGCATATCCCAAGTGGATGGAATCGAAATACTAAGAGAGATCCACGAAGGCGAATGTGGGCATCACGCCGCCGCCAGATCCCTAGTAGCTAAAGCATTCCGCCATGGATTCTACTGGCCAACAGCTAAGGCAGATGCAGACCGTATCGTGGAGCTCTGCCACGGTTGCTAGATGTACTCCAAGCAAACCCATATGCCCGCCACAGCACTGCATACGATCCCTATAACCTGGCCTTTTGCAGTCTGGGGGCTGGACATGGTGGGTCCGCTAAAAACAGCACCTTCGGGATTTACGCACCTCCTGGTAGCAGTAGACAAATTCACGAAGTGGGTGGAAGCTAAGCCCATCAGAAAGCTTGATGGCAAAACCGCCCTCAAATTTGTCAAGGACATTGTGGTTAGATTCGGCATCCCACATAGCATCATCACCGACAATGGCACTAACTTGTCTCAGGGAGAAGTCAAAGAATACTGCCATCACAACGGAATCCGCCTCAACCTAGCATCTGTGGCACATCCACAGTCTAATGGCCAAGTTGAGCGGACCAACAGACTAATCATGTCAGGGATCAAGCCACGCCTAGAAGCACCGCTACACAGAGCAGCTGGAGCCTGGGCAGAAGAGTTGCCATCTGTGCTGTGGAGTCTACGGACCACGCCAAATAGGTCAACTGGCCTTACCCCTTTCTTCTTAGTCTACGGAGCAGAGGCAATCTTGCCAAGTGATGTTCAGTACGATTCTCCAAGAGTCGAGGCCTACAAAGAAGAAGATGCAGAAGCGTCCAGACAACTATCCGTGGACCTGCTAGAAGAAGAACGAGACCTAGCAGCCCAGAGATCCGCCATCTACCAGCAGAATCTCCGCCTCTATCACAGCCGGCGAGTTCGCCAACGCTCGTTCAAAGAGGGTGACCTGGTGCTACGCCTCAAACAGCAGAAGTCCCACAAGCTATCCCCGCCTTGGGAAGGACCCTTCATCATCAGCAAAGCTCTACTGAATGGGTCCTACTACCTCATTGATATTCGCGAGTTAGATAAGCGACCCAGTAAGAAGCGCAAGCGAAGAGACCCTGACAATATCTACGACGAGGCAGATCGTCCATGGAACATCGCACAGCTACGTCCTTTCTACACTTAGCACTTATCTAGCTATGTAATAGGCACCTCTATATGATCAATGAAATAAAGCATTTGGTTCACTCTTGATTTTCTCTGAGTCTTTTACCTCCTTTATTTTTCATTTAGATCATATAGAACCTTTTGCGTAGTTGTGCTTCGCACTTGCGTCTTTTTTAAATCTGTCATAAGCGGTCCGCGTAGCTTTTTTATGTTTTGATCTTCATTCGATGTTTTCTATGTGGATTCCCGAGTAGTGACTTTTTGACGATCTAAGCCGCCATCTGCTAAGGGTTTTGGACGGTTGCTATTAAGTATCGTCGCCCTAGCGGATTGTTCGTGCGAAGATTTCGCCATCTCACGAAAAGTCATGCACAGAGAGCCGGATGGCGGATCGCATAATCCTACGCGTGAATTTTTTTCAAAGTGTTGTTTTTTGGGCATGTCAAAACTGCAAGTTGCATAAAACTAGGCCTGGCAGTTTCTTTGCGCAATTAAACCACTTCATACACAAGCTGCAAAAGTTCAAAAGCATTCCACTGATCCGCCACAAGCAGATCAGTCACAGTGCAGAAACATTCACACGCAGTTTAAATTTATCTTACAGACCCACTTAGGGGCCGAATTGATGCAGAGTATTTTTTCCTGCCATATTGCAGGGCACATCCTAAGAAGATGGCGGAACCTTGGAGGACACCTCGTCACCGCCATCACCACCTGCAGTAGCCACGGAGACTGATGCCGAAGCCTGGCTTGGCGACCCTGGCAGCTCGTATGCTTCATAGTATACGTTCAGCTGAGTGCCAAGGGCACACAGTTGATCATATCCAAGCACGTTCTACCGGATAGCGGCCTCGTTCACTGGTGCTCCGTCCTCACCGCTCTCCAGGATGCCGGAGGTGAGCAGGTCCAGGTCCATATCGGGGTAGTGGGCCTTCGCCAAGGTTAAAGCTATCCTGGCACCACCCCGAGCAGAGGACAGTTTCTAATCCGCCACTAGCCCTGGCACCAGCAGCAGCTTCTGCGTGAGCGCAATGGCGGAGATGTTGGAAGAACCCGCTATCTGCAGGCTCCCGCATGCCTGGCGACCAGCGTTGAGAAGGCCATCAAGCTCCTTCTTCGCTGTGTCGGTGGCCATGCGCAAGCCCTCGGCGGTATCCACCTCGCCTTGCCCCAGGGCGACTGCATAGCGGAAAAAGAAGATGCGTCAAATACGGCATAGCAGAAATTGAAAACTTTACAGTATGAGAAGAAATGGTACCTAGCAGGGTGTCCTGGAAGTGATGGAGGATCTCATTGAAACCCGCGTGTCGCTGCACAAAAACAGCGGCGGCTTTGCGGAGATCCTCTATCTCCTTCTCCCTCTTCACGTTCTGGCGCTCCTGGTCCTTCAGTTGCTCTTCGAGGGAGGTGTTTGCGGCCAGTGATTTCTGGAGCTGCTGCTGCAGCCCATCCATCGCAATGGCGTGGCCCTTTTCCACCCCCTCAAGTGTGGACTTGAGCTTGGCAGCATCTGCATGGCGGAATTATCAGCGCAGCATTGATCGAATAAGTATACAGTGACTCAAACTTGTTAAGGAAGATTACCGCTATTCTCAAGCTGCTGCTGCAAATCCGCCACAAGAGCAGTTTTCTTTGCCAGCTCGTTCTCCTGTGAGCTGACAACTTGGACCAGGTCCTCTACCACCTTCTTGTAGTTCTAGCAAAATAATTTGAAGTGTTAGTCACTCTTAGAGCTTTATGCTGGAAAGTATCCGCCATAACGCTCGGGGGCTACTCACGATGATTTTTTAAGTCACTCTTAGAGCATTATGCTGGATAGTATCCGCCATAATGCTCGGGGGCTACTTATGCTGATTTTTTGTCTTCCTAAGAGCTTTATGCCGGATAGTTATCCGCCACAACGCTCGGGGGCTACTCAGTATGAAATTGAAAAAGTTCTCTATAGAGCACTGTGTGAACTACCAGCGCTCGAGGGCTATGCTATTCAAAAATTTACAGAAGTTTCTCTTGGAGCTCCATAGCGGATCGAATATGAGAATCCGCCATGGCGCTCAGGGGCTACTGAGAGTACATACCTCTTTGACAAGACTGGTTCTCTAAACAAACGCTGCCATAGCAGATGACACATGGTTACTGGCCTCCTCTTGTAAATTGTCAAGGCGGAAAAGAGCTTTTGATTTCTTCTTCCACTTTGAGGCCTCCCCAGCTCCTGCGTCCATCTGGACCGTTTTTCCGCTAAAGCTCACCTTCCTGGCACTTTTAGCAGGGCGGTCCGATGGTCCAGCAGCTTTCTCTGGAGCATCCGCCACCTTGCTAACCCGTTGGGAAGAAGTGGAAGGCCCAGTTGGGCGGACAAGAGCGTCAGGTGTAGGCGGAATGGCAGCAGGAGATGGCTTGGCCCTTGGAGGTTTTTGGCCAGGAACTTTTCTTCTCCTGTGCGCAGAAAACAGTCACAGATTAGAACACTCAAGATATACATGGTATGAAGGCAAGTCATGGATTATCCTTACTTCCGCTCTGGCAAGTTGATAGTGGCGGAATGCTCAGGCACAGTGTCCAAATGGCCGCGTAGAGCAGGGGACGGATGGCGGGAGGTGACTCTCTTACCTAGTCCACGAACGCGCCCGCCGGCACCGCGAACACCGTGAGGAACCGGTGTTATGGGCTCATCCGCCACTACCTCCTCTTCCGCCACCTTTTGTCTTTTAGGAGATGAGGATGTTTCGTCCTCATCGTCAGTAAGCTCTTTCGTCCGAGGATAACGGACGAGATGGCTCAGCTCAGAAGGCAGTAGGGAAGAAAGCTGCGAAGAGATGCGAAGTTATTTAAGAAAAGTAAGCTGTTATGGCGGAATAAGGAGAAAGACTCACCTTTGGACAACTGCCATTCTCATACATAGGAATCTTTAGCTTCAAAGGCTCATCCTACCCCACCTTAATGATGTTGCGGATTCGAAGCTCGATTTCTTCAGCAGATAGTTCCTCTTTGGAATAGCGCTGAGGATCATCAACTCCGCTATACTCGCACATCAGGGCTGGGCGGTATTGAAGAGGCTGAATCCACCGTGAGACCCAGCCGTGGATGGTATCGACACCTGTCAGTCCAGAAAAGACAAGTTTCAAAATCCGTCGTGAGCATAGTTGGCATTCATCATCCATTGTAAAGTCGTCCATGACACCCCAGCTATCCTGCTCCTCGGCGGGGCCATCAGCAAAAGACCGCAGGCCGTACTTCCTTTCAGGAGGGGCCTGGTCAGCCAGATAGAAGAAGGATTCCCGCCATCCCTTTGCAGAGTCATGAGGGACAATGTAGGGGTAGGATTTCCCGCTCCGAGGAACAAAGGAGACCGATCCGCAATTGCGAGGATCTCTGTTCGCATCCCGGTTGTGGCGGATATTAAAGTATAAGCAGAATAAATCTCCACGTGGGCTGATACCCAGATACCCCTCGCATAGCGCGACGAATCCCGCTAAGGCGGTGAAGCTATTTGGAGCAATGTGGTGTAGCTGTAACCTGTAGTGCCAGAGTACGCCTTTCAGGAAGTAGGATGGCGGAAGACTGAGGCCACGATCGATGTGAGACTTCAGTATGACGACCTCTTCGTCTGAAGGAGCTGGCATTGCTGCACCAGGATCAACCCGCCACTTGGAGATCTCCTTAGCAGCTATTCGGCCTTCTTGCTCCAAGGAGGATAGAATCTCTTCATTTATGTTACAGGAGTCCCAGTTGCCTCCTGAGGTCTCGGGCATGGCAGGTTCTGTATCAGAGGACCGCGCCGAGCCCTCGGCAGCTTCGGACTTGGAAGCTTGGCGAGGCGATTCTGGCTCCATGGCGGCTAGCGGCGTGGCGGTAATGACTTCCAAGATTTCAAGCGAAGATGAGGAAGAAGATGCCAGCTTGTGGCGGAAAACGCCGCCGGCGGCGAGGATTTTCCGCGGTGGCTCGTCGGAGATGACGTAGCTCTCGTGGAGGCGCTAAAGAGAGAGAATGTGATGGGGGCGAATGAGGGGTGACCGGCCGGGTGTGAGAGGCCGGGGTATATATAGACCTCGGACCTTGAGATTCGTGCCCACCATCACCACCGCTCGTCTTGATCGCAGAAACCCTAATCCGGTGACACGTGTCCAGGGGTAAGGAAGTAACTTCGGTGAAAACAGTGCGTGCACTGTAAGTCTTGCCCTAGAAGGAACTACGTGCCGAAATTTACGGCGAATTTCCACGGTATGATCCAACGGATCCCGGAAATCTTGCTAAAGATAACTACGTCGCCTGATCCGCTATTTACGGCGGATTGATAGATGGAAGAAGGAACATCAAGATGACCGCCATCCCAGCACAGAAGAGAAGAAGAGCTATGGCGGAAGTATCTCACCAAGAACATGCATGGCGGATGTAGATGGCAATCTTGAAGTTCCATGGGGGCTACTGTTGGGGATATACCAAATAGGTATACCAGCGACGTAGTCCTAAATCAGCAAGCCAGGGTGGCGCATCAGGGTGGTATGGCGGATTGCCTACCGGGCGGCCCAGTTGCTGAAGTTGCCATGGCGGTACTGGACGCAGGCGCTTATGGCGGATCCGGAGACAGGCCCATGGCGGGTTGCCTTGTAGTGCACGCATAGGACTTAGTCTAGGACTCCAAGTTGTATCCGCTCCGGTACCATCGTGTAGCCCACGCCAGGCACCTTTATAAGCCCGGCGTGGAGCAGCCCTTGAGGCGAACAGACTTAGTCATAAGGCCAATCGCATAGCGAAATAGCCAACCTCATCATTGTAATCGAGCACTTGTTGCCATATAGTGAATTATAGCAGCACGTAGGGTCTCGCCACCGTTGCGGGATCCGAAGCTGGGTAAACTCGTGCTACCACCGTCCCGGATCGCTCCTCCGTGTTCACCCCCTTCCACAAACCGCCATACCCCTACCTCTATGGCAGATCTGTTGACGAAACCACGACAGTTATGGTGCCGAATCCCACACTTATAGAGTCTTCAACAAGTCCACCGAACGTGTTGAAGAATCTTGTAGTGTGGTATTCGAAGAAAATGATAGCTCCCAAGGGGGGCGAGATGTTGTTGCTTGTGATGTAGATGATGAAATACCTTAAGATGCCATAAGAAGAATGGGCGTGGGATTTTTCCGCCCCATTGAGGGACACCTTGTGGCGGACTGAGAAGGACTATGCTCTACTCAAGTGGAGCCCTCATCTACACAAGCTCAACAAGCCTCTCCCGAAGAAGCAACTAATGCACCAACCGAAGAACAAGACAAGAACCTTCATGAAGAAGAAGGGGCACCACCATCCTCTCCGGTCATTTCAACCGCCCCTTACTCTTCACAAGACCAAGATCAACCTACTCATGAAGAGAGTGATGATGTGCATAATGATGATCAAGGTCAAGTTGATGGTCAAGACGGGGACCAAAATGATCAAGATAATCAAGTGATTCCTCCAAGGTCAAATGAGGAAATCGAAGCCCGTCGCAAGAGAAGAGTTGAAAGGGACTTGGAACTTAAAGGTCATACCCTTGAAAGGGTTATTAGAGATTTAAGAGGCAAAGTATCAAACCGGAGTCAATTGGCAAAATTTAGCAATCATCATGCCTATATCTCCATGGTTGAACCCAAGAAAGTATTTGAAGCACTTGAAGATCCGGATTGGTTGGATGCTATGCATGAAGAACTCAATAACTTCAAGCGCAATAATGTGTGGGTGTTAGTGGAGAATCCAAGAGAGTGCCGCAATGTGATTGGCACAAAGTGGATATTCAAGAACAAGCAAGATGAGCATGGAATTGTTGTGAGGAACAAGGCAATATTGGTTGCTCAAGGTTTCTCTCAAGTTGAAGGCATTGACTTTGGAGAGACTTATGCTCCTGTGGCTCGCCTTGAGTCCATCCGTATCCTTCTTGCATATGCCACTCATCATAATTTTAAGTTGAAACAAATGGATGTTAAGAGTGCTTTTCTTAATGGTCCATTGAAAGAGGAAGTGTATGTTAAGCAACCCCCGGGGTTTGAGGACCTCAACTTTCCTAACCATGTCTACAAACTCCATAAGGCACTCTATGGCCTTAAACAAGCCCCACGTGCGTGGTACGAGCACCTTAGGGAGTTGTTGTTGGACCGTGGGTTTGAAGTTGGGCAAATCGATCCCACTCTTTTTACTAAGAGGGTCAATGGGGAGCTTTTCGTATTCCAACTATATGTTGATTATATTATCTTTGGCTATACTAACAAAGCTTTTAATGATGAATTCTCAAAGCTTATGACCGATAGGTTTGAGATGTCTATGATGGGCGAAATGAAGTTCTTTCTTGGTTTTGAAATCAAGCAATTGAAAGAAGGGACTTTTATTAATCAAGCCAAATATGTCCAAGACATGCTCAAGAGGTTCAAGATGAAGGAACTAAATGGGACTGCCACTCCAATGGCCACTAAATGTCATCTTGAACTAGATCCCAATGGTAAAGACATGGATCAAAAGGTATACCGTTCTATGATCGGTTCTTTGCTTTACCTTTGCACATATAGACCCGATATTGTGTGGAGTGTAGGTGTGTGTGCAAGGTATCAAGCCGCTCCTAAAGAAAGCCACCTTATGGCGGTTAAGAGGATCTTTTGATATTTGGTTCACACCCCAACTTATGGGCTTTGGTATCCCAAAGGCTCGGATTTCTCTCTTTGTGGTTTCACGGATTCGGATTGGGCCGGTGACAAGGATGATAGGAAATCAACCTCCGGAGCTTGCCAATTTCTTGGTAGGTCTTTGGTGTGTTGGTCTTCTAAGAAGCAAAATTGTATATCTCTCTCCACCGCCGAAGCCGAATACATTGCCGCCGCAAGTGGATGCACTCAATTGTTGTGGATGAGGCAAACTTTAAAGAAATATGGTGTCAATTGTGACAAAGTGCCTCTTTTATGCGACAATGAAAGTGCTATCAAGATCGCCTATAATCCGCCGCAACATTCAAGAGCCAAGCATATTGAGATCCGGAATCATTTTATTAGAGATCATGTTGCCCGTGGTGATATTGAGCTTGCATATGTTTGCACCAAGGATCAACTTGCCGATATTTTCATGAAGCCTCTTGATGAAGCAAGATTTGGATATTTGAGGAATGAGCTAAATATCATTGATTCTAGGAGTGTGGCTTGAGCATCTTGCAAATACACCTATATTTCAATACTTGTTTGGTATAGGTGTGGGCATGGAGATAGGGGGAGTGCGGTCCTAATTAATTGGGCTATCCCTCCCCCCATAATGCTGATAGTAATCATATCATTCTCTTAATATCATGTTTGTGATATATGAGCTTCAATGACGAGTAGTGGTTATGGACCCAAGATACATCTTCGCGGTCCAATGCCATAACACTCATACATGGTGGCTTCAGCCACCGACCTCTTCTTTTCAAAGAGTTGATTCCTTGCATATCTTATTTGAAGCCTTGGTGTTCTCTCTCGGTGTTGATTCTTTCTTTGATATGGGAAGGCACTTGCATTGGGATTTTGATGATTTTTCTTGCAATGTCAAGTGCCGAGAACCACTCCATGTTTGCTCTCTCACCCAAGCCATCCTATCTCAAAACATATAATCTATGCACACGAGTTCAAATTTTTTGACAAAAAGAACTTCAGTTTTTGAAAATTTTGAGTGGATCTGTTTCTGGCGCTCCAGGCCGGAATATCCGCCCCCATGGGTGGAATATCCGGGGGGGATAATCCGGGCTAACTTTGGCCGGATTATCCGGCCGGAGTGGCGGCTGGGTATATAAGGGCGGGGTCGGGCTGCCCTCCGAGCAGTTCCCTTTCCCCCTGATGACCCACAAGTATAGGGGGTGTATCGTAGTACTTTCGATAAATAAGAGTGTCGAACCCAACGAGGAGCAGAAGGTGTTGACAAGTGGTTTTGATCAAGGTTTCACTGTAAATACTAGCAAACGGGTTTTCAGGGGTATTTGGTAATGCAAATAAATAAAGTGCGAGTAAATAAAAGACAATAGTAATAATTGCAGCAAGTGGCCCAATCCTTTCTTTAGCAAAGGACAAGCCGGATGTGTAACTTATGATGACCAAACGTTCTCGAGGACACACGGTGTAACGCCCCAAAACCGGCACCTTGCGTATCGTAGCGATCACGCCGCAACACGCACGGTGTCGCTTTGGAAACGCCCACCAGGCATAATGTGCACATCGAAACATACACATTATGCGGGTGGAATCGAGTAGCAACAATTACACAAGTTTACGATGGAACCCACAAAAGAGTATATATTAACCACAAAGACTCCACGAGTCAAGAATCCAAATATACATACAAAGATCCAAATCATACATAAAGCAAATAGTATCCGAGTACGGACAAGAGTACAAATGGGCCTAAGAGGCCTGAAGATAAACGATGGCGTCCATAACCCTGCCCAGACCAAGCCGGAAGGGTAACCTTGCTAACGTCAGCGCTCCCATACCTGTGAACAGCGTCGGGCCAAAGGTTGCCGAACAAGGAGGGAGAAAGAGAAAGGAACAAGAAGAAAAACGAGGGTGAGTACCGAGGCACGTACTCGCGAGACTGGAATTCAGCTGTGCTCGCCTACAGGCTATATGGTGTACTTAGCGGCAACAAAAGAACTTT
The DNA here is from genome assembly GCA_007115705.1 of Dactylis glomerata. Lineage (NCBI taxonomy): Eukaryota > Viridiplantae > Streptophyta > Magnoliopsida > Poales > Poaceae > Dactylis > Dactylis glomerata. The sequence goes on from QXEO01000222.1 coordinate 1,859,983, forward strand.
ACTACAGAGACACTAAAACTTCCGTCTAAATAGAATAAGATAAGAGAGCGCATAAGAGAACCAACTAGAAACTAACACCAAACATAACCCAGCCGATGAATCACCTCCTCGTGACCAAACGAAGAAGCAAGTCTCAAAGGCCCTCACACAGTTACCAAGTTTTATTGCAGGTTTATTGTTGTAGTTGTGCTAACTTACTATACAAGTTTATTAATATTGAAATAGCAGGTGCAAGTTGTTCTATGATTGAGTAGTACAGCTCCAAGTCGTCCATAACCGCGGACACGGCTTTTCGAAAAGATTTATCCCTGCAGGGGTGCCCAAATGTACCCACACGTTCGATCAATCCTTTAGGCAAAATCTCGCGCCCTTAATAAAAACGGGTGCACCATTAGGATAGTCACGACTCGCACTCTCCTTCACTACAAACAAGTCTAGGAAGCCACCTGACTAAGTTTAACCCGTATCGAGAGTCCGGCCGAATCTCCGAACGGACCTAGCTGTTTGCGTCGGCGCTGCAAAATGGACCGGAGCCTCTCTTCTGGGGAGGTTGTCCACCTGCAGTCGTCCCGCGCCTACACGAGCGTGCAGAACAAGGGGTTACAAGGCTCACTGGGCTTCCCCCAAAATAAATCGGACCAAAAGATACAAGCTGCACGCTCGACAAGAAACAAATGGAAACACCTCGAACTAGTTGTGGCCACTGGACAAGTATGTAGATTCCGGCAGTGATCGAGGGGAGGCCCGTAAACGTACCCACGTGTGATTAGAGCGCTCAATCTCAGAACAGTTCATGCGATCTCGGGGTCCTAGGGGACACAAGTGAGCCGTCGGAAAACTGGCAAAATGACTCACCGATGCCTCTGCTTAATTCAATTTTAATCATTAACATTAAAGTAAGCCATGATTATCTCCAACAACATATATCCATAAAGTAGAGCATGTGATAACTTTCCCAACCGAATAAGATAAAACCACTCCAACAACCTGAATATGCCTACGACTCGCAAGGCCAACTCAAACAACAAGCACACGGTTAATAGGATGTATGAAAGGTTCTATGGCTTTGCTTTGGATAAACATGTGGATAGGACACGTGACTCAAACAAAGCATCGCGACACAAGGCTAGAATATAGAGCTAGCGAGAGCGAAAGTATTAAATGGGTAGAGAGAAAAGGGCTCGCATGAAAAGATGGTCGAAGAACACCCAAAGAACTTGTCGTTGCTCACATCACCACGAAGCGTCCTATTCGTGAAGAATCAAATCGCTGCAACAAACAACGGATGCAACACTTACTACTACGGCAAAAGAATCGGCATGATCATGTGAAGGCATGCATGACATGGCAATTATGATGCGATGCAACTTAACAAAATTAAGCGGGATCGGAATCCCGACGCATACATATATGGTTCAAGTTGTTTTACTACACGACAATTTAAATGTTGATTAGCATGGCAAAGACAACGCATGGGTGAGCTACACAAAATTAAATGAAGCGGGGAAACCATATTTGGTAAATCCCAATTACTCCATATATTACTTATTAGGTGTAATGCAAACTATCACGTCATGATATGATGCGAGATGCAAACAAGTATATGGATGACATATTCAGATCCTACACATTTTTCTGATAAAATTTCATATAAAACACTTTTTATTTCGAGTTACGGATGAAAAGATATGAATTTAGCAAAATTTGCATATACTTGTAGGAATTTCAGAAAACAAAACAGAAAAAACTGGAAGGCTATTGGTCCGGACCTGAGCCCGAATGGCGACGGATAGAAACTGCCGCCCAGGGCGTGAGACAGCGCAGCGATCTCGGGCCGAGGCCCAACAGCGACGAATCTCAGCAAAAGAGATAAGAAAAAGGGGTGGATTTAATCATGCGTCGTAGGGGATTCGAACTCAGGGCTACAGGATCGGGGCAAAGGGCTCAGACCACTGTGGCCATCAAACACGTTTGAATAGGTAGGGCAGCCAGCAGTTAAATTGGCATGATGATTGAGTTCGACCTGAAGAAACTGACGGATGCGCGGATCCTGATGGATGTCGAGGACAAAATCGAGGCTTGCTGAGCTCTTCCGGTCGATTCCTTCGGCGAGAACACTCCTGGAAGTAAGGCGCAGCTCCTGGGCACATGGGCTTGGCTCGGGGACGAAGGGAACCATGCACCCGACGAGCGCCTGCGGCGGAACACGATGGTCAACTGCGGGAGGACAAAGTGGAGAACGAAAGAGAGGAAGGAGGACACTGGGAGGTTCACGAGCTCACCCAGAAGATGATGGAGGGGTCGAGGGAAACGGGGGAACTCGAGGACGGCCGGAATCCTCGCCGGAGCACGGCGGCCGGAGAGGACGTCGGTGAAGATTGCGTCGCGTACAGGACCTCCCGGCTCGATTTGCTTGCTCAAGGAGAACCAGGGCGTCAAGGGGCAACTTCTAAGTGCATTGGCGCGGTGCGAGGTGGCCTGGAGCAGCGGCGCGACGGGAGGTGAAGGCGGTGGTTCTCGGTGGCGTTTTTCATACGGAAGCTTGCAGAGAAGAACCAGAGAAGGGGAAAGAAGGGAGGCGGCGGCGCCAGAACGGGGGGAAGAGGGGCTAGGGTTTCCAGGGGATCCGAGGTACTGAAGATAAGGAGAGGAGAGGGCTCACGCGCTTGGCGTGCTCGGCGGTGGTCCTTGCAGGAGAAAAGCATGTTACGCTGTATGTGTGCTTAGTTGGGAAGAGGCCAATGAACAGAGCAGGTAACTTTGCTGGTGGCTTCGGTGTAGAGAAAAGACGGGAGATGGCCTGGAGAGTGGACCGAGTGGGTTTTTCTCACAAAATTGAAAGAATAGAGAAATATCTTCAGAAGGAAAAGATGGAGGGGAGAATATTATTGAAAACATGATCTTATTAAAAAAACAGTTTTTTCAAAGTTTGCAAATACTAGTGTTAGTTTGAAATTTAAAATAAGAAAAGAGGTGGAGGTCTTAATAAATCATACAAGCACAACATATGAAAATACATTTTATTCCAAATAATTTTGGGTTTTAATAAAAACATGCAAGGTGATAGATGCATGATGTTGTACGACGTCACGATGACGTGAAAAATAAAATAACAAACAATTATCTAATATTAGGGATTTTTCCGGGTCGTTACACACGGGAGTTTCTGTCAAGTGCTTTCGCTTCATTCTGCTAAATAATCTTTACTGGTTTGATAAGTGTTATGGGGGTGAACCTGTGCTAGCGCACTACCCTTACTAGGATAAATACACACTTGTGATTAAACCCCTTGCAAGCATCCGCAAATACAAGAAAGTAATTAAGATAAATCTAACCACAGCCTTAAACTCTAAGATCCTACGCTCCCTGGTGCAATGGTTTCCCAACGGAGGTTTAGGTTTCTGTCACTCCAGCAACCCCACAATTGGTAGCCAAATACACAATGCATCTCACTAGGACCATAAATGGTGAAGTATCATGTAGTCGACGTTCACATGACACCACTAGTGAAATAGCACCACAACAAATAAATATCAAACCATTAAATATTACTCAACATAATTCCACTACTAGCGACTTGACTTCTCCCATGTCCTCAAGAACTAAATGAACTACTCACAAGACATCATATGGATCATGATCAGAGGTGAAATAATGGTAAATAACAATCTGAACATAAACCTTAATTCAACGGTTCCACTCAATAGCATCAACCACAAGAGTAATCAACACCGGGAAAGTTTCCCCTAAGAATTTGACAAGATTCAACTCAAGATGTTACAGCGGGATGACGAGGTGATGGTGGAGATGAAGGTGCTGGTGATGGAGATGATGATGATGATGATCCCAATGAAGTCCGGTGCGATGGTGATGACGATGGCGACGATCTCCCCTCTCCGGGAAGGAATTTCCCTGGCAGATTTCTCTCTGCCGAAGAGCTTTTCTCTCTCTGGTGTTTTCCGCCCCGCAGAAGCGGCGGTGTCTATCTCTAAGCCCCCCTTGACTTAGGTTTTCAGGGATGATGAAGTACGCGAAGGGGCGAGACCTAAAGTGGGCCAGGGTGGCCTCACACTAGGGCGGCGCGGCCAGGGGCCAGGTCGCGCCCCCTATGTGTGAGCCTACCCCTGGCTCCTCTCGACTCCTCCTTCTGGCTTCCGAAGTCTTTTGGTAAAATATAATTTTCTGGTATTTTTCTGGAATTTTCCTGATCTTCCGAAATATGGTGTCTTGACGGTCCTTTTCCAGCAGAATCCTGACTCCGGCAGCAAATCCTCCAACGATCATCAAACATGTAAAAACAGAGGAAACAACATAAGTATCATCTCTAAATATGAAATATATCAATGAATAACAGTAAATTATGATACAAAATAGTGATGCAAAATGGACGTATCACCCCCGCCCTAGGGTTTCCTGTAGCCACCGCCGCCTCTCCTCTGCCGCCGCCGGAGCTCCGGCCATCTCCTCGGCCGGGCCTCGCCGGAGTTGTCTCTCCTCCTCCTCGGGAGGGCTCTCACCAAGCAGTTTCGGCAATGGATGCGGGTATTGCTCATCTCCCCTAACCCTAGGGTCTTGTATGATTTTAACCATGCATTTTCTTGGTGTTTGGCCCTCTCCTTGTTGTTCTTTGCTGTCATGAATCTTGGTGTATGTCACTTCTTCCCCGCTCTATCAAATTTGTGTGTTACAGCAAGTTTTTGGGACACTTTCGAGGGGGGCAGATTATCCGGCCTGGCATTTTTTTTCTCTCAAATTTTTTCCTAAGTTGCTGCCAATAATTTGATTCATTGTGTGAAGTTTGTCCTTTCATACAACTTGATTCTTGATCTTCCATTAGTAACTCGTGTGCGTATGCTTATCCCCATGCTATCCATGTCTATCTCTCTCACAGGTGGGTCGGCCATACCGAAGCGCAAGCGTCGGTTTATTCCGAATGAAGAAGGCGTCCTAGTTGATGAGGTTGTGCTCCGTCAGCGTCAGAGGGAAGCTGTTAGGAATGCTTCGAAAGCAAAACTTGCAAAAGCTCAAGCTCGTCGTCGCAAAGGAAAAGAGACAAGACCCAACTACAAGAGCATGCCCGAGGCTGAATACATTCTTGTGCGGCGCAACAATTGGTACGCCACACCCAGAGATGAAGACATTGAGGACCGTGGTTTTTGGTGTGAAGAGCAGTGGGCCATCTACCGTGATATCTATGAGCCTTTCAAGAATCCAACTCGACCGATGCATCCTATTGACCTCGATCACCTTCATAGCAAGACCTACTTTGATGAGGCTGTTTCTGTGCTTGAGAAGATGTGACTGATTGAGCTAGCTACTTTACAGTGCAACTATAACCCCAGCCTCATCAAGCAGTTTTTTGCCACTCTTGTGATCTTGGCCAACCCTCAGAAGTCGATGAAGTGGATGTCTGGAGAGCATGAATGTGAAGCGGATTTCTCGGTGTTTGCCTCTCTCTTGGGGTATGCTTATGATGGGGAGACTCCAGTGGGTCGCCGTGTTCACTGTCCGGGGACAAAACCTGACAAGGACAAGCTCTATGACCTCTATGACTCCACAGGTGTTGTCGGCTTTATCAATGGCCTGCATCCACTCTATGATCAGCTTGTCCGCATTTTCAGAGAGAACATTGCTCCTAGTGGTGGTAACAATGATGCCATCCGCACCTCACTTGTTGACCTCCTCTTCCTTGCTCATCAGTGTGCTACTTCTACCGACCCGGATGAGGACTTCACTCTTGATGTGATGGATTTTATCTACTATGAGATTAAGGATGCTATCATTCAGAGGAACACAGTGCCATATGCTCCCTACATCATGCTTCTCATCAAGCATGCCCTTGGGGAGTATGAGCTCAGTGATGATTGTGTGGATCACCAAGTCAAGAAGATGTACGTCAAGAAGAAGAAGACTCCTGCTCCTTCCACTGCTTATCCTAGTACCTTCATGGCTGATGCAAGGTCGAGTGCTTCTACTCGTGAATAGAGGGCTGCTGCTACTGCTATGTCTAGAGAAGTGAGGAAGCTCAGTTGGTTTGATAGGAATGTTCTTTGCATGAAGGTTTAGATCCATCGTGAGAACTATCAGGCTTACGTGGAGAGGAAGGCTATTCAGGACACTCAGCAGCTGATCCTTCATCGTCTCAGTGGTGCACAGACTGCCGAGCGCACCCCTACCGCAGCTACTTCCTATGCAGCTTGGCACACAGATCGCTACAATTGGGTTGATATGGAGAAGCATCTATTCGCTACTCCCGATGCTCCTATAGGAGATGCTCATGCAGAGGCTGAGGAGGACATGGATGACGACCATGCTGGCGGTGATGATGATGCTGGCGGAGATGACTATGCTGAAGGCTCCGACAACCTCGATGACTGGGAGGATTGATTCCTCGGGGCGTGTAGCATCACTCTTCTCCCTTTTTGGTGTCTTGATGCCAAAGGGGGAGAAGTAGTTCTATTAGGATTCTCTCGGGATTTTCATGGGTGGGAACACAAGCTTGCGCGTTTATCATTCATTTGGCACTTGTGTTTCTTCTTATTTATTTGCTTTAAGTTAGGAACAATATTTGTGGTTTATTTGCTACTATGGTGTGTATGAGACTATGTTCTATGTTTTATATGTGCCTTGTGGAACATTATGCTTGTTCAACTATGTATTACTTTGTTCCTTTGTGAGCTCATGGTTTATGTGTGAGATGGCTAGGGAATTTGGTTTGGTTTCTCGTCATTATCATCTTCGGAATTCCATATTGATTGAATCGTCTATCAAGAGGTATGCTCCCTACAAACTCTAATGGTACTTCTTCGAACTTAAATGTGGAGATGCACACATTTAGGGGGAGCTTTGTTCCTAGCTCAAAAATTTGTTGTTTGAAATACTTTATCTCTCTTGCAAATCCTAGTGTTGTCATCTAACACCAAAAAGGAGGAGATTGAAAGTGCATACTTTGTATCCCTGATGTTTTGTGTGTTAGATAACAACATTAGGAATTTAAGTGTGTGTTAAGTGGTGCAGGTTTTTCAGTTCGAAGAATTTCGGCTAAGTCCCTGGGTCGGCGTCACCCAGTAATGGGGCCGGATAATCCGCCCCCCTTCGAGATTTTAGAAATTCGGCTAAGGACTTAGCTCGGCGTCACCCAGGCATGGGGCCGGATATTCCGGCCAGTGGGCCGGATAATCCGCCCCCTTGAGAGTTCTTCAAAAACGGCTAAGGACTAAGCGCGGCGTCACCCAGTAAGGGGGCCGGATTATTGGGCCGGATATTTCATCCTGGCCAGATAATCCGCCCCCCTCAAGATTTCATCAAAAAATGGCTAAGGACTCAGGGCGGCGTCACCCAATAACCGGGGCGGATTTTTGGCCCGGAGATTTCATTCCGGGCCAGATATTCCAGCTGGCCGGATAATCCGGCCAAACTTTGGCCGGATAATCCGCCCCTCCGAGTCAGCAGTGGCTACATTTCGGGAGGGGCTATAAATACCCCTCCCCTTCTTCCACCTCAAGTTGCTCGTCCTGCACAAGACGAACACCTCATTTGGAGCCACAAAAATCACAAGATCTCCTCCCTCAACCCACCAAAGCTCTTGATCTTTGGAGAATCGAAGGAGAAGGCCTTGATCTACATCCTCACCGAAGCGATTTACTTTCCCCTCTCATTTGCTTGAGGGCCCTTGTGTCTTGGGTTCCCTTGTGTCCCTTGACTTTGATTTGTGTAATTGATATCTTGATACTTGTTGTTTGCCAGCATTATGTTGTCCTTGGGAGCCTCCAATTCAGTTGTGGATGTGTACCCCAAGATTGTAAAGGCCGGTTCCGCCTTGAGGAACCCCTTAGTGGAAAGTGAGCTAGGCCTTTGTGGCGGAAGCTTGCACCGGAGAATAGGGTGAGCCTTTGTGGCGTTGGTTAGGCCTTTGTGGCAACCACACCTCTCCAACGTAGACGTACTTCCCCTAAAAAGGAAGGAACTACGGGAATTACATCCGTGTCTCCGTGTGCTCCACTCTCGGTTTCCTCTATCCTTTATCGCCTTTACATATTATATCTTGCTTAGCTTGCTAGTTGTCATATAGGTAAATTCACCCTAGTTGCATATCTAGAGAATTTACCTTTTGTGTCAAGCCTAAATTGAAAAAGAATTAAAATTTGAGTAGCACCTATTCACCCCCCCCCCCCTCTAGGTGCCCTTACGATCTGTTCAATTAGGTTTACCAATACTATTACAGAACATCATAAATAGTGAAATGACCACTGTATATCGAAACATGCATTTGTATCAATGAAAAATGAAAGGATAGAGTTGCTAACCTCGATCGAGGAGGAAAGAACGAGGACAAGACCTAAGTATCGCTCGGGCACCTCATATCATTTTTATTTTGTGTGAGCTTAAGTAGCATCATGCTCTTAGGCATTTCATCAAACACCTCTTGTGCATAGGGGAAAAAATCAAACTAGCACACCCCCTCTCACACCTTCCAAAGGAAAAAAAACAGAGGAGAGGGCTGGTGGGTGGGTGTATTCATAGCCAGGACCTTTAGCACTAGTCTGTGCACTGAACCGGTGTAAAAGGGTAGCCTTTAGCACCGGTTCGTGTCACAAACCGGTGCTAAAGGTCTGGCGCCTGCCACGCGGCAGATGCGACACCTTTAGCACCGGTTCGTGGTGTGCCACGAACCGGTGCTAATGGTTCCTAACGAACCGGTGCTAGAGCTCCACGGGCTCCATTTAGCTTTCTGGCAGCACCCCTTTAGTCTGGGTTCGTAAACCAACCGGTGCTAAAGCCTTTTGGAGCTCTGAACAAAAGCCCTATTTTCTACTAGTGGAGTATTATGACTACTTCAAGTACAAGAAAGATTGCACCAAAAAGTGAGGGTTCACATCCGTTCAGAAATGCACGGTAGCCGTACGGTGCATTGCATATGGAGCTCCGGCGGATACAACAGCAGACTATCTACGCATGGCCAAGTCAACATCTACAGATACTGTCTTCAAGTTTTGTCGGGCAGTTGTGGCCGTGTTTGGTCCAACTTATCTGCGACAAGCAAATGAAGAAGACACAGCCTGAATGCTTGCACAAAATGCAGCGAGAGGATTTCCTGGGATGCTTGGTAGCATCGATTGTATGCATTGGGCTTGGAAGAATTGCCCGTTTGCTTGGCAAGGGCTGTACAAAGGCCGCAATGGGGAATACAGTGTGATCCTTGAAGCTGTTGCCGATCACGACATGTTGATTTGGCATTCTTTCTTCAGGATGGCGGGAACCCACAATGACAACAACGCACTGCAGCGATCTCTTGTGTTCGCAAGACTGATGGAGGGACAATCTCTTCCGGTTAACTTTGAGGTCAACGACAACACCTACACCAAACTATACTACCTCGCTGATGGTATCTATCCATCTTGGGCTACATTTTTTAAGACAATATCTGGACCAACTTTGGAGAAGCAATCTTGGTTTTCCAAGTGTCAAAAGGCGGCTCGGAAGGATGTCGAGCGGACAATTGGTGTGCTCCAGGCGCGTTTTGCCATTGTCAGGTACCCAACTCTAACTTGGTCAGAATCTCAGATGTGGGAGGTGATGAATTGTTGTGTGATCTTACACAACATGATTATTGAGAGTGAGCGGGATGAACCAAATGATGATCATGCCTACGACTACATAGGTCGTCTTGCACAACTTGATGGTTAGGTCCCACTGAGTTTTCTACTTTCCTCGCGATGCATATGGAATTCCGCAACACCGAGGAGCACCATTGACTTCGAGCTAATCTTGTGGAGCACATTTGGTCGCTCAAAGGAAATGCGTGATTTGCCAACAGTTTTATTTAAATTTTATGTTTGATTTGTTATTTTGAATAAGGGTTGTATGAAACTATTTGTTTATGTAAACTATGTAATATTGCTTAAATTTCTATTAGATAACATATTGTATTGCTATTTATGAAAGAAAATATCATGTTAGTTTTTTGGGGCCGGCGTTTTAGGGGCGCCGGTATGGGAGCCCGACCCCAATTTTATGGGAGGGTCTGTCCGCGCTTCTAAAACGGTCCGACCGGCGCTCCTGCCGGCTATAAATTTAGGGACGCCAGGGGAGATGCTCTTAGTGTTGGTTGCACCGGACCGGATAGGCAAGCCAAGACGAGGATATACCCGTGAGGTCATAATTTGCTGGTAAGGACACATAAACCTAACATAAGTGTGGAAATTAAATTGCACCTAGCTAGTTATTATATCTTACTATTATTTTGACATGATCGAAATTTTCTTGTTATTGTTGTGAGAAAAGATGATACATGGTCACAACTATAGATCCTCCAGGAACCTATTTTTTAAAGGTTTGACAACATCGTGTGAACCAGCTAGATTATCAATCAATTATACATCTCTATTTGAAGATATATAGTAATATAAACGTACAGATGCACATGGATCTAATTCCGGTTAGGTTCTTGCCCTAGTGGTGATCTCAATCACCTAGATACTATTTTATTGGATACAACTACAACTAACGCGAACGGTGCCTAGTGGTGATCTCAATCACGTAAATGTACTACTATTTTATTGGACTGAACTACATCTAAGGCTTCAGCATGCAAATGTTTATATTTCAATTCAATACCCACCGATCGAGCATAATCTGTACTACGGCTGTACGTTGAGTGCGAAAATCGGCTTTTCTGCCAGGTCAGGATCACCATTCTATGCATTCCTCTCTCCTCCACATTCTCGCCCTCTCTCTTGACGAAGAAGTTGTACTTTCTCCAACCACTAATAATTGTCTCTATATAGATGTAATTAGACATATTTTGATATCTAGATACATCTACATAAATACAAGTATTAGTGGTCAGAGGGAGTAGAATATTTTGATTATTTTAAATCCACACTATATGAAATTTTGGGGAAAATAACATTACATCCCATACACACGAAAAGAAAGTTAATATATCATGAACAATAAATAGTATCTTGGTGAAAGGCTATATTTGACCAAATTGGTTGTACTTTGAAAACACACGAAAAGGAAGGACAACAAGAAAAACAAACGAAATCACCCTTGGAAAAGAACACACTTTGTTTGCTCCTCCATGTACATCAACTAGATTGGACACTCACAGGTGCCGGGTTCTCTTTAGAGGATAACTCAGGGTTTACTATTTTACGGTGATGTAAGCCACAAATTGAAGTACTCTTTTCTTTCTAAAAACATCTTGCCTATAGCTTTTGACCAAGTAGATAGAACCATCATGGTATATATATCTATACTCTGCATAGATAGATGCATGCGGCTTTTTATTAATCCATCATGGTATATACATCCATACTCTGTGCACTTTATATTTTTTTTACGTTGATACATTTTATAATTACTTGACAAGCATTTTAAAGGTTAACTTTGACCAAAAGCTTCTGCAACATATTTTGGAAAAGAGGGAGTAGACATGTAGAAGTGGTCAAGGAGTCATAACCTATTTATGGAGATGTTTATCGGGTTGGAGGATATGACGAGAGATATTTTATCCCCCATAGATGTCGCGTGATCTACGGATTGAGCCTCCAATACCATATGCGTCCCCCAAGATCTTTGACTCTTTTATTTCTTCTTTGTAAACTTTTATTTTTGGTTTTGCGGCTGTGTCCATTTTAGCTACATAGAGACCGGGTGTATCCTCACGATGCAATATTTGAGTAATAAAGCGTCATTTATATGAAAATATGTGGCGTGGCCATCTCTTACAAGATTCCAACAGTGGAAAAAGACTTTCATGTTCCACCGGAGTACTAAATAAGTAACGACGACGACGCGCGTGCATGCGTGCCGGCTGAAAGCCTGAAACGATCCGCCGGAGCCGGCCGGTCCATTCGCCGCTCCACCGCCGTCGACTATAGCTATAACGAAAACATATTATTCGATCCTTGTTTCTTGCATAGTCGTTGTGCCGTGGATTGCATGTCGTCTGCGTAGGATTCCATAGTCGTTGTGCCGTGGATTGCATCGCTACATAAACAAACGGGCAGTACATGCTTTTCTTGTCTGCGTAGGATTGCATGTCGTCTGCGTAGGTGCACAGGAAGAAGTCCATTAATCTTCCGAGGACTTTGCGTTTTAAAATCAGATGATTCTCTCACAATCACAATCAGGATAGCTTCCTGGCGGCTTAGCGATCGAGCTGATCATTCATTCCTAGTACAGTGTATGCTGCAGGGGATGTCTCTGTAGTTTATCGAATTGTCGATCTCTCTCAGGTCCCAACTGCCTCGGTTTGTCATCGCCTGCTTGGCTCAACGGTCTGGTGACGGAGATAGACTGGCTATGTATAGTACTCCCTCCATTTCAAAATATAATGTTTTAGTTTTATAAAGAAAATGTAGCTAGATACTTTATCCGTTTCAAAATATAAAATATTTTAGCTTTGGGAAACAAATATATCTAGACAACTTTTAGTGTGTAGGTTTATTCAAATATACACTCTAAAAGATGTCTAGATATATTTACTTTATAAATCTAAAATATCTTATATTTTAGAATGGAGGAAGTATCTTTTAGTGTGTAGGTTCACTCAAATATACACATTAAAAGATGTATAAATATATATTTTTATAAACCTAAAACATATTATATTTAAAAACAGAGGAAATTGGACAGAGAAGCGCACATGATTGCATCTCTAGCTGCTCTCTTCTCAATCTTCGTACCCACCCCGCTGAACAATTGCGTTGGAAAAAAAATTCCTTGCCTGCGAATCAGCGAGTAGTACTGTAGTTGACGGGAAATGTCGTCTTTACCTGTTTTTTCTCAATTACGTACCACTTAAGGTGTCAGGTGGGATGTCATCTAAATTTTACTTGTAGTGTATTTTAAAAAATTTAGTATAAATTTGATACAAAAATTTATACTAGTTAAAATAAAATGAACTATAAGTGGGACTAAGGTGGAATCCCACCTGACATCTTAGTACGACTGCAGCAAAAGTAAGTGAGACAAGCAGCATGCATTCTTGCTTACATTCTGATTGTGGGCATGTGGTTGCAGTGGCCATCTTGTCCGTAACACCGCGAGTGTCCTGTGCAGCGCTTCAGTCCACGGTGTCCACTCCAAACAAACCTGCCGCTAGTTATCCACACACATTGCCCCATATTCATACCCACACGTAACGGGTAGGGTATGGGCAAAGATTTTTCGACCCATCAAAAACTAGGAAGCGTGGATACTTCACTTTTCCGCCGTACCGGTATTGGATACTGCTCGGATATAGGATACTGCCCGGATACTCTCAGATATGTATCCCATACGTATCTGCTAATTTTCGAATTAAAAAGAAAAAGAAAAAATTACAAACACGGGATGAATACCTAAGGATACTTGAGAGATACCTCTCGCATGCTCCACAAACACCATTCACACTTTGCACCCTCACCTCAGGTAGGTGCAGCTGCTCGCCGCTGCCGGTCCTTCAACTCCATCCCGCCCCTATGAAACGGCGAACGACGGTGACTAGCCAGTTTTCTTGTTCCTACATTTACTGGTCGCCTTTGGCCTTCTCACTCCATGGCTCCACTCCACCCGCCATTTATTTTATCTCTAAATTTCATCCGTCTCCATTTAGATCAACGATGGCTAGTGGTAGTACGCTCCCATTAAATAGATTTGGCTAATTGGATTGGGAGCTCGACCACGATGGCAACTACCAGCTGCTCCTTTTTAATTGTTGTAGATGAATTTTGATTCCTAGACTCTTGAAATGCGGAGGAGAACATAGATATGGAGGTATTAATCCTTAAAAAGTTTTATTTTATATATTTTCAAATGATATATATATATATATATAAGTTTATTCCTGTATCTGCATTTTTCAAAAATTGTCATATCTCGGTATCCATGTATCACGTATCGGATACGTATCCAAGTATCTGTGCTTCCTAGATAAAAAACGGATAGGGTATGGGGATTATTCAGCAGAGGGGAGGGTAAAATAGATAATCCCCACGTCATCCAATTCCTGTGCCTTCGTCTCTCCATAATCGAAAACGAGGAAGGCTTCGGCGGATCCATGGCGACGACCGGATAGCAGAGGCGGCGACCGGACAGCAGCGCGGCGACAAGCGGTCGACTTTGACTTCCTCCGGTGCCGCTTCCTCCCTCACGTCTTCCTCACGCCACGCCGTTGCCTCCTTCACGCCACGTTGCCGTCCCACACGTCTTCCCCCGGTATCAACTCCTCCTTCACGCTGTGTTGCCACGACCCTAGAATCATCAGCGGCACAACCTCCGCATCGGCCAGACAGCAAAAACAACAGCGAAGGAGCTCTAATGGGGGAGCTATGGCGGAGGTAGCCATGTTGTAGTTATGCCCGTGCGTGAGAGATGGAAGGGAGAAGATGAGGGGAAAACTGAGTGGATAACGTTTAGCTTGGGGCCCACCCTGATAAAAGGCTAGCAACAACCAGGCAATGTCACGTCTGTTCTAGTCATTAGTGGATAATTCATACCCAAATATCCAGTGGGTATGGGTAAATTAAATTCTAATGGATAACGGGGGAAACAGGGAGGGTAAGAATGGGTCAGGTGTTTCATGGGTATGGGTGTGGCTAAGACACGGGTGTGTCCATACCCAACCCAACGGCAGGAATAACTCCTCGTTCGGTAGCATGGGCCATTTTTTTTCTCCCCATGGCATGCCCCGTGGGCCGTGGGGTTCCTCCGGCCAAAACGGTCATGTGCTATTTGGTATGCTGTGAAGCGTTTTTTTGTCTATGTGTAGAAATGAGTTTCGCATGTTTGGTTGCATGAGTTGCAGCCTATGGAGAAATCATGTTGCTGTTTGGTTATCACCCAACACTAGTATGCTCACCTCTTCTCACAAGTGGTGAGATTACCACACATGATCACACCGCATGACATATGCAGAGCAAAGTAATATGACAATAAAGCACTCAACATAGATAAATGACATACTAACAAACTTCACCATTACCCTGTCCTACACGACCCTCGCAAAGGCAGGTGCATGCTCAGGGCACTTCGTTACCACCTCGCAGCCGGTGTAGTTGAAGATCCTCGTGGCCAATGGCAAAAGCTGGCCAACCCTGATCTAGGACGGCTTTGCGATAAACAATCCTCATGGTGATGTCACAATTGCATCAATTTAAGGTCTTGAGGGTGATGTTCCCTAGACCTTCCAGAAGTAAGGCCTGAATGCCTGAGGGATAGGTAGCAAGCTGATACGTCCATTTTGCATCACTATTTTGTATCATAATTTACTGTTATTCATTGATATATTTAATATTTAGAGATGATACTTATGTTGTTTCCTCTGTTTTTACATGTTTGATGATCGTTGGAGGAGTTGCTGCCGGAGTCAGGATTCTGCTGGAAAAGGACCGTCAAGACACCATATTTCGGAAGATCGGGAAAATTCCAGAAAAATACCAGAAAATTATATTTTACCAAAAGACTCCGGAAGCCAGAAGGAGGAGTCGAGAGGAGCCAGGGGGTAGGCTCACACATAGGGGGCGCGGCCTGGCCCCTGGCCGCGCCGCCCTAGTGTGAGGCCACCCTGGCCCACTTCAGGTCTCGCCCCTTCGCGTACTTCATCGTCCCCGAAAACCTAAGTCAAGGGGGGGGCTCAGAGATAGACACTGCCGTCTCTGCGGGGTGGAAAACACCAGAGAGAGAAAAGCTCTCCGGTAGAGAGAAATCTGTCGGGGAAATTCCTTCCCGGAGAGGGGAGATCGTCGCCATCGTCATCACCATCGCACCGGACTTCATTGGGATCATCATCATCATCTCCATCACCAGCACCTTCATCTCCACCATCACCTCGTCATCCCGCTGTAACATCTTGAGTAGAATCTTGTCAAATTCTTAGGGGAAACTTTCCCGGTGTTGATTACTCTTGTGGTTGATGCTATTGAGTGGAACCGTTGAATTAAGGTTTATGTTCAGATTGTTATTTACCATTATTTCACCTCTGATCATGATCCATATGATGTCTTGTGAGTAGTTCATTTAGTTCTTGAGGACATGGGAGAAGTCAAGTCGCTAGTAGTGGAATTATGTTGAGTAATATTTAATGGTTTGATATTTATTTGTTGTGGTGCTATTTCACTAGTGGTGTCATGTGAACGTCGACTACATGATACTTCACCATTTATGGGCCTAGTGAGATGCATTGTGTATTTGGCTACCAATTGTGGGGTTGCTGGAGTGACAGAAACCTAAACCTCCATTGGGAAACCATTGCACCAGGGAGAGTAGGATCTTAGAGTTTAAGGCTGTGGTTAGATTTATCTTAATTACTTTCTTGTATTTGCGGATGCTTGGAAGGGGTTTAATCACAAGTGTGTATTTATCCTAGTAAGGGTAGTGCGCTAGCACAGGTTCACCCCCATAACACTTATCAAACCAGTAAAGATTATTTAGCAGAATGAAGCGAAAGCACTTGACAGAAACTCCCATGTGTCCTCGAGAACGTTTGGTCATCATAAGTTACACATCCGGCTTGTCCTTTGCTAAAGAAAGGATTGGGCCACCTGCTGCAATTATTACTACTGTCTTTTATTTACTCGCACTTTATTTATTTGCATTACCAAATACCCCTGAAAACACGTTTGCTAGTATTTACAGTGAAACCTTGATCAAAACCACTTCTCAACACCTTCTGCTCCTCGTTGGGTTTGACACTCTTATTTATCGAAAGTAATACGATACACCCCCTATACTTGTGGGTCATCAAGACTATTTTCTGGCGCCGTTGCCGGGGAGTGAAGCGCTATTGAAGAGTGGAATTGGTAAAGGTAACCGTCGCTGTGAGTATTGTTTTTATTTTTGTCTTTTACTTTGCTATGGAGAATTCTCCATTTGGTTTCCTATTTGGGAACACTTCTACCACTGCTGCACATGTTGATGAACCACCGCCACCACCACCTGCTCAAGTATATCCTTTTAAAATACCTATGAAAATTGTTGAGCGTATTATGGATAACTGCTATTTAGGAGATGGAACTGTCCATCCGGGTGATCACTTACTTTTTATACATGAATTATGCAAGTTGTTCAAGTGTGCAGGTATTTCACCGAGCCAGGTCAAGAGGAAGCTATTCTCTTTATCATTGAAAGGCAGAGCTGAGGAGTGGTATCGGCTGCTCAAAGATGGTCCATATATTGCATGGGAGGAAATTGTGCCTCTCTTTTATTCCAAGTTTTATCGTCCAAGTGAAATTCATAAAGATCGTAATCGGATATATAACTTTTGGCCTCACAATGGAGAGAGTATTGCCCAAGCATGGGGGAGATTGAAGTTACTAATGCTCAAATGTCCCATTCATGAGCTCCCCAAAAATATTGTTATTGATAATTTTTATGCGAGGCTTACTCTTCCTGATAAGGATTATTTGGATGCTTCCCGTTTTGGATCATTTACTCATATGAAGGAAGATGCTAAGTGGAAACTTTTTGACCATATCCAAGAAAATGCTGAAGGATGGGAAAATGACAAAGGTAGGAAGTCAGGTATAAATTATGATTATGAATGCATTAAAACTTTTATGGGAACCGATGACTTTCATAGTGTTAGCATTGCTTATGGTCTTGATTCTCAAATACTTGCTAATTGTCTTAAGGCCTTTGCCTCTTATCTTGATGTTCCAAAGAAAGATTGGAACAAATATCATGCGCCTTATAAAGATTCTATTAGTCATATTCCTGCTGCAGCTACTGAAGTTTGTACTGTTGATAGCATTGTGCCTGAACCTTATTTTGAGAAGACACCTTTCCCTGCTAAGGTAAAAAAGTATTCTACTTTGGTAAGTGTGTCTAATAAAAGCACTAAGAAAGCTGTAGAGCCTGATGAGCAAATTACTATTAAGTCTCCTGTAGCTATATTGAAGGACCTTGTTACTAAAGATGTAGGGGATGAATATATTCTTTTTTGTGAAGATGCATCTAACATTCTCTCACATCCTAAAAGGCATAGGAAAACAAGTGTTCCTATTATTTCTGTCAGGATTGGAGATCATTGCTATTATGGTTTATGTGACATTGGTGCTAGTGCAAGTGCCATTCCCTTAGAGCTTTACAAAGAAATTATGCATGAGATTGGCGCTTGTGAACTTGAAGATATTGATGTGGTTGTTCAGCTTGCTAATAGAGAGACTGTTTGGCCTCTTGGTATTGTTCGAGATGTGGAAGTTTTATGCGGTAAGACTAAATACCCCACTGATTTCCTAGTACTTGGTAAGGAGGCTAGTAAAACTTGTCCTATTATTTTTGGTAGACCCTTTTTGAATACTTGTGGCGCCGTGATAGACTGTAAGAAGGAGAAAGTTTTCACTAAGTTTAATGGAGAGTCTTATGAGTTTAATTTTTCCAAGTTTGCTAAGACTTCTTATGAAAATAACATGCCTAATGAAAATTTTCGAGTTGAACAGCTTGCTTCTATTGCTCTTGCTCCTAATAATGCTCTGCAGTAATTCATGGAGGATCATGAAAGCGATGTTTTCAGTAAGGAAAGAGAAGAGATTGATGATATTTTCCTTCGTCAACAACCATTAATCAAGCACAATTTACCTGTGGAGGATCTTGGTACCACTTTGCCACCTAAGGAAGATCCTGTTTTTGAATTGAAACCTTTACCTGATGATCTTAAATATGCTTATATTGATGATAAGAGAATATATCCTGTTATTATTAGTTCTAAGCTTTCAGGAAAGGAAGAGGAAAGGTTATTGGAGATATTGAGGAAACACCGAGGAGCTATGGGATATACTCTTGATGATTTAAAAGGGATTTGTCCCACTTTATGTCAGCATGCTATTAACATGGAGAAAGACGCGAAGCCGGTTGTGGAGCATCAACGCCGCTTAATTCCCAAGATGAAGGATGTGGTAAGAAATGAGGTATTAAAGCTCCTTGATTCTGGTATTATTTATCCTATTGCTGATAGTCAATGGGTTAGTCATGTTCATTGTGTTCCTAAGAAAGGAGGTATGACTGTTGTGCCTAATGAGAATAACGAGCTTATTCCTCAAAGGGTAGTAGTTGGTTATAGGATGTGCATTGATTATAGGAAAGTTAACAAGGTTACTAAGAAAGATCATTATCCTTTACCGTTTATAGATCAGATGCTAGAAAGGCTGTCTAAGAAGTCTCACTTTTGTTTTCTTGATGGTTATTCCGGTTTCTCTCAGATTGCTGTTAGGAAGGAAGATTAAGAGAAAACCACTTTTACTTGTCCTTATGGAACTTATGCTTATAGACGCATGCCTTTTGGTTTATGCAATGCTCGTGCTACTTTTCAAAGATGCATGTCTGCTATTTTTCATGGCTTTTGTGAAGAAATTGTGGAGGTTTTCATGGACGACTTCTCTGTCTATGGAACTTCTTTTGAGAATTGTTTGCACAATCTTGATAAAGTTTTGCAGAGGTGTGAAGAAACTAATCTTGTTCTTAATTGGGAGAAATGCCACTTTATGGTGAATGAAGGAATTGTCCTTGGATATAAAATTTCTGAAAGAGGTATTGAAGTTGACAGAGCAAAGGTTGAGGCAATTGAGAAAATGCCCTGTCCCAGAGATGTTAAAGGCATTCGTAGTATTCTTGGTCATGCTGGTTTCTATAGGAGGTTTATTAAACATTTCTCTAAGATTTCAAAGCCTCTTACTAATCTTCTTCAAAAAGATGTGCCATTTATCTTTGATGATGATTGTAAGGAAGCTTTTGAAACTCTTAAGAAGGCTTTAACTACTGCTCCTATTGTTCAACCACCTGATTGGAATTTACCCTTTGAAATTATGTGTGATGCTAGTGATTTTGCTGTTGGTGCCGTTCTTGGACAGCGCGTAGATAATAAGTTGAATGTTATTTATTATGCTAGTAAGACTCTTGATGCTGCTCAGAAGAATTATGCTACCACTGAGAAAGAGTTTCTTGTTGTTATTTTTGCATGTGATAAGTTTAGATCTTACATTGTTGATTCTAAAGTTACTATTCATACTGATCACGCTGCTATTAGATATCTTATGACTAAGAAGGATGCTAAGCCTAGGCTTATTAGATGGTTGTTGCTTTTACAAGAATTTGATTTGCATATCGTAGATAGGAAAGGTGCTAAAAATCCTGTGGCTGATAATTTGTCTAGATTGGAAAACATTTCTTTTGATCCTATTCTTGTTAATGATAGTTTTCCAAATGAACAGTTGGCTGCAATAAACGTAACTTCATGAGACCTTCCTTGGTATGCTGATTATGCTAACTTTATTGTTTCCAAGTATTTGCCTCCAACCTTTACAGCTCAGCAAATAAGGAAATTCTTTTATGATTTGAGGCATTATTTTTGGGATGACCCACACTTATATAAAGAACGAGTTGATGGTATTATGCGAAGATGCATACCAGAATATGAGCAACAAGAAATATTGAGGAAATGCCATGGAAGCGCTTATGGAGGACATCATGCTGGAGATAGAACCGCACAAAAGGTTCTACAATCAGGTTTTTATTGGCCAACCCTCTTTAAAGATGCTAGAAGGTATGTTTTATCTTGCGATGAATGTCAAAGAGTTGGTAATATTTCTAGACGCAGTGAAATGCCTATGAGTTACACTCTTGTTATTGAACCGTTTGATTGTTGGGGATTTGACTTTATGGGTCCTTTTCCTCCTTCAAAAGGCTATACCCACATACTTGTTGATGTTGATTATGTTACTAAATGGGTAGAAGCCATACCTACAAAGAGTACCGATGGTGAGACTTCGTTAAAAATGCTTAAGGATGTTATTTTTCCTAGGTTTGGTGTGCCTAGATATCTTATGACTGATGGAGGTTCTCATTTTATTCATGGCGGTTTTAGAAAAACTCTTGCTAAATATGATGTTAATCATAGAATTGCTTCTGCTTATCATCCCCAAACTAGTGAGCAAGTAGAGCTTTCAAATAGAGAGATCAAGTCTATTTTGCAGAAGACTGTCAATAGATTTAGGAAAAACTGGGCTAGCAAGTTAAACGATGCTTTATGGGCTTATAGAACTGCTTATAAGAACCCCATGGGTATGTCTCCTTATAAGATGGTTTACGAAAAAGCGTGTCACTTGCCTTTAGAATTAGAACACAAAGCTTTTTGGGCAGTGAGAGAGCTTAATAGGGATTTTAAACTCGCCGGTAAGAAAAGGTTGTTAGATTTGAGTTCTCTAGATGAGTGGAGAAACGAAGCATATGAGAATGCCAGACTTTTCAAAGAGAAAGTCAAGCAATGGCATGACAAGAGAATTCTTAAAAGAGAGTTTCATGTTGGTGAGAAAGTTCTATTGTATAGGTCTCGTCTCAGATTTTTTGCAGGAAAATTACTCTCTAAATGGGAAGGACCATATGTTATTGTGGAAGTGTACCGCTCAGGTGCAATAAAGATTGCTTCATTGAAAGATGACACTACACAAGTGGTGAATGGGCAAAGACTTAAACATTATACTTGCTGGAGATTCTTATAATGAAGATGTAGATGTTATTGAAACAGTTTCTCCAGAAGAATTCATCCAAGACAATTTGCAGAAACCTGCAGAGTTCGTTTTCGAATAGGTAACAGTTCTAGTCAGAAAAGTTTCGTGTTGAACTCTTCCTTTACTATTTTTGCTGTTTTTACTAAATATGAAAAATCACAAGACGAAAACGGGCAGGAAAAGGAGTCTGGGTGCTCCTCACACACAGGGGCGCGGGCCCACCTCTGGCCGCGCCGCCCTGGTGTGAGAACACCTCGGAACTTGTTTCCAGTCCCGGTTTCCTCCTGTGATTTCATCTTGATGTATAATTTTCGCCTATATAACCCCCTGGAGTCCCCGAGGTCTGTATATCGTTTTCTCGTCGTGTTTTGTTTCGAGCTGTTTCTGTCAGGGGATTGTTCTCAGCTTTGGAGTTGCGATGCCTTCGTCCGGTCCATTCGAGGAGAACCCTCTTGCGGATATCATTAATCCGTATATGAGGGAACTGAAGATGCATTCGAAGGAGTTGTTGCTCAAAGATAGGGAGTTGCAGATCAAAGATGTCCAAGTCTCCAAGGGGGAAGGAAGTCTCGAAGCCAGGATGGAAGCACTGGAACAAGAAGTTTTTAAATACAAGAAGATGGCGGAACGCGAGGTGGACATCATCCATAGGATTAATCAAGAGCTTGTTACCAAGTACAAGAAGGAGACTACAGAACTCTGGAAGGACATCTTTTCGCTCCATGAGACCACTAACCAATTACAAGCACAACTCTACGACTTGCAGAACCAAAACTGTTAGTATGAAGCTAGATTTCAACAAATGAGTGCTGCTGCAAGTTTCAGGATATTGGAGACCAAGACATCCTTCCTTGATGGGGGACCTCTGCCTTGGAAGTACGATGATGATAAAGACTCACCACTGCCACCGAAGGAGTAATTCGTCATCGGTATAGGCATCCCCTTGGCTTGTTCCAAGCTTGGGGGTGTGCCGCGGTATCACATCATCACCTTTCACTCATTTACTTTTCAAGTAGAGTCATATCATGAATAGAGAAATTATCCTATAGAATAGTTTGCAGTGTGGAAGTATCCTCCTTAGTTGGTTATCTATGTATCCCTTGGTGTGAGTTGCGGTAATGAAATATTAATGAGAAGTTTTATCATTTACTTTCCGCACACTTTATTTTAGTTTGCAATGTCTCTTATATGATTAGTCTTGTTGATTAGTATTGGTATCACCTTGGGAGCATGAGTAAATTTAGTTGATTTTGGCAAACTTAGCTTGGTCAGTAGCAACATTACCTTGAGGTTTGAGTAGAAAAGAAGAAAGAAGTGCTTGTAGTTACATCACTTCAGTTTTCCTTATGATTGGCTTATAAGCATTATTATTCTCAAAGTTAAAATCGTTGTACCTTCAAGGAAGTTTGCATGATTGTTCTTATTATATGTATGTTTGTTTGTTTTATGCAACTCTTATGCTTGCTACCCAGCCTTGCTAGCCAAAGACCTGTACTGAGAGGAAATACTTCTCGTGCATCCAACTCCTAAAAACCAAGTCACTTCCAAATAGTCCACTATAAATTCCTATGCATGGTATTTCAAGCCATTCCAAGTAAATTTTCATGTGCTACCTTTCAAAAACCTTCAAACACTTCTCGTTTTGTGCCACTGTTTTTAGCTCATGAGGACGTAGTGGATGGGTTTGTCATCTTCCATACTAAATTAAGTACCCCTCGACTAGGCAGCTTCATCTGCTCGTCACTAATTTTGCAAGGGAGCTGGTCAGACCATTATAATCTCAAAAAGAAAAGAAAAGAGCACTCCTCCATGGTATGTGAAAGTTGGTTGGCACCCGATGGAATCGGTTAGCCATGGTTTGAGAAAGGAAAAGGTGGGGAGGAGTGCCAAGCTATAAAAGAGCACCAATGTGCCAATTAATCAAACATTTCGGAACCGCTCTCACTTGTTTAGTATGGAAGATATCAAGAACTCCGTTGCTAGTCGTTGACAAAAGCAACCACTTCTCAAAGCAATTTTTACCTCTGTTTTACAAATGAAAAGCTCTAGCACATGTTTAATCCCTGCTTCCCTCTGCGAAGGGCCTATCTTTTACTTTCATGTTGAGTCAACCTATTCCCTTCTATCTCAAGCAAGCATTTGAGTTGTTATGTTTCACTCATCCATATGTTGATCCGTTTAATCATGTTTACTATCTTCCTTGTTTTGTACAATGCTTTTGTCTGAAGGAATATATCTTTGAAAGCTTTCTATGAATGCAAAAAGTTTGTCTCGTTGAGCATATAGTTTTTGCTATATTAGCTCTGTTTTAAAAAGGTTCCATTCAAAGGCTAGTATAGTTTGTTCATTATTCTCTGACCAAGAACTAAGGTTTGCCACCACCAATTATAATTTACTTTGTGCATCTTTATATGTGATCCCCTTTACTTATTGCAAGTCTATATTATATAAAGGGAAGTTGCTGTCTATTATAACTTGTGCCTTGGTGAATGTGATGCTTCTTGTCTGTATTTTGATTATTGACACTTCACTCCATAAACCTGTGGTCATGTTTACCGAGTTTAGTTTTCGCTTGGGGACAAGCGAGGTCTAAGCTTGGGGGGGTTGATACGTCCATTTTGCATCACTATTTTGTATCATAATTTACTGTTATTCATTGATATATTTCATATTTAGAGATGATACTTATGTTGTTTCCTCTGTTTTTACATGTTTGATGATCGTTGGAGGATTTGCTGCCGGAGTCAGGATTCTGCTGGAAAAGGACCGTCAAGACACCATATTTCGGAAGATCAAGAAAATTCCAGAAAAATACCAGAAAATTATATTTTACCAAAAGACTCCGGAAGCCAGAAGGAGGAGTCGAGAGGAGCCAGGGGGTAGGCTCACACATAGGGGGCATGGCCTGGCCCCTGGCCACGCTGCCCTAGTGTGAGGCCACCCTGGCCCACTTCCGGTCTTGCCCCTTCGCGTACTTCATCATCCCCGAAAACCTAAGTCAAGGGGGGGCTCAGAGATAGACACCGCCGCCTCTGCGGGGCGGAAAACACCAGAGAGAGAAAAGCTCTCCGGCAGAGAGAAATCTGCCAGGGAAATTCCTTCCCGGAGAGGAGAGATCGTCGCCATCGTCATCACCATCGCACCGGACTTCATTGGGATCATCATCATCTCCATCACCAGCACCTTCATCTCCACCATCACCTCGCATCCCGCTGTAACATCTTGAGTTGAATCTTGTCAAATTCTTAGGGGAAACTTTCCCGGTGTTGATTACTCTTGTGGTTGATGCTATTGAGTGGAACCGTTGAATTAAGGTTTACGTTCAGATTGTTATTTACCATTATTTCACCTCTGATCATGATCCATATGATGTCTTGTGATTAGTTCGTTTAGTTCTTGAGGACATGGGAGAAGTCAAGTCGCTAGTAGTGGAATTATGTTGAGTAATATTTAATGGTTTGATATTTATTTATTGTGGTGCTATTTCACTAGTGGTGTCATGTGAACGTCGACTACATGATACTTCACCATTTATGGGCCTAGTGAGATGCATTGTGTATTTGGCTACCAATTGTGGGGTTGCTGGAGTGACAGAAACCTAAACCTCCGTTGGGAAACCATTGTACCAGGGAGTGTAGGATCTTAGAGTTTAAGGCTGTGGTTAGATTTATCTTAATTACGTTCTTGTATTTGTGAATGCTTGCAAGGGGTTTAATCACAAGTGTGTATTTATCCTAGTAAGGGTAGTGCGCTAGCACAGGTTCACCCCCATAACACTTATCAAACCAGTAAAGATTATTTAGCAGAATGAAGCGAAAGCACTTGACAGAAACTCCCGTGTGTCCTCGAGAACGTTTGGTCATCATAAGTTACACATCCGGCTTGTCCTTTGCTAAAGAAAGGATTGGGCCACTTGCTGCAATTATTACTACTGTCTTTTATTTACTCGCACTTTATTTATTTGCATTACCAAATACCCCTGAAAACCCGTTTGCTAGTATTTACAGTGAAACCTTGATCAAAACCACTTGTCAACACCTTCTGCTCCTCATTGGGTTCGACACTCTTATTTATCGAAAGTACTATGATACACCCCCTATACTTGTGGGTCATCACATGCCCCTGGTAGGCTTGAAGAGCACCTTCAAGAAATGCTTCGGTCCGCCTTCATCGTCCCGGTGGCCACACTGATGGCCTTTATTCCTTTCCTGTTCGACGACCCCTCCCCTTGAGGAACCTCCGCTGAGCACCGAGATGGATAGCCTACACGCAAAAGGAACCCTCAGAGTTAGAAGCACATACATAGTTAGAGATGGTGCAATGGGAACCACATTGAATGCACGAACTACGTGCTTGTACAAAGCTTGTGGTTCGATCACACCATCTCTATGATGATGATGAAGTGCGATAGTTCAATAATCGCCTTACAATAATATGCACAAATATGTGATAAAATGTTGCCTTATACACCAAAGCACATATACAAAGCAAAGGGAGTGGCCACAAACCAAGTGAAGTGCACAAGAAACGTGTGCTTGCACATTGCACATGGTCTATGGACAACCCCTCCCCTTGCTTCTGACTGAGGCACATATTAATCCTCGGCAAATTAGAAGCCTCATTTTTTGTGCATAGAAGCACACAGACCATAATTCTAGGAGAAGAATTTGTACTACCAAGAGAAAATGCACAAGCTACGTACTTGTGCACACCACAAGTTAGTACGATATCATCCCTCACAGCAAACCGTGTCAATTTTTAATCATTATCCCACAACACACAATGAAGGAACATGAGAACACCAGTAGGCAACTGCTCATAGGTAGCATTACGTCAGTGCCATAGTAGCTTTGCAACACGCCACTGCTAACAGTAGTGGCTTGTCACTTTTGCATATGCCATTGGTAAATAACCAGTAGTGTCATGCCGATCAATAGTGACATGCCGCTGTTATATGGGGCCCACTGATCCATCGATGGAAAAACACTAGTAGTTTAGCATGTCGCTAACACACCACTATTGTTTGCATACTAGTGGCATATCGTCCAACACGATTTTGACCAGTTGTGTGGAATAAATCTTCGGATGCGCCACTAATCTTTTTTAATGTATTGCCCAGCTGGGAAAGACCACTAGGCATGGCTAGCCCGCGGCGCGGCCTCTTCCCCTTCCTTCCTATCCTCTCTCTTGGTCGAACCGCTTACATAACCTCTCCACCCGCTCCACCGCACGTGAGCTCCTCTTGCCGCCCCTCCGCCTCTTTCTAGGCACCGCCTCCATTGGCCACGCCCCCTCCTCAGGTTTGGCCCACCGCCGTCGATCGGTCACCGCTTAGTCCATACATCAGATTTGAAGGAAATATGCCCTAGAGGCAATAATAATATTGTTATTATCATATTTCTTGTTCATGATAATATTTATATTCCATGCTAGAATTGTATTAAGCGAAAACACTAATACTTGTGTGGTTTATGAACAACAACGTGTCCCTAGTATGCATCTACTAGACTAGCTCATTGATTAATGATGGTTAAGGTTTCCTAACCATAGACATGAGTTGTCGATTAATAATAAGGTCATGTCATTAGGAGAATGACGTGATGGACAGACCCAAATTAAGCACAGCAATTAGATCGTGTCATTGTGTTCACAATTGCGTAGCTTTTCCTATGTCAGTATCCTATTCCTTAGACCATGACATAATGCCACTCCCTGGTACTGGAAGAGAGCTTTGAGGTTATCAAACGTCATCCTATGAGAGGGTGATCATAAAGGTGTCTCTCAGGTAATCAGAAAGTACTTGTTGGGTTGCATGTATCAAGATGGAATTTGTCCCTCCCATGTCGGAGAGATATACTCCGGGCCTACTCGGTAATCAATATCATACACTGTTTGCAAACACGTGATTAATGAGTTTAATCACAGGGTGATATTGGATTGCGGAACGAGTAAAGAGTACTTGCTGCGAATGAAATTGAACTAGGTATGGCGATACCGACGATCGAATCTCGGGCAAGTAAAATATCGCGAGACAAAGGAATTCGTATACGGGATTATTTGAATCCTGACATCGTGGTTCACCGATAATGATCTTTGTTGAATATATGGGAGTCAATATGGATTTCCAGATCCCGCTATTGATTATTGATGGTGATCATGTCCACACATTCTCGAACCCGTAGGGTCACACACTTAACGCTCATCGACGCTAGGGTAGTTTTGGGATTTATGGAAATTGTTTTGGAGAGTTACGGAATTGTTCCGGGAAGATGATTAATGATTAATTAATTAATTGAATTGATAAATGTTAATATATTTATTTATTCTATTAGAAATAAATTAGGACTAAAAAGTAGTCCATATGAAGTTTTGCTAATGGACTAATTTTGTAGCCCATCTAGACAAACTACTGAAGAGACAAAAGGAAAAAGAAAAAGAAAAACAAAGGAGTGGGGGGGCACATGGGCCGGCCGGCTGGGCCGGCCGCCGCACCACAGCCCCGCGCCAGGCTCCCGCGGGCTGGGCCGGCTGGGCTGACTGGCCAACTTGGCTCCCAGGCCGCGCCCGTGTGCGAGGAGGCCAAGCGCGCCCGCGTGCCTCGCTCGATCGGAGCCCGCACGGGCCAGTTCGGCCGCTGCTTGCTCGCTCCAGGGAGCAGCGATCGAGGCTGGGCATGGGAGGCCTGGTTACGATCGACGTCGATACACTTGGAGCGTGCCGCCAGATCGATACCGATCGCATTGGGCGTGCACTCCAAGTAACGCCATGTCTTCATACGCCTATAAAAACTAGCAGGCCGGCGCACCTTTAGGTTTGACCTGATTTTGGATCAGCCGCTGATGCGTGGTGAATGACCAGCCCGTTGGGAACCCCAAGAGGAAGGTGTGATGAGTATAGCAGCTAGTTTTCCCTCAGTTAAGAAACCAAGGTTTAATATCGTTCAGGAGAAAAGCAGACAGCAACGACTGAAGGTGATGCAGACTGGCTTAATAACACTCCAACAAGGGCGTCGTTTCACGATAAAAACGAGTTGGCGAGTCTTCAGCTAGTAGCAACGTGGAACCTGCACACAACACAACCAAGTACTTTGCTCCCAACTTCGATGAGGTTGTCAATCTCACCGGTTTGCTTGAAACAAAGGTTATGAGCGTATCGAGTGGAAAACAGTAGAGTATGCGAATAAAGTAAACAGTGCGAGTAAAGTAAACAGGTGATAGCAATATGATGGAAATAGGACCGGGATCCACAGTTCACTAGTGGTGTCTCTCCATAAGATAAATAACACATGTTGGGTAAACAAATTATAGTTGGGCAATTGATAAAATAAAGATAAACGTGATATGTCAAGAAGATCACTATGAGATTTACTCTGGGCATTACAACAAAATACATAGACCGCCATCCAACTGCATCTATGACTAATAATCCACTTGTGGTGAATCAATCCGAGAACTCCACAAGTATTAAGTTGCGAACAACAGATAATTGCATTAAGCAAAGTGTGTAATGTAAACAAAGCATATGCCCTTGAGCATATGAATGTTGTTTTCTCCCTAGTAGCAACAGCACATCTACAACCTTAGAGGTTTCTGTCACTCCCCCAGGTTAAATAGAGGCATGAACCCACTATCGAGCATAAATACCCCCTCTTGGAGTCACTAGCAACTACTCGGCCAAGATAGCTACTAACAACGGAGAGCATGCAAGATCATAAACAACATAGAGATAACAAAAGATAATATTCAGTACAGCAACTTAATCATAAACACCAATATTCATCGGATCCCAACAAACCAAACATGTAGAATTACATAACGGTGATCTCAATCATGTAGGGCAGCTCATGAGATCTAAACATGAAGCACATGGTGGAGAAGACAACCATCTAGCTACTGCTATGGACCCATAGTCCAAGGTAGACTACTCACTCATCGCTCCAGAGGCAAGCATGGCGATGAAGAAGACCTCCGGTGGCGATTCTCCTCTCCGGCAGGGTGTCGGGAAGAGCTTCTGGACCCTCCCGGTCTTCGGGTCGACGGCGGCGGCGGATCGCGATGTGTTCTGGAAAATTGATCGGGTACTTAGGTTTTTTCCGTCGGGGGGTCTTTATAGGCGAAGGGGCGATGTCAGAGGAGGAGCCAGGGGCCCTCACGCCAGGCTCGCACGGCTAGGCCCCTGGCCGCGCCACCCCTGCGTGTGGGGCCCTGGTGGCCCCCCTCCTACTCTCCTTCGGATCTCTGGAAGCTTCCGGGTAAAATAAGACTTCAGGAACTTGTTTCGTCCAATTCCGAGAATATTTCCTGTGTATCACTTCTGAAACACAAAAACAGCAGAAAACAGGAAACTGGCACTGTGGCAACTCGTTAATAGGTTAGTTCCGGAAAAATACATAAAAGTGCCACGAAGTGTAACGAAACAATAGGCAAATAGTGTAAAAACAAGCATGGAGCATCAAAAATTATAGATACGTTGGAGACGTATCAAGCATTCCCAAACTTAACTCCTGCTCGTCCTCGAGTAGGTAAGTGATAACAAAAGAATAATTTTTTAGGTGACATGCACCTACACAATCTTGATCATATATGTAAGAATTGGTGAGCTGGGATCATAAGAACTTAAAACATGGGCATGAAGATATAATCTTGACAATAAGAACTTAGCAACCATGTTGTAAACATGCAAATGAACACAAACAAAAGATCATGAAAATGAAACAATGAAAGTCAAACCTATGTTCAAATCATAAGGAAAAACATACAAATGGTTTTCAGCTTGTCCTTCAAAGAGAGCAAAACATAAATGCATAGGACACCTTCAAGTTTAAGAGGGCGACTAGATACAAATAATTTAAGAACAAGTGAAACCATAATATGAATCAAATCAATGAACTTTGGGACAATGCATATCACACTAAGAATGACAACTATGCTCTCTTAATGGTGCATAAAGATAGAAGGTGGTGACTCAACATAAAAGTAAAAGAAAGGCCCTTCGCAGATGGAAGCAGTGCTTGCAAGTTTTATAACCTTCAAAAATTATGGTACTTATCGGCTTTGAGCTCTCATTGCCCCCATCATAAGCATCTTGAATGGTTAAAGTTAATGCGAGAACAATTATGATGCATATGCTTGACAAATCATAAGTTGAAAACCTCGTGCCCCGTGAATATGAGTACCCAAACCTCATGCTACTTTACTTAGAGTCCCAAGCAAGGCTCTTGTCATTGTAAGTATATGTATATCATTGAGAACCGCCAATGGGGTACCTCCGTGCCCGATGACATGGAACAAGCCCACACCAAAATGACAGGACAAGCAGACAATGAACACCTCGACATCTCTTTTATTTGCCTTTTGTTTAGCTTTTTATTGTGAGATGCGTCGTCGTATGTTCACCATGGGTATGCTGCAAATTTCCACCATGAATTATGCATGGCTTAGATTGGCGGCCCGGCGTTTCCCTAACACATATACAAACTCCATGATCCCCACAAGATTCCCAATTCATTTCACACCGCGGGCATCCATAAACAAAAGATCACGATATCAACTCAAATAAGAAGTGCAATGTTGAAAGCTTGCCCCATGACTGCATGGCTGGGCTAGAATCCAACTTACAACTTGCAAGGATAACAACTCAACATAAGAGACCACAATGTCAAATTTTTAAGAACAGGAAAAAGTAAAGTGTGCCTTCCGGTTCGTGAGAGCTTTACTGACCGAATTTCGCATAACACTGGTAAGAGTTTAATTTGAAGAGAAAATAAAAGCAAGTCAAATTTACTTGGAATAGCAAATTGCTAGTAGGTATGTATGGTGGACACTTTGGAAAACTTTGGCTTTTAGGAGTTGGATGCACGAGTAGAGCTCATACTCAGTACAAGGCGAGGGCTAGCAAAAGACTGGGAGCGACCAACTAAGAGAGCAATAATGGCCATAATCATGCAAAGCGACAAAGCGACATTAAAAGAAGCATAAGATGGCATCAAAAGTCAAAAACTAAATGATCATAGAGGATATTGGCGACTTTTAAGAGTCTAACATGTGTGAGCATGCGCCAAGTCAACCCAAATAAAGCATCAAGGAGAAAACCAAAATAATGCTTCCATACAATAAAAAAAACGCATGATTTTTTTAAAGGCTCATTAAGCAATCTCAGTTATTTGAGACAAGTCATGATACAGCAAAACCACTAAGCATACTATCAAAAAGACATCAAGCATGACATGAAAAAGCCTAAGCCGCAGTATACACAAGCTCCTTCTTGTACCACTATTTTGCACAAAGCTTTTTCTCTTTTCCAACACCATTTGAAATTTTTATAGACACCTCTTTTGATGAAAACCAATAAAGATCAGAGGAAAAAATACACCTTGATGAAAGCATATGACAAGGTCTGAACGCAAATCAAGGTGAAAATGAAAACCAAAAGCAGTAGCAGAAAAAGAAGAACACTCGATTTTTAATAAGAGTGAAAACTCGAGCGTTCTTGGCAAATGAAAACGAGTACATCTCCTCAAGAAAATTTGTTGGGGTCCAACCATTTATTGCAGCAAACAAACAAACTAAACCAACTAAGAAAACTAAAACAACTGACGCTCCAAGAAAAACACATAGTGCATGAAGCAATAAAAATATAGTGTTTTGAAAGGTGACCTGATTTTTGCCGATGAAGAAGGGGTGCCTCGGGGGCATCCCCAAGCTTTGACGCTTGTACTTCTAGGATATTTCTTGGGGTGATGCATGGGCATCCCCAAGCTTGAGCTTTTGTCCATTCTTCAACTCATCTCATCATTCTCCAATCCCTACACTTGAAAACTTCCTTCATACAAAACTAAACACAATTCTATTAGCAACATTAGTGCAAGCATAACATATAATCAATCCTCTTTTTGCTTCAGGTTTCAACTCAAAACCACCACATATATAGCAAATACTACTGTAGCAACCTCCCCAAAAGTTCCGTGATCAAAAGAACTCAAAAGAAAGCGATAAAGTGGCAAACACAAATATTGGCAGAAATCTGTTAAAACTGAACAGCTGACAAAGGTCGAATTTTTGAGGGATTTTCTGTTGCTCAAATCAAAAAGTGTTCAACTAACAAAAGTTTGGATATAACCTGGGGCATATGCACAAGAAATCGCAGGTCCAAAAGATAAACATAGAATTTATACGAATGTTTACGGTGCAGCACCGAAAACAGTTTCAGGACAGCAACATCCCCAAATCTTTACCTCACTCAAATTAGAGGCTTCTCTTGGCACAAAAACGAAATAAAAAGATAAGGAGCGGTCATTACAGTAGTAATGACTTCCAAGACTCAAATAAAAGAAAAAGTACTGAAAATAAACACTGGGTTATCTCCCAAGAGTGCTTTTCTTTAACGCCTTTGAGCTAGGCGCAGAAAATTGCGAATCAAGTAATATCAAGAGATGAAGCATCAAGCTCATAATTTGCTCTAAGAATAGTGTCAAAAAGTAATTTCTTCCTTTTCCTAGGGAAGTGTTCCATACCTTTCTTTAGTGGGAATTGATATTTGATAGTGCCTTCCCTCATATCAATGATGGCACCTACAGTTCGAAGAACGGGTCTTCCCAAAATAATAGGACATGAAGCATGGCATTCAACGTCCATAACAAGAAAATCAATGGGAACAAGGTTATTGTTAACCACAATAAGAACATCATTAATCCTTCCCAAAGGTTTCTTCTTAGCAACATCAGCAATAGGAACATCAAAATAACATTTTTCAAGCGGTGGTAAATCAAGCATGTCATAAATCTTTCTAGGCATGATAGAAATACTAGCACCTAGATCACATAAAGCATGGCAATCATAACCATTAACATGCATATCAATGATGGGTTCCCAACCATCTTCTAACTTCTTGGGAACAGA
The DNA here is from genome assembly GCA_007115705.1 of Dactylis glomerata. Lineage (NCBI taxonomy): Eukaryota > Viridiplantae > Streptophyta > Magnoliopsida > Poales > Poaceae > Dactylis > Dactylis glomerata. The sequence continues at coordinate 1,893,371 of QXEO01000222.1, forward strand.
GGCTTTTTGCTTCAACTTTTCATCCCTAATTTTTATGAGAGCATTGGTAATATGCTTAGTAAAAGCAATATTTAAGGAACTAGCATTGGGAGTCAAAGCAAGCTTTTGCAAGAACAAAATAACTTCAGATATATTGCAGCCATCAACATCAAAATCATTAAAAGAAATTGAGCTATCATCTCCCACACTCCAAAAAATTTCAGCACTCTTTTGAGAAAAACTTTTGGCAGTTTTAGGCTTTTTAACACTAGGAGTGGGAGTTTTCTCTACACCAATCAAAGTAAGAGGATTGCTAGCATTATGAGCAACATCATTAGAGGTAGTAATAGTACATACCTTCATCTCTCTAGCCATCTCATCTTCTCTTTTCCACCTGGCATGCAATTCCGCTAACAATCTAATATTTTCATCAATTCTAACTTGAATAGCATTAGCGGTAGCAAAAACATTGTTCTCTTTCACATCATTAGGCAACACTTTTAATTTCAGAAGTTCAACATAATGAGCAAGGCTATCAACCTTAGAAGCAAGAATATCAATTTTGCCTAACTTTTCCTCAACAGATTTGTTAAAAGCAGTTTGCTTACCGATGAAGTCCTTGAGCATTACCTCAAGCTCGGAGGGCGCGGCCCTAGTGTTGTTGTAGGAATTACCATAAGAGTTATCATAACCATTACCATTGGTAGAAGGATACGGTCTATAATTGTTACTAGCAAAATTGTTCCTATAAGCATTGTTGTTAAAATTATTGTTTCTAATGAAATTCACATCAACATGCTCTTCTTGAGCAACCAGAGAGGCCAAAGGAACATTATTAGGATCAACATGAGTCCTATCATTAGCAAGCATAGCCATAATGGTATCAATCTTATCATTCAAGGAAGAGGTTTCCTCAACAGAATTTACCTTCTTACCTTGTGGAGCTCTCTCGGTGTGCCATTCAGAATAATTTACCATCATGTTGTCAAGTATCTTTGTTGCGGCGCCCAAGATAAGGGACATAAAAGTGCCTCCAGCAGCTGAATCAAGTAGGTTCCTTGAAGAAAAATTCAGTCCTGCATAAAAAGTTTGGATAATCATCCAAGTAGTCAGTCCATGAGTGGGGCAATTCTTTATCATAGATTTCATTCTTTCCCAAGCTTGAGCAACATGTTCATTATCGAACTGAGTAAACTTCATAATATTGCTACGCAGAGATATAATCTTAGCAGGAGGATAGTATCTACCAATAAAAGCATCCTTGCACTTAGCCCATGAATCAATACTATTCTTAGTCAAAGACAGCAACCAATCCTTAGCTTTTCCTCTCAAAGAAAAAGGAAACAAGTTGAGCTTAATAATATCACTATCAACATCCTTATATTTCTGCATCTCACATAGCTCAACAAAATTGTTGAGATGAGCTGCAGCATTTTCAGTACTAGCACCAGAAAATTGCTCTTTCATAACAAGGTTCAACAAAGCAGGCTTAATCTCATAAAAGTTTGCAGCAGTAGCAGGAGGCTTAATAGGAGTGCAAATAAAATCACTATTGTTCGTGCTAGTAAAGTCACACAACTTGGTGTTTTCAGGATTGGCCATTTCAGCAAAACAAAAGGAAACAAGTAAAAACAACTACCAAGGATTCTATTTTTTTTGGGTTTTTGATATAAAGCAATGCAAGTAAAATAAATAAAGTAAAGCAAAACAATAAAACAAAGTAAAGGATGTGTGTGCGAAAAACTCCCCTCGCAGAAGTCTTCCACTTTTCCCCGGCAACGGCGCCAGAAAATTAGCTTGATGCGTGGTGAATGACCAGCCCGTTGGGAACCCCAAGAGGAAGGTGTGATGAGTATAGCAGCTAGTTTTTCCCTCAGTTAAGAAACCAAGGTTTAATATCGTTCAGGAGAAAAGCAGACAGCAACGACTGAAGGTGATGCAGACTGGCTTAATAACACTCCAACAAGGGCGCCGTTTCACGATAAAAACGAGTTGGCGAGTCTTCAGCTAGTAGCAACGTGGAACCTGCACACAACACAACCAAGTATTTTGCTCCCAACTTGCGATGAGGTTGTCAATCTCACCGGTTTGCTTGAAACAAAGGTTATGAGCGTATCGAGTGGAAAACAGTAGAGTATGCGAATAAAGTAAACAGTGCGAGTAAAGTAAACAGGTGATAGCAATATGATGGAAATAGGACCGGGATCCACAGTTCACTAGTGGTGTCTCTCCATAAGATAAATAACACATGCTGGGTAAACAAATTACAGTTGGGCAATTGATAGAATAAAGATAAACGTGATATGTCAAGAAGATCACTATGAGATTTACTCTGGGCATTACAACAAAATACATAGACCGCCATCCAACTGCATCTATGACTAATAATCCACTTGTGGTGAATCAATCCAAGAACTCCACAAGTATTAAGTTGCGAACAACCGATAATTGCATTAAGCAAAGTGTGTAATGTAAACAAAGCATATGCCCTTGAGCATATGAATGTTGTTTTCTCCCTAGTAGCAACAGCACATCTACAACCTTAGAGGTTTCTGTCACTCCCCCAGGTTAAATAGAGGCATGAACCCACTATCGAGCATAAATACCCCCTCTTGGAGTCACTAGCAACTACTTGGCCAAGATAGCTACTAACAACGGAGAGCATGCAAGATCATAAACAACATAGAGATAACAAAAGATAATATTCAGTACAGCAACTTAATCATAAACACCAATATTCATCGGATCCCAACAAACCAAACATGTAGAATTACATAACGGTGATCTCAATCATGTAGGGCAGCTCATGAGATCTAAACATGAAGCACATGGTGGAGAAGACAACCATCTAGCTACTGCTATGGACCCATAGTCCAAGGTAGACTACTCACTCATCGCTCCGGAGGCAAGCATGGCGATGAAGAAGACCTCCGGTGGCGATTCCCCTCTCTGGCAGGGTGCCGGGAAGAGCTTCTGGACCCTCCCGATCTTTGGGTCGACGGCGGCGGCGGATCGCGATGTGTTCTGGAAAATTGATCGGGTACTTAGGTTTTTTCCGTCGGGGGTCTTTATAGGCGAAGGGGCGATGTCAGAGGAGGAGCCAGGGGCCCTCACGCCAGGCTCGCGCGGCCAGGCCGCTGGCCGTGCCACCCCTGCGTGTGGGGCCCTGGTGGCCCCCCTCCTACTCTCCTTTGGATCTCTGGAAGCTTCCGGGTAAAATAATACTTCAGGAACTTGTTTCGTCCAATTCCGAGAATATTTCCTGTGTATCACTTTTGAAACACAAAAACAGCAGAAAACAGGAAACTGGCACTGTGGCAACTCGTTAATAGGTTAGTTCCGGAAAATGCATAAAAGTGCCACGAAGTGTAACGAAACAATAGGCAAATGGTGTAAAAACAAGCATGGAGCATCAAAAATTATAGATACGTTGGAGACGTATCAGCCGCCGGCTACTGTCTTTGTAGCTCCATTTTGCCCTAGTTTGACTAGTTTCTTTTGCCTTCTTTCTTCTATCTTGCGCGCGTAAGCGAAGCCCTGCTCGCAGATATTCTCCACCATAAGCACCACGCCGTCGTGCTGCTGATCCCATCTACCACTCCACCGCGCCTAGCTGGACCGAGAAGGAGGAGTCGTCGTGTGCATCGCTCGGAGGCGCCGCCCGTTGTGGTGCTTGGATCAGATCGGATTGCGAGGAGGAGACGCTAGTACGACTACGCCGACCACGTTCATCTGAACGTTTCCGCTATGCGATCTACAAGGGTATGTAGATCTAATCTCTCTCGCTCGTTGTTTTTCATCTCATAGATCAGATCTTGGCTATTTCTGTTCGTCTTCGTAGGAAAATTTTTGTTTTCTATGCTGCGAAACCCTTCAGTGGTATCAGAGCGAGATCTATGCGTAGATGTTTTGTATGAGTAAAACGCAACCATGTTGTTGTGGGCATTGATGTTTTCTGTTGCAAACCTCTATGTTGTGTATTTCTTATGGCGCGACATAGTGAGATCGAAGCGGTCCAGACCAACTTTACGCGACCTCGTTCGCGAGACCGGCTCCGCACTTGACGTGTGGCTTGTTTCACACATGCGGCTGGTGGATGCCAGTTTTTCTCACTATAGTTGTCATGGGATTTACAACGGATGTTAGCAACCATAATATCACCATTGTGGCTTTCGTAGGTAAGAATCGTTCTTATGCGTAGCTCCCATAAGCCACGTAAAACATGCAATCAACAAATTAGAGGCGTCTAACTTGTTTTTGTAGGGAGTGTTTGTGATATGGTATTGCTACAAGATATGATGTGTATATTGATATATGTGATGTATGCAATGATCATGTTTTGTAATATTTCATGACTTGCATGTCGATGAGTTCACAACCGGCAGGAGCCATATGGTTGTCTTTATAATTGTGTATGACCTGCGTGTCAACTTATTATACGCCATGTAATAGCTTTACTTTATCGCTAAGTAGTTAGCAATAGTTGTAGTTGCTATTTATGGTGGAGGCAATCATGGTGGAGTGATGGAGATCATGCCAGCGCACACAAGATGGAGATCATTGCGCATAGATCGGCTATACCATGTCACATATTGTACATGCATGTGATGTTTATCCTTTATGCATCTTATTTTTCTTTGATCGCGACGGTAGCATTATAAGATCCCTCACACTTAATTTCAAGATAAAATGTGTTCTCCCCTCGTATGCGCCGTTGCGAAAGATCGTCGTTTTGAAGCATCACGTGATGATCGGGTGCTATAAACTCTACATTCACATACAACGGGTGTAAGCAAGATTTACACATGCGAAAATATTTGGGTTAAACTTGACGAGCCTAGCATGTACAGACATGGCCTCGGAACATACGTACCGAAAGGTCAAGCATGAGTCATATGGATGATATGATCAACCTGTTGATGTTCACCATTAAAGCTAAATCATCTCACATGATGATCGGTCTTGGTGTAGTGAATTTGGATCATGCTTCACTAAACAACTTCGAGGGATGTTGAATTTAGTGGGAGTTCATTAGTAATTTGATTAACTTGAACTAATTATCATGAACTAAATCTTAGTGTATTTGCATAAGTCGTTGGCAACCGTTTCCACCGACACTTAGTTTAATTGAGTTAAAATTCTGGATAATCACTTTTCGGACTAGTGCCGTTTAGTTAAATTTCAAGATCAAAGATTAAGTCATATCGCCATTTTAGCAATCCTCACTTGCTCCATGCGATTTAATAAGTTGTATTAATCAAAGAGCAATGATTTTAGTTTAGTATCTAAAGATCATACATTTGCCTTCATGAGAATTGATCTTCAAAATTGTTTGAGAATCAAGGTGATCTTGAAGCTGAAAGAATTGTTTCAGAAACAAACAAGAGGTGAAAGATATTTGATATCTAAAACTTTGATTGTTTGCAAAATAATGAAGTATAATTTAGTAAAAGAACATATGCTCATATTGTATGACTATATGCGAAGATTGAAGATGCTAGGCACTCGCCCTTATGAGCTATAGTAGTTTCATCATGAAAGTTGTCATGATAAGATGAATGAAAAGGTATCAGCTAAATTGTTTTGCTATACCAAAATGATGCTAAAGAATGGAATCTAGAAGAACACCAATTATATGATGATGGTGATCCACCTCAATGTGCAAAGTCCAAGGCTATTAGTGTTTGACTAACATCCTTTGGACCATGTGTCAAATGATTGACGCCACTATTGATGTTGATAGATTCTTCTAATGGAGAGGAAATGCTAAATAAGATCTGCAAAATATTTGGTAGAAAAGGAAAAGACTGGAAATGTCCAGCTCAGGTATATAAACGATATACATGTTATAGATGTATTTCTTTTCTTGTTAACAATGTAATTCTTGGGTATTCGATACTAGATTGTTGGTATGAAATGTCATACAAAGCAACACAATACAAGAACTACAATGGCCTAAATAACCAGCAGAAGAATGTGGTGATAAATGCGCATCGAAAAACAAATAAAAGTGTTATTGTGTTTCGCCGGCATCAAACCTAGCCTTCAAGATTTGTTATGAACATAATAATTGTTATCTTGTTCTGGTATTATGAGAACAATGGTTGTTCAAATTATTACCGTCTTCCATAATCGATGGATAGATTATTATTATCTTGTTGGTGAAATAGACATTTATAACACTGATGCTAAAGGTCGCAAGACAAAAATGAATTTCACTTATATATGACACCACCGTTTAAGTCATATTGGAAACAAAATATGAAAGAAATTCTATATTGATAAATTTTCGAGTCATTTGATTTTGAATTGATTGACACTTGTGAGACTTTTTCCTAAAGATGATTAAACTCTGTTCATGGGTCATGGACAGAATAAGCAACTAACTAAATGGAGATCATACATGTTGATGTATGTAGTTCATGGTGTGAAGTCGAGCATGGTGTATTTTCTATTTCATCAATGACTTAAATAGATGTATGGTATATCTACTTGACGAGAAAGAAGTATGAAATGATTGAAATTGTTCAATTTATGAAGTGGAAATTGTTGTAACAAGAAAATTCAGGGTTTATGATTAGATCATAAAGAAGAATATTTGAGCTACAAAGTTTAGCAAACATCTGAGAGTTAAGGAAATTGTTTCACAAACTTGCATCTCGTGAAACGCCATAGGAGTATGAAGTTTTCGATGAGTGTAATCAAACCTTGTTTGACATGGTTAGATCAATGATGAAATAAAACTGCCACTATAATTTGTGTATTATGATTTAGAGACTACCGCTTTTCACTGAATAGAGTGCCATCATAATCCGCTGAAATGACACCGTAGAACTTATAGTTGTCTTTTCTTAAATTTTGGTATGCAAGGCATATGTAAAATGTTTATGACCAAAGTCGGATTAGTAAGTCTTTGTAGGTGATATCCCACAAGTATAGGGGATCGTGTGTAGCCTTTTCGATAAGTAAGAGTGTCGAACCCAACAAGGAGCTAAAGGTAGGATAAATATTCTCTCAAGTTCTATCAACCACTGATACAACTCTACGCACACTAAACGTTTGTATCATCTAGGAAATAAAACTAGAGCAACGATTCGGGTACGAGAGATAACTTTGCAGGATAATAAATACAAGAAAGTAATTGTTAGTGCTGCAGCAATAAGATATACTAAGTAACCATAAACTAACAGTACCATGAGTGTGGAAAAGTGGTGATAATAGTGGTGGCTTTGTCTAAGTTCAATTAGTGAATAAATCGGGTTCATTGTCTTCGATGCAGTTTTCTATGTGGGAGAGGCTAAATATACGTGCACTTCACTACTTGGAAATATAGGTACTATATGATTGGATTGTTAGCAAGCATCCGCAAATACTAACAATGCATTAAGGTTTTCCCAACCATAGCCTTAAGTTAATGGTCCTCTTACTCCCATACGTGCAACGTTCCGGTTCGCGTCCTCAGGTTTCTGTCACTCCGGCAGGACTTCCCCCTTCCTCTTACACATACTACAAACCCTATGATGTTTAATCCATGCGTGCATAAATATAATGGACACCAAAGGACAATACCATATCAACATACAACTCTAATGAACCAAAGACATTCAACAAATCAATCTAAGAACAAATAAACTATGGAAACATGACATAGATCATAGGATAAATATTATAGCATCAAACACCATGTTTACATAGGACGGTACAGAGGTGTGTGGGAGAATGAACCACTGCATATGTGGTAGAGATAGCGGTGAAGATGGTGGAGAGGAGCAGCGAGGGCGCGGGCGGCAGCGGCGTGGCAGCAGCGGCGCGGGCGGCGGCGCGGGGGACTCCTTCCCCGCCGCCGGAATCATGGGGGAGCGCCGCCCCTTAGCCCCCTTCCTTCATGGCTTCATGGGAGCCCTCCCCCATGGAGATGGGATCCATGGGGGAGGCAAAAACATGGCTCTGGTGGCTGCAAATTCGTGGGTGGAGGTGTCTCCCATGAGCTAGGGTTCCTCTCTTTATATAGTCTCTCGGATTCCCGTCTCTCCATTTTGGGCCGCAATGGAGCGGGCTTATCTCAGTCGTCCGCACTCGGAATCAGGTGAACTTTATGTCCAGAACGTTCGCCGTGAAATTCCCTACAACTTTGTAATTGAAGAGTTTTCCGTTTGACGCCGTCTTCGACCCGTAACGTGACCATCTTCGAAAAAAGTTCTGACACAGATTTCTGGAAAGTCCAAATTTGACTCTAACAAGGTTTTCACTTGTATTCTTGGTAATTCCTACACATCAAAGTGTAAAACAAGAACATTGTGCACTTTTGCAACTATTAGTAGGTTAGTCCAAATAAATCATAAAAGTGCCACAAAGTATAGAAAAAACATATAGCAATTGGTGTAAAACAAGCATGGAGCATCAAAAATTATAGATACGTTTGCAACGTATCAACATCCCCAAGCTTAACTCCTGCTCTTCCTCGAGTAGGTAAGTGATAACAAAAGAATAATTTTTTAGATGACATGCACCATCACAATCTTATCATCTAAGTAAAGCATTGAGTGCTGGAATCAAAGAACTTAAAACATGGGCATAAGAGACATAATCTTGACAATAAAAATTAACTTAGCAACCATGTTATAACATGAAAAGAAACACAAACGAAAGATCATGAATAATGAAACAATGAAAGTCAAATGTGTGTTCAAATCATATGGAAAAACATAACAAATGGTTTTCAGCTTGTCCTTCATGGAATAGCAAAACATAAATGCATAGGACACCTTCAAGTTTAAAAGGGCGACTAGATACAAATAATTTAAGAACAAGTGAAACCATGATCATGAATCAATCAATGATAAACTTTGGGACTATGCACATTAAACTCAGAATGGCAACTATGCTCTCTTAGATAGTGCATAAAGGTAGAAGGTGGAGACTCAATATAAAAGTAAAAGAAAGGCCCTTCGCAGAGGAAAGCAGTGATTAAACATGTGCTAGAGCTTTTCATTTGTAAAACAGAGAGATAAAAATAGGTTTTGAGAGGTGGTTGTCTTTGTCAACGACTGGCAATGGGGTTCTTACTATCTTCCATACAAAAATGAGCAAGTTTTTGAGAGAGAGATTGGCACTTTTGTGCTCTTTTATAAATCTTGGCACTCCTCCCCACCTTTTTTCCTTTCACAAACCATGGCTAACCGATTCCATTGGGTGCCCACCAACATTCACATACCATGGAGGAGTGCCTTTTTTTCTTTCCTTTTTTCTCTTTTTTTTTCTTTTTGGAATAAAACAATATGGAAGATAGCAAATCCGACCACTACATCCCCGTGAGCTGAAAACAGTGTCACAAAATGAGAAGTATTTTGAAGGTTTTTTGAAAGGTAGCACATGAAAATTTTACTTGGAATGGCTTGCAAATACCATGCATAGGAATTTATAGTGGACACATTGGAATAACTTGGTTTTTAGGAGTTGGATGCACGAGTAGCGCTCATACTCAGTACAAAACGAGGGCTAGCAAAAGACTAGGAGTGACCAACTAAGAGAGCAATAACGGCCATAATCATGCAAACCGACAAAACAACATTAAAAGAAGCATAAGATGGTATCAAAAGTCAAAAATTAAATGATCATAGAGGCTTATGGTGACTTTGTATGAGTCTAACATGTGTGAGCATGCGCCAAGTCAACCCAAATAAAGCACCAAGGAGAAAACCAAAATAATGCTTCCAAATAATAAAAACAACGTATGATTTTTTCAAAGGCTCATTAAGCAATCTCAGTCATTTGAGACAAGTCATGCTACAGCAAAAATCACTAAGCATACTATCAAAAAGACATTAAGCATGACATGCAAAAGTCTAAGCCGCAGTCTAAATAAGCTCCTTTTTGTACCACTTTTTTGCATAAATCTTTTTCTCTTTTCCAACACCATTCGAACTTTTTTAACTCAACTCTTTTGATGAAAGCCAATATGGTTCAGAGGCAAAAATACACCTTGATAAAAAGATATAAGAAGATCTGAACAAAAATCAAGGCGAAAACTGAAAACTAAATGCAGTAGCAGAAAAAGAAGAACACTCGTTGAACGATAAGAGTGAAAAACTGAGTGTTCTTGGCAAATAAAAACGAGTACATCTCCTTCAAAAGAAATTTGCTGGGGTCCAACCATTTATTGTAGCAAACTAAAATAAACTAAACTGAAAACTAAAACAACTGACGCTCCAAGAAAAACGCATAGTGCATGAAGCAATAAAAATATAGTGTCTTGAAAGGTGACCTAATTTTTGCCGATGAAGAAGGGGTGCCTCGGGGGCATCCCCAAGCTTTGACGCTTGCACTTCTTGGATATTTCTTGGGGGTTGCATGGGCATCCCCAAGCTTGAGCGTTTGTCCATTCTTCAACTCATCTCATCATTCTCCAATCCCTACACTTGAAAACTTCCTTCATATAAAACTCAACATAATTCTATTAGCAACATTAGTGTAAGCATAACAATGAATCAACCTCTTTTGCTTCAGGTTTCAACTCAAAATCACCACATATAAAGCATATACTACTGTAGCAACTTCCCCAAAAGTTCCGTGATCGAAAGAACTCAAAAAGAAAGCGTTCGAGAGGCAACAATGAATAGTGGCAGAAATCTGTCAAAACAGAACAGCTGACAAATGTCGATTTTTTAAGGGGTTTTCTATTGCTCAAATCAAAAAGTGTTCAACTAACGAAAGTTTGGATACAACCTGAGGAATAAGCACAAGAAATCGCAGGTCCAAAAGATTTTCAGAGATTTTTCACGAATGTTTACAGTACAGTACGAAAATCTGTTTCAGGACAGCAACATCCCCAAATCTTACCTCACTCGAATTAGAGGCTTCTCTTGGCACAACAACGGAATAAAAAGGATAAGGAGTGGTTATTACAGTAGTAATAACTTCCAAGACTCAAATAAAAGAAAAAGTACTAAAAATAAAACAATGGGTTATCTCCCAAGAGTGCTTTTCTTTAACGCCTTTGAGCTAGGCACAAAATAGAGAACCAAACAAAGAAGCAAAACAAAAGGAACTATTTTTGTTGTTTTCAATTTATAAGTGAAAGTAAAGAAGCAATAAAAACAAAATAAAGAGCCTAATAAAACTAAAGAAGATAAAACCAAGACATATAAAAGCAACTATAATACAAGTTAACACAATACATATCATGTGGATGGGTAATATAGAGTATGAAGGAGACAACCTCATGTTAGTTGATGAATAGGGGGATGACTCGGGCATCCCCAAGCTTAGATGATTGTATCTTCTTGAATATATTCTTGGGATGCACCTAAACATCCCCAAGCTTGAGCTCTCGTGTCTTCTTGTTCATCTCATATCACCATATTGATTAGAACTTATAAGCTACATCCACATAAAACTTCACAAAACTCATTAGTAGGGTTAGTACTCATTAAATAAAATCCACTAATTTTCAAGCATTGACAAGTTTCATAATCTATACTCAACATTAGCCACTGTATATACTAAGGTATTCATGATTTCCGTTGTCCGTCGAAAAACTAATGAAACTAATAACACCAAGTACAATATTGAATAAACTAAGAAATCTGTCAAAACTGAACAGTCTGTAAAGATGACACTCAATGAGATAGTTAAGTAGCTCAAATCGAAAAACTCCAAACTAAAGAAAGACAGATCATAATCTCAGGTTCATGCACAAAAAATTTCAGATCAAAACACTATTCTGAGATTTTTCACGATTTTTTATAGTGAAGCATAGAAATCTGTCTAAACAGAACAGTCGGTGAAAATCGAATTTTTTTGAGACAGATACGTAACTCAAATCAGAAAAAGTTAGTCTAATGAAAGAAAGACAATAAGCATTACTTTGCACTCAAGAAATTTCAGGTCAATATCACGTTCTGGTGATTTTAAACATTTTATACGGTGAAGCATAGAAAATCTGTTTTTGGACAGCAAAGCAAAACTATCAACTTCCAAGTAACTAGGAACTACAATTATTACTTTACTTTTATGGTACAGAGGAATATGTATAATATATACAATATACACAATATGTACATGTTTTTAACTGAAAAGCTTCCATGGAAAGATTTGTTTTGGTTTCATAGGCATGAACACAAGTGTTCAAGGTCGACCCCCACTTAACCATTACTCATCTTTCCAATCACTTTCCTTTTTGAAAACGTTTTTATGTAACAAGTACAACTAATTTTTTTTGTAATTTGCATTCCCTATCCAGACAAAGATAGAGAACAACTTAAAACTGAAAGTAAACAACTACTTAGAGATAAAGCAAACAAGTGCACACAAGAATATTCACCCACACGCTATTGCTCCCCGGCAACGGCGCCAGAAAAGGTCTTGATATCCCACAAGTATAGGGGATCGTGTGTAGCCTTTTCGATAAGTAAGAGTGTCGAACCCAACGAGGAGCTAAAGGTAGGATAAATATTCTCTCAAGTTCTATCAACCACTGATACAACTCTACGCACACTAAATATTTGTATCATCTAGGAAATAAAACTAGAGCAACGATTCGGGTATGAGAGATAGCTTTGCAGGATAATAAATACAAGAAAGTAATTGTTAGTGATGCAGCAATAAGATATACTAAGTAACCATAAACTAACAGTACCATGAGTGTGGAAAAGTGGTGGTAATAGTGGTGGCTTTGTCTAAGTTCAATTAGTGAATAAATCGGGTTCATTGTCTTCGTTGCAGTTTTCTATGCGGGAGAGGCTAAATATACGTGTACTTCACTACTTGGAAATACAGGTACTATATGATTGGATTGTTAGCAAGCATCCGCAAATACTAACAATGCATTAAGGTTTCCCCAACCATAGCCTTAAGTTAATGGTCCTCTTACTCCCATACGTGCAACGTTCCGGTTCGCGTCCTCAGGTTTCTGTCACTCCGGCAGGACTTCCCCCTTCCTCTTACACATACTACAAACCCTATGATGTTTAATCCATGCGTGCATAAATATAATGGACACCAAAGGACAATACCATATCAACATACAACTCTAATGAACCAAAGACATTCAACAAATCAATCTAAGAACAAATAAACTATGGAAACATGACATAGATCATAGGATAAATATTATAGCATCAAACACCATGTTTACATAGGACGGTACAGAGGTGTGTGGGAGAATGAACCACTGCATATGTGGTAGAGATAGCGGTGAAGATGGTGGAAAGGAGCAGCGAGGGCGCGGGCATCATGGGGGAGCGCCGCCCCTTAGCCCCCTTCCTTCATGGCTTCATGGGAGCCCTCCCCCATGGAGATGGGATCCATGGGGGAGGTGAAAACGTGGCTCTGGTGGCTGCAAATTTGTGGGTGGAGGTGTCTCCCACGAGCTAGGGTTCCTCTCTTTATATAGTCTCTCGGATTCTCGTCTCCCCATCTTGGACCGCAATGGAGCGGACTTATCTCAGTCGTCCGGACTCCGAATCAGGTGAATTTTATATCCAGAACGTTCGTCGTGAAATTCCCTACAACTTTGTAATTGAAGAGTTTTCCGTTTGACGCCGTCTTCGACCCGTAACGTGACCATCTTCGAAAAAAGTTCTGGCACAAATTTCTTAAAAGTCCCAATTTGACTCCAACAAGGTTTCCACTTGTATTCTTGGTAATTCCTACACATCAAAGTGTAAAACAAGAACATTGTGCACTTTTGCTACTATTAGTAGGTTAGTCCAAATAAATCATAAAAGTGCCACAAAGTATAGACAAAACATATAGTAATTGGTGTAAAACAAGCATGGAGCATCAAAAATTATAGATACGTTTGCAACGTATCAGTAGGTTATCCCAAAGAATGTCGATGGGTGTTCCTTCTGCCATAAACCCAAATAAAAGTGATTGTCACTGAAAGAAGTGAATTTCTTATGAAGGAGTTTTTCGCGAAAGGTTTAAGTAGGAGGAAAATAGAACTTGATGAGGTTATTGAACCTGAGCAAGATGATCAGAGTAGCGCAGCACCAGAAAATGTTCTGGAAGCGGCAACTGCATTCATGGCTCACACGTCTACAATGTGTTGTAGTCACGGCATCGAAGTTCTTATTTAACCAAGTTGGTCATAATCAAATAGAAAGATTTGAGGACGAGATATTATTGGATAATAGTAACCGACAATATACAAAGAAGCGATGATGGGCCCTGACTTCGTCATATGGATTACTCTAGCAACAGTTACATATTGAGATATGATAGTTGAATAAACGAAATAACGTTCCTCTATCGGAATGCACACCAAGGACGTGTACCTGACATGACCCAATGGGTTTTGTTGATTCAAAGGTTGCTAGATATGTATGGAAACTTCAATGGTAGAAGTAAGCATAACGGAGTTGGAATCTTCATTATGATGAAAATGTTAAAGTGTTAATTTCATCAAGATATTTGAAGATGCTAGTATTTACAAGAAAGTAAGTGGGAGCGCTAAGACATATTTCTAATACTTTATGTAGATGACATATCGGTCATTACAAATTATGTGTTTTTCTTGATATTGTTAAGTTTTCATTAAAATTAGATTTTGATGAAAGACTTAGGTAAAACCAGAATATTAAGCATCAATGTCTATACAGATAGATTGAGGCATTAATATAGTTTTGCCAGAGTACATAGATGAAATATTGAATCTGTTCAATATGGAAACAATAAGAACGGTTCTTGTTGCATGGAAATATTGAATCTGTTCAATATGGAAACAATAAGAATCTGTTCAATATGCTAACAGTAGTGGCTTGTCACTTTTGCATACGCCATTGGTAAATAACCAGTAGTGTCATGCCGATCAATAGTGACATGCCGCTGTTATATGGGGCCCACTGATCCATCGATGGAAAAACACTAGTGGTTTAGCATGTCACTAACACACCACTATTGTTTGCATACTAGTGGCATATCGTCCAACACGATTTTGACCAGTTGTGTGGAATAAATCTTCGGATGCGCTACCAATCTTTTTTAATGTATTGCCCAGCTGGGAAAGACCACTAGGCATGGCTAGCCCGCGGCGCGGCCTCTTCCCCTTCCTTCCTATCCTCTCTCTTGGTCGAACCGCTTACATAACCTCTCCACCCGCTCCACCGCACGTGAGCTCCTCTTGCCGCCCCTCCGCCTCTTTCTAGGCACCGCCTCCATTGGCCACGCCCCCTCCTCAGGTTTGGCCCACCGCCGTCGATCGGTCACCGCTTAGTCCATACATCGGATTTGAAGGAAATATGCCCTAGAGGCAATAATAATATTGTTATTATCATATTTCTTGTTCATGATAATGTTTATATTCCATGCTAGAATTGTATTAAGCGGAAACACTAATACTTGTGTGGTTTATGAACAACAACGTGTCCCTAGTATGCCTCTACTAGACTAGCTCATTGATTAATGATGGTTAAGGTTTCCTAACCATAGACATGAGTTGTCGATTAATAATAAGGTCATGTCATTAGGAGAATGACGTGATGGACAGACCCAAATTAAGCACAGCAATTAGATCGTGTCATTGTGTTCACAATTGCGTAGCTTTTCCTATGTCAGTATCATATTCCTTAGACCATGAGATAATGCCACTCCCTGGTATTGGAAGAGAGCTTTGAGGTTATCAAACGTCAACCTATGAGAGGGTGATCATAAAGGTGTCTCTCAGGTAATCAGAAAGTACTTGTTGGGTTTCATGTATCGAGATGGAATTTGTCCCTCCCATGTCGGAGAGATATACTCCGGGCCCACTCGGTAATCAATATTATACACCGTTTGCAAACACGTGATTAATGAGTTTAATCACAGGGTGATATTGGATTGCAGAATGAGTAAAGAGTACTTGCTGCGAACGAGATTGAACTAGGTATGGCGATACCGACGATCGAATCTTGGGCAAGTAAAATATCGCGAGACAAAGGAATTCGTATACGGGATTATTTGAATCCTGACATCGTGGTTCACCGATAATGATCTTCGTTGAATATGTGGGAGTCAATATGGATTTCCAGATCCTGCTATTAATTATTGATGGTGATCATGTCTACACATTCTTGAACCCATAGGGTCACACACTTAACGCTCATCGACGCTAGGGTAGTTTCGGGATTTATGGAAATTGTTTTGGAGAGTTACAGAATTGTTCCGGGAAGATGATTAATGATTTATTAATTAATTGAATTGATAAATGTTAATATATTTATTTATTTTATTAGAAATAAATAAGGACAAAAAAGTAGTCCATAGGAAGTTTTGCTAATGGACTAATTTTGTAGCCCATCTAGACAAACTACTGAAGAGACAAAAGGAAAAAGAAAAAGAAAAAAAGGAGGGGGGGGGGAAATGGGCCGGCTGGCTGGGCCGGCCGCCGCACCACAGCCCCGCGCCAGGCTCCCGCGGGCTGGGCCGGCTGGGCTGGTAGGCCAACTTGGCTCCCAGGCCGCACCCGCGTGCGAGGAGGCCAAGCGCGCCCGCGTGCCTCGCTCGATCGGAGCCCGCACGGGCCAGTTCGGCCGCTGCTTGCTCGCTCCAGGGAGCAGCGATCGAGGCTGGGCACGGGAGGCCTAGTTACGATCGACGTCGATACACTTGGAGCGTGCCGCCAGATCGATACCGATCGCATCGGGCGTGCACTCCAAGTAACGCCAGGTCTTCGTACGCCTATAAAAACTAGCAGGCCGGCGCACCTTTAGGTTTGACCTGATTTTGGATCAGCCGCCGGCTGCTGTCTTTGTAGCTCCGTTTTGTCCTAGTTTGACTAGTTTCTTTTGCCTTCTTTCTTCTATCTTGCGCGCGTGGGCGAAGCCCTGCTCACAGATACTCTCCACTATAAGCACCACGCCGTCGTGCTGCTGATCCCATCTACCACTCCACCGCGCCTTGCTGGACCGAGGAGGAGGAGGAGTCGCTGCGCTGTACGTGTGCATCGCTCGGAGGCGCCGCCCGTTGTGGCGCTTGGATCGGATCGGATCGCGAGGAGGATACGCTATTACGACTACGCCGACCACGTTCATCTGAACGTTTCCGCTGTGCGATCTACAAGGGTATGTAGATCTAATCTCTCTCGCTCGTTGTTTTGCATGTCGTAGATCAGATCTTGGCTGTTTCTGTTCGTCTTCGTAGGAAAATTTTTGTTTTCTATGCTGCGAAACCCTTCAGGATTCGCCACGCTGGGCGCCTTGATCTGCCACCTTATGCATGTAAATTGCATCTATAACCTTTGTAATTTATTGTGCTATATTCCATAATAATTGATTCATATTAGTTGTTGTAATCATGTTTTAGAATGATTTCAAGATTTTTTTAAAGATCCTTTTTATTTGGATTATAACTCTGAAGGGCTGAACGCCGTATTTTCCGTATTTTTCACTTTCATTGACCTTCGCAAACTCAAAAGGATCTGGGATTTTTTCTACGCAAGTATTTATGGAAAAGGAGGACATGGAGCACTTGGACCTCTCCTGAAAGGCCAAGAGGGTCTAATGGTCCTAGGTGGCGTGGCCTGATACCCTGCCTCTAGCTCATTTGGGCCTTTTTTTGAAGGGTGCTCATTTGGGCCTCGTGGGTCTGAAGCTATCGATCTTCCTCTCCATAGACTATTATTGTCCTAAAACCATCTATATAAAGGGTCTCGATAGCGATTACAGAGTACGGGCACCACGAAAATAGAAACACGAAGTTGAGGAGAACCTGCATAGATTTGAGGTGGAAATGTCGCCAGAACAATGGCTACCCCCAATGTGGCGACAAATCCACATAATGTTTGCATCAGGTTGATTGTTATGACCATGGTTCCATCTTATAATCATGAACATTAGAAAAATTGATGCGCCAAAAGATCATGCTAAAAATTAATGGATTAACCTAAACCACTTCTTGCACATGAACTTAAATTATATGCCACATTTTTATGCCAATTAGTGGCGCGTTACAGTAGTTACATGGTCTTTCACAGCACACAAATTTTCCGGTAGGTGTTATCTCATGATTCTGCACCTTTCGTTACAGGCTAACTTGCATATGCATAGCGGCGGCTCATTTTTAATTAGTCCCTTCATATATGAAAGGTCTGATGTAAAATATGCATATATGGATGGCATGAAAACAATAGTAAATAGACGGCGCAAAATCTTTGTATAGTTGACTGCAAAGATAAATGAGACTAAACCTCGCAATCAATGTAGTAAGCCATCTCAAACTAATATACAGAAGACTTTGCACGGGGACACCGAGTCATTAAAATTTCCACCTTCCTAATTTGTTTTGTATCATTCTCACTCACATCATGCAGATGCGGTCACTCATGCAATTTCCATTTTTAACATAAATTGTTTTCTCTTATTTGTACGAACCAATAAGGGTTAAAGGACGACTATAAAAAATAAGAATAGTTTATACATGATACTATTTCTTATTACTAGATCATCAATCATGGTCTCGTGCATATATCGAGAGGCCTAAAGGTACACTGTATTTATAACAGCGTAAGGGTCTTTGGTATGGGTCAGATGCGTGTAACGGTCTAATCTTTAATATAGAGTTCTGCCATACATATGCTTCTTAGATATGTAGCTATGTTTTGGCAACAAAAATATTTTACATCATTGAAGGTTTTGTTCTTAATTCTACAAATGTGCATTTTCTCCACATTTTGCCTATGTATCAGCGGAAGAGCCAGATTGGGTTTTGTGGCGGCAACATGTGCGGTCGGAGCAGACGGCGTGTGTGGTTTTTACCCATATCATGGAAGAAATCTAAGCTTCGAATGGAGGCGTGGGCACCTCGACAATGCCATCTTTATCTATTTTCCCTTATTTCTTGTCCTTGTGGATCGTGTTCGTGCTGTGACTTTTCTTTTTCAACCATTTGTGTTTGGCTCATTGGTTGTGTGAGCCGTACGCACAAACCGGGTTTAACCTATTTCAGTTACGTCTTTGGAAAAATTTAGCCATATGCTGACTGCTAGTTTGTAACAAATACCTTTTCCACATGATTTATTTTTAGTAGAGTAGTTGGCAACTTAACGTACGTTACTTGTTCTTGTATATTATTGGCCGTATGTCGGCATGAAAGGAAGTGGCTAATAAATTTAAATTTAGTTAGATTTTAGTGTTCACAAGAATTGACCCAGAGGAATCGTGCTACTCCAAGTATTAATAGCTAGAATTAATTAGAACATAGCTAAAAGTCAAGCTATCCCATTCGACTAATTACGATACTCCACTTTGTGTACTCTCATCAGCATTTCATTTTACAAACTAGAGTCAATAGCAACAATCTCGGGAAGCTGATGCGACATGAACTCCACTGTTATCTCGACAAAAGATAAAATCTAATTTAATGCTGTCATACAGAACATTTCTAATATGACTTTACCATAGAAAAACTTACTTGAGTATTCGTACGGAAAATAATGGTTCATGGTGCATGGTGGACATTATGCTATAAGATGGATAAATTTTGATCCGGTGTGGCTGGCACTCTGTTGTATATACAAGTTAAAATACAATATCGTTACTTCAACTTGTAGTAGTGAATGCCTTACATGTCTAGTCAAAATCTTGCTTTCGTTATCTATCATCCTAATCTTTTTCTAGGCGTTATCAGTGATATAATCTGGTGAACTGAATACACCACGCAAGAGCAAGACATATTGCTGCAGCCACCATATAAATATTCAACAAAGGGAACGATAGACTCGAAAACTCGGTTTGTAGGCTTTGTATAGCTAGTTAGCTACACCTGACCATGAACTTCTTCTAGTGTAGTGTGATGATCGACACTGTCTCGAGCCTCGACATCACAGGATACTAAAGATAAGGTCGACGAGAGAAGGAAGGAAGAAATGACGAGAGATTAGGCTGGTCGGTCACCTTGCATGCATATACATAGCTAGAGATAGCCCTAGTCCAACACGTACGTGCGCTGCCTCGATCACAAGCAAGTTTTCGTCAAAGTTACTTTTAGAACTCGGTTCTAACTAAGCTAGATGTGCCTTTTGATAAACATACCTGTACGATACCTAACTTGTATATGAGTCGGTTTGTGTAGTTGTATTGTAAACCAAACCGAACTCACCCTTATACCCTTGTAACTCTAATATAAATACATGATACCGGCCGAGCCCTAGAGGCATCGAGCCCTACCCTACCAATCTCGTTATTCTCTCATGGTATCAGAGCAAAAACCCTAAAAGTTCGCTTCCGTCTACACCGCCGCCGCCGCCTAGGTTTTTTTTTTCCAATCTCGGCCGCCACCGCCGCCGCCGCCTGGAGCTCGCACCGACGCCATGACTACCTCTGGCCTCTCCTCAGCGCTCTCCAGCCCGGCTTCTACCGCTTCGTCCGGCAAGTCTACCTCCGCCGGCATCTCCATGAGCAAGGGCAGTGCCACCCGCGTCGCGATGACGTCGCGGATCCCGGATGTCCCCATCGACCTCACCAACAAGTTCACGATCCGGCTTACGCCGGACAACTACCTATACTGGCGCACGCAGGTTGATCCAATCCTGCGCAGCAACCTCCTCTTCGGGTTCGTCGATGGGTCCTTACCCTGTCCACCCGAGGAGCTTGCAGTCCCGGCGAAAGATGGCACCCCTGCCTCCACCATCGACAACCCTAAATATTCGGCTTGGCATCAGCAGGATCAATCGATCCTCTCCGCGATCGTCTCCTCTCTTTCCGAAGGGGTGATCGGCATGGTGATGATGATCCCTACATCGCAGGAGGCTTGGGAGACTCTGGAGGCCAGCTTCGCATCGCAGTCGTCGGCGCGGGTGATGCAGATACGCACCGCGCTCGGCAAGATCAAGAAGCAAGACTTCCCCAACGCCACCACCTTCTTCAACAAGGTCAAATCCCTAGCAGACGTCCCCAGCTCCATCGGACAGCCGCTCCGGCCGGAAGAATTCAACCAGTTTCTGCTCGGTGGTTTAGATGGGGACTATGATGCACTCGGGGATCGCATCTCCGCACGTCCTGCCTACGACCCTCTACCCATCCGTGACGTCTACGCGCAGCTCCTCAATATAGAGCAGCGCGTGGAGGCGAGACGCGCGAAACTCGGCGCCGACATCCACTTCGCCAACTACACCTCGCGCGCTACTGGTGGACGCGCCCCTACCTACCAGCCATCACTGCCGGCTCCACCCCAATAGTGGATCGGCCAGGGCAACCCTGCTGGTGGTCGCCTACAGGCCCCAGCGCTGCCTCCTGCCCCTCGCCAACAGGGACAACAGGGTGGTCGCCCTGCAGGTGGTGGCAGCGGCTCCCGCCCGGTGTGCCAGATATGCTCCAAGGTGGGGCATGTCGCGTCTTGCTGCTTCAAACGGTTCTAGAAAAAATTTCTGGGTACCGGCAATGATGGTCGAAACATGGATCGTCAGCTCGCTGCCTTGAACGATAACTCCCCTACTGCCGCCTTTCATGCCGGCGCCTCTACCTCCTCATACCCAGTTGACCCCTACTGGTATGTGGACACTGCAGCGACGGATCACTTCTCCAACGACATCAACAAACTGACCATCAAGGAGCAATATCACGGCAAGGACACCGTCCAAACAGCCAATGGTGCAGGTATGCGCATTACACATATTGGTCAATCCTTCCTTCCTACATCATCCAAACCTCTACACCTTAAAAATATCCATTATGTCCCATTAGTTACTCGCAACCTACTCTCTGTCAAACGTCTTACACTTGATAATAACGTTTTCTTTGAATTCCATCCATGGTATTTTCTTATTAAGGACCGGGACACCAGGGAGGTTCTTCTTAGAGGGGGAACACGCCGAGGCCTTTATAATGTTTCTCCATCCACTGTCAAGCAAGCCTTCAGCAGTATCAAGGTGTCACGCGACCAGTGGCACTCGCGTCTAGGACATCCAGCTTCGCCAATTGTTCAACATATTCTGCGTCGTCATGAGCTTCCTTTAGTTTCGGTCAATAAAGCTGTAAACTTAGTGTGTGATGCCTGTCAGCAAGGCAAGAGTTATCAGTTACCTTTTTCATTATCTACTCGTGTTACTACTTCACCCCTTGAAATTATTTACTCAGATGTTTGGGGTCCTGCTCAAACCTCTGTTAGTGGTCATCAGTTTTATGTGAGCTTTGTCGATGCTTATAGTCGTTTTACATGGCTCTATCTCTTAAAACATAAATCTGATGTATT